>OY015312.1:78448597-79048597 GCA_955612985.1 Cheilosia scutellata | reverse complement strand
AGAACCCACAGCCTGAAACTTAATCCGGACAAATGTATATTTTTTAAGCATGAAATCACTTATCTAGGTCATAAATGTACAAATAAAGGAATCTTGCCAGACGATACAAAATATGAAGTTATCAAACACTATCCTAGACCTGTAGACGCTGATTCGGTTAGAAGGTTTGTTGCCTTCTGCAATTACTACCGACGATTCATAAGAGACTTTGCTCATCACTCATATCATCTGACAAGACTTACAAAAAAAAATGCTTTATTCTCCTGGAGGGAACCCTGTGAAAAGGCATTTCAATATTTAAAAAATGCCCTTATAAGTCCACCCATTCTAAGATATCCGGATTTTTCTCAGACCTTCATTGTAACTACAGACGCCAGCAAAGTCGCGTGCGGTGCTGTACTGAGTCAGGAGTGGGATGGTAACTTGCACCCCATATCGTACGCTTCTAGGACTTTTACAAAGGGAGAAAGTAACAAATCAGTAATAGAACAAGAGCTAACGGCCATACATTGGGCTCTAAATTATTTCCGACCATATATTTATGGAGTAAAATTTGTTGTCCAAAGTGATCATCGGCCTCTAACTTATCTCTTTTCAATGACAAACCCTTCCTCTAAATTAACTCGAATGCGATTAGACCTAGAGGAATATGATTTTACAATTGAGTATATAAAGGGGAAAAGTAACGTGAACGCTGACGCCTTGTCACGAATAGAATTTGGTGATATTAGGAATAACCCTTTACGAATACTAAGAGTAACCACAAGGTCCGCGAATAAAAAGTTTACTATTAGTGAAAACAACAAAACGACTGAAAAACAAAGTACCCCAACAAAAAAACCAAAAATGTATGAGACCCTTCTTATCGAAGAAGCTAAAATGAATCCGATACTAACATTTTATCTAGGCGCATACGTAATCAAAATAACAGTAAAAAAAGGAAAGCGTACACTCATCAAATACGATCTGGATGAATACGTTGTTAATGATAAGCTTGATTTAAAACAGGTACTGTCAAGGCTTGATAAAGAAGCCAACAATAATAATATTTCAGAACTACAGCTTTCACTAAATGATGAAATATTTGGTGTGTATTCTATTGAGGAATTTAAAAGCATCGCAACTAATCACCTTACAAATTGGACCATTGCTCTCACTCCTAAGCTTATTAAGATTTCAGATGACCAGAACAAAGAACAGTTAATGAAAAAGTACCATAAGGACCCTCTACATGGGGGCCACTGCGGTCAAAGGCGATTATTTCTGAAATTAAGATCAAAATACATTTGGCACAAAATGTCAAAAGATATTGCAAGATACGTCAAATCATGCGTTGAGTGTCAGAAAAATAAATCTGACACACGTTACAGAGAACCATTAGTACACACATGTACCCCTCAGAAAGCATTTGACATAGTTTCAATTGATACTATAGGGCCATTACCAAAAACAGCAAACAATAATGAATACGCTGTCACTATAATTTGCAATTTGACGAAATACCTAGTTATTATTCCGATACCAGATAAAAGGGCAACAACCGTAGCCAGGGCTATTTTTGATCAATTTATTTTAGTTTATGGTCCTATGAATCAAATTATCACTGATAGGGGTACAGAATATGTGAACCAAACTTTTGCTGAATTAGGAAAGTTATTAAAAATCAAACATATCACATCGACCAGCTACCATCATAGAACCTTAGGAACTGTCGAAAGATCACATAGAACTCTAAACGAATATTTGCGTTCATACATAAATATAAACAAAGGTGATTGGGATCAATGGCTTGCTTACTTTTCTTATTGTTTTAATACAACACCATCAGTCAGTATAGGTAATTATTGTCCATATGAACTAATCTATGGAAAGAAACCTGAAGATCTTGATTGTTTAAGGTCGAAACAAATTGAACCGTGCTACAATTTAGATTCATACCCAAAAGAGGTAAAATATCGTTTACAGGTAGCGGCTCAAAGAGCGCACCAATTTCAAGAAAAATATAAAGTTGCCAGGAAGCAAAAATATGATCAAACTATTAAGCCACAAGAAATGCATCCCGGGGATCTAGTGTTACTTCTTAATGAACCCAGACATAAACTGGATTCCATTTATAAGGGTCCGTACACAGTTGTAAATATTGAAAATCCAAATGTAAAACTTATTGATGAGAAAAGAAAACACTGTATAGTTCATAAAGATAAAGTAAAAACCATTGACAAAGTATTTTACTACCGTTTAAAAGACACTGTATGAATAAATAAGATGAATTAAGTTAATATTTATTAAAAAAATAAAATATGTAGATAGGTAACAAGTAAAAAGAAACACATATACCTATTTGTATATACAAAAATAAGTTATAATAATATGTTTATTAGAAGTATCAAAAGAAACAACACAAATAATTAGAATTAAAACAAGACAAAAAAAAAAGGCAAATGAATGATATAGACATGAACTAATAAGTAGATATTTGTAAAGTGCAATTATTATAATAATAATTATTATAATAATAGCACTCATTTGAAAGAGGGAGGTGTAGAGCCATTAACTCATACATGTTCAGTTGACTCATGTCACTCTCCCTAATTTCACTCTCCTTCATTTCAATCTCCTCCATTTATCTCTTCTCCTTCATTCTACTTTAAACTACTCATTCTCCATTCTAACTCAACCAACTTCTTATCCTCCCACTCATTATTTATTTCTTATCCCTCTTTACTTTTAGTATTAAGGAAAACATAATCATTGTAAACTAGGCTAAGAGTTAGTCTTTAATTATACTTCATGAAATAAAGACGTGTTAATGAATAAGCACAGAGTATTCTTATTATTGAACTCGGTTCTACCACAAATGTGAATGTAAATAATTGTCAATTCAACATATAATATGTAATAGCTATTCAATAATTGGTGATATATATTTAAGTAAATAATTATAAGGTTTTACAACACAAAGCCAAAAGGAAGCGTTTCATTTTCCCTCCATTTTTAACAAGTTTTAGAAAAGTGTATACTGATACAACACAACCCAGAACATGTTGAGGCACCCGTGCCGAGGGCTGTGTAACGAAATTTGCTATCATCGGGGAAATACAAAAAGTGGAAGCCAACACCAAATACCATCATCGGTATGGTGACTTTCATCGAAGGACTCGGGAGGCTCTTAAGTGTACGACACTTCTTATATTCCCATATTTTTCCCTTCCACTTCCCACGCTACCGTTATGACCCCATGCTTACAGGGACATGAAGTCAGTCCGGGCAGCAAAAGTGGAAGGGTGTCCAGGCCACGACCGCTTGGCATGCTAGCTTTAGCACGTTCTAGCTCGTCGGTTTGGGGGGGTCCTTGCTGTCGGAAGCACTGGACGGCTCGTTACGCATTTACATGCCAATAAAAAAAAAAAGCTTCAAATCAAAAAAAGCGAGGCCTAAAATGTCCCTATAGGCTATATGATTCTTGTAGTGGGGAGAGCGATTGCTGGAGGTGCTCTCTGAGGGATACCCACCCCATGTAACACAGCGACATCCACTTGATATGGATCCGTCGTGGTACTCCATGGCTACCAAGTCCTCAACGATTTATGGTAACCCCTATTAGAACTAACTTTGACTTACGTCAACTCAAAACCTAAACTTCATCATACTTGAATTTAAAACAAACCAACTAAAAATCTGCATGTTGTGTCGTCTGCATCGTCGTCGTTGATGACCTGCGTAAATGCTCACATCTTCCGTTGAAATCTTACCACTTCATATCAATTTAACCTATAAACAAAATTAACTGAATTTAAACTTCCCATATCTTGAGCGGAAACGGATGCTAAAATCAATGAATCAGCAATACCAAATAAATACGAAATAATTTCATTTTCAGAATCCACAATCCACACATTTTATTTAAATTCAAAAAATATGTATGTTTAACGAATAATAAACGAAAAATATTGTCAATCCCTAAAATATGCAAACGAAAAAAAAATAATATATCTTAACTAAATGTACACTAATTATCAAAATATATTCAATTCGCCAAATGACACGTTGGATTAAGAATTAATTATTTTAGGTCCGATGTCCATAGGGGACCGAACTTATATATAAAAAAATCAATCTTATCTCATTCACAAAATCCTTTCCAACTTGGCTTCAGGTTTATATTTGACGATTAAATTAAAATCAAAATAATAACGATCGAAGGCAAGTAGGTATACTACAAAAAATATGTAGTTTGCTTTTAGGCTCAATGACCCTGGCAGTTATTTATTTATTCTCAGGTTTTAACGTTTATCTATCCAATAGGAAACCAATCAACAATAATTTATTTATTCAACTCCGGAATAAATGTGTATTTTAATTTAAACTTTACTTTACTTTACTTTAGTAGCAATTGATGACAAAGAAAAAATTCAAAAATTCAATAATAATCATTCAAAAGAAAAAAAAATGTGTCTACTCAATCTTAGTCCGTTCAAAAATAATCAAAAAAATCAAACTCACCTCGGTTTTAAGCTTTGCTTATGACGAAATTAATTACATGGTCGACATCCAGATGGTGTGCACAGCATCCTGGGAATCCGAAGAATTTGTTGCTAATGAATTTTGTTGTGTGTTTTGTTTTAGCTTTTAAAATTGTTCCTGTATAAAAATTGTCGTAGAAAAATGATTTTGAACGAACTTTCACAAATCACTAGGTCCATAAACTTAATTACTTAGCCTTTCATTACAAAATAATTAGATAACAAATCTGGTTTGCATGCGATTTACGGTGTGGATGATGTGGATGGTGTGGATGATAGATGATAACAATTAAAGATGAACAGAGGTGCATGTGGTGCGGGTGGAAATTGGTTCTGGTACAGATGAGAACTATGCAATGATGAATGAATGATGAGCGACGAAATGATGATTTCAACGAATCGATTTATTCCAGGTGAATTTTGCGATTGATTGGCCGGTACAATTGGATGTTGAGTGGATTGCTGAGATCGCTGATACAGGGTGCCCGATAAGTTTTCTTTTATTTTGCGAAAACGTTGGCAAATGTGGTTTTGGTGAAATTACCTCTTTCTTACCGATTGGCGCATGGATGCCAAGAGCGCTGGGGCGGCTTGCGATTTCAGGTACCGTTTAATCGATCGTTGCCAATACGTGGAGGGATTTCGGATGGTGTGTTTTTTTTGTTTTTTGACGAAATACCGCTTGTGAAGATGGAGTTTCGATAGCGGGCGTACTTCTTCTTTTTGGTGTGTGTGGGTATGATTTTCCCCTTTATCCTCAGGTGACGTATGGAGGACGAAAATGGAGTCTTCGGTGGGTGCTTTGGGATTCGTGGCACTGGCTTAGGTGACTGATGGTGGTGGTGGTGGGCTCGTGCGAGGATGGCGGCAGCGTTTTGTCGTGTTTAGGGCGTTTAGGTTGTGCTGTTGATAATTTTATATCCGTGTGCTGGTGTGTAATTGTTGGTGGAGACTCTAAATTTAGAGGTTAAAAACAGTGGCACAGTGTTCACTAAATTTTAATTGTTTTTTCACTACGCGCACTGGATATGTCTTTGTCTAGGATTTTTCTTTCGTTTTATGCCGGAAAATATCTAATTTTTACGCGTTACTTTGGCACTTCGCCACACGAACAAAAAAATACAATATTAGCCTGACGCGACGCGCCAATAAGGCCAACGAGCAAAGTCACGAACACCGAGAATACTGTCCAAAGAAGAGCGAGCTCAGTGCTCGACACCACCTTTTATAGGCCCTATCTGAGGACGCTTCATACTAACACACTCGCACGTTCAGCGCATGATGGTAGAATAATCACTTCCGCGTCATCCTCTAAAAAGTTTGTTTTAACATTGAAAATTATAATTTTGGTCTTAAAATTCAAGTTAGAATTTTTCGAAAATACATGTGATAAAACTGTAATTTTCTGAATTAAATCTTTCTTAGAATTTTGATACCGGAAATCGTTCGTGCTTGAGAGCTTGTTTGTGTGCGAAACACGCTTGTTTACGTTTTTTCATCATACCAATAAGCATTGCCAATGTGTGACTCTCCGAAGGAGATTTTACTTAGACAACAGCCAACCAAAACAAAGCTTAGCTCCGTCGTTAAATACGTCGGTACCTCTCCTTTTTCCAACACAACCAGGGTTCAAGCCTAGTCCACGACTCAATTTTTTTTTTTTTTTATTATTTTAGTATTATTACGTATAGGTATTATGATGTCATAATATTACTATTATTATATTTTATTATTATCATTATTACATATTATTATTATTTACGCCTTCCCGCAGAGCACCAATCACATTTCGACTTTTTTGTTTACCGTAGTGTCCATTTATTAATGCTTGTACTGTGGAGAGAATTTTTTTTTTGTTTTGCAAATAAAATCTCCAATAACAAAAGCTTACTACGGACACAACCCATTCACGATCTCAGCCTTCCACCCAATAGCATCCACAATTCATCAGGAAATCATGTTTACCTCATTATGCATATTTCGCTCACCACCTACACCAACCCTAACAATAATTCAAAAATCTATTGAAAGACCATAGTCTTTTAAACTGTATTAGTTTTATTAATCAAGACGTTTCCCACAAAACTTTTTCATTTTGTAAGAACCTTCGAATAAAATGAAAATGGAAAGAAGCGTTACTCCTGATTCCTAACAATCGACCCACGCCTGAGAAAAGCATCTCATGCTCAGACTGTATAGCCGGATTAATTTCGAAATGGCTTACTTTTTCAAATCCTTCGAATGAAATACTCCTAACATTCGTCCTTTGTCATCTTCAAGTTCATATAAATGGTTACCTATTATACTCCTAACTATCGCTTTTGTAAACTTTGGACAGAATTTCGCATTTAAGTGCTTGGATGCATCGCTAAGGACGAAATTTCTTTTAAAAACTACATCCCCTACTGTGTACCTCAAATCTCTGCTTCGAGTATTATACCGGTGTTCGTATACTGAATGAGCGTTCTCGAGAGAATTCCTCAAGCAGGTGTGTAAAATATTCATTTTTGAAGCTTTAGGTATAATATTAAGCTCGGAGTTATTGACACAGTCTAATTTCTTTAAAAGTTTAAAATCTGAACCATGTTCGATCATTCTCTGACCAAATAATGCCTCATATGGCGACATACCTATGGTGGAATGGATAGATGTTCGTAAAGCACAACCAATGGTTGGAAGATGGAGATCCCAATCCTTTTGATCTTTATCGACATAAGACCTAATAGCTGTAAGAATCGATCGGTTTACCCGTTCGCTGGCATTTGCTTGCGGTGCGTATGACGCTGTTTTAATATGGTTTACCCCATAACTGGCTAAAAACTTTGCAAAAGCATTACTCGTGAATTGCCTACCATTATCTGAAAGAATGGATTCAGGTACACCAAACATACAGAATAACTGCTCGTGGAGAAACTTAATAGCAGTATCCGATGTCGCTTTCCTAAGGGCTTCGATAACCACGAATTTCGTAAGCTGATCGAGTACGATAATGATATGCGTGTGACCTCTCCTGGATCGGGGGTATGGGCCAAGGAAGTCGATATACAAGTGCTGAAATGGGCGTTCAACTGAAAAGGGCTTTCCCATAGGCTCACGTAATATCTGATTAGCTGCTTTCGACGTTTTGCATGTCTCACAGCTGCTAATAAATGACTTAACCTGCGCCGCCATGTTGGGCCAGAAAAATTGTTGACGCAGTCTGTAGAATGTTTTTGCTATTCCTCCATGCGAAGCTCTAGGTGGCTGATGGGCTAAAGTAATCAAACGTTCGGTCAAAGCGGATGGAATCCATAACTTCCAAACTAAATCGTCCTGAAGGGGATTCCCGGTACAATGAGTGACCTTTTTGTATACGAAATGATCAGTGATCTGTAAGTCGGGTAGCTGGTGTTTATGCTTGATGATGTTATCGATGATATTTTCATACTCATCCGACTTAAAACTGGGATCTGTTAGATCAACATGTAGAACATCGGGTATATCTTCAGTCGATAGAGCATCTAAATTCAGCGAATCCGTTGCATAAACCCTGGAAAGAGCGTCTGGGACGATATGCTGGGAACCTTTTCGATGCTCAATATCGAAATCATAACCCTGAAGTTTCAGACTCCACCGAGCCAACCGTCCGCTGAGGTCCTTTTGACCCATCAGCCATTTCAAGCTCGCATGGTCTGTAACAACTTTAAAATTTTGGCCTTCCACGTAAGCACGGAATTTTGCTATTCCTAAAACCGCTGCTAAGCATTCGCGCTCTGTCACACTGTAATTGCGTTGAGCCGCGTTCAACTTGTGTGAATAAAAGTAAATGGGACGTTCAACTCCCTCCTCGTCCTTTTGACATAATACGCATCCAATTCCTGAAGCAGATGCATCACATAAAATTATGAACTGTTTCTGGAAATCGGGATTGACGAGAATAGGTGCTGTCGTCAGCATCTCCTTAATCTGTTCGAAAGCAGTTAGAGCCTCAGAATTGAAATCAAATTTCACTCCCTTTTTTAAGGTGTTCGTAATAGGGGTAGCAAGAGAAGAATAATCGCGAACAAATCTCCTATACCAGCCTGACATGCCAAGGAATCTTCGTACCTGACGTTGGTTTTTGGGGATTGGAAAGTCTCGAATTGCAACTATTTTATCAGGATCTGTTTTCAGACAACCCTCGCTAACAATAAAACCAAGATATTTTAGCTGCTTGAAGCAGAATTTAGATTTTTGCACATTTATCGTTAAACCCGAAGTTTTCAGTCTATCCGCTACGGTGGATAGCATTCGCAAATGGTCTTCAAAAGTACGTGAGATTATCAGCAGATCATCCAGGTAAACAAAAACGTTTTCTCTTAATTCATGTGGTACCACTTTGTCCATTAATCTGCACATACGCTGTGGCGCATTGCAGAGGCCAAAGGGCATTACACTAAATTGGTAAAGAGGTCTGCCAGGAACCGTAAACGCCGTCTTTTCCCTTGATGTTTCTTCCAGCGGGATCTGCCAAAAGGCGTCTTTCAGATCTACACTAGAAATATAATGCGTATCTGAAAGTCGTCCTAGCAATCCTTCTATATGGGGAAGTGGATACGCATCTTTTTTTGTTACGTGATTTACTTTCCGATAGTCAAGGCACAGCCGGTTTTTGCCGGGCTTTCGTACCAAAACTACCGGAGAGCTCCACGCACTATGGCTCTCTTCGATTATACCCATTTCGAGCATACGATCCAATTCCTCATATAGAAGTTTCTGCACCGCTGGAGAAAGAGGATAGTGTCGTTGTTTAATAGGTTCCGCATCCCCCGTATCGATGACATGTTCCAGTAGCATGGTTTTTCCCAAGCCATCGGTGGCAAAGGACGGAAACATGCTTATGACAGTCTTTAGTTTGCTGGATTCTTCCGCTGACAATTCACGCTCTTCTGAACCAGTGTCAGATGGTTTGACAATTTCTGAGATCAACTGTGGTGCAATATCGAAAGCTCTCCAAAAATTGATTCCTAAATATAGTTTTTGCTGTAGAGAAGGTACTAGGAACATATCTATTTCTTTCGTTTCACCTTTATATGTGATTTTTGCTACAAACTTGCCCCTGATAGGTTGCTTTTGACCATCCGCAGTCTTGACGTTCGAAGACAAATTTCTGAAGGGGATACCATTTATTTGAAGAAACTCTAACCCACCTGATCCCATGCAACTAATGCTGGCACCGCTGTCGAGCAGTCCGAACATATTTTTCCCGAAAATGGCTACCTTGGCATAGGGACGAGGATCTTCTGCAGTTTCCAAGGTGGTTGCTTCAATGGCTATACGATCTGTCTTTTTGTTCTTTATGCGTTGTCTAATTCTAAGGATTCTTTTTGAAACTGGGCGTCGGTTAGTACCAAAAATTTGTTTTCTAGTGGAATAGTAAGCAACAAGTCGTTCATGTAATGAAGGGATTGGTTTATTAATTTTAATAGAAGGCCTAGGCAAGTTATTGTTATTAGCGGCATCTAAAGATGGTCTTTTCAAGATGGATTTCGGTTCAAAGTTATTAGAATTTAAAGAAGGAGAAGTAGTTGGGTTTGGGTCTATTGCGATTGATGGTCCGGGTTTCTTATCTGAGAGCAAATTCCCCCGGATGGCGAGTTGCTCCTCTGGTGGTTTCCCTTACATCTGGAACAATTTGGGGATGTTGTGTCCTCCTTTCCACATCTATAACAAAACAGTGATCTTTGCGGATTAGAACACTCAACAAAGCTATGACCCGTTTCTTTACAGTTCCAACATTTGAAGGATCTAGTATCTCGCTTCACTTGTATTGCCTCTAAAGAATCTTTGACAGTTGCTGACTGTTCGTCCTCCTCATACTCCACTTCGTTGACAAATCTGCGGCAATGAGGCGCAGCAGAACCCTTTCCTCTCTGGTTTTCTGAATCATTGATATACTTCTCAATTTTACGGCAAACGTATACCATTTCAGGGAGACTTGATGTCTGAAAAGTGAGTAACAGTTCACCCATTCGGCGACGAACGTTTTGTTTTAGCAAACTTATAAGTTCGCTGGTGGACTTAGGTACGTGCAATCTTGTATTCATCTGTTGGATTGCCATGTAGAAATCATCAAATGATTCATGCTGGCCTTGACGTCTATCATACATTTTTCGGGACAATTCTGGGTCAGATTCGAGGGTACCAAATTGCTCCACTAAAGCTAATCGCAGTCTTTGCCAATTGAGTAGAGGGTTCGCTTTGAGAAATACCCAAAACCAATTTTCAGCTGGTCCAGTGCCAGTTTCCCAGCTGGCACCATAGCAATTTTTGAGGCGTTCAAGACGGAATATAAAGTCGTCAACCGAAATATTACGGCTATCGAACTTAATACCCCACTTGTGAAAACTGTGCCCTCTCAAATTCGATTGCAAAGAAGGGCTAACTTCATGAGGTAGGTTACCAGAAGGTCTAGATGAGGGGTCACTAAAATGCATATTATTTAATTGCGCTAAAAACTCATCAGCGGAAGGATTATTGTTTGCAGGGGTCGTTCGCGTAGTTGGCTCATAATTGTTTGCCTGCTGCTGAGGTTGAACCGGTCTTCTGATAGGTTCTTCGCGTCTTCGAACCTCGTATTCATCCGGATATATAGGAGTTAGAGCCGAGAGATTTTCCCGAACCACGTTTGCGATCTCATTTCGAAGCAAAGCACGGTTCTTCTCCAACTCTGCATGCATCCACCTAAGATCTTCTGACCTACTAACACCAACCGAAGCAGCTACCATATGCTGAATATACTGAGCTAAGTTTTCTTCCTCCATTTGGGAAGATCTAGGATTGTTTTGCGGTAATGGTGGAGAGTTTTGATGACGATTGCCAGAAGCTATATCAATGCAAGCCGCACCTTGTAGTGACAAATTCGGAAAGTCCTGCAGTATATTATGTAGACTAGGTCTACCGATGCCTTGCTGAGATGATCTCGCTGGTATTTGATCGGGTACAGATTGATTACCAGAGCCTGTAGCTACTGAAATGCTGGCCCTTGATACAGGCGACCTCGGCCTATCCTCAGAGACATTAGGGATATGGGGCATAACCGACCCCGAAGCAAAGGAAACGTTAGCTGCTATATTAGACCTGAAATCTTCGTCACGATTGTGGCTTGCAATCTCCACTGGATGACTATCTTTATTAGTAGGATAACTTTCTTTCCTGTTTCTCGCTGAACTTCGTGTGCCTTGCGGCATACGATTGCAATCTTTCTTTAATGGCATCTCAAACTATGGTAGTACACTCGAAGCAGAAAAAGGTAAAATACTAACCTAATGATCGAAATTCTATATTAAAATAATAACTCCAAATATCATTCAAACGAAAAAGAAAAATTGAATTTCAAAAATTAACAAAACTGTTATCTAAATCTCAAAACCAAAATCGAAATCTCAATCTAAACTGAACTATAACTATCTCAAAGAAAAAAAATTTAAATACATGTTAGGAAGATGTGAAACATTTATGCGGACATACGTAAAAGATCGACGACGACGACGAATATTCAATAAATAAACCCACTAGAATCTTTTTTTTTATAACCATTAAGTCAAAACATTCAACTGAAGCGATTTATATGCTTGATACGTTTCCTAACCTAAACTAGAATGAAAACCATACCTTCGCAACGAACATAGCAGACTCCGAAAATATCTAGCTATCGGTCGAAGGGTAAGTTTCCATGATGAAAGTAATGTTATATAACTTAACTAAATTCCCAGCAAGTGTCGTTAGGCAGACGCAACAGACTAAATAGGAGAATATTCTATCCCATTTACTGGCCGTAAGATTCTAACTCCACTTCACTTAGTAAAAAAAAAAAAAATTAAGATAAAACTAAACTAATTACTAACTATATCGATGGATAGACGCAACAGACTAAATGAGGACTTTGATCACCCACTTACTGGCCATCAGGTTCCAACGATTTTCCTTACAGCTATCCTATACTACCTAATATCTATCCTAGATACCTACTTAATGTATCTATACCCTAATCTAAAATAAATTCCGTGCTAGACCTACGCTGCAGACTAAATAAGGGAAAAACTGCACCCCCATTTACTGGACGTGAGATACTAACAAGAATCTATGTAATGTTAAAGTAATTATTAATAATAAATAGATCGTTCGGACGGACGCAACGAGGTAAATAGGAGGTAAACTCATCTTTTACTGGACATCCAATTTCCTACGATTGTAATAACTAAACGTATCAAGCTTATATAGACATAAGCATATTATGTATGCAGGTGTAATTCTATCTATCTATCTATCTGCTTCACCGAAGAAAATCGACTTAAGTATTTCCTGCCTAAGGATTCTTGAGTCCACATTTGGTTATTCCTGTAACAAAAGTCACTGGTTGGAAAATCCAAAAGTAGTATTGCAAAAAAAAAATTGTAGGGACATTCTCGGCCCCACGTTGGGCGCCACCTGTAACGAAATTTGCTATCATCGGGGAAATACAAAAAGTGGAAGCCAACACCAAATACCATCATCGGTATGGTGACTTTCATCGAAGGACTCGGGAGGCTCTTAAGTGTACGACACTTCTTATATTCCCATATTTTTCCCTTCCACTTCCCACGCTACCGTTATGACCCCATGCTTACAGGGACATGAAGTCAGTCCGGGCAGCAAAAGTGGAAGGGTGTCCAGGCCACGACCGCTTGGCATGCTAGCTTTAGCACGTTCTAGCTCGTCGGTTTGGGGGGGTCCTTGCTGTCGGAAGCACTGGACGGCTCGTTACGCATTTACATGCCAATAAAAAAAAAAGCTTCAAATCAAAAAAAGCGAGGCCTAAAATGTCCCTATAGGCTATATGATTCTTGTAGTGGGGAGAGCGATTGCTGGAGGTGCTCTCTGAGGGATACCCACCCCATGTAACACAGCGACATCCACTTGATATGGATCCGTCGTGGTACTCCATGGCTACCAAGTCCTCAACGATTTATGGTAACCCCTATTAGAACTAACTTTGACTTACGTCAACTCAAAACCTAAACTTCATCATACTTGAATTTAAAACAAACCAACTAAAAATCTGCATGTTGTGTCGTCTGCATCGTCGTCGTTGATGACCTGCGTAAATGCTCACATCTTCCGTTGAAATCTTACCACTTCATATCAATTTAACCTATAAACAAAATTAACTGAATTTAAACTTCCCATATCTTGAGCGGAAACGGATGCTAAAATCAATGAATCAGCAATACCAAATAAATACGAAATAATTTCATTTTCAGAATCCACAATCCACACATTTTATTTAAATTCAAAAAAATATGTATGTTTAACGAATAATAAACGAAAAATATTGTCAATCCCTAAAATATGCAAACGAAAAAAAAATAATATATCTTAACTAAATGTACACTAATTATCAAAATATATTCAATTCGCCAAATGACACGTTGGATTAAGAATTAATTATTTTAGGTCCGATGTCCATAGGGGACCGAACTTATATATAAAAAAATCAATCTTATCTCATTCACAAAATCCTTTCCAACTTGGCTTCAGGTTTATATTTGACGATTAAATTAAAATCAAAATAATAACGATCGAAGGCAAGTAGGTATACTACAAAAAATATGTAGTTTGCTTTTAGGCTCAATGACCCTGGCAGTTATTTATTTATTCTCAGGTTTTAACGTTTATCTATCCAATAGGAAACCAATCAACAATAATTTATTTATTCAACTCCGGAATAAATGTGTATTTTAATTTAAACTTTACTTTACTTTACTTTAGTAGCAATTGATGACAAAGAAAAAATTCAAAAATTCAATAATAATCATTCAAAAGAAAAAAAAATGTGTCTACTCAATCTTAGTCCGTTCAAAAATAATCAAAAAAATCAAACTCACCTCGGTTTTAAGCTTTGCTTATGACGAAATTAATTACATGGTCGACATCCAGATGGTGTGCACAGCATCCTGGGAATCCGAAGAATTTGTTGCTAATGAATTTTGTTGTGTGTTTTGTTTTAGCTTTTAAAATTGTTCCTGTATAAAAATTGTCGTAGAAAAATGATTTTGAACGAACTTTCACAAATCACTAGGTCCATAAACTTAATTACTTAAGGCTTAACTACATTCGGCAAAAAGTCAAAAAGTGAAAAAGTGCAAGCTCACACACAAACGCAGTTGCCCCCTTCTTGTAAGAAATTTATTTAAAAAGCTTGCTCTGACACGAAAGCAAGCCAAATTAAAATACTGCAATTTTGTGCAATAATGGTTCTTTTCTATGGTATTTTCTGCAATAATGGTTCTTTTCCATGGTATTTTCTGCAATAATTGTTCTTTTCCATGGTAAACCGGAAACAAAAATGCGACATTCTAGTCCCATCAGAGGCCTCTAATGGTGATCTCAGTAATTAGCGCAAACTTTTTTTGTGCATGTAGTAGTTTTTACGGCGCTTTCAAAAAGTGTGCCACTTGAAAGTTAGAGGTATAGCTAACTTTCAAGTAACACACTTTGTGAAAAGTTGAGAGAAAAATACAGATTTGAAATGGTGTGGAAAGGGAAAAAACATTTTCGTGCAAGTACTTTACTTTGTGTTGAATGTAGCAAAGACAATATAATATACAGATGGCGCAATGTAATGTTAGCTGATGTCCGCATTGGTTGCGATCGTGCAACAACGATCGTGCAACAAAAAGCTCTTCTCATTGTCCAACAAAATAAAAGCTTTTCTCTCAACGCGTAATCCTTTGTGTGTGTGCATAAGTGCATCGTGTATGAAGTATGGTATGACGCTTTTCTGTTTTCGTTTATGCTGTGCTTCTCGTTCTCCATAATGAATGTCCTCTTGAGGAAAACAACAGTCGCCGCACTTGATAGATCGGTTTGTATTATTATTATGTCACTATACTGTCTGCTCTTGTTTTATGTATTTAGTGTGTGTGAATAAGAAGGAAAAAGGGAAACAAAACAGAAATCCTCGTTCCTCGATGAAAAGAAAATCATCGGTCGGCTATTTCAAATTGTTAGCTGTGCTCATGCAAAAGATGTAGATACGTTCTAAATGTTTTCCTTTTTATGACGGTAGATATACCAAACTGAGCCATCGTATTTTTAAAAAGCAATTTGAATTTGAATGCCTGGTTAGTTTTGTTTCCTTTTATAAATACAATAGAAATTTGAATTAATTTTAGAACGTTAGTTTTGTCTTAAGAGTAATCTATATATAAGAAGACTAAATACCTAGGTTAAAATATGGCTTGGAGAGCAAGGTGTGTAATTACTTGTTGCAGCGCAAGTGCCGCATAGTAGGTATTCAGGGGTAAAATTATTTTAATTTCCTGATAAAGAACTAATGTAGTTATTGGTGTTATTACAATGCTATTGGTTTTGATTTTATACATTATATTTCTTTACATTTTTTCCCAAAGTGATTACTAGATTTTCCTACTAAACCCTTTTAAAACTTGTTTTCTTAATACAATTTGATGGACTAACTAATTATCCTACACTTGGAATAGTAAAATGTGCAATTTTCTCTTTATAATTGTATCAAAAGTGGTTTGTTCGCATTTTATCAATTCGTTCGTTCCCTCTCATGTGAAACATCTGATTGGTTTACCACCATTTACTACAAACAGCAAATTGGGGCGTTCATGAAACGTTTGTCGTAAACTTACCATTTTACGCAATTGGT
The DNA here is from genome assembly GCA_955612985.1 of Cheilosia scutellata. Classification (NCBI taxonomy): domain Eukaryota; kingdom Metazoa; phylum Arthropoda; class Insecta; order Diptera; family Syrphidae; genus Cheilosia; species Cheilosia scutellata. The sequence continues at coordinate 79,032,397 of OY015312.1, read as the reverse complement.
AAACTTACGACGTTGCATGAATACCCTTATTGTGCTTTTTAGTATCTTTATCAGGAAATTTAACCAAGTTATATTTTAACCTATTTTAGGGCCAGTTTGTTCAGATTTAGACCCATTATTATATATGTCTGTGGTAACCAAAAACCGTTTGTTCAATTATTCTTCACTTTGGTCACCAAACCATAGATTTGCGACAAATCGTTTCAGTTTTCCAGTTTATTTATAAATTCAGTTGTTTTGTTAGAATTAATCCTTGGTTAAAATTGTTTATATTTTGTGTACGTTTCGGTATTTTATTGATTTATGTATTTTTTTTTAAATTTCATCAATTCATCTGTCAGCTGAAAATGCGTGGACAAAGCGTATACGAAGCAACACAGTATATTTTGCGTTTATTGTTGTGTTGTTGTCGGATATGTCAAAGCTTGAACAATCAAAATTCCAGAATGAATTTGGTTAAATACCTTTAACCGACCAAAATCGGCTAGTTATCGATTTCTCGGGTTAACTAAACTGATTCTATTGTTATCAGCTAAAATAACCGTTGATTAGAGTTAAACAAAGATGAACAAACCGGCCCTAAGTCTTCTTATATTTATTTAGTCCTAAAATTAACTCTTAAAACAAAACTAACGTTCTAAAATCAAATCAAAATTTTATTGCACATATTTATAATGCTTTGTTTCCACTTGTCGATTTGAAATTGACAATAATTGACGTATTTTTGTGCAATTAGAAAATTGGCAAGTGGAAGCAGTGAAAAATAGCTTGTCAATGAATTGCAGCGCTTGTCAATAACTGACAAAGAAACCACTGGACAAGTGGAAATAGCTGAATTGTCAAACAAAATGTCACTTTGTCTTTAATTGTCAGCGAAAATTAATTGGCATCATGTTTGTCAATGACTGTAGAAGGTAGGCCAATCTTTTTCAAATGAAATGTTTGGTATGCCGTCATAAAAAGGAACAAATTTATAATACATAACAGAAATGATCGACGATTTTTTTTTTCATCGAGGACTTCTGTTCTGTTTGTTCCTTTTTCCTTCTTATACACACACAAAATAAAACAAGAGCAGACAGTATAGTGATGTAATAATAAGAATACAAACCGGTTTTAAATCTATCAAGATCAAGGGCCAAGGGGAAGGGGATATTCATTATAGAGAACGAGAAATATAGCATAAAACGAAAACAAAAAGAGAGTCATTAACGATGCACTGCAGAAGTGCACATCTAGACGATACACTCGCATCGCAAATTCGCAATTCGCATACGCATTGATATGACGTCAAATTGCATATAAAACGCAGCACGTCCGACTTCGTCGAAGGACAAATGCCGAATAATTAAATGAAATGAAGAACTGCAAATGCATGCAATGTTCAATTATATTTATAAGATAAGTGGTGTGTGTGTGGCTGGACTCTGATGGAGTCAGTTCCGTAGCAGTGGTAATGTAGTGGTAGTAGTGTTGTTCAGCTTCGATTTCATTTTTTCTCAGCGGTATAAGCTTTTTCGAAAAGCTTCTTAAGGGTATCGAATTTTGATTTCATATGACAACAATTGCCATTTGAATGCGTCATCTAGGTGTTTTATTATCTTTGAATGTAGTTTAGCCTTTAGCCTTTCATTACAAAATAATTAGATAACAAATCTGGTTTGCATGCGATTTACGGTGTGGATGATGTGGATGGTGTGGATGATAGATGATAACAATTAAAGATGAACAGAGGTGCATGTGGTGCGGGTGGAAATTGGTTCTGGTACAGATGAGAACTATGCAATGATGAATGAATGATGAGCGACGAAATGATGATTTCAACGAATCGATTTATTCCAGGTGAATTTTGCGATTGATTGGCCGGTACAATTGGATGTTGAGTGGATTGCTGAGATCGCTGATACAGGGTGCCCGATAAGTTTTCTTTTATTTTGCGAAAACGTTGGCAAATGTGGTTTTGGTGAAATTACCTCTTTCTTACCGATTGGCGCATGGATGTCAAGAGCGCTGGGGCGGCTTGCGATTTCAGGTACCGTTTAATCGATCGTTGCCAATACGTGGAGGGATTTCGGATGGTGTGTTTTTTTTGTTTTTTGACGAAATACCGCTTGTGAAGATGGAGTTTCGATAGCGGGCGTACTTCTTCTTTTTGGTGTGTGTGGGTATGATTTTCCCCTTTATCCTCAGGTGACGTATGGAGGACGAAAATGGAGTCTTCGGTGGGTGCTTTGGGATTCGTGGCACTGGCTTAGGTGACTGATGGTGGTGGTGGTGGGCTCGTGCGAGGATGGCGGCAGCGTTTTGTCGTGTTTAGGGCGTTTAGGTTGTGCTGTTGATAATTTTATATCCGTGTGCTGGTGTGTAATTGTTGGTGGAGACTCTAAATTTAGAGGTTAAAAACAGTGGCACAGTGTTCACTAAATTTTAATTGTTTTTTCACTACGCGCACTGGATATGTCTTTGTCTAGGATTTTTCTTTCGTTTTATGCCGGAAAATATCTAATTTTTACGCGTTACTTTGGCACTTCGCCACACGAACAAAAAAATACAATATTAGCCTGACGCGACGCGCCAATAAGGCCAACGAGCAAAGTCACGAACACCGAGAATACTGTCCAAAGAAGAGCGAGCTCAGTGCTCGACACCACCTTTTATAGGCCCTATCTGAGGACGCTTCATACTAACACACTCGCACGTTCAGCGCATGATGGTAGAATAATCACTTCCGCGTCATCCTCTAAAAAGTTTGTTTTAACATTGAAAATTATAATTTTGGTCTTAAAATTCAAGTTAGAATTTTTCGAAAATACATGTGATAAAACTGTAATTTTCTGAATTAAATCTTTCTTAGAATTTTGATACCGGAAATCGTTCGTGCTTGAGAGCTTGTTTGTGTGCGAAACACGCTTGTTTACGTTTTTCATCATACCAATAAGCATTGCCAATGTGTGACTCTCCGAAGGAGATTTTACTTAGACAACAGCCAACCAAAACAAAGCTTAGCTCCGTCGTTAAATACGTCGGTACCTCTCCTTTTTCCAACACAACCAGGGTTCAAGCCTAGTCCACGACTCAATTTTTTTTTTTTTTTATTATTTTAGTATTATTACGTATAGGTATTATGATGTCATAATATTACTATTATTATATTTTATTATTATCATTATTACATATTATTATTATTTACGCCTTCCCGCAGAGCACCAATCACATTTCGACTTTTTTGTTTACCGTAGTGTCCATTTATTAATGCTTGTACTGTGGAGAGATTTTTTTTTTGTTTTGCAAATAAAATCTCCAATAACAAAAGCTTACTACGGACACAACCCATTCACGATCTCAGCCTTCCACCCAATAGCATCCACAATTCATCAGGAAATCATGTTTACCTCATTATGCATATTTCGCTCACCACATACACCAACCCTAACAATAATTCAAAAATCTATTGAAAGACCATAGTCTTTTAAACTGTATTAGTTTTATTAATCAAGACGTTTCCCACAGCTGCATGGTCAGCAGGTGGTTAAAAATGCAGATCGCCCCTCCGATGCCCAGGCAAGGTCGGTGATTCTTTTGCCTTGTCCCGGTATGTCGGCTCTGCCGGGATCGACAGTTCTTCCGGACATACTCGTGGGAACAAAATAGATCTAAAAAACAAAAACAAAAAGGATGAAGGGAGAGAGGGTGCGATAAGTACCGAAAGTGAGACGGTGGCCGACACAATACTCGTGGAGCCATACGACCTCACAAAAATACAAGAGGCTCTGGAAGCCGGAACATCAGATGAGTAGATCTCAAAAGAGGAGGAGGAGAAGCTTTTGGCTGAACCCTAGGAAGAGACCCCGAAAGAAAAAGCGAAGGAGAAGAAGGTATCCCCAGGTCTGCTGAGGAAACGGGAGTACTTAAAGGCCAAACATATCTATGGCATCCTCGTCGCTAAAGAGAAAAGCTCCCTTACCGAGAAGGAGCGAGCCTCCCTGGAATGGGCCAGGGACACCATAGCTAAAGACGCTCTTACGAGGCCTGAGCCGATAAGACCGTCAGCAGCTAAGGTGAACAAGGGAGTTGGCTCAAAAGACAAAGCCGACAGCGCAAAACGGCCGAGGGACGATGCCGCTGAGACAGACCCCAAAGCCCATTGCAGCCATCCAGTGCAGGGGGACACTAGGACGAAACAGCGGGTGACCGACGATAAGCCGGGCCCGAGTGGACTCCGAAGCAAACCGGCCACTGGGGGGCACAAGAACGAGCTTGCCGCGAAGGGGTTGAGGTCGCCAGAGGACGCCCCCAACGCTACGAAGAAGGTCAAGCGAACGAACTGGCCCAAGTGGGAAGTACAGCGAGGTGACAAAGAACCCGCTGCAGCTAGCTGTGGTGGACTCTAAGAAACCAAGTGGTCAGTACTCTGTGGAATGTGGCAAGATAATTGAGAACACGCTAGGTGTGGCGATTATCTCTCACATTCGAGAAAAGACAGGTACGCAGATTCCCGCCTACGGAAAAATGTGATGGTCCAAAGGCATCACTTACATCGATTTCAAGGACCAGGTGTCGAACGATTTTGCTAAGACGGTACTAAACGGCGCACAACTGTGGGAGGGAGCACTGCTAAAGGCTGTACCCACAGAGGAAGTGCCCAAAAAGTCTAGGGGCAGAATTTCCTACCCCAAGATAGGGGTAAAGAAAGATGAGATCCTCAGCATTCTGCAGGCACAGAACCCCCAGATCCCGATGACAGATTGGGAAATCGTCTCCGAGGAGGAACCAAAGAATGGTGCAAGAGCGAGGTGACCCTCAAGCTCCTAGAGCGGACTGCAGATAACCCAAAAGGACGTGACGGCTACGATCAGTGATGAGAGCAGTGGAAATAAACCCACACCACAGTAAGGCCGCCTCAGGCAACTTGAAGCTTCTCCTCGAGAAGGAGCAGCTGGACCTGGCCCTAATCCAAGAACCATGGATTAATAACAATCAGGTGATGGGATTAGGGTCGAAATACTGGTGGTGTGGTTAGAGGGTAAGGGCGAGAGCTGCAGAGTGGCGTCGGCGTACATGCCAGACGATGGCGACACACCAGTACCCCCCGAACCGGTAAAGGCGCTAGTAACGGCGTCAAAACAAGGTAAGAAAAACTTAGTCTTAGGCTGTGATGCTAATGCCCATCATACTATTTGTGGTAGCTCTGATATTAACGCTAGAGGCCTTGTTTGATTTTCTTCTAAGTACCAATCTGCTCATCTGTAATCGGGAAAATGATCCCACCTTCGTTACGGCGAGCGGAAAGGTAGTCTTAGATATAACTTTTTTATCCCAAAATAATTCTGTCCAAGTTGCTACTTGGAGAGTAACCAGCAGGGTGTCGCTATCAGACCACTGCTGGATTCTCTATGAATTACAAATGGCTTGTCAAGATGAGATCCTGACCTGTCAAGGTAGGAAACAGTTCAAGAATCCCAAAAGAGCGAACTGGGAAAAATTTAGCGGGGAAGTGCAAAAACACAACGACCTCTGTCTGGAAAGAGATCTCACCTCAGAGGAAGAGATCGACGATGCAGTCGAAGCTTTAACAGGGGTGCTCTCCAAATCTTTTGACAAATCATGTCCAAAAAGTGGAACACGAGGGAAAAAGCGCCCCTCCTGGTGGACCCCCAAGATCACGGTGCTTCTGCGTCTTCGCTAAGAAGAGCAGACGTCAGCTGGACTGAATCACACGAAGAGACGCTGGAGATACTAACGGAAACTCACTTCTCAAGATGCACCGAGGTGTAGGACGGCTACGGCGTAACAACACCAGGCACAAGGGAGGGAATGGAGATAGTAACAATCAAAGAGATAATAAACGACAAAAAAAATAGCCTGGGCAATTAACATATTTGCCCCGTTGAAAGCACCCGGAATAGATAATATTCGACACATAATGCTTCAAAAGTCAGAGGAAGCTATAATTCCATGGCTAAATCGCATCTACACGTGCTGTCTAAGGCTATGTTATGTTCCAAAGGCATGGCGAGAGGTGAGAGTGATATTCATCCCAAAAGCAGGGAAGGCTAGCCACACCACATCCAAGGACTACAGACCAATAAGTCTGTCATCATTCATGCAGAAAACACTGGAACGACTAATCGATCTAAGAGATAGATAGCGATAGCTATCTATCAAAATCACAACATGCGTACATAAAGAGCAGATCGGTAGACACGGCGATGCACAAGGTAGTATCGGTAGTGGAAGAAACCCTACAACACAAGGAATATACACTGAGCGCGTTCCTAGACATCGAGGGGGCATTCAATAACATAGAAGCTGACGCAATCCTGCGCAGCTTGAGGAGAGCCCACCTAAAAAGCAGTCTATGTAACTGGATTGGACTCATGCTAGGCACACGACGGATAAAGTCGCAGCTGGGGGACGTGAGCATTGAACGTAAGGTGAGTAGGGAACACCACAAGGTGTTCTGGAAAAGGAAGGCGCTCACAATGAAGAGCGCATACGCAGTCGATGTAGTAATTCTAGTCCCAGGAAAGTTCACTCCAGTTCTCAGTGAGCGACTCAGTTACGCACTCTTATTAGTTAGCAACTGGGTAGCGGGACGCGGACTGGGGGTGAGCCCATCAAAGACAGAGCTCCTGCTGTTTACGAGAAGGAGAGTAATTCCCCCATTTAATCCACCAAGGATGGGCGGGGTGAACCTAACAATATCAAAAACAGCTGGAAGGAAAACATAGAGGATCGCATCAAAAAATCATACGTGGCACTATATATGCCTGTAGAAGAGCATTCGGCAACACATGGGGTTTTAGGCCGCACGTGGTACACTGGTTGTACACCGCAATAGTGCGGCCCATATGGTACAATCGTGTAGTGGAAGGCCACGGAGAAAAAATACCATCTCTCAAGCCACACTAAAGTCCAAAGGGCGGCATGCATTTGGATAACGGGTTCATTACGAACAACACCCACCGCAGCAATGGAGGTGATGCTAAACCTCACCCCTATGGATATTTACTGTAGCAGTAGAGCGGTCAAAACCACAATCGGACTAAGAGAGTCTGGAATATGGTCATCCAAATCCTATGGGCACGCGTCCATCGAAGCACAATGGAACGCTGAGAAGGAGAAGATAACTACAGACTATCTACCCCCCACACTCGCTTTTGAAAGGAGATTCACAACCAGAATTCCAGACAGAAGTGAATGGGAGCACAATGCAGGTTCAGAAGAAGAAGAGATAGCCCTCTATACCGATGGTTCTAAGATGGATGTTGGTACGGGGGCGGGTATCTTCAGCGAAACACTAAACCTGCGAGAATCATTCCGAATCAACGATGACTGTAGTGTGTTTCAAGCGGAAATTGCTGCTATAACTCTAGCGGCAAAGGACCTAAGGAGACGACACATCGCCGATAAACAACTCACTATATACTCTGACAGCCAAGCGGCCATAAAAACCATGGAGTCAGTCGTGGTGAAGTCGAGGGCAGTAAGTCATTGCAAGAAATACCCTGACGAACTATCGCAAGCCAACACGGTGACCCTATGCTGGGAACCGGGGCATATGGAAATTCCGGGCAATGAACAGGCGGATGAGACTGCAAGAAACGGGTCGAAGATGCATGCATCAATGGCCCTAAAATCTGTAAAAACTCCGCTAAGCACGCTTGCTAAAAAGATTGACATTGAATCATTGAGTAGAACAAATCTACGCTGGACCAATCTCAACACCTGTAGGCATGCAAAAGAATTATGTAAGGAAAAAGAATAACGCGGAAAGGCTGGGCATACTGCATAAAGACTTTTGCAGAAGCTGCAGATACGTTGAAGAAATACAATCTGTTCGTCATCTGCTTTGCGAATGCCCAGCCCTTATAAATAGTAGACAGAGGATCCTCAACAGCTTATTCTTCGATGAACTAGAGGATCTGGTGAATGTGGATCTAAAGGAACTCCTGAGATTCATACTCAAATCGGGGTGGTTCAAGTAGGTCAACAAACTCCACATCACTTAGGTTGCTCGTAGGACAGGCTGGAGATCTGGATACAAGAGCTTGTGAACACCTGTGATTAATACCAAATCTAGGTGTCTCAATAAAAGCGGTATATTCTTTGTCTATAACAGGTATGAAATGGAAGGTTCCCGTGACTGGACACTATGGACCCAACTGACGGTCTATGTGAAGCTGTGACAGACGCCACTAGAGCACCCAATTACCTACCTACCATCATTATAATACATAATAATAATATCGAACACAGTACATAATATATATTTGCTATTTTCGTTTTAATTTGGATATACATACATACAGATTTGCCATTTTTATTTACATTTTGTTTTACATACATATTTACATACAATCTGTCACGAAATTGTTTTTACAAATTTCTTGACAAGCTCATTTTTGCGTATTTTTTATTACTTTCATAATGTAGTTTTTTTTGTAACTGTTCTTTAGTAGATATATTAATAAAAATAAATTTATTAAAAAAATTAAGTAAGACATCAAAGAAGCTCTTTTGTTTTATAAAGAAGCTGTCTAATTTACCAGTTGTTTTCCGTTGTAAAAAGAATTCCTTGACAAACTGTATATCTATTTACTGATATCTAAGTGAGTGCGTTATTTCGAAAACGTGACAGATTGTTTGCTCTGTTTTCATATACATATTATATACATATCGTATAGGGTTACCACCGAATTTTTTGTGATTATTTTTGATTTGGAGTTTATTTTTTTTTATTTTTTTTTTAATTGTTTTTATTATACTTCGTCTGGTTTTATTATTGAATATTGGCGGTTTTGCCAACGTGCAATTATTTTTTTGAATTTGTTTGGTTCTGGAGTAAATCCTGTTTGTTGTTTTTGATTTATTTGGGTAATTTATTTGCTTAATTTGTTCTTATTCTTTCGTCGATCGAGTTTGTTTTTTTTTGGGTGTTATTCTTTCTTTTTGAATTTATTAACAGTAATCTTCGATATGGAAATAAACAGGTTATCTAGGGACGAATTAGTTTACGAGATGGAGTGCAGAGGGTTGCCGGTTGGCGACGTTGACCCAATGCACAAATCTCTGAGGGCAGCTAGGACAATGGAACGACGTGGTTCGATCGTCCAAGCGGACACGTACCCGTTTAGTTTTGAAGAAGATAGGGACGCAGTCGAAAAAAAGATAGGGGAGATCAAAGCGCTCGCAGCGAGCCGCCCTGAGCGGGGATCGTCAGAGTATAAAAAGATTCTGACGAAGGTAGATTGGGCAACGAGTAGGATAGGGAGGTGTCGGGCTATTACGGAAGACGAGACGGAGTTAAAAAAGGAATTAAAAACAGAATTAGTAAATATCCTCGGCGAATTAGAGGATAGCGACGACGAAGAGAGTGATTGCGGTGACGAAAGCATCACTAACGACAAACAAGTCGTGCAACAACACCATTCAAAGCAGCAACAGCTGTCACAACAACAACAACAACAACGAGAACAACAACAACAGCGTTCAGAACAGCAAGAGCCCAGTATTCTACCATAGGTACAAAGAACACAACCATCTAGAACAGCGGCTGCATGGGGTCCTCACCCTGATGCATTTGCTTACGAAAGGGTTTATATCCGCTCAGAAAGACCCGAAAATCTCTCCAAGTGGAATATTTTGTTTACAGAAGAACGTTGCGGGGCTTTAGTGAACTCTTTCCTGGAGCGAGATGAGGGGCTTAGGGAAGCTAGGGGGATTAGCGAATTCCAATTGTTTAGGTCTTCGGTTGATTTGTTTACTGGGACGGCACTTCTGTGGTTTAGGGCGATTAGGCGTACCATATCTTCATGGCCAGAGTTTGTGAGGGAACTGAAACTTGAGTTTCGGATGGATGAACCAAGGGTTTCAGCTGTCACTTCCTCTCACGGAGAGAAGGAAGCTGTCGATCTTGCAAAGGAACTTGCCACCATTTTAACAGACGCAGCTTGGACTGGCAGAGCCCAAATGCGTCAACGACTTAGAAGCTTTGGGAAGGAAACTGGAGACGGTGAGAGCAAATGTGGAAACGTTTGCTCCTCCTCCAACAACTCGGGGTAGGCATCTCCTTGAACCGGATTTGGCCTACATTGGTTCGGATGAACCAAGGGTTTCAGCTGTCACTTCAGACAACCTGCAGCTTCAATCACCACAGCCAATGAGGTGTTTTAATTGCGATGGCGAAGGGCATTTCGCTAATCGTTGTTCCGCTCCTAGGCGTTGTTATGGTTGTGGTGCAGTAGGGACGTCGCGTAGGGATTGTCGGCGCTGTTCGCGAAATGCGCAACGATCTCTTGGGTCAGCAGGACAAGAGCGCCGTCGCAATTAGGGAGGTCACCTGCATGTGACCAGTTAGGTTTTCAAATTCACTTAGGTTTTACCTTGGAAGCAAACGGGGAAGATAAGCGACCATACTTAGGAGTTTCCATTTATGGAATTTGGTTGTTAGGACTTTTGGATTTGGGCGCTTCTCGCACAATCATTTGTAGGGACGAGTGGAACATTTTAAAAGATTTAGGGCTAGTTTTTAATTTTTTTTTTTGGGCTTGGGCAAAATCCTCATACTTATGTCCTTCTCGTGGGCGCCCGCCGGAAAATGGCTAACCAGATGTCTGGTTAGTGTCAGCCAAGGGTCTCACTTACATATCAGCCGTACGCTGTGATTCGTTGCAAAGTACGACTGATGTGAAAGCGTGAACCATTAGATGAGGTGGAAGTCTACCTTAAAAGTCGTTTGCTGATGCGACTCACAACGATTTGGGTTCTACTTAGTTTCTTATGGGCTGCTTTCCTGTAGGGCACTGTAGGAGTCTGTGTAGAGCTTAAGTCTTTGTGTGCCGTATCGGCAAATGGCCCTAAATCGCGGCCGGACCAAGGTGTCATACGACCCGTGCCGAGGGTCAACCTGGCTGGGGGCCATAGCTCAGTCGCTAATGGAGTATCCGGATACCTGGCGACCTCCGGATTAGCCAGCCTTGTCTGTATATGCGAATCTCTGTACAGGTGGACCTCCTTTCTTCGCTACTCGTGGGTTCAATATTAAATGGATACAAAAAATAAAAACAAAAACAACAAAAATTAGACCGGTTCTCCTTCAAAACCGGGCTGTAGTACGGCGACATCGTTGTCTACTGGTTCAGCTCCTGCATCGGTGAGCAGTGGAAAGATTGTTACTAATCATGGTACATCCACTGTAAGCAGTTGCAGCGGGCCAAGTACATCTTCTAGTGGTGGTAGGATTGAGAGTAAACATGGCCATTCCACTGCTTTAAATAGTAAAGAGCACAAAGCTCAAGCGACTCCCAATGCGCCACCGCGCCGTCGTACTCCTTCTAAAGGCACATACAAAAAACGTCGCTATGGTGGATGGCACCAAGGCCATGTGAAACTGATCGCCTGCGACGACAAGAGGTCTTGTGATCTTTACAGGGTCGCTGTAAGTAGACTGGGTGAAGTCTGGCCAGGTGCTAAGCTCGAGGTCGTTGATAGGGATGAAATCCCTAACAGACCGCGAACTCGTACCTGGATCCCGGCTGAACCCTCATCTACCGAGGAGATTCTGGAGATTATCAGACTGAGCAATCCGTCACTCCCAACTCACAACTGGAAAGTCGTAAAGTTGGAGGAGCAAAGGGGTCTTTATAGATGCGCATTAATCGTGATCAATAAAGAGTCTCTTGTTCCTCTGGCCGAAACTCAAGGTGTGATACTTCGAGCCAATCTCGTTGCAAGTCTACAAAAAAGACGAAGATAATTCAGGCAAACTGCCTCCTTTCCCTGCTGGTTCAGAACCCGAACCTGCTACTTCTGACCCTGGAGGATCAGTCTCATTTCCATCGCTAGATGATGATGACTCCAATACAGCCACGTCCACCAAGGATGACACCTTGTCAGACATGGACACGGAGGACTGTATGAACAGGATTCTTCTAGACGAAGACGCACTTCTTGGTTCATCCTCGAAATCGGAGGACCTAAGCAACACTGTGGTGGAGGTTCAACCTCCTGTCTGTAGAAAAATGCTTCAAATACTACAGATTAATCTCCACCACTCTAAAGAGGCTTCGGCCGCCCTCATTCTCCGCCTTTTAAATGGCAGGGAAGACATTGTCTTGATACAGGAACCATGGATTGACAACAGTGTGGTTCGTGGACTCAAGACTCCTCAATACGAATCCCTATATGTAACTGACAAAGGTAAACCCAGAACTTGCATATTAGCGAAACCTACATATACTCCCTAATTTCAGCGATCCAGATATAACAGCAGCTAGATTAGTCACTGCTAAAGGCACATACTGGCTAGCATCGGCATATCTGGCCTACGACTGACTACGTGGGCCCTCTCCCCGGGCCCTCTCCCGGGAAATGAACCTACCTTCATAACAAAAAACCGACAGGAAGTATTAGACATTACTCTTGTCTCCGACACCGTTAGTCAGATGATCACCAACTGGAAAGTATCACCTGAACACTCCTTTTCAGATCACCGGTATATCCAATTCAACTTAGCCGATGACCCTCCCCGCCAACTTCCATTTAGAAACCCTAGGAAAACAGATTGGCTCAAATATAGGGATATACTGAAACAATCAGTTACACCTGACCTTTTAAATCCCCCCTGCAGCACCAATGAGCTTGATCGCAAAGTCAAAAATCTCACCCTGGCTTTCAACAAAGCTATGTCTTCTTCTTGTCCTCTCATTCTACCTAGGGGTAAGAAGAAACCGCACTGGTGGAACTCAGATTTGGGACTGCTTAAAACTAAGTGCAGAAAGCTTTTTAATCGTGCTAAAGACACAAGAGAAGCGACATACTGGGACTCCTACAAGGTATCCCTAAAAATATATAAAAAGGAGCTAAGGAAAGCTAAACGTACATCTTGGAGGCTCTTCTGCGGTAAAATAGAAGAGTCATCTGAGGCATCAAGACTTAGGAAAATACTCTCCACAAATCCAACAATGCCTAGTTGCTTGAAAAAGACGGATGGCTCTTGGACGACTTCTAGCGAGGAATCGCTCAATCTGCTGCTCGACATCCATTTCCCAGGCAGCTCCAACAGTATGAGCCACTCAGATCCAAATAGATCAAATGTGCAATTTACAAATTTTCAAGGTCTGATCACTAGAGACAAATTGCTTTGGGCGCTACGTAGCTTCAAACCATACAAATCCCCAGGACCAGACGGCATAATACCAGCCGAGCTACAAAACACCTCAGATATCATCCTGCCAGTGCTGGAGATAATCCTAAATAGCTGTTTAAATCCGGTGTATATTCCCTTGTTATGGAGAGAAGTAAAAGTGGTTTTTATACCCAAGGCAGGAAAATGCTCTCATGTTAGTCCAAAGGACCTCAGCCTATTAGTCTTTCGTCATTCCTCTTAAAAACCCTAGAACGACTGATCGAAATCCATTTACGCAATAGCATTGATATGAAACTTCTATCCACTGCTCAACATGCTTACTCTTAAGGTAAATCCGTGGAAACAGCTCTGCATACGCTGACATGTTCCATCGAGGATTCCCTCCGTCACAAGGAGTATACTATGGTTGCATTCCTTGACATTGAAGGCGCTTTTAACAACGTTGATGCATCTGCAATCGCGCGAGCACTGTCAGCTCTGAACGTGGACATGTCGCTCAGGGAGTTGATTAATCTGATGCTCAATAGCCGGATCATCAACTCTAGTCTGAGCGGGGCATCTGCCAGAAGATCTGTCAGTAGAGCTACCCCACAAGGTGGTGTCCTGTCTCCCCTTGCTGGAAGCGGAGGGCTACAAAGTGATTGCATATGCGGACGATGTTGCTATTGCCGTGTCAGGAAAGTATCCAAATACCTTAAAAGAACTCCTACAACACGCTCTCCACACGCTAGTAAAATGGGCGAATCAATGTGGGCTGGGCGTCAACCCTCACAAGACCGAACTTGTTCTCTTTTCTAGGAAATACAATATTGACCCTCCATCTATAAATGGCATAAGACTGACTTTCTCCAATGAAGCCAAGTACTTGGGTCTTATTCTGGACAGAAAGCTTAGCTGGAAGTCTAACATACAAGAAAGAGTTAAAAAAGCAACCATAGCTCTCTTCTCTTGCAAAAAAGCAATAGGAAATAAATGGGGCCTACAACCTCGCATCACCCTCTGGCTATACATCTCGGTCATAAGGCCGATACTTACGTACGGTGTGGCTGTCTGGTGGACTGCCTTAGATAAAGCGAAAAATCAAAATAAACTAGGCAAAGTCCAAAGAACCGCTTGCTTGTGTATCAGTGGAGCTCTACGCACCACACCTTCTGCTGCACTTGACATCCTGTTCCACCTGACTCCCATCGATATCTTGAGCAAACAAACGGCAGCATCTTCAGCAGTTCGTTTGAAAGCGATTTCACAGTGGACCAGCAACCCAACTGGCCATGCTGCTATCTTAAATACATTTAAGACTCTCCCGAAAAACATCGACTACACCATACCACAACTACAGTTTGATAAAAACTTCCATGTCTCCATCCCCAATAGGTCATTCTGGGAGGAGGGGACGTTCTTTGATGATGAGGCGGTTCAATTCTTCACAGATGGATAGAAAACGTCCGATGGTGTAGGAGGTGGTGTTTTCTCTGATAGACTAAACCTCAGTCTCTCCTTCCGTCTCCCAGATCACTGTAGCGTTTTTCAGGCGGAAATAATGGCAATAAAGGAAGTCTTATCCTGGCTAAAAGAAAACGTGATATCCGCTAAAGATATCCGCATCTTCTCGGATAGTCAGGCTGCAATTAAGTGCCTGGAATCAGCCTCTATTAACTCTAATACAGCCCTGGGCTGTCGCACGTCTCTCAGAGAGATGTCGGAGCAGTTCAACGTTCACCTCTGCTGGGTGCCGGGGCATAGAGACATTCCGGGTAACTGTAAGGCTGACGAACTTGCCAAGCTGGGAACTACACTACCTATAGTACCAAGCAAAGGTACTTTAGGTATCCCAATCGCTACGTGTAAACTTATAATAAAGCAGGATGCCATCCAAAGAACAAACCTTAGGTGGACATGTGGCACGACATGTCTAGCGACAAAACAGATCTGGCCAAAGCTAGATCTCAAACGTTGTAAGAATTTGATTTCTCTTGACAGGAGGCATATCGGCGCTACAATAGGTGTCATTACGGGACACTGCCTTATAGGTAGGCATGCAATAAGTCTTGGCGTACTCTCAAACGATTTTTGTAGAAGCTGCTTGGACGAAGAGGAGGAGGAAACCATTCAGCACTTCCTCTGCACTTGTCCGGCACTCTCCCGAAAACGGAAACTCCATTTGGGAGCCTCCTACTACAATGATCTAAACGATCTAACAAACCTAGACATTCGTAGTCTCCTTTGCTTCATCAGAAGCTCAAACTGGTTCAACGAGTAGGATGAAATTTAATAGATTCATGTGGTATCACAAGGGACCTAATTGGTCTAAGTGTGTCGGCCTTTTGTCGGCAGCCACTTCAACCTAACCTAACCTAACCTAGGGCTAGTTTTGAAGAAACGTAACATTAGTTGCATTAGCAGATGGAGCAGGGATAGATGTTTTAGGGGTGGTGTTTTTACCAATTGTTGTGGAAGAGAAATCAGTGTTCTTAGAGTGTTTGGTTATACCAGCTCTACCACACGTCATGATCATCGGTGCAGATTTTTGGGCACTAACGGGCGTGGTCCCGGATTTGAGATCGGGCGTTTGGAGTTTCTCGAGTCAACAGATGGTTGGCTCGATTTCAGCGATTAGGGAGAAGTCCGAGTTGGACGTGGCTTAAGTACGGCAACTCGAAGTTTTGGTAGACAAAATTTTCGAAGTCATGCCAGAAGGCTTACGGTGCACACAATTGGTAGAGCATAGGATTAGGACGTCGGCAGAACCAATCAAACAGCGCTATTATCCGGTCTCACCGGCAATGCAGGGACATATTGATAAGGAGCTAAAGGAGATGCTGGATGCGGGAGTTATTGAGAAGTCAAACAGTCAGTGAGCATCTCCAATAGTCCTTATAAGAGAAACAGATGGTTCGTTTAGGTTTTGTGTCGACTATAGGAAATTAAATAAGGTAACTGATAGGGATGCTTATCCACTTCCATAAATTTCAACGACCCTAGATAATCTTAGAGACGCTTAATTTTTAACATCGTTAGATATAAAGTCGGCCAATTGGTGGGTCCCAATGGAGGAGGGACCGCGCCCGCTCACAGCCTTCACGGTTCCGAATAGAGGCCTATTCCATTTCAAGCAAATGCCTTTCGGCTTGCATAATGCGCCTGCGACGTGGCAACGATTTATGGACAGCGTTTTGGGTGCCGATCTCGAGCCACACGTATTCGTGTATTTAGACGATATTACTATCGTTACCAATAGTTTCGAACAATATCTTGAGATACTGGAAGAGGTGACGCCAATGGTGACGCGAATGTGACTTTGATCAATGGTGACGCCGGTCTCACGCACCCGGGTTTTCAACTGAAGATTTTTCGAAACGTGTTACTAATAGTTCATGTTTTTTTTTTTAATGTATGCTCTTTGACAATAATGTGATGTGCTTTTTACCTCAGCCGGAGTATACTCGTCGGATCCAGGGTTGCCCCCAAAGAAACACGAACTTTGGAGTAGAATTTACACCCTTTTATTAATCGTTTTCGGGATACTTAACAAATCAGGCTGATAACTACTTGGAGTAATCTCACAATTCACTTGCCCACGGGGTAGGATGTGGTAGATTGGAGTAATCTCACAATTCACTCGTCCACGCGTTAGGATGTGGTAGATTGGAGTAATCTCACAATTCACTCGTCCACAATACAAAGGCTGTTTCTGCAAGCAGAACGTCCGCCTGTCACAAATTTAGAGAATGGTGCTAGTCTCTAGAGAACAGGGTCAGTGCTTGATGTATTGCATCAATTACTGAAGGAACTGCTCTGCCGAAGTCATTTTGCTCCCAGGTACTCATGCTTTTTGCAACAAAAAGCCGGTGTGAATTATTTGCACCAAGTGAAATTTACCATGGGTGTTGTTGTTGTGTGACGTGATTCGGCTGGTATGTACTCGTGCAGGTTTCTGGTTTATGGTAATCGATGGTGGTTCTTAGTACTGGGGCGTGTTACACGTCATCCAGTGGTGGCGATCAGCGGCATTGGTGATTCGTGTGGTAGGGTGGTGCGGTTTGTTAATGCGGGTGATGGTGGTATGTTGATTCTTGGTGTGGTTGGTGGTGGGATGTCCAGGGGTGGCAATTGGTGGCAGGTTGGGGTGGTACTGGTTGATCATTTTGTTAGGAAATACAGGTTGTGGTGTTGGTATTCGTAACGGGTCGTTACACTTTCCTCTTTCTTCGGTAGACGAGAACCTTCTCGTCGTAGGTGCTCTTCCTTGTAGAATATAAAAATATTATTATTATTATTATTTTTTATTTTTTTTTTTTTTAAAGTCTAAACTTAAGCAACCTAATTTTTTCCAAAAGTTGAAACTTTAAACAATTTTTTTTTTTTTATATCGGAACTTAACAAATTTCGTTTATTTCAAAAAAAACTTAAACTTAAAAAACTTCATTCTAATACAAACAAAATTGTTTTTTTTTATATCGGAACTTAACAAATTTCATTTATTTCAAAAGAAACTTAAACTTAAAAAACTTCATTCTAATAAAAAAAAAGAATATTCTAGTATAGCTTAAAAGAAAGTATTTATCGAGATGCCTTTTTTCTTTAGCGCGTTGATGCTGCTGTTGGTTCCATGCCTGGTAATTCTTGCGCCGTGAACGGGTACGGGTGCGGATGCTGTCCAAAGGCTGTTTTCACTGGTGTTGATGGGGTTCGGGTTTTTTTTATTTTTATTTAATATGTTTATTCTTTTTCATAATTTACATGATTTACATAATGAAATGAATCGATGAATAAAAAAGTGACAAAGAGCGTATAAAACAACTAGAATTGAATGCACTGGATTTAACAAAAAAAGCTTCGTAGCTTCTTAAATAAAGGCCAGCTAGGAGTGAATCTATCTTTTTTGCATACGATACGCATAATATGCTTTTGCGACATCACTAGAGTCTCAAGGGCATTGACGTACGCACCTCCCCAGCTGGCTATACCATACTGAAGTTTTGATTGGACTAGACCATAGTAAATCGTAGTGAGAAGCTTAGTAGAGCAAACTGGTTTGAGCAAAAACATATTTCGTATAACCGCCATCATATAGGTTTTCAGCTCGCTTGTATGTGCCTTCCAGTTCAAATTTCTGTCAATCCTTACTCCGAAATATTTAAAAGATTCAACAAACTCTATGTATATTAAAACATCCAGCACTGCAATTAGCTTTCTCGTCATAATTACTTCTGCCACAAGAATGAGTTGAAAACCAGAGTTTGGAACACTCGCTGGAGTGAAAAGCAATATTGCAGTCGATAGGCTCAGACTCTGATAAGTTGCAAAACATGAGTGTGTGAAAACGAACGAAAAAAATCCAACGTGACAGTAACTTAGAATGCAGCAACAATGAGAGAAAAAGCGAATGTTACCACGTTATAAATTTCTTTAATTTTCCTTAATGGTTGTTACCCTTCCTGTGGTCTAAATCCAAGTGACCGAGCAATCAATTATTTTACAAAATGTATGATTTCTTTAAGAGAAATTGTTATGAGTATAACAGTTTGAGGTGAGTTTGAGTTTAGATGAGCGAACAAAAATCATATTGAGATTAACAGCTAATGTTAGATGGCTACTAATGTGAAAGTGCATGCAATTTACTTAGAAGTATCAAACTGTAATTTGTTAACAAATAAATCATGCTATTTTTAAGAGAGAGTATAGGGTATGTTAAGAATAAATTATATAATGTAACACATTGAATAAATTGTATAAGAAAAAATTGAAATTGTTGAATGTATTCTCAAACATTCCGCCCCCCCTGGAACGACGTTTCAGCTCACAGGTAGAATAGCAAGTTTATGGATTGGTCGCAGAATGTTGCCACTGGAAGTTTTTAGTGTGACAACACGGACATGACCATCCTTGCCCGGATGTACTGCGATAACTCTACCCATTGCCCATTTGCCTGGGGGTAGATTGGCGTCCTTGATTACCACCAGATCGTTAAGTTTGACATCGGCTTGTATCTGTTGCCATCGAGGACGATTCTGAAGAGACGTCAGATACTCCGTCTGCCACCGCTTCCAGTACCCTTGGATCTTCGATTGTAAGTGTTGCCAGCATGACAAGCGGTTAGTTGGGATGTCCAAAGTTGGCTCTGGAACAGCTGCATACGTTTCGCCTAAAAAGAAATGCGCGGGGGTTAGAGGATCTATATCAGAATCGGAGAGTTGGCACAACGGTCGCGAATTGAGTAGTGATTCGATTTGCGTTAGGAATGTATATAATTGTTCAAATGTCAGACTGTCTGTTCCGATGACACGTCGAAGATGTTGCTTAACAGATTTTACTCCTGCCTCCCACAATCCGCCGAAATGTGGTGCCGAAGGAGGGTTGAGTGCCAGCAAATACCGTCGCGAGCCAATGATTCCGCAACGATTGAGTTATGGTGCTCGGAAAGAACGAGTTGATGCATTTCCGAAAGACACCGGGCAGCTCCACGAAAGTTTGTTCCGTTGTCGGAATACATGTGTGATGGTTTTCCCCGGCGAGCTACAAACCGACGAAAAGCGGCAAGGAAAGCATCGGTTGTTAGGTCACTTACGAGCTCAAGGTGTATTGCTTTTGACACTAGGCACACAAACAGCGAGATATAGCCCTTTGAGAATGTTGATTTGCGACCTGATTTTGTTTTTAAAGTTAGTGGACCGGCATAATCACACCCACAATGCACGAAAGGTCTGCTGGTTGCTATACGTTGCGGTGGAAGATTACCCATTTGCTGTGTAATGGTAGCCTTGCGTTGCCGAAAACAGTCTATGCAATCATGGGTTACTTTATGAAGGAGATTGCGGCAGCCGAGGACCCAATATTCTTGCCTTATCAGTGCGAACATAGTAGATACACCCGGATGTAAAAACCGAATATGAGCATCCACGAGAATTAGTTTTGTAATGATATGTTCTTTGGGCAAGATTATTGGGTGTTTTGCATTGAATGAGATATCCGCTTGCTCGATTCTACCGCCTACTCGAAGAATGTTGAATTCATCTAAAAAGGGAGATAAACCAGTGAGTTTACAATTGTTTGCGAAAAATCCATGTTTTTTATAAAATGTTATATGTTTACCAAAATACCGATCCTGCAACCATTTGATTATGCGAATTTTAGTACTAGAGATTTCATTCGGGGTGAACATAGGCGAAGTATTTTTGATCTTATGGTAACGATCAATGACACGATTGATTTGAGCAACAGTTCTAATAAATATATACCATGACGATATTCGATTCGAAAGAATTTCAAAGGGATGATCTTCGTACGTTGTTATATACGACGTCAATGGTGGATGTTTTTTCTCCTCAACCTTGCAGTGTGGATCCTCTGCTACTTCCGTGATGATTGGCCATTGTTCACAACCCTTTCGAAGCCAGAGGGGACCTGTCCACCAAAGGGGGTGCTCCAGCAGTTGCGATGGTGGGATTCCACGCGATGCACAATCAGCAGGGTTGCACTCTGAGCGAACATGAAACCATCTGTTCCTTGGAATGGCGCTAAGAATTTCTGAAGTGCGGTTTCCTACAAAAATATTCCAACGGCGCGGAGGGGATGAGAACCACGACAAGACGACGTTAGAGTCACAGAAGGCATATACGTCGGACAAGGTGAGATTCAAAGCCTTTTGAACGGAGATGAGCAGTCTAGTTAAAAGCAATGCGGCACAAAGTTCTAATCGTGGAATACTGAGCATTTTTAATGGAGCCACACGAGATTTGGCAGCTACGATGTTGGTGACGTAACTTCCGTCAGGCAGCTGATAACGCGAGTATATTACAGCGGCGTACGCGGATGCCGATGCATCTAAAAACCCGTATAGTTGAAAGGAAGCTTTTGCGATGCCAATTGTTCGCGGAATATTAATTTTGGTGAGGATCGAGAGTTCATTTCTATAACGGCTCCACTTCGTCGCAATTACACCTGGGAGTTCCTCATCCCAACCTAATTTCTTATGCCACAGTTCTTGAAAGATAATTTTTAAGAGGACGACCATGTATCCGCGTCAGTGTCTAGGGAAATATTCGGATCACCGGATGGATTTTTGTTTGGCAGAAGTTCTTTACAATTACTTTCCCATTTACTGAGCTGAAAACCGCATTTTAATAAAAGTTTTATTAACGAATTTTGCTTGAATAACGCTTCATTTAATGTGTCCGCGCCCGAAACTACATCGTCAACGTAAAAGTCATTCAGCACTATTTCTGATGCGATTGGAAATTCGTCTTTATAGTCCTTGGCAAGTTGTTCCAAGACCCGAACCGATAAAAATGGAGCACAAGAAGTTCCGTAAGTCACTGTGCGTAAACGAAAATGCTCTAAAGGTTCCGAGGGAGACTTTCGCCATATTATGCGTTGGAAATCCGAGTCGTTATCCGACACCCAAATTTGACGGAACATTTTCACGATATCCGCGGTAAAAACGAATTGGTGACGACGAAACCGCAAGCACACAGCGAAAAGATTCCTTTGAATAGGTGGGCCAATCATCAGCGAATCATTCAGACATTGACCGTTTGAATCCTTAAAGGAGCCATCGAAAACCACCCGAAGTTTGGTCGTTGTGCTATCTGGCTTCAGGACAGCATGGTGAGGCAAATAAAACACGTTTGGTTTGTCGATTTCAGAGGACGGAATTTTCGTCATATGCCCTAAAGCCAAATACTCTTCCATAAATGAAGAGTAGCTTTCAAAAAAGCTTTTGTTGTTAGAAAATTTCTTTTCCATAGATTTAAGTCGCGATAAAGCCCCATTAAACGAATTAGCAAATTTTGGCGGAGATTTGAAAGGAAGTTCGTCTACATACCTCCCGTTCGAATCACGGCTATGAGTCCGAAGAAAATGATCTTCAATTTCCTGATCTTCTTTAGAACTAATTGACTTAGGGTCGACTTCTTCAATTGTCCAGAATGCTTGCAGGATTGCGTCAACGTCTAGGGTGGTGTGGTGTGACACAATACCAGCTTCATTGCAGGATGGCAATTGCCCTGCCATTACCCAACCGAAAATCGTTTTTTGCGCTATAGGGTAACCCTGCTTACTATAGACGACGCTTCCAAGTAGAATTTCCCAAGCCTTGTCGGATCCCAATAAAATATCAACGCGATTAGACTTATTAAACGAAGGATCAGCTAAGTTCAACCGATGTAAATAGCCCCAGTCTTCGACGTTAAATGAAGTTGTCGGCAAATTTGAAGTAACGCTGGATAATATGTACGCATTGATGGAAATACTGAATAAATTACAGCGTGAGGCTATAACCAATGATAACAGGGCTCTGGATTTACCAGCGCTGGTGGATCCAATACCACTTATGGGTATTCGGGCGTTTCTTCGTTTGAGACCAAGTCGTTGAACACAAGACTCCGTAACGAATGAGGCCTGGGAGCCTGAGTCTATGAGAATTCGAACTTCTTGAAATACACCGTGAATATCTTGAACCTTCCCGATAGCAGTTGGTAGTAAAGTCTGCTGAATATTATGCGCGACATTAGCTGAATGGTTATTAATAAGGAATGCGTTTGAAGTCGAAGGAGTATTTGATGTGGTTTGAGGAACAAATTCTTGAACTGTACTATCATTAAACGAATTGCTATCAGATGTATTATCAGGATGACTTGCATTATTGTTTATATACACCGAATCATCGTGTACCAAACTATGATGACGGGATTTACACACCGAGCACCGAAATTTGGATAAGCATCGATTTGAAGGATGGCCAGGTCGCAAACAGTTAAAACAGACCTTATTGGATTTAACGAAATCTCTTCGAAAGTTAATCTCCATGCCCAGAAAATCTGGGCATTGAGCAAGCGCATGAGAAGCACCGCATTTTATGCAGGAAGACGAAGACGCGTGCATACTTCTTACTCCGGGTTTCCTCGGCTTATGGTTTTCACGTGCGTTTGTATGAGCACTTTCCAGTGCATCACAGCGGCGTTCTAAAAAATCTAAGAACTCATCGATGCTAGGGTTGTCGACAGTAACACTATCCTCTGACCACGCTTTGCGAGTCTCAGAATCCAGTTTGTTAAGCAGAATATAAATAATCCATGGATCTCTGCCAAGTGAATCTATCGCTGTAAGACCTTTAACTATTTCGTCCGCCCCGTTCGATATTTTTCGCAAATGGTTGACGCTAGCAACATTTGTGCTGGGTAATTCCATGAATGATTTTATGTACGCGTTTATAATATGACGAGGACGATCGTAGCGCTTTACTAGTCTTTCCCATGCTTCATTATATGTGGCATTTGTAAGCGGGAGATGATTGAGAAGACTTAATGCCGAGTCCCGAAGGCAGGACTTCAAAAAGAGGAACTTCTGGATCGAGGATAAATTTGTTTTATCATGAACGGCACTTTTAAACATATCCCTAAAGGATGGCCACTCATGGTATTCTCCACTAAATGGTTCGATGTGGATTTTGGGAAGAAAGAAGTCCGATTTTGAATCCGTAGAATGAGATTTTCCTAGAGTTTCAAGTAATATTTTTTGCTGATCGACTAGCTGGCCTACCACGACCCTGCTCTTTTCAATCTTTTCCCGTTCTCTAATCGACGATACTAAAATAGATTTCGCCATCAAATACTTGGTTTCAAACTCTTCATATTCTGGAACAGGATCGACGTAGTGTTCATGCGCAGCGAATTCATAGATACAAGTTTGAGACGCATTGAATTCATCCCATAAACTGGTTGCTTTGCTCAAACGAACATCCAAATCACCTAATGTAACCTTGTCGTCTATGGATTCCGTGAACTTAACAAGCTTTGTCAATGAACCTTTAAGATGACCACGAATAGAGCGAAGTGCCGCCAGAGAAGGTGAATCAGGCATCTTAAATGGTGAGCAGAGAAAGAAACCGAAGAAATATTACACTGTAGATGTAAGCTGACTTCTATGGCTCGATATATCCTCGATAGTTAATTAACGAACACTGAGGTTTAATTTCCTTTATCCCTGCTAGCAAAAATTACGTGGAAATGGGATTTCCTTAACGAGAGCCACGATTGTGATTTAATTTGCGAAATCGAACTTGGTTTGAATTTGCGCGAATCTGATATAATTTCGCATGAAAAATTCACAGTTTATTGCAGAAATAGGCAATAAAGCGAATATTAGGCAAATGCTCAACGAAGAAGTATATTTGTGGACTGTATTAATCTTAATTATGCTTTTTAGCAAAAATGCAGAAAAGAAAAATAATCCGGCTCGAAGGACCAATAAATGTGTGAAAACGAACGAAAAAAATCCAACGTGACAGTAACTTAGAATGCAGCAACAATGAGAGAAAAAGCGAATGTTACCACGTTATAAATTTCTTTAATTTTCCTTAATGGTTGTTACCCTTCCTGTGGTCTAAATCCAAGTGACCGAGCAATCAATTATTTTACAAAATGTATGATTTCTTTAAGAGAAATTGTTATGAGTATAACAGTTTGAGGTGAGTTTGAGTTTAGATGAGCGAACAAAAATCATATTGAGATTAACAGCTAATGTTAGATGGCTACTAATGTGAAAGTGCATGCAATTTACTTAGAAGTATCAAACTGTAATTTGTTAACAAATAAATCATGCTATTTTTAAGAGAGAGTATAGGGTATGTTAAGAATAAATTATATAATGTAACACATTGAATAAATTGTATAAGAAAAAATTGAAATTGTTGAATGTATTCTCAAACAATGAGCTTTGTTTTTTCACTTATAAGCAGCTTATGCTTTGAAAACCATTGCCTAAGGAGTTGCAGATCCTCCGCAAATTAGTCACTAAATCGAATAAAGAATTACTGACATAAGTAAATGCTATATCGTCTGCGAATGCTGTTAGACTCCTTTTAAATTTCTGTTTGAAGATAGAGTTTATGTAGATCAAAAACAAAATTGGACCTAGGACCGAGCCTTGAGGTCCACATTTAATTGAAGCTGATTACTAAAATGTCCGCTTAATTTTAATCGCTGAGTTCGTTCCGAGAGGTATGAAACAAACCAATTACAGACATAACCTCTGAATCCTGCCTTATACAGCTTATCGAGGAGTATTGCATGATTGACCATATCAAAAGCCTTGGATAAATCAACAAATAAGGCTAAGGTACTGCATCCGTTATTAAATCCTTCACTTATTTCAGAACAAATTTTAAGAATTGCATCTTCCGTAGATTTGCCTTCGCGAAAACCAAATTGCTCGTTTTTTAAAAACTTGGTTTTGCTTAAAAATCGTGTTATACGGTCTTTCATAATTTTTTCGAAGAGTTTTGCAATTGTTGGGAGTATAGAAATTGGCCGGTAATTACACATGTATCTATGATTCCCTTTTTTATATAATGGTAGTACCTCTGCAGCTTTCAAAGACGTAGGAAACATACCGCAGCTTACACTCAAATTGAAAATGTAGCTTAAGATATCAAGAACATAATATAAAGAGCAATTTGTTTAAGGGTGGAACTAGATATTCCATCAGAGGTACAAGATCGCTTGTTGTTAAGCGACATTATACATTTGTATAATTCTCGTGAGGTGCAGGGCTCAAACTCGAAACTATTGTTCTGAAAGCCATCATCAATTACGTTAGGATACGCAGTACAGTTGCAATTGATTTGTAGATTGCAGGGTTTCGAAACTTCAGCAATTGAAACGAAGTAATTGTTAAAATTATTTGCTATGTCAAAGGGATTTGAGACAACTAAATTTCCAACTTCAATTGCCGCAATATTTTTGTCACCTGATTGTTTATTAAGCATAGAATATACCACTTTCCATTCCTCTTTTACATTACCCTGATATCTAGTAAACATGTTAGAGTAATACTTATCTCTACTAAGAACTACTTGTTTTTTAACGGTCTTATTTAGCGCAGTGAAATACTTTTTTAGTCTTTGGTTTCGGGGATTGCGTTTGACTTTCTTCCATAAATTGTTCTTTTTCCTTATTAGCTAAAGTAAATTGTCCAAGCCCTAAACCTTTTTAAATTAGATGATTGGGGTTGTGAATAACTAGAACAATTTGTTATGTGGCCACAAAGGATTTGGATAAAATTGTCATAAGCCAATGAAGGATCAGTTGTCATTAAAATCGGTTCCCAAAACTCAAATTTAAGAGCATTCCTCAGTGCTTCAAAATTAACTTTTTTTAAATATTGGTAGATGCCTTTTGACATTAGAAGAAATATGCTGTGGCAGACTCAAGCTAATCATACAGTGATCAGTGATTTTTAAATCCAGAACTTTGCTCGAAGATGTAAGAGCAAATTTAGCTTGAAACCTAACAAAAATATGATCAATACATGTTTCAGTTTTGTATTTGGGCCTTTGGATACTCCTGCCCGGGGTTGGTGGTGCATCCTCCTGTCCTTGGTTTTCAGCCGTGGTGGGACGTACAGGGGCGGGGCCGGAAGGTTTCTCTCGGACGATCCGTAAGATTGTGGATGATGGTGGGGTTTGTTGTTTCGCCCTCCAGGCCGCCTCCGTTTCCGTTCTTCTTTTCCTAGCAGTTGCTAGCTGACAGTGGTCAGATTCCTTCGGTATAATTTCGAAGCTTGGAACTGGTTGGTGGCGTCGTCTGTTCTTCATGCCCATTACCAAGGGATCTTCTTCCGTGCAGGCGCGGTCACCTTCCGGGGTCGGGTGGGTCGGCGGGTCGTAGGCTCAATACTTAGGCGTGTTTCTTTCATGGCTTCGGAACTGAGACTGATTTGTCTGGTGTCATTGACTCTTCTTTTATACTCTTTTAGGTCCCGAATATGTGCGCGTTGTATAGGAACGACCCGTTTGTTTTGGTTGGTCGTTTGCCGGATAACGGCGATTACTGGTGAGTCAAACTTCAACACTCTATACGGACGATCGTATTTCGGGGCGAGCTTTTCCGTGAAGCGATTGATTCCTGATGAGAGGACCCGTGACCGACGGTAGACCCAGTCGCCGATATTTGGCCGACACGTCGGAGGTTATAATATTTGGCTTGGGTGGTGCTGGCTTTTTGCAAGTTCTTCCGTACTAGTTCGTACAAAGCCTTTATGCGTTCTTTAAAAATGGAGATAGAAACGGGTGTTGGTTGATCTGGTAGGTGGTCGGGGGGGGGTCGGCGGTGCGAATCGGTCTGAGGGGTTCTCGGCCAAATTTGAGGAAAGCCGGCGAGTATCCCGTGGTATCGTGTTTACTGGTGTTGATGGCCTTGGTGAGTTCCTGGAATATGTTCGTCCCAGCTCCTGTGATTGTCCTGTACATATTGGGCAATCATGGTCTTTAGAACCCTGCTGACTCTTTCGGTAGGGTTCTCCTGGGGGGTGTACGGGGCAGTAAGGCGGTGCTCGATCCCAAAGATATATAATCAATTTAAGCTCTTTTATGGCAATATGACAATTCACAAACATTTTTAAATAGAGCATTAAAAATAATAATGTTTTTAGTAATACATTTTTTTAAAATTAAGAAAAAAATAAAAAATCACATATTCATAAAGGAAAATAACGTTTTTTACTCTTTCGACATATGTATCTATTACAAAATGAACAATATACACAATAAAACAATAAAAAAAATGTACTAGGTAATATACGCGAATAATAAACAAATATTTTACTTTCATACACGGTGACACACGGTCTCACGCACCGGGTTGGTAAAAAAAAATACATAACGTGTGCTCACTAAGCAGTTTCGACGTGAACTGATGGTGGGGGACGTGCAGCTACTCGAAATTACAACAAAAAACAATAACGGAGAATAAAGTTATTCGAATTTTTTAATACACCCGGTCTCACAGACCAGTAGGTCACCATTGGCGGGTTAAGCGTTTCTGTGAGGCGGGAATGAAAGTTAGTCGGGAAAAATGTAACTTTTGTAGGCCGTCTTTAAAATTTCTAGGTTACGTCGTTGACAGGAACGGATTACATGTTGGTCCGGAAAAGGTGGAAAGCATGGTTAGGAGTCCTGCACCAAATATTGTGGAGGAAATTACTAGGTTTATAGGGACTGTTTCGTGGTACAGACGTTTTGTGCCAAACTTCGCCACTTTAGTTAGGCCTTTAACAGATTTGTTAAAGAAAAGTAGGAAATGGTCGAATGAGTGTGAGGAAAGTTTTAGGAAGGCGAAAGAATGTTTAATTACGGCACCGATCTTGACATGCCCGGATTTCCAGCGACCTTTTGTGGTGCAGACCGACGCATCAGATTTTGGTAACGGGGCCGTATTATCTCAGGAGTTTGAGGAAGGAGAAAAGGTGATTTCTTATTTGAGTAGGTTATGTTAGGTTAGGTGGCAATTATCCGTTAATACGGAGTAATTCACTTAGACCAAGTAAGGTCCATTGTGATACCACAAGCAGAGTCGGTTATTTCCGCTATTCTTGGAACCATTTCGAATTTTGGAGAAATTTCCGAATTTTACTGATATCCGATTCGGCAATATCAGCAAGCTCCTCAAAGAAGTACTCTCCTAGAGGTTGATTTCTAACCGAGGATAGCGCCGGGCAGTTGCATAGTAGGTGGAACGGAGTTTCCTCCTCCTCCTCATCCATGCAACTGCGACAGAAGTCATTAGTGGTAACTCCAAGCCTTACGGCATGTCTTCCTAGTACAGCGGTTCTCAAACTTATTAAGCTGTGGAACCCTAAACAAGGCCCAAATATTTTTTGGAACCCCAACTCTTAACGATATAAAAAATGAAAAACAACATATTTCAAAACCATTTGTTTTATTTAAGATATTTGTTTCAAAGTTAGTGTGAAGAATGAAACTGTTTCATTGTTTGATTTATAATTTTTTTAAAATTGACTTCTATCTCCGAAAGCTGTATTCGCATATGATTTTTTGAATGGGATGATCTCAGAAAAATTTTGTATGAAAAGGAGGAAAATGTGGCTAAAATAGTCATTTTTAGCAATTTTCAAAAAATCATAAAAAATATTAGCGAAGAGATTTTTGAAAAACTTTTTTTACAGTCATTATTACAATTGTTTGGAGAAACTTTTTGCATCAAAACATTTTTTTTTTGATACCGAGGAAAAAAGTCAAATAAGTAGAATTTCACAAAAATTCTAAATTTTCAATTGGTACTTAATGGGTTAAGGAAAGTTTTGTATCATTCAAACGGAATTTAAATGACCTTTCCATTGATGCCAAAATTTACATGAAGTAAGTTCAAATTATGAGTAGAATTAACTTTAGTTTTGTCAAAATACTTATGCCGGCCACTGTATACGCTGAAAATCCAGCTTCACAGCGATGCGTTGTGTGTGACAAAATGGAGCAAATTTAATATAGCCTATTTGGCAAGTTCAGAGTATTCACTCCTAATACCAACCCAAAATTCGTTCAATAATACAGAATCAAATACATGTTTTGATGAAGAAGAACTCTGAAGATCTATAACAGCCATATTATTCACTCTCTTAAATCCGGATTTAAATTTACACCCAGGTTTAAGTGAGTTTAACCCAAAAATTAAACCCAAGTCCATAATATTCAGTTGTTAAACCCGATAATAAACCCGTTTTTTTAACCTTGTCGGCGTTTAATCCGATTAAGTTTAAACTGGACTCCGTAGACCAGTTTAAGTACGTTAACCCGGGTTAAAACTCAATTTAATATTATTGACTATATTTTTTTATGTTAAATTTTTGACATTTCTACGTTCGCAGAAATTAAGTCAAAGTGAAAATAGCTATAACAAAAAGCAAGAAGAAAATATAACAAAAAGTAAGAAGATAAGAAAAATGGATTTTGTTATAGTTATGGCAGCAGTTAGATATGGCAGCACATGTACATTTTGGAATTAACTTTATAGTATCTAAAATTTCTCCTTAGTTCTATTAAAAAATAAATGTATTAATATTATTGTACACGAGTCCACTCATTTTGACATTGGACACAAAAATTTGTGAAATTGACCAAATATTGATGTCACAACAAATCAAATCAATTTCCAATTAGTGACAAACAACAAAAAACAAATGTCATTTTATGTTAAATTTGACATTACGTGGGTTAAAAACAAGTTGAAATCGGATTAAAAATCGGTTTAAACTGTTTTAAATCCGTTTTTAATCCAGAGGGTTTAATGCGTGTTTTTGAGTGAATATTATGGATATAGGTTTAAATTGGCGGGCTTAAAAAATTCGGACTAATGATCGGTTGTAAAATTAACTTAAACCTGATTTACACCCGGAGTGAATAATATGGCCGTTAGTGTCGTAGGCTGGGTTTCATTATTTGTGAGATATTATGCAGAAACTTGACAAAAGCTGTGCATGAACGATACCCACACGCATGCATTTTTGTGTCAAGTTCTAGTGTGGAGTACCTCAACAAATCTATGCGCGAACTATAGTCACACGCATGCACACTTCATGGATTGTTGCTCGTAATTTTCGGCGCAGGGAAATAAGTCCCCGGGAACTTTCGTGAAGTGGCTTAGTTCCCATGCAAGGTGGGAAATAAATTCCGAAAACTCTGAGTGGTTTTATTTCCCTTTTAATGTACCCAATTTCGCACATACTGCCAATCTGACAGTAAACCCAAACGGGGGGGTTGCATACGTATTAAACTGTTGAATGTGTACTAAGTTCCCGTAAGAAAGTGGGCTTAGTTCCCACCTTACATGGGAACTAAGTCCACTTCACGAAAGTGGTTTTATTTCCCACTAGGTGGGAACTAAGACCCTCAGTGGACTTAGTTCCCGGGGACTTATTTCCCTGCACCGTAATTTTCTTTGGAAAGTGGATGTTGCTGTACCATTTCTGTTTGTTTTTTTTTCTAATTATGGGTAGCTCACACTTCAATAAAAAAAAAATATAAGCGTGAAACATTTTTTGAGCAAAAATGTTTGTAATTGCATACTTACAAAAATTATTTTTGTGTTTTACTATTCTTAATTAAAGAAAGTCGCGGAAACCTTAAAACTGTTCCACGGAACCCCAGGGTCGTGCCGATTTATTCGTGGCCAGGTCTGTTTTGCGTGGTTGCAGGTGTCAAGAATGCGCCATCTCTCATTAGCCTGTTATAGTACTAGTGTGGAGATGTTGTATCTTACCGTTTCAAATGGCACATGGGGCTCTCCTCTACCAGTAGAGAGTTCCATTTTCGTGCCGTTCCTTGCTAGTTCGTCTGCTTTACAGTAACCTGGTATATCTCTATGACCAGGGACCCAGCACAGCGTTAACTTGCACATATCCGAAATTTCATTTAAGGATTTGCGGCAGTGCCTGCCCAATTTGGATCTTAATATTGGTGATTCGAGTGCTTTAATAGCTCCTTGACTGTCAGTGTAGATGACGATGTCTGAGTGCGATATCGATCTCACCTTTAGCAGTTCAGCGGCTTCGCGAATAGCCATAACTTCTGCTTGGAAGACACTACAGTTATTTGGTAGTCTGAGGATTGACATCTGTCATTTGAAAAGGAAAACACGGAAACAAAAATCTCCTACATAATTAATGAAAAAGCAAACATAAAAAGTGGAAATATTTATAAAAAAAATTGAAAAAGTGCAATCTAAGAGGCCAGCTCTTCAATTAAAGTGGTTACTCAGAGTAAGTCGTAGCATTTAAGATACATATCTGATGAAAAAAAAAAATCTCTTGCAAAGATAACCCCACTTAATGAATAAAAGAGGCGTATCAGAAATTTCTCCAGAACATCATAGGAACGAAAAACGTCGCCCAAGTTTCGGTGATAATAGAAGCAAAGTCGAAATGGACAAATTTACTGGCATCAGCCTTGAAACAATGAAAAAATTGCTCGATGAGAAAAACAAAGAATTGGTTCAGGAACTACCGTCAAAGTCCGACTTCCAGCTTCTATGTGCAGAAATATCTGGCTTAAAGATTCGTCACAATGAAATCGCGGAAAGAGTTGTACAACTAGAACAGCGAAATAAATTATTAGAAACTCAGTTGGATAAGCTCATGCAGAAAAACACAGAGTCCAACATTGTGGTACACTTACCTGTTGAGCCTAACACCGACATGAGGGAAAAAGCTAAATCCATTTGCACCGGACTGCTGGACAATAACGAAGGAACCAACATTGTGGAATCTGCGTACAGCATCAATAGTAAAGCTGCACACTTTTCTACGGTAATCGTAAAAATGAGATCACGAGATTATGCTTGGAACGTACTGCGCAAAGCCAACAAACTGAAAGGAACCAAAATAAGTATACACAAAGATCTACCATTAAACGTGCGGCAAAAAAGGGCGAAGCTGGTACCAATCCTGCAATCCATACGCAGAAAAAATCCCGATGTGAAAATTGTCTTGAGAGAAGATAAATTGCACGTCGCGGAAAAAGTATTTACGTGGGATTTCCCGGAAGGGTTGAAATGCGGCGAAAAATGTGGTTTTGAAGCTTTAAGAAATATGTTTGGAGACATTTTACAACCGAAACAATTTATGAATGAGCTTGTAAAAAACAACATTATTGGTGGTGGTGCATGTGAAACGTCAAATGCGAGTACGTCAAAAAATTTCAATGCTGCCAACGATATCAATAGAGATGTGATTGCTGAAAATCGTTTGGGTGGACACACAAGTACATCTTCACGCGAAGCATGAGACGTAGAGGTCTACCAGAACATAAATAATATTAAATTAAGTATTTTAAGTTATAACGTAGCTGGTTTGAAAAATAAATTATTATTTACAAACTTCTTTAATTATGTCAACAAATTCGATATCTTTGTATTGTTCGAAACCCATGTATTAGGAAATGAAGAGAAGATATTTAAGAACATGTTTTTGAAATACGAACTGAAATGGATACCTGCAGTTAAATCGGCAATATTTGGAAGAGGAAGTGGAGGGGAATTGTATGGCTATCGGAAAGGTCTTACTTACGTAGATGTTAATTTTAAAAAAGTAGAAGAATCATACGTCCTCGATGTAAAAACGTGTAACAGCATCCTGTTTATAGTCCCCATTTATCTAAACGTTAGTCACTGGCAACGCGATTATGAAAATCTTAAAGAAGTACTGCAGAACTTAAGTGAAACTAATTTGATGCTCATTGGTGATTTCAATGGCCGGCTAGGACTTTCTCAAAATAATTTTGTGAGCGGTTACAAAACTTCCATCCTGCGAGTAAATCGCACTTCAAAAGATAAAATCTGTGATCATAAGGGCAGAAAGGTACTTGATCTTGCGGATGCGTATGACTGTAGCATTCTAAATGGGAGCTGTGAAGGCGATTATCGCGGAGAGTACACATTCATCCGAGGAAAAGCATGTTCAGTAATTGACTACTGCTGCATCTCTGGAAGTTGGAACCTGCTCCTTAGCGACTTTCGAATAGGAATGGAGACTTTTTCGGACCATATGCCACTCGAAGTTAATTGTTTAGTATCTGAAACTACGAACGAGACGAACATAAGGCAATTAGGACTCCTACCAAAACTAATCTGGAATGACCGGACACGAAATGTGTATCGTAGTAATTTAAATGCTGAACTTGAGCGACTACTCATAGCGGATATTTTGCCAGATGTTGATACCCTTACGAGTATTATTAAAAACGCGGTTCCGAGGTTATCAACAAGAAAAAAGCACATATCAAAACAAAAATGGTTTGATTATGAGTGTCTGAGAGCCAGGAATAATTCGTTCTCACTACTTAAACTCTTTAGGGAATATAATACAAGTATCTTTAAAACACTTTATGGTGAAGCAAATAAGGTTTTTAAACGTCTTTGTTACGAAAAAAAGAAGGTATTTGAACAGCAGCGTATTGCTATTATAAACAACTCTACATCCTCAGCAGAATTTTGGAAAGCTGTAAAACATATAAATGGACGAATGAATTGCATCGCCACGTCGCTTAAAGCAACACAGCTAAGGGACCACTTTATTAATTTACTTAATTCACCACAGATGTCACCACCGTTCCAATACGCAGATCCATTGATTATAGATGAATTTCTAGATAACCCGTTCTCAATAGAAGAAGTTAAAGAAGCCATTGATAAGGCTAAGAATAGAAAGGCCCCCGGAGATGACAGAATCCCATACGAGTTTTATAAAAACTGTACAGATGAATTTATGTTTGCACTCGTTGTGGAATACAATAGAATTTTTGAATCCGCAAACATTCCACAAAGCTTTAAAAAAGCAATTATCTATCCACTGCACAAAAAGGGTGACTATGATGATCCTACAAACTACAGAGGAATCTCTTTTCTAAATACCTCTGCCAAGTTATTTGCTGCGCTTATATATAATAGACTTACCTATTGGGTTCAAGATAAAAAAGTTTTACACGAGTCTCAGGCCGGATTTAGAAAGACCTACTCAACAATCGATCAAGTGTTCGCATTGCTTAATATTGCGGAGATATATAAACAGAAACATAAGAAACTATATGCCTTTTTCGTCGACTTCCGAGCGGCCTTCGACACTATAGCACGCGAAGCTCTGTTTTACAAATTGTATAATATTGGTTTTTCAACGAAAATAATCAACATACTAAGAGCAATGTATGCAAATAACGTGGCGTATGTTTGGGATGGAGAATCAATTTCTGGAGAATTTACGACGACGATGGGTGTGAAGCAAGGATGTATTTTGAGTGCGTTACTGTTTATCCTGTTCATTAATGACATATCAGATGCGGTAAAGGGTGGAGTCGAGTTTGGCAACATAAAAATTCCGGTTCTGAAATATGCAGATGATATAGTTTTTTTGTCCGATACTGTAGATGGTTTGCAACTTATGATGAATAGGCTCAGCACATACTGCAAACACTGGAACCTAAGCGTGAACCTGAATAAGTCGAAGGTAATGGTGTTCAGAGGTGGCGGTGGCAGATATACTCAAAGTGAAAGGTGGATGTATCAAGGAGAAATGGTGGAAGTTGTTCGTGAGTACAAATACCTTGGAATTTTAGTATCCTCAAACTTGAATATGAAGAAGCATCTAGAGGCCAAACTTTCTGAAGCCAAACGAGCAATCTCGTCGGTATGGGGACACTGCATCAACAATAAGTATATAAACCATAGCTCGAAGCAGAAACTCTTTCGCACAACCGCAGCCTCAGTTCTTTTGTATGGAGCGCAGGTATGGGGATACTGTTCCAATGTTGAAGTTGAGAAGTTTCTTCGGTATTTCTTAAAGAGAATGTTCCGTTTACCGAGTGCTACGCCTAATTACATGCTACATCTGGAGACTGGTGTACCGCCTATGTTTTTGGAGACACTGAGACTACATTTTGAGTACATAGTAAAAGTTATGGGTATGAGTGATGACAGGCTTCCAAAAGTTGTGCTCAATAGTGTACTACGAAACAAAGCAAGTTTCATTCAAGAATGGGAGCGCCTTGCAGCAGACTGTGGAACGAGCATACGGATAACACCCGATGAGCAACCCGAACATCTAAGAACACAACTCAACATCCTATTGGAAAAAGTAGGTCGAAAGATGTATGATCGTTTTATAGCAGATGCACAGTCATCTCAGTATAGGACATACTACAGTAAGCTGAAATATCAACTGGCAGAAAAAACGTATTTTCTGAACAACAATTCAGTAGAGAAGATAAGTTTACTTTTTAAAATCAGAGGAGAGTTACTGAACCTGAATTTTATTCCACACCGCCCAGAACTACCTATCTTGTGCAATCTTTGTAACATGAAGATACGAGAAGATATATTTCATTTTCTTGCAATATGCCCAATTTTAAAGGAAATACGTTTAAGATTTTTTAATTCATATACCTTAGAAATAGTTGAAGCAATTCAAATTTTAAATGGAGAACGAGGATGGGATTTACTCTACAACTACTGCATAAATGCGCTGCGTTATAGAAAATGTATAGTTGAAGAAGATTTTTAAAGTTTACGCTATTTTGTCAATCTGGTAGACGGCCATAGGCCAAACCATAGTAGACTTAAGTATATTATATTTATTTATTTCTTTTTTCGAAGAATGTATTGAATTAAAGATGAAAATAAAAGTCATAATAAACTAACTAAACTATTTGGTAGTCTAAAAGACTGGTTTAGGGAGAATGGAACTGAGAAAATCCTGGCTCCTACTCCGTCCTCTGTCTTAGACCTATCTGTGTATACTTCTAGCGTATTTTCATCTATAAACGTATGGGATTTCGAGAGAGTTCCTGCTTTGATGTTGTGACGAATATATAAATCTATCATCCTCTCTAGTGTTTTAAGTAGAAAAGATGATAGACTAATAGGCCTGAAATCCTTTGGAGTGGTGTGAGAGGCTTTTCCCATCTTCGGTATAAAAACCACTTTCACCTCTCTCGTTGGTTTAATTTTGTTTTATATTGTGGTCCCACGAGTAGCTAGGGGAAAACTGTCCACCATGCCAGAGCCCCGCATACCATGGTAAGGCCACTACTTACACCCTGATGCAGCCTGGTTTCAGGGAGGCGCACAGCCGATATACCCCCTGGCTGCAAACCGTCCAATGGGCACGGTGACGCATGACACCCTGGATTAGGGGGGTTGGGCAGTTCGTAGTTCGTTACTCTTCAAAGCAGCCTGTCTGTCATGGGTGGCCCTTCAGACGACTACCGCCTCCGACAGCATAGCCTGTTGAATCATTGCAACTTAAGCCTGCGCACCAACGTCAATTTGACGCAACGACAAGGTGACCGTCCCTAGCGCTAGGGGAGTAGTAGTATTTGAGTAGGTCTCTCGACAGATATGAGAGAAACTACTCGACGACTGAAAAGGAATGCTTGGCAGTGCTTTGGGCAGTGGAGAAGTTGCGACCGTATATCGAAGGAGTTCGGTTTACAGTCGTGACGGATCACTATTCTCTTGTATGGCTGAGTAATCTTAAGGATCCGTGCGTCGCGTAGATTAGCGCGCTGGGCAGTGAGCCTTCAGCAATTCGATTTTGAGATCATTCATCGCAACGGGAAAGAGCATGTGGTCCCCGACATGTTGTCGCGAGAAGTTCCGGTTGTAGCCGAGATCTCGGATGCGGATTTAGACCCTTAGGGTGGTGAAAATGATTTCAGCGGTTGAGTTGAACCCATTAGCATATCCAGCGTGGAGGGTAGACAATGGGCGGCTTTTCAAGTTTGTGAAAACTAACCACATTGTAGTACACGAGGATAATGACGAGTGGCAATTAGTTGTAGGGAAATCAGGTAGATTAGGTAGATTTTAAGAGACTGCCATGACAGTCCGTTAGCAGGACACATGTACAGAAAATGAAATGGAGGGCTTAACGTGTACACTTGCCTTGACGGCTCAATAACACGGTGGGCCTTCCCACAGAAGGGGTCAAAAGAAAAGCGTTGACCACGCCCCAGGGCTGTACAAGTACGACCCCAGTACAATTTCATAGTCACGTATGAGGCATGAACTACACTCCTTGCTAGAGAGCGAGGCCTATCTAACACCTCTAATGTCCAAGAACACTTATGCTCCCGCGATTTTGGGCAACCACAGCCACCACGATACTCCCACTAGGGGGCCTACTCCTCGACAGGCTGCGCTAAGCCAACTGATGACAAGTCATCAGAAAACCGACCTAACACAGAGGCTCCTGTCTCCCGTGGTAACAGAATATATAGAATATAGCTTCCGGTGGAGCTTCGCAGCCGTTAAAGCTACTTTCAGATAGACTCCTTATAGCCCGAGGCCTGGCAACCTCATACACATCAAAAATAAAACAACCTAAGCATCACCTACTCTTGGCGCCAATCTGTGTCTAAAAACCTCCTCAGCAAACCTACCAAAACTTTCAGTAGTGTCTCTTGAAGATAAGACCCTACTGAAATCACGAGTGTTAGCTCCCCATTTAATGCCCATAGCAGGGAGGTTCCTGATATCGGCATAGAGTGGACAGCAACACAAAACGTGCTCCCAGTCTTCGCAGGGCTCACCACATGCGCACACCTCAGAGCTAGCCAGACATCTATCATACAAAAATTTGTTGAAAGAGCCATGACCAGTCATAAGGAAGCCCATGTACAGTGAAAAGCCCTGTTCGGACCTTCCTGCAGCCAATGAGACATCCGGAAGAAACTCAAAAGTTACCCTTCCCGTCCCACTGGCGTTCCACGTAAGCTGCCACTTAGATGAAACATGATCAGCCAAAACCTTCTTCCTATCTCCAGCATTCAGTCTTGCAATCTCGTCACCACTAACCCAGTCAGATGATGACAGAGGAAGGCCCTTCTTGATCTTGTAGGCAATTCCTTTACGAATGACCTCAAGACCCAAAGGGGGGACCACTGGTAGCACCTGTAGGGCATCAGTGGCGACGGTACGGCATACACTGAACCAAATCGCGTAGGTCATATTGACGAAAATATTTTGTCAATCTTTGAAGAATTTATTATTCGAATCGACAATTTTTCATCAAACTTTTCGTTTTATTGAAAATTTAATATTCAAAATCAATAAAATTTCTTCAACAGCTGTCCGATTTAGTATTTTATTCAAACGAATGAAATTTCGTCATATTGACAAACTGAATTCGTTGACTGAACTAAATCCGGTAGGTGATATCGAAGAAAATATTTTATTAATTTTTGAAGAATCAGTTATTCAAATCAACAATTTTTCATAACATATTTTTAGATTTTTAATGGTTTTTTTCTTCAAATTGAAGAAATTAATCAATTTGAAGAAGTTTAATTTTTATTGTTCAATATTGCGTTCGAAGTTATAACTTTTATTCTTGAAATCAGGTAGAAATCAGGTAGATTAGGTAGATTTTAAGAGACTGCCATGACAGTCCTATTTGTCGAGAAAAATTTTATTCACAGAAGTTCGAGAACTGCAGAGGCAATGTAAAGGACGAATGGAGAGTTGTCAATAGCATTTTAAGTAATGTTAAAAAATGTGAAAGCATTAGTGAAATTCAGGTTGATAATGTTTTAGTAGATAATCCTATGAATATAGCAAACGTGTTTAATAGCTATTTTGCTTCTATTGCATCAAATTCCAAACCTGATCCTTCTCAAACCGACTGCAGTTGTGAATTATATTCGGACGTAATTGATGATTCTTTTCAGTTTAATAGCTTTGTTTTTCAACCTTTTTCATCACTAGAAATTTATAAATGCATAATGAATCTTAACAATAAAAACTCGTGTACCTCGGATGGAATAACTAATTGTCTCGTTAAACGTATTGCCTTCTTCATTGTTGATGTTCTATGTTATATCTTTAATATGAGTGTTAATTGTGGTATTTTCCCGTCTGCGTTAAAAGCTGCTGAAGTTATTCCTCTTCATAAAAAAGGTTGTCGAAAATCAATGAGTCACTATAGACCAATATCATTACTTCCAACGTTCTCTAAACTATTTGAAAAAGCAATGAAAAATCGTATTTTATCATTTTTAAACAAGAATAATTACTTATGCTATCAACAGTTTGGATTTCGCGAAGGTAAATCGACAGAAGATGCAATTTTAAAATTATGTAGTGAGATATGCAGTGGTTTAAATTGCAATGCTTGTCCTATTGCCTTATTTATTGACATGACAAAAGCCTTTGATATGGTTAATCATACCATTCTTCTGGACAAACTCTACAAAGCTGGATTCAGGGACTCAGTATTAAATTGGTTTAAGTCCTATCTATCAGAAAGAACTCAAAGAGTAAAAATTGACGGAGTTTTTAGTAATATGTTGCAGTTACGGATTGGTGTGCCTCAAGGTTCAGTTTTAGGCCCTATTTTATTTCTTATTTATATAAACTCTATATTCAAACAAAATTTCAGTAGTAATATAACAGCTTTTGCTGACGATATGGCATTTACATACGTAAACAGTTCAGTGTTCGAGTCGGTGATAAAATTAGAGACTGACGTGCAACTGTTAAGGCAATGGTTTGCAAAACACGAACTAATTGTAAGCGAAAAAACTAAGCTTATGGTTTTCAATTTAAGAAATCCAAGTCTGCTTGAAAGTAATGTCATTTTTCACTCTGCTATTTGTCCGAAACTCTCAATGTCCGCTCATAACTGTGGTAAAGTAAATTTTCATATGGATGTATCCTGTTGTTCTAACTGTTTTAAAATAGAATCTGTTGAATGTTTTAAGTATCTGGGAGTATCAATAGATAAGCATTTGAGTTGGAAAATTCATGCAGCTGACTTGAAAAAGTATATGATGTGTGCGACGCGTAAAATATTTCTGTTACAACCTCATTGTTCTAAAAAACTTCTCACAGCAATTTACTATGGTCTTGTTAACTCAAAACTACAATATGGTTTAACGAGTTGGGGTGGAGCTTACAATAATACAATTGAACCACTTCAAATAGCACAAAAGCATATTGTCAGAATTCTTTGTAAAAAAAGTAGATTAACAAGCAGTTTGCCTTTATTTCGCCTCCTCAAAATTTTACCAATAAAACATTTATATGTTTACAAAGTTCTTAAAGTGTTTTTTATGCGTAGCGGATACAGTTCAATCTTAAGAAATTCAAATGTTTACAGTTTAAGAATAAACTGTCAGCAACTAGTTAAAATACCGGTGACAAACAAGACAATTTTTTCCAACTTTTATACTGTTTCAGCACCTACATTGTATAATCGATTACCATACGAAATTAGAATAATTAATATACAAAGCTTGTTTTTAAAAAAAGTGAAACTATGGCTATTCAATATGGATATTTCTCAAGTCAAAAATTTGTTTATGAGCAATATTTAACATGTTTCTTGTATTTATCTTTTTATTTCCGTAAATATACGTTATAGTGTTAATATTTATTTAGTCTTAAATCAATTATGTTTGTTCTTTTTTCTTAGAATTGCTGTTTATAAAACAAATCACAACTATTTGTACTATTTTTTAAATCTTTTGTTTTATGTAAAATCTTAAATTAATTTATTTTGTTCGTTACACTTGTTATAAAAAAACCCCACAGCTATTGTATATTTATTTATCGAATGGGCCATTCGCCTCTAGTCTTTATAAGGCTATAGAATGTCACCCTATCATTTTATTCCTCAACTTAGTCGAATTTATAATATGTATTAAAGCATCATCCCTGGAATAAAATATACAAAAAAAAAAAAAAAAAAAAAGTCCGTTAGCAGGACACATGTACAGAAAATGAAATGGAGGGCTTAACGTGTACACTTGCCTTGACGGCTCAATAACACGGTGGGCCTTCCCACAGAAGGGGTCAAAACAAAAGCGTTGACCACGCCCCAGGGCTGTACAAGTACGACCCCAGTACAATTTCATAGTCACGTATGAGGCATGAACTACACTCCTTGCTAGAGAGCGAGGACTATCTAACACCTCTAATGTCCAAGAACACTTATGCTCCCGCGATTTTGGGCAACCACAGCCACCACGATACTCCCACTAGGGGGCCTACTCCTCGACAGGCTGCGCTAAGCCAACTGATGACAAGTCATCAGAAAACCGACCTAACACAGAGGCTCCTGTCTCCCGTGGTAACAGAATATATAGAATATAGCTTCCGGTGGAGCTTCGCAGCCGTTAAAGCTACTTTCAGATAGACTCCTTATAGCCCGAGGCCTGGCAACCTCATACACATCAAAAATAAAACAACCTAAGCATCACCTACTCTTGGCGCCAATCTGTGTCTAAAAACCTCCTCAGCAAACCTACCAAAACTTTCAGTAGTGTCTCTTGAAGATAAGACCCTACTGAAATCACGAGTGTTAGCTCCCCATTCAATGCCCATAGCAGGGAGGTTCCTGATATCGGCATAGAGTGGACAGCAACACAAAACGTGCTCCCAGTCTTCGCAGGGCTCACCACATGCGCACACCTCAGAGCTAGCCAGACATCTATCATACAAAAATTTGTTGAAAGAGCCATGACCAGTCATAAGGAAGCCCATGTACAGTGAAAAGCCCTGTTCGGACCTTCCTGCAGCCAATGAGACATCCGGAAGAAACTCAAAAGTTACCCTTCCCGTCCCACTGGCGTTCCACGTAAGCTGCCACTTAGATGAAACATGATCAGCCAAAACCTTCTTCCTATCTCCAGCATTCAGTCTTGCAATCTCGTCACCACTAACCCAGTCAGATGATGACAGAGGAAGGCCCTTCTTGATCTTGTAGGCAATTCCTTTACGAGTGACCTCAAGACCCAAAGGGGGGACCACTGGTAGCACCTGTAGGGCATCAGTGGCGACGGTACGGCATACCCTGAGTGAACTCAGCAAGATCACTCTCTGGCAGGAGAGAATCTTGTTTCGTCCAGCCACTTGCCTGACGACGTCACCCCATATCGGCGCACCAAAAGTTGCACAGGCAACAAAAAGTCCACTGTATATGGTGCGAGCCGCCTTTCGTGAAAGACCCCACTCACTCTTGAGTACCCTGGTTGTCATGGGGGCTACAGACATGAGCTTCTCTCTCACCCGAGTAAGGTGAGGTAAGAAGTTCATTCTTTCACCAATTGCTATCCCCACACTCACAGTGTTGGCTTAGGCGCACCAGCAGGGGATCCATCATCAACCTGTCTCTGATGTGCTCCTGATATAACGTCCAGTTGACGTTATTCAGTCACCAGCGCTTAGGAGCCTCACCATCACCGTTGTTGTTGTCAGCCACCCTGTGAGTAATATCAATCCGTATAAGATTGTGATCACTCACAGTAAAATGAGACAGGATATAACTATGTAACTATAGTATGTTACAACGGCCCGCAGTTCCGCAGTAAGGAATTGGCACGTGAAGGATTTTAAGCCTTATCACGATGCCCCTTAGTCTAGTAAAAGTCCCAGTAGAGTAGAATAGTTAATTATTTTGTTTGCTTTTTGTTTTTTTGAATTTAGTTTTTTTAAGTCTAGACCGGCAGTTTTGGCGAATGGTGGGAATGTGTTTCAACTTGAAGAATGTGTTGTATCCCAGATAAAGCAGTGCTTAAATAAAAACCTTCCAATAGGTGGGCCTCTCCTTAAAGAAAAGGCCCAACATTTTGAGAAGAGACTAAACATATCGCAGTTTCGAGCAAGTAATGGTTGGTTGGAGGGCTTTAAAAAAAAGAAATGATTTATTTTAAAAAAAAAATTGGTGGGGAAAGCAGTTCAGTTGATTTGGGCTTATGCAATAGGTGGATTGAAAATCTTCCATAGCTTATAAGTGGTTATACCGCGGAAGACATTTTTAATGCGGATGAGACTGCTTTGTTTTTTAAGTGCCTCCCAGATAAAACTTTTACGTTCAAAGGAAAGGAATGCCATGGAGGAAAATGTAGCAAAGAACGCGTTACAGTACATTTATGTGCCAATATGTCTGGCTCTGAAAAACTTCCTATTCTTCTTATCGGGCTATCGAAGCAACCAAAATATTTCAGAGGTGTAAAAACTGCCAGTGGATTACAAAAGCAATAAAAAAGCATGGATGACGAACGAAATTTTTACATACTGGCTCAAAAAAATTGAAAGTTAAAAGATGGAAGATTCTGCTGTTTGTTGACAACATAAAGGTATTGTTTTTACCTGCTAACACAACAAGCAAACTTCAACCCTTAGATCAAGGCATTATATCTAAACAATTTTAAGACATATTATCGAAAAGAAGTCGTCTATTACATACTTAAATCCATGGAACGAAATGAAAGTCCCGAGATCAGTATCCTCCAGGCGATGAGATTTGCCAGAAAAGCTTGGTACTGCGTTAATGAAACCACAATAAAGAACTGCTTTAAAAAATCTGGCTTTCAAATTACTGAAATACACGAAGGAACTGAAGAGCGGGAGTTGGAAGAAAGTGCTCAACCGGAGGTTACAGCAGATGAATGAAATAAACTATTCACCAACGAACAGGAAGATCGGCCTAGTTTCTATGACTACGTTCCTGTGGACTGTGAAGCTTTAATATCTGGAGAGCAAACAGAAGATAACATTATTGAAACCTACGGTCCATCGTCTTCGGTGCAAGTTGACGATGACGATAATGACGAAGACGAATTGTGTCCTGAAGTACAAGAAGAAGTGTTAACAAAACGTGATGCTAAAAACTCTTTAAATACACTATATAAATAATTTGAGTCCGTTGATTCTGACCAAAATGTTTTCGACAAAATTTATGAACTGGAAAAAGAGTTGATGAAAAAAAACACTAAAGAGCGGAGTAGACTGACCGATTTTTTCAAGTTCTTAAAATGTATTCTACTTTTGATTTCCTTGATATTTTTCCAACTTTAATGATGGAGTTTTCAGTTTAAGCAATATGAAATAATTGCAATAATTTATGATTTTTTTTTTAATTTTTTGTTTTC
This sequence comes from Cheilosia scutellata, assembly GCA_955612985.1. Lineage (NCBI taxonomy): Eukaryota > Metazoa > Arthropoda > Insecta > Diptera > Syrphidae > Cheilosia > Cheilosia scutellata. The sequence goes on along the minus strand of OY015312.1, from coordinate 78,988,034 downwards.
TACTTATGGATTAGTGCAGTGGTTCCCAATCTTTTTCAGTCCGCGGCGCACCTACAAGTTTGGTATTTTGTCACGACGCCCTACCCTAGCTATTTGAAAAAAGAAATAGTCAAAATAATAGAAATAATAGATGGATATGCACAAAAATTAAAACATCCACAATATGAAACTGAGTTTTTTATTATATTTATGAGAATTTAGAGTTGAAACAGAAATCAATAAGACAGTCTTAAGAAAAACCAAAATAAAATATAATAGCTAGGTACTCAGTGAAATCAATGCGACACGGGTGAGTTTTTCAAAGCGGGGAATAAAGCTTGATCAACGAGCGATATTTGCTCTTGATTACAGCTACAGCTGAAAATCTAGCATCGTACAAATATGATGCTTCAAACGGAATGAAAATTCTTAAAGCTTTTGAAGTTAGATTTCCATATTCATTTTGAATCGATAACCAAAACTTCTGGTGGAGCTTGTGCATGAAATGGATCTTGGTTCCACGCAAACTTGTCAACATCATCATCTGCAAAGTATTTTGAAAACTATTCGATGAGTTTCGAAAGGTGTTCCGTGTTAAGGGCCAGATACAACCAGTTCATTTGATGCCGGATATTTATACAATTGCGGGAAGCAATCTTGACCGCCACCTTCAATAATCTTTTTTATCCACAACTGCAATTTCTTTCTAAACGCCGCTATCTTAAAGAATGTTAAACTAATGTTGGGCTTTCGATAAACCTTTTGCAGAATAATAGTTATTCGACAATAATATTATGAACCAGAAAATGTACGTGACAAATAAGATGTGCATCATTATTACTGTCAGTAGCCTCATCAAGATGCAAGCCAAAATCCTTGACTTTAATTTTTTCTGTTAATTGATAGTTAAGATCCTCATCCTCAGCTATCTCATGGATTGTTCGACTGATAGAATTGTTAGATAAATATACCTTGGAACTTAATTCTTCTGATTCTCCTACCATAATATTCACCATGTCGAGAGCATGAGGTTTTTTGCATTTGGCATTTGCATATGCATTATGTATTTCAATTTATTTGAAGGCCTCCTTAAGTGAAACAAATATTTTCTCTACCTGGATAAATGAGAAACTGAGTAACTGGAATACCTCTATAAGTGAGACTGAAATAAATGGCGCATTGAATTCCAATGAACCAGGTTCGACTGTATATGTAAAACGTATTTACATACATATATATACGTACTCAATTACTTATCGCGGTCAAAAATACATCACCACGTGCATTTCGGTCAACGTTCATTTTAAAAGAAGTTCCTAGTAAAAAGAAAGGAAAAAACAAGTAGTAGTAGAAAGAACTTTATTTAAATCATAACTTTAAAATTCAGAATTTTGTAGTTTATCTTTAGTTTTAGATTTGGCCGAAGGCCGTCTACCAGATTGACATTTTTTTCAATGCAAATAATTTTAAAAGTCTCCTTCTATGATTCGGTTTCTGTAGCTCATTTCGTTTGTTGTGTATTGGTATAGCGTTTCCCATCCAAGGTTGTCATTCAGAACGTCCAGAACTTCATTCATTTCCATCGAAGATACACCAAAGTGCCTCACACGCAACTCGTTTAGGATGGGGCATCTAGCAATAAAATGGTATAAATCCTTCCTCTCCTTGAGGTTGCAAAGGTCGCAGAAAATTGGCAGGTCAGGTCGATGTGGCATGTAGTTTAGCTTGATTAGTTCCCCTCTTACTCGAAATAGCATAGTCATCTTGTTAAGAGGAAAGCGTTTTTGGAAGTACGTACTATCCATAAGATCGTAATTTAGTCGGCTGTATATTGCTCTATGCTGTGAGGATTGGGCTTCTGTTTTATATTCTTCGTAAGTGCAGTGGCTGGCTTTCTCTAATATTAAGTTAAACAGAAGTTTATAAAAAAGCGCTTCGCGTGCAATTGAATCGAAAACAGCTCGTGAGTCAACGAAGAAGGCGTAAAGCTTTCTCTTCCTTTTGATGAAGCTATCCGCTATGTTTGTTAGGGTAAATATTTGGTCTGAAGTCGAGTATTTTCTCCTGAAACAAGCTTGAAATTCATTCAGTACTGTATTATTTTCAATCCACAGTGTGAGTCTATCAACGATTGACAGAAGAATTCAAGAAGGAAATGCCTCGATAGTTTTCAGGGTTATCGTGTGGTCCTTTTTTATGTAATGGAAAAATTATAGCCCTTTTGAAGCTTTCTGGAACATGCGCTGTCTCAAATATTCTATTATATTCGTCTGTCAAAGCAGACATGAACTCTGTTGTACTGTTCTTAAAATATTCCACTGGTACTCTGTCGTCTCCTGGCGCTTTTCCACTTTTAGATTTTGTAACGGAAGTTGTCCCTACCTTGCAAAATGCGGTCGTGTTGCATTCCCACCGATTCCTAGGAGCACAGGATTTCCTACAGAAATCGATGGGCCGCAAGGTAGGTTGTCCTGACAGCAAAGTGTGAGCAGGCATGCTTGCTTATGCGCGTCACTAGCTCGACGGAGGCGTAGGTTCTTGCACTCACTGCCGGACGACCGTACATTTGTTCATGCCTACATTAGTTGGTATAATATAAATAAAAATTGAAATTGGAACCACGAATGAATTGTCCAAACCGAATCTTGAAGTTTTTTATGGAAAAAAAAACCGCGAAAGAAGAGTTTATATGAATCCTTAAATCCTTGGGAAACCAGAAGGTGTAGTTGGTTCCCATAGCGTTTCCCACCCACAGTCTACTGCACTTAATAGAGCATATATGTAGACCATCCTTGGCTACCGCACCGCTTTATTTTTTTTGCGATAGCCCCTTATTCAACGATAAACAACCCCTTACGAGTTGCTCATGTTACCACCGATGTAACTTAACCTTGGCATTGCACTGCCCAATAACACAAAAAAGCTCTATTTAAAAAGCATGGTAAATATTTTCATGCCAGGAAAAGAATATGAAAAAAATTATGATTCTTGTTCAGGTAACGCGCATATAATTTATTCATAAAAAAAAACTTAAAATTAAAATTCTCAAGATTAGCATCAACGAAAATTATACAACCGATCAGTAGATAGGATCGATAAAAGTATAATCGATAATCATAATCAAAACAACAACAAAATATTTAGCTACTAGTGAGTATTAAATTTTAATATTGTCACCAAAATACGATGCAGCCGAGATATAATTAATCATTAATGAATAATGGTTTCAAGTAACCAAATAGCAATTTCATAATATATGCCGTGTCTATCATTAAGGTAACTTTTATATCATAAATGAATTCAAGTTAAGTCGTTTGTTGTTGTATTCTATTATTCTCCTTTTGTTTCTCACTATTACTTTAGTCTTAGTTAATTTATATGTAATTTGGTTATGCCCACTCAAAAAAAAAAAAAGAATAAAACTACTTTATCTTGCATGTACTCTAGTATCTAGCACTAATATTATGACACAATCAATTAACGATTTAGCAATCAAACTTTCAAAATTATTGCAAAACAGTTCGTTCAATAAAGTATCAAACACTCACCGGTCTATTATTTGTACCTTTTTGTACCTTTATTCGTTCAATAGTTATTCTGTTTATTGACGATGACTCCTCCATGGATGGTGTGCACAGCATTTATTGAGGGTCCTAGATGTAACCTAAATTCACTTGGATGGAAAGAAAGAATTTTTAAGCATTGAACGAACTTTACACTATGTCATTTGTATACTTAACTTTTGTTATCGTTTTATCATGAATGAAAAAAAAAAAAAAATTAACTTTGAGATCGTGGGGCGTTAGGAGAGAAAAGAAAATAAACAAAAGTTCTATGCGATCGGTTGTGGATAACAACAGAGCTTTTGGCTGACACTGGCTGCTCGATCGTGAATTGGCGATGCTGCGGCTACCTGCTAATCTGTTCTCGTGTGCCGCTGATGGGTTCTTGCGAGATGGCAAATGGGGGTAGCGGGCGGCTGATGTTAGGTGCTCGCTCGATGCTGGATTTTGTCGTCGCTGAAGTTGGACGACACTTATATGATTGTTGTTGTTGGATATGAGTGTTGTTGTCTCATTGAATGCTGACTTTTTCTGGGCACTAGCAAGTGGGTGCTTAGTGGGGATTGGGGGATGAAATATGTACCTCACTTTTACCTCACTTGGACGATGGATTTTGACTCGATTCCGAGTTTAAACGCGTAGAGCAGCGGCTTCCTCCCTTCACTCGGAATTGTGGTATGTTGGGCGATCGCTGATTACGTATGGCAGCTTGTTATCGCTCAGCACGGATCATCGTGGATACTGACGATACTGATTTGCGCGTATCGCTCGCTTAACAAGTGAAATACCGGAGTGCGGCCACTACTCTATTTTTGGGTGGTAAGGAGGGTACGAATTGCGCCTTGCTGAACCTCCTGTTGGTGACGTTTCGCTCTCGTGGGCTAGGTGTTGGGCCAGAGGAATCTGCACGTGGATTGACGTGGACGTAGTACTCTTTAATGTCCCACACTATAATGCCTAGCGGAGAAAGGCGTTCAATTTGCTGTCACTGTATGATGGTTTGAGTTTGAGCGGCAATAGGTGACTTTAGAATCTACCGTAGTAGATTTTCCTCAAACGTGAATTAAATTCGCTTATACACTCACTTTTATTGTTTAGCAAAAAAAAATATGTTTTTGACTAAACATTGAGTTATTTTTAGGCGAAATATGAGGTCGTCGTTGGTGTCCAGAAAAAGAAGAGAATGTGTCTTCTCTCGAGAAGATTGAAGTAGCCATCCTCAAAAAAAAATTAACGAAAAGGGCGTCGTTTCCGCCTTTCAAGTAAACGAAAGGACTCAGCTGTTTCGTGACAGAATTCCATTTGGTTTGGGTCTTGACTTTTATGAAAACAGAGACAGGGTGTGCCTTAAGAGGAACTATTAATATTTTTTTTTCTATTTTGATTTTATTTTTACTTTTTAATGCAGAGTCCCCTACAAAACTTTGAGTTTTCATAGACCACTGGCAATGAAAATGAAATGAAAAAGGAATCGCCTTATGTAGGAGTCGGAGTCGACCCACCCCTGAGTACGATTTGAAGAAGTAAAATAAGCTGACGTTACAATCTGTGAAATTATCGCATTTGCTGATCACCTCTAACGATTGGGTTTATGCTACTTTCGAATATCTTTTTCGTGGAATATGCCTATTACATTTCCCTTTTCATTTATAAGTTCGTATAAGTTATTGCCAACTATCCGCTTGACTTTAGCTTGAATAAATTTTGGACACAATTTGGCATTTCTACGTTTTGTTGCATCGCTTAAGACAAAGTTTCGTTTAAACACGGTCTGTCCTACCACAAAGTTAGAGCTTTTGCTCCTGGTGTTATAAGAGCGTTCATAATTGGTATGAGCCTGTGCTAAGGTTTCTTTCAAATGGTCGTGAATTATATTCATTTTTGGAGCTTTTGGCAATACATCGAATTCAGCGTTATTTAGACAATTTAATTTCCTTAATAGATTGTAGTCAAGACCATGCATGTTCAATTTTAGATTGCCCGAATAGGGCTTCATGAGGCGACATCCCGATCGCAGAATGGATCGTTGAACGAAGTGCGCTGGCGATGGAGAGTATATGTCTATCCCAGTTGACTTGATTTTGTTCTTTAGCTAAATAAGCCCGAATCGCAGCAAGTATGGATCGATTAACACGTTCACTAGCATTTGCCTGAGGTGAGTATGCAGCGGTTCTCACATGCTTTATTCCATATGTGGCGAGGAGCTTCTGAAAATCTTTCGAGGTAAATTGTTTCCCATTATCAGATAGTAATGACTCTGGTACTCCGAATATTGAAAATACATTCTCTTCCAAAAATGACATTGCCACACTACTAGTAGCTTTCCGTACTGCTTTAATCAGTACAAATGTCGTCAACTGGTCAAGACAGATAATGATAAACGTATTTCCATTTCTTGATCTGGGATAAGGACCAAGATAATCAATGAAGATGTGTTGAAAAGGCCTCTCTACTACAAACGCCTTTCCCATGGGCGGTCTTAAGGTTGAGTTTGGCGATTTAGACATCTTGCAGGAACTACAGTCTCCAATGAACGCTTTTACTTGAGCCGCCATATTAGGCCAGTAAAAACGTTGACGAAGCCGATAAAGGGTTTTCGCAACTCCCCCATGCGATGCTTTTGGTGGATCATGAGCCAGATGAATCAAACGGTTTGTAAGTGAGGAGGGAATCCATAGTTTCCAGATGTGGTCATCTGCTATGGCGTCCCCTGTACTGCATTTGACCTTCTTGTATACAAAATTGTCTGAAACTTGAAGATCAGGCAGTTGGTTTTTATTCTTCTCCACAGTTTCTATCAACCTTGCATACTCTTGCGACTTAAAGCTCGGATCTGCAAGGCCGACGTGTAGAACATCAAAAGAGTTCACACCACACGTTGTATCAGACACAATTTCATCAACGCAATGAACTCGTGAAAGAGCATCTGGTACTACATTTTGTGTTCCCTTTCGATGTTCAATCACAAAAGAGAAACGCTGGAGCTTTAAACTCCATCGAGCTAAACGACCGCTCAGATCTTTCTGACTCATGAGCCACTTCAAGCTCGCGTGGTCGGTTACTATTTTGAATTCCTGCATTTCGACATATGATCTAAACTTTTCAACACCTAAGACCGCTGCAAGACACTCCAACTCTGTTACGCTGTAATTGCGTTGAGCAGAATTGAGTTTGTGCGAATAGTAGTAGATCGGTCTTTCCAACCCATCTTCATCTTCTTGGCATAAAACACATCCAATGCCGGATGTAGATGCGTCGCATAAGATGGTAAATGGTCTGCTGAAATCGGGGTTAACTAAAATAGGTGCCGATGTTAGCGCCACTTTCAGCTCTTCAAACGCAGCTATAGCCTCATGGCCAAAGACAAATGACTTTCCTTTCTTTAAAGTATCTGTAATAGGAGTGGCACGCGATGAATAGCCCTTAACGAACCTCCTATACCAGCCAGACCTAGACCTAGAAAACGCCTGACTTGTCTGGGTGTTTTTGGTATAGGGAAATCGTTGATCGCCGACACTTTGTCGGGGTCGGTTTTGAGGCATCCTCCTCCAACTATGTATCCTAGATACTTTAGTTCCTTAAAGCAAAACTTTGACTTGCCAAGATTTATGGTTAGTCCTGCAGACTGTAAACGTGCAGCTATCATTTTTAGTAAGTCTAAATGCTCCTCAAACGTTCTCGAAATGATTAATAAATCGTCCAAGTACACAAAAATATTTTGTTTCAATTTATGCGGCACCACTTTGTCCATAAGTCTGCACATGCGCTGAGCAGCATTGCAGAGGCCAAAGGGCATCACCTTAAATTGATACAGGGGTCTGCCTGGGACAGTAAACGCTGTCTTTTCCCGTGATGTTTTCTCCAGAGGGATTTGCCAAAAGGCGTCTTTCAGATCCACACTAGATATATAGTGTGTTTCTGAAAGACGACTTAATAGCCCCTCTATATGAGGAAGTGGATAGGCGTCCTTTTTCGTGACTTGGTTCACTTTTCGCGAATCGAGGCATAGGCGGTTTTTTCCCGGTTTCCGCACCAAGACCACTGGTGAATTCCAAGCACTACTGCTTTCTTCTATCACGCCCATTTCAAGCATTCTATCCAGCTCCTCATACATCAGGTTTTGAACCCCTGGAGAAACAGGATAGTGTCGTTGTTTAATGGCCCAACATTCCCTGTGTCTATGTAGTGTTCTTCTAGACTTGTCCGACCTAGGCCAGATTGAGCGTTGGACGGAAACAAGTTGATCACGTTATTATGTAAGTTCTTTGGACTCTCTAATTTTCAGTTCGTGAGCGTTTGAATCGCTTGAGTTGTGCAGAGATCCGGACGAGATTTCGGAAAGCAGATGAGGCGCTACCTCAAACAGCTTCCAGAAATTAACCCTCAGATACAACTGCTGTTCCAAAGATGGAACTAAAAAGAATGACATCTCCTTAGTTGTTCCCTTATAAGTGACGTTAGTCACAACTTCGCCAACAATCGGTTGTGGCTGGCCGCTGGCAGTCTTAACGTTCGACACGAACGTCTTAAATGGAATACCTGCGATATCTAACAATTCCAAGCATCCTGAGCCTAAGCAACTTATACTTGCGCCACTGTCTAGCAATCCTAACATTGACCGTCCACCGATGGATACACTAGCATAAGGCCTAGGATCCTCAGCGCTACAAAGGCTAGTTGCACTGATAGCTCTATGTACATTTCGTTTATTTTTGAAACGCTCTCGAAGCTTGAGGATACGTTTCGATGGCTTGGGATTAAAGATACGAGTGCGTGCTTCGTAATAATTTTGCAATCGCTCGTGTAGGGATTTCAATTTCATTTGTTTAGGAGGAGTAGTCATTTGAAAATCTGGTCTTTTTAAGATAGATATATTTGAGGCATCAGATTGTAAATCTGATGAAAATTGTACGTCAGGTTGGTTTTGAAAGTCAGGTAGTTTATTAAAGTCAGGTAAATTGCTAATAGAACATTCATGAATTAATTGCTCTCCGGGTTGTTTCTTGGTGGGCCAATCTCCCCGGTGTTCGGATTGCCCCGGATCCGGTTTCCCGAACATCGGTGACACTGAGGAGTTGTAGTGTTCTCTAAGCCACACTTATAACAAAAGAGATTGCGTTGTGGACTATTGCACTCTACAAATGAATGACCATTCTGTTTGCAATTCCAACAGATGTATGCACTTTGATCACGTTTTGTTTTTGGAACGGTTAGAGCATCTACCTCAAGCAAGTCTTCTGTAACATCCAATTCATTTATCTGCCTACGAAAATGTTGTTGTTGCGCGAACCCTTTGGTACGTATACCATCGGTTTGGTTCACATATTTCTCGATAGTTCTACAGACATAAATCATCTCCGGCAAACTATTTGTACTGAATGTTATCAGTAATTCGCCTATACGAGGCTTAACATTTTGCTTGAGCAAATCAATGAGCTGTCTAGGAGATTTCGGTATATGAAGGCGCGTGTTAATTTGCTGGATAGCATTATAAAAATCATCGAAACTCTCATGTGGTCCCTGTCTTCTATCAAACATTCGCCGAGAGAGTTCGGAGTCCGTTTCCAGTGTTCTAAACTGCTCAAACAGTGCAATCTGAAAAGTATCCCAATTAGGTCTTGGGTTTGCTTTGAGGTACATCCAGTACCATCTCTCCACTGGACCTGTGACAAAAAGATGAAAGTGACGGTAGATATCGTCCCAAGTTGCACTATAGCAATCTTTGAGTCTGTGCAAACGAAAAATAAAGTCGTCAACCGTCATGTGTTGGTTGTCGAACTTCAAGCCCCATTTCTGAAACTCTAACGTTCTATTACTAGTACACGAGTGTGCTACACGTTCGCTTGGAACTTCGGAGTCAAAATTCAGGGCATTCAATTGATTTATGACATTTTGAACATTATCGGTGACCTGATTAGGACTAGATCTAACTTGATTTGACTGATTATTTTGTGCACCGTGACCTTCCGGATTGGCTTCAACATTTCTATGCACAGAGCTCTGCTGAGGTTGTCGACGATTGACATCATATTCAGCCGTATTATTTTGCATAGGGGTAGTTCCACTAAGTATTTCGCGTACAGTATCCGCTACTTCTTGCCGAATAATCTGCCTTTCCCTTTCAAAGTCCAACAGACGGTTGCGTAAATCCGCTGATCTACCAAGTCCAATAGAAGCGTTCACTACTTCTTGGATATATTGCGTTAAACTTTCATTCCGAGGACGAGAAAGATTAGGGTTTTCAGGCTGATTTGGTGGAATCGGATGGTGGTGGTTTTCATTGGAATTACTGGGAATTTCGGGTTGCCTATTCGAACAATGAGCCTGTTCTTCAATTACATTATTACGAGGTGTAAATTCAAGTGACTGACGAGATGACATTGCACTTTCATTTCCCTGGTCAGGTTGTCGGTTTGGATGCTGATCTTGGTTCTCAGATAAGTTTCCTGGTCTCGAACCAGGTGTCTGAGGGAAAGAGATCCCACTTGCATTTCTTTCTGACCTAGTACCCTGCTGATTGCGACTGCCTCGCAAATAATGTGGATTTGGCCTTTTTGGTGGCATTTTAAAATATTTATATATTATTTGAAAAGATTATTACGTACTATTCTAGATATTTAATAAATTCAAAAGGGGTATAAATTGTGTTTGTTTTATTGTGGTTGGGTTGGTTTGTATAATACGATAAGTGTCTGGGTTTGTGCAATGTTTTGTCAAGTAAATACATCGATGGTAAGGATTTTTATTTTCCATATAACTCTTTACTTAAGCTGATAAAAGATATTTTGTCTTTCAAAGTAGCTAATAGATACAAGAAGAATAAGGTGATATCAACGCTATCTACAGAAATTGGTTAAACACTACCAATAATTCCAGGTCGTTGGAACACTATTCCCTTAACTATCTCTTGATACATTCGAAACAAGATAGATACGCATAGTACAAAGGTCGTACTGAGGATAGCAAAACAAGAAAAAAATTCTGAAAATATCCTTCAAGTTGACTAACCTCAGGTCTAGCTTTGAAGATGTAAAAAAAAGTAATTGAAATTTGAAAAACAAATGTACAAGAAAATGGTTCGTCGAATCTAATTGGATTAAAAAAAATTGTAAATCGTCTCGATTGTATAGCAGCGGTAGTTAACTGACAAAAGTCCAGGCGCAACAGAGGGAGTGGTGATTTCTTATGAATCGAAACTCCCGGTCGTCTGAAGAACAGCATCAGTAACTAGACTCACTCTTAATAGAGGTATAGTTAGATGGTAACAACTATAAACTGATTCGTAATCCATTCGGGCCACCAAGTTGGGCGCCACCTGTGTAACGGAAGTTGTCCCTACCTTGCAAAGTGCGGTCGTGTTGCATTCCCACCGATTCCTAGGAGCACAGGATTTCCTACAGAAATCGATGGGCCGCAAGGTAGGTTGTCCTGACAGCAAAGTGTGAGCAGGCATGCTTGCTTATGCGCGTCACTAGCTCGACGGAGGCGTAGGTTCTTGCACTCACTGCCGGACGACCGTACATTTGTTCATGCCTACATTAGTTGGTATAATATAAATAAAAATTGAAATTGGAACCACGAATGAATTGTCCAAACCGAATCTTGAAGTTTTTTATGGAAAAAAACGCACCGCTTTACTTTTTTTTGCGATAGCCCCTTATTCAACGATAAACAACCCCTTACGAGTTGCTCATGTTACCACCGATGTAACTTAACCTTGGCATTGCACTGCCCAATAACACAAAAAAGCTCTATTTAAAAAGCATGGTAAATATTTTCATGCCAGGAAAAGAATATGAAAAAAATTATGATTCTTGTTCAGGTAACGCGCATATAATTTATTCATAAAAAAAAAAACTTAAAATTAAAATTCTCAAGATTAGCATCAACGAAAATTATACAACCGATCAGTAGATAGGATCGATAAAAGTATAATCGATAATCATAATCAAAACAACAACAAAATATTTAGCTACTAGTGAGTATTAAATTTTAATATTGTCACCAAAATACGATCAGCCGAGATCTAATTAATCATTAATGAATAATGGTTTCAAGTAACCAAATAGCAATTTCATAATATATGCCGTGGCTATCATTAAGGTAACTTTTATATCATAAATGAATTCAAGTTAAGTCGTTTGTTGTTGTATTCTATTATTCTCCTTTTGTTTCTCACTATTACTTTAGTCTGAGTTAATTTATATGTAATTTGGTTATGCCCACTCAAAAAAAAAAAAAAAAGAATAAAACTACTTTATCTTGCATGTACTCTAGTATCTAGCACTAATATTATGACACAATCAATTAACGATTTAGCAATCAAACTTTCAAAATTATTGCAAAACAGTTCGTTCAATAAAGTATCAAACACTCACCGGTCTATTATTTGTACCTTTTTGTACCTTTACTCGTTCAATAGTTATTCTGTTTATTGACGATGACTCCTCCATGGATGGTGTGCACAGCATTCATTGAGGGTCCTAGATGTAACCTAAATTCACTTGGATGGAAAGAAAGAATTTTTAAGCATTGAACGAACTTTACACTATGTCATTTGTATACTTAACTTTTGTTATCGTTTTATCATGAATGGCAAAAAAAAAAATAAATTAACTTTGAGATCGTGGGGCGTTAGGAGAGAAAAGAAAATAAACAAAAGTTCTATGCGATCGGTTGTGGATAACAACAGAGCTTTTGGCTGACACTGGCTGCTCGATCGTGAATTGGCGATGCTGCGGCTACCTGCTAATCTGTTCTCGTGTGCCGCTGATGGGTTCTTGCGAGATGGCAAATGGGGGTAGCGGGCGGCTGATGTTAGGTGCTCGCTCGATGCTGGATTTTGTCGTCGATGAAGTTGGACGACACTTATATGATTGTTGTTGTTGGATATGAGTGTTGTTGTCTCATTGAATGCTGACTTTTTCTGGGCACTGGCAAGTGGGTGCTTAGTGGGGATTGGGGGATGAAATATGTACCTCACTTTTACCTCACTTGGACGATGGATTTTGACTCGATTCCGAGTTTAAACGCGTAGAGCAGCGGCTTCCTCCCTTCACTCGGAATTGTGGTATGTTGGGCGATCGCTGATTACGTATGGCAGCTTGTTATCGCTCAGCACGGATGATCGTGGATACTGACGATACTGATTTGCGCGTATCGCTCGCTTAACAAGTGAAATACCGGAGTGCGGCCACTACTCTATTTTTGGGTGGTAAGGGGTGTACGAATTGCGCCTTGCTGAACCTCCTGTTGGTGACGTTTCGCTCTCGTAGGCTAGGTGTTGGGCCAGAGGAATCTGCACGTGGATTGACGTGGACGTAGTACTCTTTAATGTCCCACACTATAATGCCTAGCGGAGAAAGGCGTTCAATTTGCTGTCACTGTATGATGGTTTGAGTTTGAGCGGCAATAGGTGACTTTAGAATCTACCGTAGTAGATTTTCCTCAAACGTGAATTAAATTCGCTTATACACTCACTTTTATTGTTTAGCAAAAAAAAAATATGTTTTTGACTAAACATTGAGTTATTTTTAGGCGAAATATGAGGCCTTAGCACGTAATGAACCGTCGTCGTTGGTGTCCAGAAAAAGAAGAGAATGTGTCTTCTCTCGAGAAGATTAAAGTAGCCATCCTCAAAAAAAAAATAACGAAAAGGGCGTCGTGTCCGCCTTTCAAGTAAACGAAAGGACTCAGCTGTTTCGTGACAGAAGACTGCCCTAACCAAGCCTGCTTTCGGTTGCCCTTATCATTACGTCTTACTTGGGTGCTTACTGGAACGGCATTGCATATAACACGCGTTAGGTCCTCCATGTGTAGCGGGCTGTTCTCTAACCTTCGTTTGGCAAGTTCCATGTTGAGATTTGTTTGGTAACTCGTTTGAAAACTATTTCTCTATAACTGTTTTGGCAGGAGTCCCAGTTTTTTTTTGTATTGAGCGTTTCCTCTGTTCCTGAAACTATGCACACAATTTCCAAAGGCATGTGGTCTGAGAAAGTTTGAGCAGCTATTCTAAAGTAACTCAGAATCGAGTTCCACTTTCCTGACACGAAGCAATATGTAACGAAATGTTTTTCGCCACAGTCGCACCCAAACCCACACGCTCCATTACCACGGCCGAGCAACACACCATTACTGAGACCCACACACACACACACAGAACTACCGCTACCCACACCTCAGCGACGAAACTCACCATTCGTAGCAACTCACCATACCGCCCCACCGCAGCGCAGTGCCAAACTACCACACCAACATAGCTACCACAACCCACACATCCACGACGGAAATCACCACGTGCTCTATGTGCCAACACACCAACGCAGCGCAGCGCCAACCTACAACACCAACGTACTGCTAACCTACCACTCACAAGCACTGCCTGATCAAATCGACAGCCAGCAGATCAGTCGAGTGGTGGCCACCGGACCATACGTACGGAAGCTGGATCCAGCCACGTGTGTGGAGTAGTAGCTGGGATTTAATTCGAAAAGTTAAATTGTGCGTTTTCAATTCTTCGGTTTCACAAGGTTTGGATCGATTTCCCCCCCCACTCTTAGGTTCTAGGACCCGGACAGTCCCGCCGACCTACCCCGGCTGGAAACCAACGTTATATATGGCGCCCGAACAGGGACTTCAAAATTAAAATTAAAGTAAATTAAAGCAACGACACGAAAGACAGCGCAAATGGGGAAATCGTGGATATACGACCTCAACAAAGAAGGAATCCAATCGGTGCTACAAGAACTACAGGAGAACCCAACGGGAAAGTTGGAGGAGCTGAGGAAACGGCTTTCGACGTACATCGACAGTGCCAAGGTAGGGGAAGAAAAGCTTCAGCAACTGGAAGCCCGTTACCGCCACACACACTCAGGAGAGTTGGCGGTCCATCGCAGTACCGAAGGGGAAACTGCCGTCCAACCTCCCAATTCACCACACCTAACGGAGTAGCGCGTCGTAGGTAGAACACTAACTTAGGAAGCGATCGCCAAAGAAGACCCAAATACCAAACCAGGAGTCATAGCGGTCGACGATATAGCGGCACAACGAGGTCAGGCGATAGCGGAGAAGACACCAACAACCATGGACGAGGCATCAGGAGACAGCAACGAATATCCAATGGAAAAAATTAATGGCGAATCTCTGACAAGGAAGACAAGCGAACCAGAAATCAGCGATGCAGAAGTTTACGACAAGGTTCGAAAATGGGGAATCCGTTACGACGGAGGAAGGGATCCGCTTGGGTTCTTAGCACGGATCGAAGAACTGGCCACCTGCTACTGCCTTCCTTTTGATCGGATAACCAGAACACTACCGGAGCTACTGAAAGACAAAGCTCTGTCTTGGTATCGCAATAACCAAAGTGATTGGACAAATTGGGAAGATTTTAAGGAAGACTTCTACCTATATTTCTTACCACCACGATATGTTGAGCGACTGGAAGATGACGTCCGCCGCCGCGTCCAAAACCCTAGGGAGAAATTCACAGAGTACGTCACAGCAATCAATCCAGACCCTTATGCGGTTGGCCACCAACATGAACAAGAAGCCGAAACTGGAAAGAATCTACACTAATTGCCGGCCCGAATACAAGCTCTACGTTAGACGAAAGGATTTCACCACGCTACGGGAACTCATCCTCCTCGCCGAAGAATATGAGTGTATCCGCGCCGACGAACGCCCAAGCCGAGTAGCCACCATACAAGAACCCGCCAGAAGACAAAGCCCAGAAGTGCCCCCAACTCAACATTGGTCCGATCCAGAACGTCATCGTCAGGGACCTGAGCAGCAGAGGAGACCCGAGCTACGCAATTGTTGCTGGAGATGCGGCCAAGAAGGGCACTTACGGCAGAACTGTCGGAATCCCCAAGTACTTTTTTGTTGGGACTGCGGAAGACCAGACCAGGAACTCGCATAAGTTCTGCCCCCAATAGCCCCAACCCGCTATTTCTAAACGACGACAACCGCATTTACGCCCGCTTCACAATCCGAGACGAAATCTTTGAAGTAGGTACTTATCGACACTGGAGCAACGCGATCCTATATGGACTTTGATACTGCCGATAAAATTTCCACCGATGTTACACCAAGGCCCAACGATGTCCCATACACCCGCCTCGCAGACGGCAGCAATGTGCTAATCCAGGGTAGCACCATCACCAATATTGATTTCAATTCCAACATATACAGACAGGAATTTTTAATCATGCCACGAATGACCAACGCCATAATTCTAGGAATGGATTTCCTTACACGAGTGGGCGTCCTCTTACACCTCGACTCCAGCATTATCGATATCCCGAAGCAGAGAACCAACGAAGCAGCGTTCGTCGCCATCGCCGATACTGTAACGGACAACCTACAGCCAACCGATGTCCCAGCCAGAAGCCACCCTGAACAGCTCCAGTGGAACAATGAGAGGAAAATGTGCAGAGCAGGCGGTCAAACAATTTCTTGAAACCGAGTTAACGAGGTTCGACCAATTGCAAGGGGTTACCAACATCGCCGAACACAGCATAAGAATGAAAGACAGCCGCCCCATTAAACAACAATATTTTCCACGGAACCCAGCTATGCAGGCCATCATCGACAAGGAGATAGTCGAGCTTCTACGGGAGAGCCGAATAGAACCATCTAAAAGCCTCCACAGTGCCCCAATAGTACTTGTTCAAAAAAAGCAAGGTGAGTGGAGACTGTGTGTTGACTACCGACAACTGAACGCCCATTCTATCCGAGATGCATACCCTCTACCACAAATCCAGGCGATTCTGAATAAACTGCGACAGGGCAAGTTCTTCAGCACCATCGATACGGATACTGGCAAATACCCATGAACGCCGACAGCCGACAATTCACAGCATTCACAGTACCCGGACGTGAACTGTACCAGTGGAAAGTAATACCATTCGGACTACACTCCGCCCCCGCCACTTTGTAGAGAGAACTCGATCAGGTAATTGGTCCAGAACTAGGACCATTTGCCTTCGCTTACTTAGACGACATAGTGGTGATTGGTCGAACTCTTGATGAACATCTAAGAAACCTAAAGAGGGTGTTCGAGCCAACTTAAGGATCAGCGTCGAAAAGTGACACTTCTGCAAAACGGAGTTACGATTCCTGGGACATGTGATTAGCCGTAAAGGCATCCAGACGGATCCAGACAAAGTCAACGCCATAAGCCAGCTGCCGCCACCCAAGAACATCAAAGAGCTACTCAGATTTCTAGGAGTTTGCTCGTGGTATCGACGATTCGTGGATGGATTTTCAACGCTAGTGGGACCCCTGACTCAGCTGCTAAAGAAAGGAAAAAGGTGGAACTGGGATATTGAACAACAAACAGCATACGAGGACCTCAAGGCAAGACTCACGCAAGCCCCCATTCTTGCTTGCCCCGATTTCGACGTACAATTCGTACTGCAGACTGATGCAAGCGACTGTGGGCTAGGTGTTGTTCTCCTCCAGGAACAAGAAGGGAGGGAACGCGTCATAGCTTACGCCAGCCGGACGTTGAATGGTGCCGAAGCCAACTACTCAGTGACAGAAAAAAAAATGCCTCGCCGTTATTTGGGGTATCCGCAAGATGAGACACTACCTGGAAGGATACCACTTTATCATCATCACAGACCACCAATCACTGCGGTGGCTCAATTCCATCGAATCACCGTCAGGTCGAATCGCACGATGGGCTTTGGAATTAATGCAGTACGACTACGAGGTGAAGTATCGACGAGGAAAACTCAATGTCATAGCGGACGCGTTATCGAGGCAACCCCTCCAAGGGTCGGACGAGCTCTACACCGTCGATCTACCCCCAACAAGAGAAGACTAGTTCAGCCGTTGTAAAGGAACCATCAAGATTCCTAGACTACCGAATTGAAGACGGAAACTTATACCGGCACATCCATGATAGCACTGCATACCTCGATGAAGATCACATCCCGTGGAAACTCTGCATCGGCGAAAACAGACGAGAGCGTGTGGCGTGTGCTGAGAGAGTGCCACGACGAACCAACAACGGGACACTTAGGCATTAATAAAACCATCGCCAGAATAGCCAAGTGTTACTATTGGCCGGGCATGTTTCGGGACGTTGCGAAGTACGTGCGTCGCTGCATGTCCTACCAACGGTACAAACCACACCAACGGGCCGAGGCCGGAACACACCAGCGATAGAACCATGGACAGTGGTGAGATTTTGTTGGACCACTACCACGATCCAAGCATGGAAATTCGTTCCTCATTGTATTCCACGACAAGTTCACGAAATGGACCGAGTTCGTTCCAGCCAAGAATCTGATTAAAGCATTCAGGGAGCGGATAATTGCTAGATTTGGAGTGCCCAGGATGCTGATCTCAGACAATGGAGTCCAATATACAAGCAGAGACTTCAACAGATTTCTAGTGGACATCGGAGTTCAACACCAATTCACCGCCCCCTACACCCCACAAGAGAATCCCACGGAAAGAGCTAACAGGACGATTAAAACCATGATTGCACAGTTCACAAGGGAGCATCACCACGAATGGGACGAGCTTCTTCCAGAACTCACATTAGCTATTGTAATGACTTGAATTCTAATGTAACATACCTGTATTAATTTAGGTCTAAACACTATGTAACATACTTTTGCGATCACCCATGTAACCCTTTAGTTTAAGAACATTAGCCGTAAGCTTTATACTCATGTACATTCATTCTATGTACCTATACATATATATTAATATATATAATAAAGTTGCGCTTGGTCTTGCATCAGCCATTGTAGATTAACCACGTTCTTTTTTTATCAAAAGTAATTGCAAGTTTAAAGATACCAGTGCATTCAGTTTAAAGTGTTTTAGATGCGGAAATTCAAATCATTTAGCAAACGATTGCTTTCATAAAAAATCAATTTGTTCTTTATGCAAAAAAGTCGGACATATTAGAAGAGTTTGTAAGCAAATACCGCAAACAAATTACTTGGCGACGAGGATAATTGCGAAAGTTGTTTTAAAGTGAAGTACGCGATATAAAAAGAAAAAAAAAATGGCACATTTAAACGCAGATGAGCAAACTACGTCATCGACAAATCGAGGTGGTGGAGCTCAACAATCTTCGTTTGAGGCGTTTGACCGGAGGAAAATAAAGTGGAGCCGGTACATCGAACGACTGGAGACGGCGTTTGCCATGTACAACGTACCAGAAAACATGGAGCTCATATACCTTTTGCACCACATGGGAGCTGAAACGTACGACACATTGTGCGATAAAATCACGCCGGAGAAGGCTACGTCAAAATCGTACAAGGAGGTGATGGAGCTCCTCGAAAAACATTTCAACCCAGTTCCATTGGAAATAGTGGAAAACTATAAATTCCACATGCGGAAGCAACAAGAGGGCGAGACGGTGGAGGATTTTGTGGTGGCGCTGAAGCGGCTGTTGGCGAATTGCGGATTTGGGGAATACTTAAGAACAGTGCTGAGGAACCAGCTAGTTTTTGGATTATTCAACAAGCACATTCAAAACAGATGCCTTGAAAAGAAGGACCTAACATTGGAGGCAGCACTGGATTTGGCGCGCGGAATGGAAGCATCGGAAAGAGGTGGAGCAGTGATGGGCGGCAAGCAGAGAGATGTGGTGGTGGTGAACAAAATGGCGGCAACATGCAGTGATCAAAATGTATCTAAAGGTAAAAAGAAATTTGTTAACAATAAAGTTAGTAGACCCAGTACCAGTGCATTCAGTTTAAAGTGTTTTAGATGCGGAAATTCAAATCATTTAGCAAACGATTGCTTTCATAAAAAATCAATTTGTTCTTTATGCAAAAAAGTCGGACATATTAGAAGAGTTTGTAAGCAAATACCGCAAACAAATTACTTGCAAGATGAAAAATCGAACAAGGAAATTTGTGATGCAGAAGTCGAATGCATTTGTAAAACGAGAACGAAATTTTCAAACGGCAATGCAATTTCCGAATCTTCAAATAAAATGATAATTGCTCTGAATGTTCTGGATACTGATGTAGAATTTGAAGTAGATACTGGTTCTTTAGTTACCATTGTAAGTAGAGATAATTTTATTAAGTATTTCGGAAATAATAACTTGAAATTAAAACAACCTGACATACAACTTAAAAGCTATTGCGGAAATATCATAGAGATTTTAGGTTTCCAAAATGTTAAAGTAAAATACAATAATAAAACATTCTTTTTAAAACTTTATGTTGCAAAAATTCAAAAGCATAGCCTTTTAGGTAGGGATTGGATTAAGACTTTAAATATAAACCTTAATGAATTCTTGTACAATATAGAATACGATTTGCAATAAAAATATCACAGATATGTTAAAGGCAAAATATCCCAAGGTGTTTGACGGTTCGGCGGGTAAAATTTTAAATTTCCAAGCTAAATTAAATATTCGCGAAAATGCTAGACCTGTGTTTAGGAAGTTTCGGCCAGTACCTTTCGCTATTCGGGAGTTGGTAGAAACAAAAATCGCAGAATTAGTCGAAAACGGAATCTTGGTAAAGGTGAACTATAGCGAATGGGCTACACCTGTTGTTCCGGTAATGAAGTCTAATAACAAGGTGTGTTTGTGCGGGGACTATAAAGTCACTGTAAATCCAGAGCTTTTAATAGACGAGCATCCACTTCCAACGACGGAAGAGCTTTTCGAGTCGATGAGTGGAGGGAAAAAGTTTTCAAAATTGGATTTGTCTGGGGCGTACCTACAGATGGAAGTAAACCCTGAAGCTCAAGCTATTCTAACATTAAACACACATCTGGGCCTACTTCGGCCAACGAGGCTTATGTACGGAGTAGCTTCAGCTCCAGCGATTTGGCAGAAATACATGGAGCAGTTATTACAAGGGATTCGCGGAGTAAACATTTTTATAGACGATATAAAGGTGACAGGCAGGACTGATGAGGAGCATTTGAGTAGTTTACATGAGGTTATGAAACGTCTAGATGAGCAAAACATGAAAGTTAACATTGATAAGTGCGTTTTCTTTGAGGATCAGATAGAGTATTGCGGATTCGTAATTGATGAGCACGGAATACATAAGTTTCAGTCAAAGATCGACGCAATCCAGAACATGCGACGTCCACGTAACAAAGATGAGGTTAGAGCATTTGTAGGCCTCATAAATTATTATGGTCGGTTATTCAGGAATTTAAGTACAGTGTTATACCCCATAAACAACCTTCTGAAAAACGACGTTAAGAGTCTTTCAAAAAAGTTAAGGAAGGAATGCAGTCATCAGATTTCATTGTCCATTTTAATCCCGCATTAGAGCTTTCACTCGCAACGGATGCCTCGCCGTACGGAGTAGGTGCGGTGTTGAGACATATATATCCGGATGGCAGTGAGAGGCCGGTTATGTACGCTTCTCAAACCCTAAATAAAACTCAACAAAAGTATTCCCAGGTAGACAAAGAGGCATATATGCAATTATTTTTGGAGTAAAGAAATTTTATCAGTACCTGTTCGGTCGGAAATTTACTCTGATTACTGATAATAAACCAATTGCACAAATCTTTTCCCCACATAAGGGTCTCCCAGCGTTATCCACATCAAGGATGCAACATTATGCCGTGTATCTACAATCATTTCAGTACGATATCATATTTCGTAAAACAGGTGACCATGGGAATGCAGACGCAATGTCTCGTTTACCAGTCCCGGATGAATCCAAATATACGATGGATGAGGCGGAAGTCATGTGCATAGAGCACTTTGGTCGCAAAGAGGTAGCTATCTTACGGCAGGGATTGAGGACAGGGAAAATTGTGGACAGTGTATACCGATTCGGAATTGACCAAGCAGAGTTTGGACTCAAAGGGAATTGTATTCTACGTGGAATGCGAGTTTACATTCCTAAGTCTTTGAGGAATAAGGTTTTAGAAGAATTACATTCCTCACATTTTGGCGCCACTCGTATGAAAGCGTTGGCTAGAAGCTACTGTTGGTGGGAAGGAATCGACCGGGACATCGAAACGACGTCATTAAATTGCCGATCTTTCCTAGAGGTAAAATCAAATCCTAGAAAAGAGCAAAGACACTGTTGGCAAACACCAAGTGGGCCCTTCGAGAGAGTTCACGTCGATTATGCGGGGCCATTCATGGGAAGGCTTTTCTTCATTTTGGTCGATGCATACTCAAAGTGGCCTGAGGTTTTTGTAGTGCGAAATATGACCACGGAAACAACTATTAAAAAGTGCAGAGAAGTTTTTAGCCGGTTCGGAATTCCTACAACTCTAGTCAGTGATCACGGTGTCCAGTTCACTAGTCTTGAATTTCAAAATTTCCTAAAGCAAAACGGAGTAGTACATAAAATGGGAGCACCGTACCATCCAGCCACAAATGGACAAGCCGAGAGGTACGTTCAGATAATAAAACAAAAACTTAAGTCAATGAAATGTACCCCAGACGAAATCGAGAGGGAGCTTTGTAAAGTCCTATTGGATTATCGGAAGATGACACATCCGGCGACAGGAAAATCTCCATCGATGTTAGTTTTCAATAGACAAATTCGTTCAAGACTCGACCTGATGATCCCTGCAGATAACAAGACGAGTTGCTTGGAGAACGGTGTCCGACATTTTGAAGTTGGTGATCGCGTCATTGCTCGAGAGTACTTAAATCAAAAATGCAAGTAGTTGTTTGGAACGATAATGTCGAGTTGTGGAATGCTGCATTACGATATCCAGCTTGAAGATGGGCGAACCTGGAGGAGGCACATTGACCAAATTCGAAAAGCTTGGGCGAATGACAACAATTGCACAAACGAAACTCAATCAAACAACATGGATCGAAAACAACTATTCGACTTGGACTTTGGAAATAAAACCGAACACCATATTACTGAACCAACTGAGGACGCTGGGTACACACGGTCGGAACAACCGAAGACACAGGTTAGCACGAATATAGGAAACAATAATGAAAGTAACCCTGATTTAAATGTCGATGAGTGGAGGGAACTCAAGCAAACGGGACTCGACCGGATATAGCCCCGCCTTCTTAGAACAAGGACGAGAACTCCAACTGCCAAGAGCGCTCTACACTGAGGTAACCAGACGCCAAGGAACGGTACCACAATCCCCGGAACAGCGCATATCAAAACACCAGGACGTATTTAAGATCGTCCGTAACAACCTAAACCGGACATTTACCAAACAGGCAAAGCACTACAACCTGAGACGACGAGCTTGGTCACCCAAAATAGGCGATCTGGTTTTGCTACTGCAACACCCGCTCTCAAAAGCTGCGGATCGTTTTGCAGCAAAGTTGGCACCGAAGTTCGACGGACCATATAGGCTGCGCACAGTGCTGCCAGATTGTGGGAAATTTCCCTTTTTGAGGGAATTTTTTTACTCGAAATGAGCTAAAAGGGAAAAAGGGAAACTTTCTGTTTTCCAGAACAAACATAAGGGACTTTTTGTTCTTTGAAACTTTACTTTAATTTTATTGTTCAACTTCAGGAAGACAATTTATTTTATACACCTAACTGATTTCATGAACATTGAACAAGCGCTTGTATTGACACAAAAAGACAGAAGATCTGGGACCAAATAACGTAAAATGAAAACGACTAATCGATATCATCTCTGTCTATTACCACAGATATGATAGAGCCATGTTTACTGTTTAGTGAGAACGAAAGCGGTTTTCGTTTCGTATTTTACAGAATCCCACCCCTGTTTTTTGCAAATAACTAATGGAGACTGACTATCCTATCCTCGCCTTTTATCCTAGCCAATAAAAGCGGCACGTCGACCTGATTAAGATCTACATATTGTACCATACATTAGAAAGAGGGTTTAGGCTAGGAGGTTCTCCACTTTTTTTATAAAGTTTATGATACTGCTGCAGAGGATTTTTTTCAAATCTTTTGGTCAAGTCCTTGGAGAAGATCTTCCTTCGAAATTAGCATATAATGTTGTTTCGTCTTCTTCCATACATAACCTGCTCTCCGATGAGTTGGCTGGATTTATTTAGCTTAGGTAGTATTGTTACACATGATACCCTATAAGGAATCCTATACAAGGTTTCTGATATCATGTCTGCTATGGGCAGGTCATTGTTAAACCTGTTAAGTTTTTAGCCAATTTGGGGGTATATCAGAAAGGGCACGTGAAAGGGGTTTCGGAACCTATTCAGGGCAATTCGCTTGCTTTTCCTTTCCTTCGAAGCATTCACGGACAGGAACCCACCAAATTTGGTTCTGTTCCCGAGGCTAAGGCCAATTTCAAGAAAAATCTTTTATGTCATTTAAAATCTCGAATAGCCTATCACGAACTTATCTGCCAAATGAACATCAGCTTTTGGTTTCAAAGGTCTTGGATAGTGATATCTAACAGTTAAAGTCTATAGGATAGCCTATCACAGTTTCAAAGCATTTTTTCGTTGACGAGCGTAGATTTCAGCCACAACATTAATTTGAATTTTTAGAAAACAAATTTCTACATCAGTCTCTATGTGAAAAGTAATTAGAACAATTTTATCATGAACAATAATAAATATTCATAATACATAAACACTATGACAAACAAGTTGTATATAAATAATTGACAGACAAGAATCTTAGAAACTAGTATCACAGGGATTTTATTGCCTACTCCTTTATCTATTGTGTAACGTGCAGCTGGTTCTAAGTTTTACAATATTTTTAATAAAATCATTCTGCCCAAAAAAATAAAAAAATAAAATGTGTTTCCACCCCAAATCAAAAAAAAAAAATATAACCAGGGCCCAAAAGTTTTCGTCAAGTGTCCGATTTCCTTTTTTTATACCATTCAACCATTAAAACGATCGCTGCTACAAACAATTTCCGCGTACTCGTGCTCTTTCCATTTTGAGCTTCGATCGAGCAAGGTATTCTGCCGAGCTAAGGTAATACAATAGTTCTCTGTAAACTATTTTATAACGAATTTTATTTCATTAAACCTTATCAGCAATCATTGATCCGAAGCCAAGGAACTTTTAAGAGAAGAGCATTATACGCATACAAAGTTACAAAGTGAGAAAAATTCTCCTTTGCCTCAGGTAACTGCTATAAGATTTTTTTATCTGGTTAGTGTCTAATAGGTTTGTGTTTTCTTCATCCAGCCTATGGTGCTGCTATTTGCTAAAAACGCGGGGAGTGACCAAAGTAAGCTGCTGATCTCAGAAATTGATCGGCATTATCTTTACTCCTCGCCCTGCAAAAAGCACCTCGTGTTTGGCATTAAAGGGAACTTATAAAACCACTGCTAGAACGACGAATGATAGTCATCCCGCCAGAATAGCGACCCATCTCCCTTCATTCGTTGCCGTGAAAAGCTTTGCTTTGCATTAGCACCAGGGCGACCGCTCCTCTTCGTCCCCATCTAATCAGCGAGAACAAAAAATATCCGCACGATCGACACCGAGTACTGAACGCAGCGTCCAGCAACAACTCCTGCTTTCTTCCCCGTCCCAGCATACCTATATACACCACAGCAAATTCCACTAGTATCATACTTCCCCGGCTAAAGCGACGAAACCCATTAGACAGTGCTAGTCCGGCCGCAGGAAAAGCCAGGGCACGTCATCAATTGTGATCGCCGAAAATCCACCTCTCGCGACACACAGCACAAGCGCAGTCTGATTGTCTACCTGCTCAGCCTAAACCGAAGTAAAACCGTATGTATGTATGCCAAGTAGTTTTAATTTTTTTTTTGTGGTGAATTTAGTTTTTTTTTTTATTGCGATCATCTTATCAAGTATTAGCCTATTCATGAAAGTGATCGAATTGATTTATTGGTGAACAATTAAGTAAAACAGAAAACTAAAAGATAAAGAAAGAAATAAGAAGTTTTGAAAACACTTACTGAAATGAAAGCTTGAATCGTTAAAACTTAAAAATAACATTCCATACCTATCCTAGAACTAATTTATACTTAAGACTTAACTACGTTAACTTAAAATTTATGAACAAAACAAAAAAAAAAAACAAAAGAAAAAGAGCAACATTTAAAAGAGAGTATCTCGATAGTAGAGGTTTAAATAATTTTTCAAATCAGTAGAATAGACAATGGAATATTTTTTTTTGTAATCCGAGTGGGGTTTATGTGCACATCAACGTCGAGGAAATTAGATGAATTATTTTGTGTAGGGCGTACTAATCAAGTACGCGAAAGAAGTACTTAAAACATTATTACTATAGAGATACAAGAATTATAAAGATACAAACAAATGAATTAAATGATGTTAAAAATTAAGTGTAAACTAGTGCGTGTTATTCTGAAATGAAGATTGAAGCAGGGATGATGTTTTAAGTGAACAATAGGTGAGATCAATGGTGAGTGGATGAGGTGAAGCGGGATAATCATGAAGGGGTTATCAGCTAAATTTTTGTATGACGGCAAGCAGATAACGCGGTGTGACGTTCCCAAAGAATGTCATACGGGGTGGGGTAAGCCGGTAAGATGGACTTTACATCGGGGCCATCAAGACGATAGGGGTATATGAACCTATAACCCTCGTAGGTTATATATTTGGGCGGCAGATGCATATCAGGCATTTAAGAGAAGGTGAGAAAGCATACAATACGCTATTTATATATTCGTGGTTATATATACATATTCGTATCTATATATTTTTTTTTACTTTGCGTACTTTCCGCATTACTTTTTTTGTATGGCACGATTTAATTTTGTTTTGAGTGAGAGAAGTAGGTAGCAAGATCCCCGACCATTACGGCGAGCTAAGCCGAGCCTACGCCTGCGTGCCAACCAGCTACCAAAACCAAAGGACTCACCACCAATATGCTAATGCATAGCCAGTCCAGGCTCTCATTACAAACATGGCGCCCAACGAATATTGGCCATATCAGTCTTAGGACTGATATTCCAACTTTTATTTTAAATTTAATTCTATTTCATTACTAAATCATTCCAATTTCAAATGACATCCTCGTCAATTTTTCTTCTTTCTTTCTCATTTCTCTAACTTTATGTTTGAATTCTGTATGCTTTTTGCAACCTTTTTATTTCAAAATCCAGTGGCAGTTCTCGCAAGAAAGATCACATTATTTGCGTAGGGATACCAGATCCGATAGATATAGTGACTCTTTGTAGAAGACACCAGCACGTATTCGACTAACTAAAAGCATCACTTAAGCTTCCTGTAGATTAAACTTCCTCACTTAAGTGTGCGAACCAGTTGAACTAGGTAGATGTTTTCTTAGGTGGGTTTCTTTGTCACTCACGTGCAATGGAAATTGTAAGGGGATTATGAGTCAATCGATGTTTTGTAATACCGCCGGTAGTTGGACTCAATTTGCCATAGTCGTTTCGCCTAACCCATACATTATTTTGGATAGCATTTAAGTTTCGTTAAAGATATTTGTTTTTGAAGAAACAACTTGCTTTTTCTTACTTTGAGTATAGTCCTATCGTCATATAGTTTGTAACAGCGTTTCACCTTCGTCTACGATTATTGATCTCACCTAAACATTAATGATAAATTTCTTTACTTTTGGCTATTACCTAATAATTAAGTGTCTTAATTATTGACCGATATAAAATATTCACATTAAATTACATTTTTATTAGTTCATCTATGATGAGTGAACATAAAGGAGCAATTCCTAAAGAAAAAAGAAAAACTACTTTTGGTAGTACTCATAGAAGTATGGTAACGCGATCAGGAGTTAATAGACAACTTGTGTTAGATATGTCGCGAGAGTCGAGTCATATAAATACTTCGAGACAACCAATCGTCCATTCACCTCCGGGTAGGACACATCAAATGGCGACGCCGACTTTAAATATGAATGATGACGTGTCGAATTCGCAAAACGCACAGGGAGCTGATGCCTCTCTACCCGACAGTGGTCCTCTTTTGATACCACCACTAAGTCCAAACGCCAGGACAACTACAACAACAAGCTTTCCACAACCGATACACTTAAGTAGTCAGGATACTCGTTCACAGAATGATATCAATTTAGACCATAATTCTGCCTCGGCAGCAAACCCAGTTCTCATTAATCTTAATAAATCAGCTTTAGGGGCGCATATGAAAAACATAAGGGACGCTAGTATCGGCGCAAGCCAAACATTTATTCTAAAATCGATGTTAGACTCGATGAAGCAGTGCGTTCAGGACTCGGTCAGGCAAGCCCTTGCTTCTAATCAATCAAATAATCAGGGAGAGGGCAACAATCATAACCAGAACCTAAGAGATACTCACTCTCGACATCAGAATACCAGTGAACAAAGTCAGCTAAATCATCATCGTTACGCTATGCCAAGGAATCATAACGATATACACTTTCAACAAAATGATTTTAATCATAATTTAAGCAACGATTATAGATCACATTCCAGCGCTAGGCATATGTCTCGAGACAATGACAGCTTTTCAAATTCGAGTAATCGAAGGTATCCAGATAATTCTCAAGTCCGAAATAGGTCTCCATCAACTGGTCATCGTAAGTTCGATATCGATCGATGGGGAATTAGATATGATGGCTCACCTAAATCTATGTCGGTGCAAGATTTTATCTTCAGAATCGAAGTGCTGAAACAAAATTATGACTGTCCTTGGACAGATATTTTGAAGAACTTTCACGTTTTACTCTCTGGTATTGCACAGGAATGGTACTGGCAATACCTTCGTACCAGTCCAAGACCAGACTGGTTGCGACTAAAAGACGCTTTATATAAGCAATTTAAAACACATGATAGCGATCATGAAATAATTCAGCAAATCACTGAACGTCGTCAACATCCTCAGGAAAGTTTCGATGAGTATTATAATTTCATCATTCACCTGAAGAATCAGCTTAGAAGACCAATGGCCGAGCGTCAGTTGCTTCACATTATGAAGACGAAAGTCAACAATAGGCTTCTTAATATGGTGTATCCTATGGCAATATACTCACTCGAACAATTCCGAGATGAGTGTCGTAGAGCCGAGAAGTTATTTCAATCACGCGACCATTCTAGATACATTAGACAACCTCATGTCAATGAAATAGGCTATGATGAGTTTGCAGTCATCGGAGATGATTACCAGGCTGACCTTTCAGCAATGAGAACCGCTGAGACGAACAACCTGAGAGGTGCGGCCAGAAAAGATTTTAGCAGCTATCGTTGTTTTAATTGTAAGCAGATAGGACACAGTTTTATTAATTGCCCTTCACCTGTGAGGAATTTATTCTGTTATAAGTGTGGCGCCGACAATGTCACCACTCCTCACTGTTTAAAATGCAATCCAATGGGAAACCAAAACTCGAGCGGGATGAGATTCGGGGACTCCCGTTCGACCCAGACGTCCCCCGAAAATTAGACAAATCGACCACTACAGATAATACAACCGAAGTATCTTACGATAATAGTTATGAAATAAAGATACTTCTCCCAGATATGTCCGATGTTAATAAACCCTCACAGACTAGACCTAAAACAATATTACTCCCGTATGAGACGCGCTTAAAAAGATACAACGAAATTCGAGCAAAAATTTTCCAATTAGACGCGTTGAAATTAGGTGGCAATAAACTAAAGTCAGTAAAAGCTAGGATCAGGAATAGAAAAAGAAAATTATATCAGCAGATGGTCGAATCGTCAACCGTCCAAGTAGGAAACGATCCAAGACCCTATGCCAAGATTTCCATCCAAGGAAAAGAGATTTTGGGATTGCTCGATAGTGGGGCCACAATCACCTGCCTTGGAAATGGTTGCTTAGATTTGATAAAGGAACTTAAGCTTGACGTGCTTCAATTTTCAACTTGCCTTAAAACTGCTGATGGCAAAGAACAACCAATTGTAGGACGCATACGAATTCCAATTACCTACCTCTCGGTTACTAAGGAGATGGATATATACCTCGTACCGAGTCTTTCGCAATCGATGTATCTCGGCATCGATTTTTGGCTTTTATTCGAAATATCGCCATCGATAGTTAGTGAGATAGTTACTACAGATGTTGAGATGAAACCAAAACACGATCTCAGTTCAGAACAAGCTCTTGCGTTAGAAGAGGTAGTAAAACAATTTCCGTCATTTAGCAAGCTTGGGCTAGGAAAGACAACATTAGAGACACATCGGATTGACACTGGGGATGCTGACCCGGTTAAACAGCGTCATTACCCTGTGTCTCCGGTAATACAGCAGCTTATTTTTGAGGAACTCGATCGCATGCTTTCGTTGGGAGTAATCGAAGAGAGTCATAGTGCGTGGAGCTCGCCAATCGTTCTTATTCGGAAACCCGGTAAGAATCGTCTATGCCTTGACTTTCGGAAAGTCAATCTACTCTCAGCGAAAGATGCGTATCCGTTGCCTCACATAGAGGGTTTGTTGAGCCGTCTGCGAGATACACATTACATTAGTAGTGTGGATCTCAAAGACGCGTTCTGGCAAATCCCTCTAGAGCCGACATCAAGAGAAAGAACAGCATTTACGGTGCCCGGTAGACCACTTTATCAATTTACGGTCATGCCCTTTGGTCTGTGCAATGCAGCCCAAAGGCTATGCCGATTGATGGATAAAGTGGTGCCTGCTGAGCTTCGTGAATGCGTGTTTGTATATCTTGATGATCTGCTCGTAATATCCAGAGATTTCAATGAACACCTGGAAACTCTGAAGAAGGTTGCGGACTGTCTTAAAAGAGCCAATCTAACCATCAACATTGAGAAATCAAATTTTTGTTTCAAAGAGCTCAGGTATTTGGGATATGTGGTAGGACAAGGGCACCTAAAGCCAGACCCGAGTAAAATTTCCGCCATTCAAGACTTTCCTGTACCGAAATCGCAAAAACAGGTGCGAAGGTTCCTTGGAATGTGCGGCTGGTACCGGAGGTTTATCCGAAACTTCGCGGCTATATCCGCACCCTTGTCCGACACTCTGCGTAAGTCCAAACAGTTTGTTATATCGAGTGAAGCTCTTACCGCATTTCATGCTTTAAAGACAGCCCTTATTTCCGCTCCGCTTTTAAGTAATCCTAACTTTGATGATCGTTTTTTCATACAGTGTGATGCATCGAGTCACGGCGTTGGGGGAGTCCTTTTTCAATATGATGAAGATCAAAACGAAAAACCCATCGCGTTCTTCTCGCAGAAACTTAATTCTTGCCAGCGAAATTACAGTGTCACTGAGCAGGAATGCCTAGCAGCTGTACTCGCGGTAAAGAAGTTTCGGCCTTATATAGAAGGACTGCCATTTACCATCATTACAGACCACGCTAGCCTTAAATGGCTGATGGGGCTGAAAGACCTCAGCGGCAGGCTAGCTAGGTGGTCCTTAAAATTGCAGGCTTTTCAATTTGAGATTCAGCATAGGAAGGGCTCTCAAAACGTCGTACCCGATGCATTATCGCGAATTTTCATGGAGGAACTAACCAATGACATCAGCACCAATCCTATTGTTGATATGAAAAGTAAAGAGTTTACGTCGACAGAGTATCTGGATTTGATAGAAACGATAAATAATAACAGAGAGTCCCTACCAGACCTGAAGATAGTAGATATGTTGGTTTTTAAACGTGCTTTGGTTAATGAGCCTGAACGGTACAACCCAAATGCCGAGTGGAAACTCTGGATTCCTTCTGGACTCACAGAGGCCCTGATACAATCAGCTCACGATCCACCCAACGCTTCTCACGGGGGCATCCTAAAAACATTAGCTCGACTAAGAGAACTTTATTACTGGCCAAACATGACAATACAAACCAGAGAATATGTTCGAAATTGCGAAAAATGTAAAATAAATAAAGCGCCTAATATAACTCTGAGACCACCAATGGGAAAGCAATTGGATATCGCAAGGCCATTTCAGAAGCTTTACATAGATTTCATGGGGCCGTACATTCGTTCAAAGAACGGAAACATGTATCTCTTTGTGGTACTAGACCACATGTCTAAGTTCGTTTTCCTGAAGCCGATGCGGAAAGCCTGTACGAAATCTGTAGTTGAGTTCCTGGAAAAGGAGGTTCTCCACAAATTTGGAGTACCAGAGTTCATCGTATCCGATAATGGGAAACAATTTGTGTCGAAGGAGTTCCAAAAATTTGCGGCTAGTTTAGGTATAAAACACATTAGGACGGCTCTATACTCACCCCAAGCAAATGCTGCGGAGCGAGTAAACCGTTCGATACTTGCTTCTATCAGGATGTATTTAAAGGCGGACCAAAGAGAATGGGACGCGAAAATTTCAGAGATTCAAATGGCTCTGTGTACTTCTCACCACGAATCAATCGGAACCAATCCGTATTTCTGTATATTTGGTTGTAATATGGTGACGCACGGGAGTGCTTACAAACTGCTGCGTACATTGAACACTCTCAATGACAGCGAATTTCCTACCTTGCGACTCTCGGATCGTTTGGAGATTATTCGAAAAACAATCAAAGAGAATCTCGCCAATGCTTTCAAACGCAACGAGAAAACGTACAATCTACGAAGTAATGAAAAATCCTTCCAACCTGGGGATGAAGTTTTCCGGCGTAACTTCATACTAAGTGATGCCAGTAAAAGGTTGAATGCTAAATTATGTGCGAAGTTCGTCAAGTGCAGAATACTTCGACCGGTCGGAAAGTGCATGTACGAAGTTGAGAATATTCAAGGCAAGAGAATAGGTATCTTTCATGCGAAAGATTTGAAATATTAGCCCGGCTAGATAGCATTACGTTCATCATTTATCTCAGGGTCATGAGTCGAGGCCACACGTTGCAAAGACCTACCGCAAATCACGAATTATATGGCCCAGCCTGCTGCGTATTCAATGGACTTTTGCTTAATCGATACACCAGTAAATATACACAAAACCCATTGCGTTGTAACGTGCAGCTGGTTCTAAGTTTTACAATATTTTTAATAAAATCATTCTGCCCAAAAAAATAAAAAAATAAAATGTGTTTCCACCCCAAATCAAAAAAAAAAAATATAACCAGGGCCCAAAAGTTTTCGTCAAGTGTCCGATCTCCTTTTTTTATACCATTCAACCATTAAAACGATCGCTGCTACAAACAATTTCCGCGTACTCGTGCTCTTTCCATTTTGAGCTTCGATCGAGCAAGGTATTCTGCCGAGCTAAGGTAATACAATAGTTCTCTGTAAACTATTTTATAACGAATTTTATTTCATTAAACCTTATCAGCAATCATTGATCCGAAGCCAAGGAACTTTTAAGAGAAGAGCATTATACGCATACAAAGTTACAAAGTGAGAAAAATTCTCCTTTGCCTCAGGTAACTGCTATAAGATTTTTTTATCTGGTTAGTGTCTAATAGGTTTGTGTTTTCTTCATCCAGCCTATGGTGCTGCTATTTGCTAAAAACGCGGGGAGTGACCAAAGTAAGCTGCTGATCTCAGAAATTGATCGGCATTATCTTTACTCCTCGCCCTGCAAAAAGCACCTCGTGTTTGGCATTAAAGGGAACTTATAAAACCACTGCTAGAACGACGAATGATAGTCATCCCGCCAGAATAGCGACCCATCTCCCTTCATTCGTTGCCGTGAAAAGCTTTGCTTTGCATTAGCACCAGGGCGACCGCTCCTCTTCGTCCCCATCTAATCAGCGAGAACAAAAAATATCCGCACGATCGACACCGAGTACTGAACGCAGCGTCCAGCAACAACTCCTGCTTTCTTCCCCGTCCCAGCATACCTATATACACCACAGCAAATTCCACTAGTATCATACTTCCCCGGCTAAAGCGACGAAACCCATTAGACAGTGCTAGTCCGGCCGCAGGAAAAGCCAGGGCACGTCATCAATTGTGATCGCCGAAAATCCACCTCTCGCGACACACAGCACAAGCGCAGTCTGATTGTCTACCTGCTCAGCCTAAACCGAAGTAAAACCGTATGTATGTATGCCAAGTAGTTTTAATTTTTTTTTGTGGTGAATTTAGTTTTTTTTTTTATTGCGATCATCTTATCAAGTATTAGCCTATTCATGAAAGTGATCGAATTGATTTATTGGTGAACAATTAAGTAAAACAGAAAACTAAAAGATAAAGAAAGAAATAAGAAGTTTTGAAAACACTTACTGAAATGAAAGCTTGAATCGTTAAAACTTAAAAATAACATTCCATACCTATCCTAGAACTAATTTATACTTAAGACTTAACTACGTTAACTTAAAATTTATGAACAAAACAAAAAAAAAAAACAAAAGAAAAAGAGCAACATTTAAAAGAGAGTATCTCGATAGTAGAGGTTTAAATAATTTTTCAAATCAGTAGAATAGACAATGGAATATTTTTTTTTGTAATCCGAGTGGGGTTTATGTGCACATCAACGTCGAGGAAATTAGATGAATTATTTTGTGTAGGGCGTACTAATCAAGTACGCGAAAGAAGTACTTAAAACATTATTACTATAGAGATACAAGAATTATAAAGATACAAACAAATGAATTAAATGATGTTAAAAATTAAGTGTAAACTAGTGCGTGTTATTCTGAAATGAAGATTGAAGCAGGGATGATGTTTTAAGTGAACAATAGGTGAGATCAATGGTGAGTGGATGAGGTGAAGCGGGATAATCATGAAGGGGTTATCAGCTAAATTTTTGTATGACGGCAAGCAGATAACGCGGTGTGACGTTCCCAAAGAATGTCATACGGGGTGGGGTAAGCCGGTAAGATGGACTTTACATCGGGGCCATCAAGACGATAGGGGTATATGAACCTATAACCCTCGTAGGTTATATATTTGGGCGGCAGATGCATATCAGGCATTTAAGAGAAGGTGAGAAAGCATACAATACGCTATTTATATATTCGTGGTTATATATACATATTCGTATCTATATATTTTTTTTTACTTTGCGTACTTTCCGCATTACTTTTTTTGTATGGCACGATTTAATTTTGTTTTGAGTGAGAGAAGTAGGTAGCAAGATCCCCGACCAGTACGGCGAGCTAAGCCGAGCCTACGCCTGCGTGCCAACCAGCTACCAAAACCAAAGGACTCACCACCAATATGCTAATGCATAGCCAGTCCAGGCTCTCATTACAATTGTTTAGCGTTATGTGTCGGATAATATTATCCGTAACTTTTCCCGGTACCTTTGAAGCTGGCCCTAAGTCTTTGAAGGGTGTAGAAATAGTCATAGTGTAATACTGATTTGGATCCAATGTTAGGTGAGCTAAGGGATTTTATAGCTGCTTGATTGTCCGGGAATATATAGATGTGAACGGCTTCGGAGCTAATTTTTTGATGTGCCTGGCCTGGCTCATTCTTGAGTATAGCGTGGAGCTTTGCCTGTAATGCACTAAAGTTTTTTCCCATAGTTATTGAGGCTATTTTTTTTGTTTCGTTAATTATTTGTTTTCCTTTCGTAAACTATGTGTGGGAAAATCTGAGGTACTTTTTCGAGCCAGGCGAGGGAAAAAAGGGATTTTTTTTGGCACTTGCGTGGGAATTCTTATGACAAAACACTGGCAGCACTGGCTGCGCACGTTCATTTCCCCAGTGCTTGTGAAGCTAAGCCCCACAGGAGGGGAGAAAAACCCACGGAAGGACACCACTGCCCACATAAAAATTATAAAACCATTGATGGACTATATATCCGAGGAAATTTCACCATAGAACATACCACAACATTCCACCCGCTGTGGGGAGTTGAGAGGCCCCGATGTCATTCGACGAAGAGACACCGACGATGGAAGTTAATTTTACGGAAAGCTACCGATTGTTTCGTGCAAGGGCGAAAACTCTAAACGACCTTCGCCCACAAATAAAATTAATCCCATCGGATTGGGGGGACCAGGATATCACCGGAACCCGAAGAAAAATTATTATTGATAGGATCAATAGGACTCCAGCAGATAATCAGAACATGGTTGAAATTGCGTCGATAATTGTAACACCGGCTCCAGGGATGAAGAACACAGAAAGCCTACAACAGTATCGAGAAAGCATATATCGACAGGCCCTGGGGAGAGGATGCAGTAGCTACGCGGATCCCGGATATGTTGCGAACAAGGAACCCCAAGAAGGAGGGAACCAAGCAAACAACACATGTGCCAAGGCGGTAGATGAACCACATCTGGAGGGGAATAGAGTAGTTCACCCATGGCTGACGGAGGTCCTTACTACCATTGAGGAACCTACTAGTGTTGGTCGGCTGCGTCTTAAGGTACCATCGTCAATAGGACTGGTGAGAGTTGTGAGCTCACATCGACGGGACGTTGAGGTCAGATGGCAGGACCAACGATGGCTATTCCCCGCACCCCCAAAAACGGCAACGGAGGTTTAATTGCCAAAGTAAGGCAACATAGCTACCACAACCCACACATCCACGACGGAAATCACCACGTGCTCTATGTGCCAATACATCAACGCAGCGCAGCGCCAACCTACCACACCAACGTACTGCTTGCTAATCTATCACTCACGAGCACAGCCTGATCAAATCGACAGCCAGCAGATCAGTCGAGTGGTGGCCACCGGACCATACGCACGGAAGCTGGATCCGGCCACGTGTGTGGAACAGTAGCGCTCTGGTGGTAACCATGGGACTTAGTAGGAAGAGTGGGCAGTGGGGACAGAGGGTTCGCAGTCTATTGCGGCCCAGATACCCGTCCCTCGATTGTAGTTGCAGTAGGTAGCGTTGGTAGTGGTAGTGGTAGTGGTAATTGTACCAGTAGTCATAGCGATAGACTAATAACGACATTAGCATGCCCCATAGAGTTCACAATCAACACGGCAACAACAACATCAACAGCAGCAGGAACAACCACAACAGCAGCAGAAACAACAACCACAGCAGCAGAGGCAACAACAACAATAGCAGGAACCCGTATAAAAGGCAGAGCCACCTTAGATGAAGGGTCAGTCGTCGTCAGAGATAGAGAATAGAACTAGAATTAAGAAAGTGAATAAAGCTGGGATTTAATTCGAAAAGTTAAATTGTGCGTTTTCAATTCTTCGGTTTCACAAGGTTTGGATCGATTTCCCCCCAACTCTTAGGTTCTAGGACCCGGACAGTCCCGCCGACCTACCCCGGCTGGAAACCAACGTTATAAATAATCACCTTTTCCATCACAAAAAACAAAGTATCCTAACTTAATCTATTGTAAGTTTTCCTAATTACTAACAACAAAAAACAAAAGCTAAGAGTTAAAAGTTAAATTAATTGCCTATGTGTGTTAGTAAGTGTGTACCCGTAGAAAAAACTCAAGCTAGGAAAGAGAATAGAAAAAAAAGATTAATTGCAAAATACCTAAGAAAAAAAGAAGAAGAAAAAAATGTGCATAGTTTGGCAGGGAAGTGAAAATTATAAAAAATTACTATATACATCATAGGGTTCATTACATATACATACAAATAGCATGCAAAATATCAAACATAATAACATAACATCGGATTTTGTGCGCACAACATCTGGATTAACAAAAAATCAAGTAAGTCAATCATAATCCTAATATACACCTAAATTTGATTATGCCAATCTATAAATCTAATTAAAATTTGTATCTTACATAATATTTGCACCACTCATTGGGTGGTATGCATAAAAGACAGTAAATGCTTTTACTGAGGATTTTCTAAGTAAATACTATTTTTGGCATGCATAAAATGAAGTAAACACTAAAGATTAGGTGCATAATATTTACTTCAAGTAAAAGCATTTACTTCTCTTCGCATGCATTTTTGTAGTAAATACTTTTTTGGAATGCAGAAAAACTAGTATGTGCTTGTTTTTCTGCAGTAAATACTGGACATTTTTCAATTTGCTATCGACCAACTTGAAAATTTCATAGCATCTACTAAAAAAAATAAGTATTTACTATGATATCCGGCGAATTCTAAGTACCTATTTACTTGAATAAATTCAGTATTTACTTAAAGTATTTGCAATCAAGTACAAACTTTTTTTTAGCTAATGAAACGAAGTAAATATTGAAAATCGGAGCTTCTACTTCAAATTCTACTACTTGAATGAATGAATGAATGAAGGAATAAATAAATAAATATATAATTAAATAAATAAGTACATAAATAAAGTAAATATAAATAAATAAATAAATAAATAAATGCATAAATAAATAAATATGGGCTGGCGATATCTTTGCCAATATCTTCTGCTAATATTCCGTATCTTAATCAATTCCTAGATGTGGGAGGGTAGTTTATTGGTACGAAACTTAGTAACTACTGCAATTTAACACAGGCGTTTATTATAAAAGTAATGAATTTAATGCCTATTTTAGGTAATTGTTTTATATAAATATTTCTTATATGGTCTATAACTCCCACTTTTCTTATCCGCAGACTGTTACCTAACAATGAATTGTATGTCCTCTTCATTTACAAACATATCAGGGGCCTGTACCACAAAACTACAAGTATTGTACAACAGGCGACAAAAACAGGTTTTCTGGTACAAAAACCATTCTTAATTGTTAAAATTCGCCTGTTGTACAATACTTGTAGTTTTGTGGTACAGGCCCCAGGTGTACAATTTGCGTTTGTTGTCAAGTTAAAGCTTGAACACTGTTTCTCACCAAGTTATTCGTATGTACATCACATAGGTAATGAGACACAGAGTGATTTTTTGCAAAGTTACAAGCAAGAGCATTCGCTTTTTCAATATCAGTGAAGAAGGAGCTGGTTGCATTTTTGAGAAATGGCAATTGTCTATTTTTTGTTTTTATCACCTTCACAATATTCCAGAATGGTTTTGCGTTTTTTTCTAAGCAATTTCGTTTTTGATTCCATTCTACGTTTCGGTATTGGAAAATTTCATTGCAAACTAGTTTTTTTAAATAGAGCATTTGGTACCGAAATATGGGAGAGCGATATCTTTGCCAATATCTTTTGCTAATATTCCGTATAATCAATTCCAAGATGTGGGAGGCTAGTTTATTGGTGCGAAACTTAATAGGTATTTTTGGGACAAATTGTTCAGCAGAGTTTAGCATGTTTGCGGAAAAAGTGATGACAATTGAATCAATGTCCTCCTTGCACAGGATATTATCAATATTCATTGGATCGTCACGCAACCTATGTTTGATTTCAGAGCGGAAACGTCCCCAGTTCGCATTTTAGAAGTTTTGTATATATCTATTGCACTTTTTTTTCACCCGACCAAAGCAGCCGACAGACTACTGGGTTGTTTTCAGAGCTTAGTTCATTTAAGCATAATGGTTGAGTAATTAGACTAGGCACATTGGTAATAAATAGGTCAAGGACAGAAGGACTACCACGAGAACTAGCTGGAAAATATGTGGGACTTGGAGGAAACAGAACAGAAATTAGCAACATAACAGATAGACTAGAAAGTATTATCAAAAATGATGAGATGGAGTAATTTCGCGCTTCGTTCGGGCGAAAATTCTTGCCACCGTGATTTGGCGACGCGGCACTATTTCTGAAAACCCGAGCAAAAATAATAAAAAAGGATGCAAAACCACTTGGTTCTTTAAAATTAAAAAATATTTACTACAAAAATGCATGCATAAAATGAAGTAAACACTAAAGGTTAGGTGTATTGTTGACACAGTCAACAAAAATAATAGTTAGCAATAATGTAGTATTTAAGACAAACGATTTAAGTAAAATAAATCAATTTCGATCACAAGAGTGAACAGAGCATTTGTTATTCCTTCCTCCACCAGAGGTAAGGAGGATTAACAAGACAACAACATCTAAACAGACGACGAGATTAGACATTGGCGATCCTGCCAGGAGAACCTGTAGCTTGAAACATTTCAAGAGAGTTTAAACTACACCGTTAAACTCACAGCAGTTACACAGTACCAGGAGGACCATCATGGAAATGCTGTTGAACGAGCAACATGCAGTGGGAAAACAGATCGACTCGATCTGTAGCAACTTTTCCAAGGATGGACCGAAACGTTGGACCAAGGCGTATCTGGTGCAGAGAATGAGCTGTCTCCACATGGAGTGGAGCCAATTCCGAATTCGACATCATCAGCTGGAGAAAAATAAGGGTAGCCTTCCTGACGAGGAATATTTCTCAATCGACTATTTTGAAAAAATAGAGGCCTTGTACACGAAATATTCTGAAAAGATGCTGAGCATTAAACGAGAAGCCACCGGAGGATGATAGTGCAAGCAGCTCAAAGGCGTCTACCAAATCGGAACAGCAACAGTTGGATGATATGATGAGGAATGGAACCGATCAAGGGATTGTAGAATTGGTACGACATCAGCAATCATTAATGAAGGCAATGACACGATTGGTTCAACAAACGGACCAACAAC
Source organism: Cheilosia scutellata (assembly GCA_955612985.1). Taxonomy (NCBI): domain Eukaryota; kingdom Metazoa; phylum Arthropoda; class Insecta; order Diptera; family Syrphidae; genus Cheilosia; species Cheilosia scutellata. The sequence continues at coordinate 78,948,301 of OY015312.1, read as the reverse complement.
CTACCGACGCGGATGTTACAAAAAGATCAAGGGCATACTATGGGATGACATTAGATTAACAAATACTGGGATACCATAGCCATTGGTCATCAATCAATAATGAGGCTGGAGTCTACTGGTGATTACAAGGAAGAAGAATACTTCAAGGTAGAAGACGAATACCTCAGGGCATCGATCCGGCTCCAAGAATACATAGAGGTATTCAGAGATACACAGAAGGAATGTGTTGGTGATGTTAAACTTCCAACGATAACATTACCCACATTCAACGGTCAATACTCACAATGGACAGAATTCAAAGATCTGTTCATGGAGCTCATCCACAGGCGCAACATGAGTGGAGCACAGAAATTGCATTACCTTAAAGCAAACTTACTGGGCGAGCCAAGTAAATTACTACAACACCTAGCCATAACTGACCACAACTACAAAACAGCCTGGGATACGTTAATGGAACGTTATGAGAACAAGCGGTTGCTGGTAACAGCATTGCTGAATAACCTGTGCCAACAGCCGATAATAACAACAGAGGCCGCTGGTCCAGCAGCAGCGATATCAAACCTGGGAGTCGACGTGCAAAACTGGGATCCTCTGGTGCTTCATCTAGTACTCCAACGGTTTGACAAGGAGAGTAGAAGACTCTACGAAAAATCCCTCAAATTCAGCAGGGACATGCAGACACTCTCCGATCTATACGAGTTTCTAACTTCCAGATACCAAACGTTAGAAGCCATAAATTCAAAGGAGGATAAGTGTTGTGGATCGATGCGAGTAAATGCGTAAGCAGCCAACGAAAAGAAAACGCTAAATCGCCAATGTTCGTAACCAAAATGAAACAACGTCCGATTTTGTTGAGTGGCAAAGAACAACTGACTTTATTCTATGTAATGGAATATTGTGTTAAGTTGCTATTACATATAAGTAGGGCAAAGAGAGTGAAACTGTACAATTGATGATGAGATGATTTAGTTCGTATATGTAAGTAAGTATATAGCTGTTATAATATGTTTTACAAAATTATGGGAAGTGTAGGGTAAATTACGATACAATAAGAGACGTCAGACAAGTTTCATGACCTCTACTCAAGAACAATGCATTGTGTGTCAGAGCCATGGACACAGCATTCGTCAATGAAAACAGTGCAATAAAAAGAACTACAACTCTCGGTGTCAGCTGTTGAAGCAACTAGAAGTCTGCTTAAACTGTCTACAGAAGGGCCACAGGAGTAAAAGCTTCTCTGCGCCAGGTTGCAGCAAATGTAATGGCCGACATTATACGTTGATCCACCCAGATCCGGTTACCAATAAGAGGAACACCAGTTCATTGCAAGCCAATACAGGAGCTGATCAGAAGAATGAAATCATGCTAGCAACAGCTGTTGTAGAAGTGCTCAATGCACATGGAAGCTCAATGGCAACTCGGGCAATATTGGACTCCGGATAACAACTGCACTTCATCACAGAGAGAGTGTGTCAGGAACTCGGACTACCTAGAACACGTATTGAATGTTACAGTGCTTTTACTGTATTTAGTTTGATATTTCACGGTTCTTGTACCATGAATTATCTTGATATTACCAGTGCATGAACTAGAATATCTTTGGTTAAGTAGCGCTCCAAGCAGATTCACTTGGAAAAATAAAAGTCTTTGATATTAATGAACTGAGTCATATTGTAATTTATTTGACTGAGGTCGTCATGGTTCTCAGATATTTCGTGGTGTAAGCTGTCTACCTCACGCCAATGTCTTTCCAATGTGGAAAGCTGTACCTGGTAGTATTGTTTGGATTGTCTATCCGTTATTGAGGCATCCAGATTTGACGTTATTCTCTGGATTGTAGTTATCAATGCCTGCTGTCTCCGTAGTTGCCTTTGGAGGCTTGTTACTTCGGAGTTTATATTGTTTTCGATTGATTGTTGCACTTGACTCCTCGCAGTAGGTCTGATCTGGTGATTCCTCGTCCTCACTCACTGGCGATGATAGGAGAAGCGTTTTCAATTCTGTATACTTGGTTTTAGTATTACCAAGCATATCTCCCTGTATGTAGGGAGTATCGAGCTTAACATTGCTCTTGAGGCGTTCATGATTTTCGGAAAATTCCTGCCATATCGTTTCCAGTTTTTGTAACCTATCCGATAGGTATTTCCTTGTTCTTCTTGAAGGTCCATCCTTCTTTGTGTTGACCAGGAGCTTCGTTAGTTCATCCGCTAGAAGCTTCTGTCGTGCTACTAGATGGAATGTCTCTAGTTTGTCCATTACGTTGCGAACAGTGTTTTTGGCCCTGTCGACGCCTTGTGAACTGTACTAAGATTGTTGTGATTATGTTATCCTTGTCAGTGTATAGCCCTGACCACGCTTTTATTGAATCGTTTATGATTGCCCCTTACCACTGGTGGGGAGAAGCAATCACGTCGGGGTCACCAATGAATGTTACAGTGCTTTTACTGTATTTAGTTTGATATTTCACGGTTCTTGTACCATGAATTATCATGATATTACCAGTGCATGAACTAGAATATCTTTGGTTAAGTAGCGCTCCAAGCAGACTCACTTGGAAAAATAAAAGTCTTTGCGTGGCGGTTTAACAAGTGAAATATTAATTTTATTGACGTTCTATTTATACCTAAAATTAGCTTAGCCTAGCAATATTAGAAACAATAATCAAATTAACAGAAATTGCTGACAAAAGCAAATTATGTAGGTATTAATATAAATGAACAATAATAAAGTCAACACGAAGTGCTGACGAAAGTAAATTGTGTATACTACAATGAATAAGTCAACAAAGTGCTGACATCGGAAGATAAGTTAATTATATTAAAAAGACGACAATGCAGAAAATCTACTGTTTTCAGTGAGGTCATTGCCTCAGTGTTGTTTTGGTTTGGTGCCGGGTATTGCTTGTTGTGCCAGAACTGACCTGCACTAACAATAATCTTGTAATGAATTCAGCGGTGAAGACTTTGCCTCATGGTATCCTCGGTGTTCGGTCTTCTGGAGTCGGTGTCTCGATTTCCGGGGCGGATTGATACTCGGTAGGCACGGGGATTTTAGGATGCCCTGCGCCAGTTCGTACAGGTTGTAGGCCCGTCTTGCGACAGTCCCGGCGGTTCACAGGTCCGTCTTGCGACAGTCCTGGCGGTACACAGGTCCGTCTTGCGACAGTCCTGGCGGTTCACAGGTCCTTCTTGCGACAGTCCTGGCGGTTCACAGGTCCGTGTTGCGACAGTCCTGGCGGTACACAGGTCCGTCTTGCGACAGTCCTGGCGGTTCACAGGTCCGTCTTGCGGTACACAGGTCCGTCTTGCGACAGTCCTGGCTGTACACAGGTCTTTTCGTTGGCTGCTTACGCATTTACTCGCATCGATCCACAACACTTATCCTCCTTTGAATTTATGGCTTCTAACGTTTGGTATCTGGAAGTTAGAAACTCGTATAGATCGGAGAGTGTCTGTATGTCCCTGCTGGATTTGAGGGATTTTTCGTAGAGTCTTCTACTCTCCTTGTCAAGCCGTTGGAGTACTAGATGAAGCACCAGAGGATCCCAGTTTTGCACGTCGACTCCCAGGTTTGATATCGCTGCTGCTGGACCAGCGGCCTCTGTTGTTATTATCGGCTGTTGGCACAGGTTATTCAGCAATGCTGTTACCAGCAACCGCTTGTTCTCATAACGTTCCATTAACGTATCCCAGGCTGTTTTGTAGTTGTGGTCAGTTATGGCTAGGTGTTGTAGTAATTTACTTGGCTCGCCCAGTAAGTTTGCTTTAAGGTAATGCAATTTCTGTGCTCCACTCATGTTGCGCCTGTGGATGAGCTCCATGAACAGATCTTTGAATTCTGTCCATTGTGAGTATTGACCGTTGAATGTGGGTAATGTTATCGTTGGAAGTTCGATAGCGGCCGAACGGAGTCATAAAAGTAGTTAGGTCTGCACTGTCGTCATCCAGTTCCAAGTGCCAGAACCCGTTCTTAAGGTCCATTACTGTAAACACAGTCATTCCGGCTAACCGTCCAATAATAGACTCCGCCGTTGGAATTAAAAAATGCTCCCGCCGAATACATTCGTTTAGTGGCTTTGGATCTAAGCACAGTCTTAGCGACCCGTTCGCTTTTTCCACAATTTGTAAGTTGTTTACCCAATCCGTTGGATAGTCCACGAGTGATATTACCTTTGACTTTTCCATCTCATGCAATTCCGCCTTAAGGCGCTGATGAAGGCTCTCTGGAATTCTTTTGCGATATCGCAATACGGGCACAGAATCCGGCTTTAGGTTGATGTGACATTTTCCAGGCAACTTACCCAGTCCGTCAAACACATCCTCAAACTCTTTAATGAGCTCAGCTGCTGCCAATTTACCATCCGCTGATATCAAGTCAATCCCCACATTTCGCTTGATTAGACCCAAGCTCGAGCACGCAGCCCGACCCAATATAGGCTGTAAACTGCTGTCTACCACCTCAAACAAGAGGTTCTGTTTACTCGTTCGACACAAATCAAAACAAGGCAACGTTATTTGACCCAGAGTATTAATCTTATCATTATTATAATTAAACAATTGTGTATTTGAATTACGAATTAAATGATCAAATTTCATTTCCTTAATAGAGTAGGTACAATGGAATGCAATTAGTGTCCGCTCCCGTGTCCAGCTTGAAGTTAACCTTAACATTGTTGAAAATGAGATCGTGAACCCATGGTTTGCTTATGCTATTAAAAGAATCAATATTTACTACATTACTTACAACTATACTACAATCCCTATGCAGCCAATTACAAAATTTCGAGTTACCTTGATCAAAATATCCCGTCTGGTAATGCAACACATCTGCCTGCTTACTTGCGCTTCCTCCATTTGACATTGCCTCCACTGATTCTGATTTTATTTCGTTGATGACCTCGGTCGAGCGACAAACATTTGCAAAGTGACCCACACGGTGACATTTGTAGCACTTAGCTCCTTCTTTAAGTGCTGGACAAAACTTCTCATGGTTATCTTTTGCATTTCCACCACAGCGTTGACACTGCTTCTCGAATCCCCACTTCTTTATAGTCGGACGCTTCTTTCGATTTTGAACTGCATCAACTTTGTTTTGCGGTACATACAGTAACTGTTTGCTAGCGGCTGCCAGCTCTGCTGCTTTACATCGATCAATTGTTTGCTGTAATGAATCATCGCGATTCTCCAGTAGTTTTGCTTGCAACCGCTTATCAGCTACACCCAATACAATGCGATCATGGAGCATGCGTTCTGCATACGAGTGTTGGCACTCATCGCATGTAAATTCGCAGTGACGCATCTGTAATCGCAATTCTGTTTCAAACTCGGTAAATGGTTGACGCTCTTTCTGCACTATGGAGTTGAATTTGAATGATTCCATCACCGTGTTTTTCTGCGGTAAGCAAAATTCTTCAAATCGGCGTAGAACTTCTGCCAATGTGATTGCAACGGCATCTGCACCTGCCGGTTCACCGTCAAACGGCTCATCGAACAACGTATTGTATACATCAATTCCCTTTTCTCCAATCAAATGGAGGAAAGTTGCAATTTTCACATTATCTGCCTCATTACGTCGGCCAGAAGCAAGCATATAAATGTTGAACTTCTGCTTCCACACAGGCCAATCTTTTCCGGCGTCTTCAAAGTTCATTGGCGACGGCCCTTGCAAATTTAATTGTACCGCCATGCTTCACAGTTGTTGCTGTTATGAAGAAATTTGCGTTGCACACAAATACACACTAATGAGCACAACGGTTGATAACACTGTTCAAATTGCGGTTTTCAATTGTGTCTGTCTTGATTTTTTTTTTTTTTGTTTTTCTTTTTAGTTTTGCTTATATATATTTTTTTTTTTTTTTGTGTATTTCACATATCACATCTGACACCATGTATTATTTCACCGCTGCCCAAATTAAAACACTTGCCGACAGAAATGTATTTAGTTAATTTTCTTTATCGAGTATTCAGTTGTTATACATTTTGTGTGTCCGCGTTGGCTGCTCTAACAAGACTGTCGAAATTGTCAAACTGAAACTACTCCTAAACTACTAATAGGGTGCGTTCAGTGTAACGACACGTTTAGCTTGTATGTTACATAACATCACCAACACATTCCTTCTGTGTATCTCTGAATGCCTCTATGTATTCTTGGAGCCGGATCGATGCCCTGAGGTATTCGTCTTCTACCTATTTTTTTCAAAATAGTCGATTGAGAAATATTCCTCGTCAGGAAGGCTACCCTTATTTTTCTCCAGCTGATGATGTCGAATTCTGAATTGGCTCCACTCCATGTGGAGACAGCTCATTCTCTGCACCAGATACGCCTTGGTCCAACGTTTCGGTCGATCCTTGGAAAAGTTGCTACAGATCGAGTCGATCTGTTTTCCCACTGCATATTGCTCGTTCAACAGCGTTTCCATGATGGTCCTCCTGGTACTGTGTAACTGCTGTGAGTTTAACGGTGTAGTTTAAACTCTCTTGAAATGTTTCAAGCTACAGGTTATCCTGGCAGGATCGCCAATGTCTAATCTCGTCGTCTGTTTAGATGTTGTTGTCTTGTTAATCCTCCTTACCTCTGGTGGAGGAAGGAATAACAAATGCTCTGTTCACTCTTGTCATCGAAATTGATTTATTTTACTTAAATCGTTTGTCTTAAATACTACTGTTCGGGCGTTGAACAAAGAAAATTATTCCACAACTGTTTAACTTTGAACGCTTCTTAAAATTCCGCAATATTAATAAAACAACCGCTTTTACCACGTTATAATACAGAATAATATATTAACAAAAAAAACTATCGCTTATATAAATTTTTGTTTTGACAGCTGCCTTGAAAAAACGCTATATGGGAATTTTTCGTTGAGTGGGTGTGTTCGGCGCTTTGGTCACGGATGACGTCATGTTTTACATTTTGTTGTGACGTCAACATTCTCCCCCACCGATGAATGAAGTTCTTAGACTATTGTTAGTGTTACACGCCCTTTCTTTCTTCTGCCTTCCCTCTCCGTCATACGAGTGATTGATATTGTTGCCACTGACCTGTCTGCTATTAAAATCTGTTATATGTAGGTACATGCGTTTGGTTTGGTAACATGAAAAGAAACAACAGATTATTGCATATGGTATAGAGAGAATGACAACAAAACATTAACGGACAAATCTACAAGAGAACACATAAACATCATCAACTACTCCAGTAGTCAATCTCACAAATGATCCCGTTCATATGAAATCGTATGTGACTTTGTTTATTCTCTCCATGACTACGAGCATTAAGAGCTTACTGCAACTTGTGAATTGTTGTTGTTGTTGTTGCTGATGAACACGAAGACGATATTCAGCTGCTGTTTTTGTCGTAGAAGAAGATGATGACGATGACGGTGGCAATGCTGGAAAGCTCTTTGTTGCATTTGTTGGTAGGTTTGATTTCGGTGGTGCGCGCATTAAATCGTGTGGTATAATTATTGAAATTAAAGTTAAATTAAAATTCAGTGTAGTGTAATTTTAAAGTTGTTGTGTGATCCAATATAATCCAGGTGAGTTGCATTAAAATTTCATAAATTAATTGTAAATTCAGTGATATTTTTATTTGTTGTTTGTTTTAAATTTTTCCTCGTTGGCGTCCATCGATGATGTGCATGTGGTGGTGGATGATGATGAATGGAGTTTTTTTTTTTTTTTTTTTTTTGCTTGGGCGATGGGTGAGTGCATTGAAGACGTGTGTTTAAGTTAGTGTGCGGTTGGAGGGAAATTGATTCATTAATGTGTGTATTCTTGTGCGGAGTTCTCGATAGATAAGTGAGAGTGAGCGATTGAGTGAGTGAGTGGACTGTATTTGTGTGTGCGGATGTTTGCGAAATAGTGTTGAGTGCTTTTGGATTTAGGTTTGAGTGGGTATGATTGTTTGTCTGATAACAGTGGTGCGAAAAAGTTTTCTTTCGTGTGTTTGAGAAATATTTTAAGTGTTTTATGATTTATATATTATATTTCTTAGTGTATTATTATTTATGTGTTGTGTGTTTGTGCTGTTGAGAGAAGCATTTATGTAATTAATTATTATTATTAATTTTATTATTTATTTTTGATGAATGTTTTAATATATGTGTAGATGCGTGGAATTTGTTTTCAATTAGTGACGGTTTGTGTAGTAGTTGTTTTGTGTTGATTTTGGGTTTGTTCCTGGTTATCGATTTCTGTTGTATGAGGTTCGTTTATTGGTAGTGGACAAAGTTTTGCTATAGGTCGTTTTAGAATTCCCTGTTGAGTTTTTATTGTTACGACGCGGGTAAGGTTGTCTGCTCCGGGGTAAGTTTGTGTGATGCGGCCGAGACTCCATTTAGCCGGGGGAAGTCGTTCATCTTTTAACAAGACTAGGTCTCCTATTTTAAGTTGAGGTTGTACCTTCAACCATTTTGGGCGTTGCTGCAGCCGTGTTAGAAACTCTACTTGCCACTGCTTCCAGAACGTTTGTAGATGCGCTTGCACTGCCTTCCATCTGTCGATATGTCCTTGTTTGCCTATGGACATGTCTGGATCTGGTACGGTGAATAGCGTTTCTCCTATTAGGAAGTGTGCTGGTGTTAGCGGTTGGAAGTCATCGGGGTTCTCGGTTAAGGGACACAGAGGCCTCGAATTTAAACACGCTTCGATCTGCGTCAAAAGCGTGGCGAGTTCCTCAAAGGTGAGTGTACCGTTTCCGACGATCCGTTTTAAGTGGTGTTTAACGCTCTTCACCCCTGCTTCCCACAATCCTCCAAAGTGGGGAGAAGCAGGGGGAATGAAATTCCACTTGGTTCCTTCTCCTGCTATTATGTCTGCAACCTCCTTCCAATCGTGAATCGCGCTTTTCATAAGGCGACGAAGTTCTGCATCGGCTCCCACGAAGTTGGTGCCGCAGTCGCTGTAGATTTTACCGCAAACTCCTCGTCGTGCAGTAAACCTTTTAAATGCCGCTAGAAACGCTTGCGTCGTTAGGTCACTTACCGCTTCTAAGTGGATAGCTTTGGTGGCCAAACAAATAAAAAGAGCGATGTACCCTTTGTGACATTTGGACCCTCGACCCTTCCAGGCTCGAATATTGATAGGTCCCGCATAATCAATACCTGTGTGGGAAAAGGGTCTTGATACTGTCACTCGGGGTGCAGGTAGTTCTCCCATTAGCTGTTGCGCTGTTTGACATCGAAACCTGTAGCATGTGGTACAACTGTTGATATGTTTCTTTACAGCTCTTTTGATTTGGAATATCCAATATTTTTGCCGTATGTGTACTATCACAAGCTGGATTCCTCCGTGCAATGACCGTTCATGAGAGTCACGAATGATCAACTTTGTGAAGTGATGCCTGGGTTCCAAAATGATCGGATGTTGTTGGTGATAGGAAATATTGGCATGCTTTAACCTTCCGCCAACGCGAAGAATTCCTTCCCCGTCAATAAATGGGTTTAATGATCCCATTCCTTTGGACTTCGTACCTTCGGTGAACATTTCTTGCTGAGCAGAGCGCGCAACCATTTTTGCAGCGTTGCCTAGCTCTTTGGGGGAAAGTGTTCCGAAGTGACGGTTGGAAAGGTTTGCTTTTGCGTTGTTAACAAAGCGCAGGCACCAGGCTGCCACTCGGATAAGTCGTGTTAGATTTGATGTCCTGTGGATTAATTGGGTAAGTACGTTTTCTATCAGTCCTGTACAGTGAACCTGAATCTTTCTTTTGCCTTCCTCTGTAGCGAGATTTGTTGGTTGCGTAGGCAACTTAAAGATCCAAGACGATAGCAGAAAATCCGGGCCGTTCCACCAAAGTGTCTCGCGAACTAGTGCCGATGGTAGCATCCCTCTGGACGCTAAATCTGCGGGATTGAGATGTGTTGGGACATGCTTCCATATGTGAATGTCCGTCAGTCGTTGGATTTCGCCTACACGATTTCTGACGAACGTCTCCCATCGTGATGCTGGTGCAAGGATCCATGCCAGTGTTATGGTAGAGTCTGTCCAGGCGTGAATTGTAATGTCGTTGAGTTCGAGTGTGGTAACTACGTGGTGTAGCAGTTTAGCCAGCATAACAGCACCGCAGAGCTCCAGACGTGGAAGACTAACCGGTTGTACTGGCGCGACCTTAGACTTCGATATCAAGAGGTGCATGTGTACATTCCCCTCGCTGTCTTCTGCCCGAAGATATACTGCTGCTCCATACGCCTTCTCCGACGCATCGCTGAAGCCATGGAGTTCGATACGGTTCTTCTTGCCGACTGTTTGAACCCACCTTGGATTTCTTATTTCGTTAATCGCCGGTAAATCGTGGTACAACTTGTTCCATTCTTCAAGCATCTTACTGTCGATGGGATCATCCCAAGCGAATTTCTGGATCCAGAGAAGCTTCATGACGAGTTTTGCCTTAAGAATACATGGTGATATCCATCCCATGGGGTCAATCAGCCGAGCAATTGTTGACAGTATGAAGCGTTTAGTTGGCTGTGGGCTGACTGGAGGCGTAAACCGAAAACAGAAGTGGTCAGCGTTGGGAAGCCAATGGATGTCCAGCGTTTTAATTCGGTCTGATCCTTCCGATGGAACTGCTAAAGATGATTCCCGATCCTGGATTGGAATTTCCTCAAGAAGCTCTTCTGCGTTTGACATCCACTTCCGTAAGTTGAAACCTGGGGTCAGATCACGTAAAATAAAAACGATTGAACGATATCGTTTTCACGCATGCTGTCTCTATCATATCTGTGGCAATAAACAGAGACTGCTATTGTCGAAACGATGTCGTTCGATCGTTTTCATTTTACGTGATCTGGCCCCTGACTTTTCCAAGATGGACTTTACCTCTTTCTTCTTGATTTCAGCTTCTTCAATGCTATCTGCACCAGAAAACAGATCGTCGACATACATCTCGGTACGAATCATCTTGGCAGCTCTTGGATGCTGGGTTTTTGCCGCCTTCGCTACTTCCATCAGAGTCCGAATGGCTAGATAAGGAGCTGAAGCCGTACTAAACGTTACCGTTTTGAGGCGAAACACCTTTAATTGGTCTGCTGGATGGTTGCGCCAAAAAATCAGTTGGTAGTTTGAGTCCACCTCGGTTACCCATATCTGCCGGTACATTTTGTCTATGTCCGCTGAAAAAGAAAAACGATACAGTCTCCAACGTAGAGTCACATCAGTGACATTGTGTTGCAGCGAAGGGCCAGTCATCAGGTGATCATTTAAGGAAGATCCGTCAGTTGTCCTGTATGGTGCATCAAAAAGTCGCGTGGTAGAGCTTGTTTCTTTAACGACGGCATGATGTGGAAGAAAATAGTGACCTCTGCTGGATATGTCGTCTTCGTCAACTTCACTCATGTGACCCAGCTTCAAATACTCCTCAATGGAAGAAGCGTATTGGTCATGCAATTGTTGATCTGTTGCTAGACGTCTCTCCAGGGACCTGAAACGTTGAAGAGCTCCTTCGCGTGATCTACCTAGTACGGGATGAACATTTTCCTTGAATGGTAGTGCTACTTGATAGCGTCCATCTACCATACGCTTAATGTGTTGCAAAAAATGTTCTTCACAAGCGATGTCTTCAGTGGTTTCGTAACGTGCGAATGGAGTTTCTTCAAGTTCCCAGAATCTTCGAAGTTGCGCGTCGACATCGGATGTTTGGAAGAAAGTCCTGATGGATCGAGGAGCAATTGGTGATCTGCCAAACAAAATCCATCCCAGTTTGGTATTCTGAGCAACAGGAATGGTTTTATCTGGATGACGGGACATCTCTGGCAACACAATGTCAGCTAATACGTCGCTGCCCAACAAAAGATCGATTTTAGCTGGCTTATAAAAAGATGGATCCGCCAATTGTAAACCGGTGAGGTGCCTCCAATCCCCAACGGAAAGGATTTGGGTTGAAAGATGCCCAGACAGTGACTGAAAGATTAACGCCTGCGTGGTTGTTTCGAAGGTAGTATGATACGAAGCAAACGTAATGTCCACAACCTTTTTACAAGTGCCACTGCTGACCAAACCCAACCCGGACACCTCGACATTAGTGGATTTTGATTTTAAGCGGAGAAGTTGAACGGCGGACTCCGTAATAAAAGAAGCTTCAGATCCAGAATCAAGCAATGAACGGAGTGGTACGCTATTTCCGGATGACGTCTTTACCTTCACAATTGCTGTAGCCAGTAAAACCTGTGTGTTGGCATCATGTGTTGAGTGATGGCTTCTCACACCGGAACTGGTTGAAGGCTGCTCTTCGATGGATGGATGGAAAGCTGGAGCTTCGCTATTAAAAGTTGAGGTAATATATGTTTGTGTTTGCTGTGGTTGTTGGATATTTTGGGTGTTGGGTGGAAATGAGTGTGAAAATTGATTTGTGTTGTTTGTATTATGAGAATTAGAACTGTATGGGTTATTGTGAGTAGTGGAAGGGTTGTTAGAAGGGTGTAATTGCGGGAATGAGTTTTGTAAATGAGAAGCGTTATTTGTACTATTGTGTAAGAGTGAATGATGTGGCTGTTGACAATAAAAGCACCTACGTGTACTTGGACATTGTTGTGACGAATGACTATACGCTAAACAGTTAACACATAGACCTAATTTATTCACATTTTGATATTTATCAGAAATGCTCATTTTTAGAAATTTGTTACATTTCCTGATAGCATGCTGACCTTTGTTGCAAAGCTTGAAAGTGAACTTCGAGGTGGTTTGTTGAGCATGGAACGAATTTCGCTGTGATGCCTTTTTGGATGGATCTACTGATGAACGAGCCTGCTGATAGCTCACCGCCTCCAGGGTACGGAATCTAGTCGGGTAGCTCCTTGCTGTCTTTTTTGGATCCCAACTTTTCCTCCCAAAGCTGCTGCGTTTTCGAAGGAAGCTTTTGTAACAGAATGTAAACTAGTACCACGTCCCAGTGTTGAACGGGCACATTCAAGTTTTCCAAACTGTGCACCACTTCTTTTGCCGTGTCTAACAGCTCTTTGAGGGATTCAGCTCGCTCCTGGGTTAACGTTGCCAAACTAAACAAACACTTGAGTTGAGTGTTCACCAAAAACCGTTTATGGTCATACCTATCTTGAAGAATAGCCCATGCCTTAGTGTAGTTACCATTAGCAATACACAAATGTGCTAAAAGTTTCTCGGCTTCTCCAGATACGCTTGTTTTAAGATAGTGCATCTTTTGGATTTCTGACAGCGATGAATTATTGTGAACAAGCGACACAAATAAATCGTGGAAACTTCGCCAAGACTCGTAACTCCCAGAGAAAACTGGAACCGGAATGTTTTTCAGCCTTAAATCATTGTTGGAAACTGATTTTATGTTGCTTGAATCCATGTCGGGGCCATTCATCTTGACGTCGTCCTTCACTTTCAACTTGTCGATTGCGTCGAGTATATCACCTCGATAATCAAGGTACGTTTCCCGAATTTCCTCATAAGTACTCTCAATTGCAGTGTCCTTTTCATCTTCCTCCAGCGCACTAACACACTTTTCATAAATTTCAGACGCCGACTCCATCGTTTTCTCTAAAAGAGTCAAGCGGCCTGCCAAACGCCGTACGTTTAGAACCCTTTTTGGAGTAATTTATGACGTCCTTTTCGAGTTGGGAAAGTAATCGACATAATTTTGTAGGTTTCATATTTGATTTTACCACTCTTAAATACGTAAATGCCACAAAAAGTAAAATAAAAATCACTTACTTGTGAAATTTTGATTTTCCAGATGAAAGTCCAAAGTCCACCAGATCGCAATTGCAGTCCAAGTCCGTGTTGCAGTCAAAGTCCAAGTTGCAGTCCAAGTCCAAGCTGCACACACAATTTTTGCAAATGGTGACGATGAAAAATTAAAATTCGCAAACTCCAGAGGTGGCGAATACACAGCACACAATTTTAATTATATTATAGCGATACACACAAATCGCATAAAACTCAATTTGAATAAAAATTAATCGCAAATTCGCAAGCAAAACTAAATCCGGGTTGATAGGACCAAATGTTCGGGCGTTGAACAAAGAAAATTATTCCACAACTGTTTAACTTTGAACGCTTCTTAAAATTCCGCAATATTAATAAAACAACCGCTTTTACCACGTTATAATACAGAATAATATACATATTAACAAAAAAAAACTCGCTTATATACATTTTTTTTTTGTTTACACAGTTTTTTGTTTTGACAGCTGCCTTGAAAAAATGCTATATGGGAATTTTTCGTTGAGTGGGTGTGTTCGGCGCTTTGGTCACGGATGACGTCATGTTTTACATTTTGTTGTGACGTCAACAACTACATTATTGCTAACTATTATTTTTGTTGACTGTGTCAACAATACACCTAACCTTTAGTGTTTACTTCATTTTATGCATGCATTTTTGTAGTAAATATTTTTTAATTTTAAAGAACCAAGTGGTTTTGCATCCTTTTTTATTATTTTTGCTCGGGTTTTCAGAAATCGTGCCGCGTCGCCAAATCACGGTGGCAAGAATTTTCGCCCGAACGAAGCGCGAAATTACCGCATCTCATCATTTTTGATAATACTTTCTAGTCTATCTGTTATGTTGCTAATTTCTGTTCTGTTTCCTCCAAGTCCCACATATTTTCCAGCTAGTTCTCGTGGTAGTCCTTCTGTCCTTGACCTATTTATTACCAATGTGCCTAGTCTAATTACTCAACCATTATGCTTAAATGAACTAAGCTCTGACCACAACCCAGTAGTCTGTCGGCTGCTTTGGTCGGGTGAAAAAAAAGTGCAATAGATATATACAAAACTTCTAAAATGCGAACTGGGGACGTTTCCGCTCTGAAATCAAACATAGGTTGCGTGACGATCCAATGAATATTGATAATATCCTGTGCAAGGAGGACATTGATTCAATTGTCAACACTTTTTCCGCAAACATGCTAAACTCTGCTGAACAATCTGTCCCAAAAATACCTATTAAGTTTCGCACCAATAAACTAGCCTCCCACATCTTGGAATTGATTATACGGAATATTAGCAGAAGATATTGGCAAAGATATCGCTCTCCCATATTTCGGTACCAAATGCTTTATTTAACCTTCACCTTGACGGTATACACCCGGGTGTAGATCCCAGTTTTCACCTTTAAATATCTCAGTTATTTTTTTGCCAATTCTAAAATCGTTTTAGCTCAGTTTAGCTCTCTCCCGGAAAAGAGATAATAATGAACATTTTTTGAAATTATATTTTGCAGAAATTTCGAAATTTTTAGTATATTTTCGACCACATTGACTGTATACACCTGGGAGTAGATTTACATTTACCCGAAGTTATATGTAGAATTCGTCTTCAAAGATTGTTAAATCCAAGGATAATATTGACAATATGCACGCACAAGTAGAATCTTGTGTTTGTTTGTATTGCAATCACTCGTTTCTGTAGTAGGTAAATACTGTAATGTTCAATAGTTCAATTAATGAAAGACAATTTCTACACCGGGGTGTTCGCTGTCAGGATAAGGAGTTTTTATTATGCGACAAAGTGAAGGTTAAAAAAACTAGTTTGCAATGAAATTGTCCAATACCGAAACGCAGAATGGAATCAAAAACGAAATTGCTTAGAAAAAAACGCAAAACCATTCTGGAATATTGTGAAGGTGATAAAAACAAAAAATAGACAATTGCCATTTCTCAAAAATGCAACCAGCTCCTTCTTCACTGATATTGAAAAAGCGAATGCTCTTGCTTGTAACTTTGCAAAAAATCACTCTGTGTCTCATTACCTATGTGATGTATATACGAATAACTTGGTGAGAAACAGTGTTCAAGCTTTAACTTCAACAAACGCAAATTGTACACCTGATATGTTTGTAAATGAAGAGGATATACAATTCATTGTTAGGTAACAGTCTGCGGATAAGAAAAGTGGGAGGTATAGACCATATGAAATATTTATATAAAACAATTACCTAAAATAGGCATTAAATTTATTACTTTTATAATAAATGCCTGTGTTAAATTGCAGTAGGTATTAAGTTTCGCACCAATAAACTACCCTTCCACATCTTGGAATTGATTAAGATACGGAATATTAGCAGAAGATATTGGCAAAGATATCGCCAGCCCATATTTATTTATTTACTAGCTGACCCGGCAAACGTTGTTCTGCCTAAAATAGTTATTTTAAATATTTCAAGATTTATTTTGATATTTTTGTTCAATTATTTCTTTTAATAGGAATGAAGGCGGATAGCTTCAGTGGTTCAGCGGCCATTATCGGACTTACATACGCACCAACGTTTTTATATAGGTAATGTAATATATCTGTACCTGCCCGGCTTTGCCCGTGCACATAAGTTGTATTGCTTAGGTCTTAGATAATAATGTTCTATCGTAAAATGCGAAAAATGAGAATAAATCGATTTTCTGGAATTTTATTTCTGCGTAAACCTGAAATACAGCAATACGAACAAAACAAAAAAAGAATCATGAGAATCGCCCCAGTGGTTATCGAGTTACAACGTCATCGATTTTCACCCCATAGAAGATCTTTTTTGTATGGGAGGTGCCACGCCCCTCTGTCTAATATTGACCAATCTTCAGAGAAGCACTCCTGGGCCAATACCTAAGATTGTCTGTAAATTTGAGCTAAATCGGTTCGGCGGTTTTGTAGATATAAGTTTTTGAATGTTTTTTTTTATGGAAGGTGCCACGCCCCTTTTTACAATTATGACCAATGTTCACAGCAACACTCCTTGGCCAATACCTAGGATTGTCTGTAAGTTTCAACTCAATTTATTGCGCGGTTTTCAAGATATACGATTTTGAATGTTTTTTTTTGTATGGGAGGGGCCACGCCCCTTTGTCCAATTTTGACCAATCTTCACAGGAATACTCCTGGGCCGATATCTAAGATTATACGTAAATTTGAACTCAATCGATTCAGTGGCTTTGACCAATCTTCACAGGAATACTCCTGGGCCGATACCTAAGTTAGTATGTAAATTTGAACTCAATCGATTCAGTTGTTTTCAAGATATAAGATTTTTTTTGTATGGGAGGTGCCACGCCCCTTTGTCCAATTTTTCTTTTTTCTAAAACTCGTACTGAGAAAATACCTTTCCAACAAAGTATAAATCATCAAAATCGGTTCGGCCAATCTGGAGTTATGGGATTACATCGCAATTCGGACACTTTCTTTTATATATATGGATGTATTTAATTATTTATTTATTTATATTTACTTTATTTATTTACTTATTTATTTAATTATATATTTATTTATTTATTCATTCATTCATTCATTCATTCATTCATTCATTCATTCATTCATTCATTCATTCATTTATTCATTCATTCATTCATTCATTCATTCATTCATTCATTCATTCATTCATTCATTCATTCATTCATTCATTCATTCATTCATTTATTTATTCATTCATTCATTCATTCATTCATTCATTCATTCATTCATTCATTTATTTATTTATTTATTTATTTATTTATTTATTTATTTATTTATTTATTTATTTATTTATTTATTTATTTATTTATTTATTTATTTATTTATTTATTTATTTATTTATTTATTTATTTATTTATTTATTTATTTATTTATTTATTTCTTTATTTATTTATTTATTTATTTATTTATTTATTTATTTATTTATTTATTTATTTATTTATTTATTTATGTATTTATTTATTTATTTATTTATTTATTTTAGCACAATCTAGTCAACCATAATTATTTTTTTTCCTTTTTTTTTTGTTTTTTTTGTTGTCCTCATAACTGGATTTTTGTTAGCTAAATTGTTATATTAAATAAAACCATATTCCAATAGAAAGATAATTACCAGTATCAAATTATTGTATTCTAAAATATGCGGTTACCACATACCTTTGTAAATTGTATATACGAAATAAAATATCTATCTATCTTCCAAGCTATAAACCTACCCAACGTGACACTTTTGCCAGCACACAGATCACAGAACTACGTGACCAAATTACAAATCTTCATAACCAGCTTCATCATCATAACATCCGGCATACCATCGTGGGTTCCTGCGGCCTATTCTTATATATAAATTTTCGAGAGATATTCGAACCAGACCACCATTGTCCCATTGTCGGGCCTCTTTTCGTCTCCCTACCACTAATATACCTTACCCAGAGAGACTCTCTGCATTTCTCCAGAGTCGTTGAGCGAACGTTTGGCAGAATGGAAATTGGTTCCATTGTCACTCCAGATTTCCGTTGGCTTTCCGCGACGTGCACAAAATCGATCAAGGGCGAGAAGAAAAGCATTCGACGACAAGTCACCAACCAGTTCAAGGTGAATACCCTTCGTAACGAAGGCAATGTATGCTTTAACAAATTTGGGATTTCGACCGCGCGATA
The DNA here is from genome assembly GCA_955612985.1 of Cheilosia scutellata. NCBI lineage: Eukaryota > Metazoa > Arthropoda > Insecta > Diptera > Syrphidae > Cheilosia > Cheilosia scutellata. The sequence continues at coordinate 78,929,965 of OY015312.1, read as the reverse complement.
GCCTTAGGGGCGAAAACCGAATTCTTTCCGCCGGTAGATTGCCCATTAATTGTCTTGATGAATTCCGATTTTGCCTAAAGCACGAAACACACTTGTGGACGACCTTCCGCACTAGGTTTCTGAAGCCAACAATATGAAATTCTTGTTTGAGTAACGCGATCATAAGGGTCACACCGGGATGTAAATAATGTTCATGTATGTAATGGATAATAAGTTCAGATATACGACTAGATTTACACAGTATGATGGGGTGCTTTTCGCGATACGAGAGTTCAGAGTTCTGCACACGCCCACCAACTCTTCGCACTCCATCCGAATCGAGAAACGGTGCAAGGTTTAAAAGCGTATGTCGTTTTGTAAGCTCATTTCCCTTTTTCAACGCGACGAGTTCCGACGTAAAGGAAGACGATTGACTAAATTTTATCAAAACTATTTTAGCCTTAAAAAGTTCTTTCGCGGATAAAGGTTCATAATTACGTTGGCCGGGACCATTCATACGAACGCGACAATTGGAGCAAAACCGAAACATTGTTGCAACCAGTCTAAGACATTTGTACCATTTTGACGAGTTGTTTAAAATTGTCTGCAAGATATTTGCTTCAGTAATGTTTGTCGTAAGTACCTGAGTTCTCTGATTTCTCCTTTCTTCCAACTGCTCTTCTGAAAACTCCTTCGTACATGGGTTCGAATATGGCCACTGATCTTTCTCCTGCCACAGCCACGAGGGTCCTTTCCACCACAGCTCGTTTGAAGGCAAAAGAGATGGTGGAATTCCACGAGTTGCACAGTCGGCTGGGTTGCTTGCGGATCGAACGTGATTCCATCGATTGTATGGAATCGATGAAAGAATTTCGGCAGTCCGATTTCCGATAAACACCGACCATTTCTTTGGAGGAGATGAAAACCAATGGAGTACGATTGAAGCGTCTGTATAAGCATAAACGTTCAGCTCTTTATCCTGTAAAGATGTTTTAAGTTTATTGATTAGACGTGTCAATAAGAGAGCTCCACAGAGTTCCAGTCTAGGAAGCGACAAAACCTTAATAGGAGAAACCTTACTCTTTGCAGCTACCAAAGCAACCGAGATAGTACCGTCTTCGTTCTTACTTCTGCAATAGACTACGGCTGCATATGCATCCAGAGATGCATCACAAAATGCATGGAACTCATAATTCCTTTTGTTGATCCAAATGATTCTGGGAATACTAACAGTTTCAACAAGTGGTAACTCCTGCCGAATTATCATCCACCGATCAGCAAGTTCCTTCGGAATTTCTTCGTCCCAGCCCAGAAGAGTCAGACAATATTCGGCGCTTGGTACATAAAACAGTTTCACTGAGCTTTACTCTGTAAGAAAACTGATCCTTGGAAGGGCACCACTGCAAACCAAGTACCTTTGCCGAATCGAATTCCTCGAATTCTATTGGAGACATCTCACGTTGGTCTTCAGGCAACGACAGAAAAAGAGGCCAGCAATTTGTTGTCCACTTACGTAAATTAAAACCCCCCGTTTTCAGCAGCTCTACCAATTGCTTCTGAAGCAAAATGACTTCGTCTATTGTATCTGCACCGGTGATGACATCATCAACGTAGAAGTAATTTAAGACAGTTGCAGATGCAGTAGGGTATGTTTCGGCAGAATCCAAAGCCAGTTGCTTCAATGTTCGAACTGCTAGAAAGGGAGCGCACGCAGTTCCATACGTAACCGTCAATAGCCGAAAGTGTTTGATGGGATCCTCAGGATTTTCACGCCAAACTATCCTTTGGTAATTACAATGGTCAGGGGAAACTTGGATCTGTCGGTACATCTTTTCAATGTCTCCCGATATTGTGTACAAATGGCGTCGAAAACGAAGACAGACAGAAAAGATGTCACGTTGTATGGTTGGCCCAATAAGAAGCGAATCGTTCAAAGACACAGAATTGTTTGCTTTAGCGGATCCATCAAAAACTACTCTTATTTTCGTGGTGGTACTATCGTTCTTAAATACCGCATGATGGGGCAGGTAATAGGATTTGTAGAAGGGTTGATATACCTCAGCAGTGGAAACTTCCTCCATATATCCTAACGACAAATATTCATCAATGAACTGTCGATATTGATCTTTTAAAGAAGGATTTGACGCGAAGTTGATGCAAATAACTCTTCAGCACGCTGGTCATCGATCGAGAGGGTGGGCTCATTAGAAATTTCCTCTAAACGCCAGAATTTCTCGAGGTCAAATTCTTGCGAATGATCCAGCAGTGTACAAAATGTACCGATAGCACTACCGAAACTGAGAGAAGAGTTTGCAAACCTTTCTGCAATTACCGAACCGAAAATTGTTGGAATCAAGTTGGGTATACCATTAATTTGATTGTCAGTAGGTCCTGTTATAATGTCGAATACTTTATCAGCTCCAATCAAAACATCAATAAGACCGGGTTTAAAGAAATATGGATCGGCTAGCTCATATGACACAAGATTGCTAATGTCGATATTATCAATTAATGATGCCGGCAACGACGATGTCAGCTTTGTAAGAATATGGCAGTCCACTTCAATAGAACTTGAATTGAATCGAGAAGTCAACTTCAGTGTCACTAATCCATTAGTAACACCTGCTGAAGCAGACGCTACTCCACGCACAGGAATTCGAGATTGACTACGGTGAAGTCCCAAGCGTTGAACAGCCTGTTCAGTAATAAATGAAACTTGGGACCCTGTGTCAAGAAGAATCCGAACATTTTGGAAAGAGTTTTCTCTATCGCGGGTTCTAGCAACAGCAGTAGGGAGTATGGTCTGACCACCGAAATTGGCCTCACACGAATGATGATTAACAACCCACGAAGGACCTGGATTTGATGACGATGGCCCTGGATTTGACGACGATGGCCCTGGATTTGACGACGATGGCTCTGAATTTGATGATGACAGCCCTGCATTTGACGACGATGGACTGGAATTCGATGTCGACGGAACAGCAACAGGTGACTGAAGGTTACTCAAAATTGTGTGAACAGACGAGGTCGAAGCACCTTCCTGATGAACCAAAACATGGTGTCGAGACTTGCATATCTTGCACCGTTGGTGAGAAAAACATCTATTGGCAGCATGTCCTTTTCGAAGGCAATTGAAACATAATGAATGCTCCTTAACAAAGTTCCTACGAGCCTCAATACCAAATGCAAGGAAATTCTTACAGCTCGGCAGGTTATGGTTTCCCTTACATTGCAGGCAACTTTGAACTGATTCAACTACATGAGACCGAATTGTACTTTGTACCTTGTTCCTAGATTTAGCAGAACGAATAGACGTTGAACAGGATTCTAAACAGGCACAACGATTTTGAAGAAATTCCAGTAATTCATCTACTGTAGAACCTTCCTTTGACCCAAGACTTTCCGCCCAAGCTTGCTTCGTATCTGGGTCAAGTTTTTGTAATAGCAGATAGATCACCCAAGGATCACGACCATTTGTATCCAATGCTTTCAAACCCCTAATCACCTCATCGGCACCATCTGTGATTCTCCTAAGCAAAGTAACGTTCGACGAATTCGTAGTTGGTAACGAGAGAAATGAACTAATGAACGAATTAACTATTAGTTGCGACCTATCAAACCGCTTTTCTAATTTTTCCCATGCCTCGAAATAATTATTATCGGTAAGCTTCATGTGGCTTACGAGATCAGCAGCTGTACTACTCAAGAACGTCTTGAGGTAGTAAAATTTTTGCGAAGGTGTGAGAGAAGTGTTTTGATCGACCGAACTAAGAAACATATCCTTAAACGTAGGCCATTCTTCGTAGTCGCCTGAAAATGTTGACACAGCTATCTTTGGCAGATTGACCGACGACTTGTTTGTGGAGTTCAACTTCTCCAAAAAAACAGCTTGTTGATTTGCCAATTTCTCAGCAACCGATTCCTTAACGGAATCCGACGTCGACTGCTTAAGTTTAATGAAAGTCGCGAAAGTCGAACGCGCAACAAAATATTTTGCTCCAGTTTCTCCAAACGAACTTCTATCATTACAAGCGGAGTATTAATATCCACTGCAGCAGCGAAATCAGCTGCTTTGGTCAGCCTACCTTTGGCACGACCACGTTTTGCCTTAACCACATTCATAATTAAAAAAAGGCAATGACGAAAATCAGAACAAAATATCTTTAACACGATCTGAAGATATTTTTTGATATTTCTTCTCCTATAACTGGGAATCAATTCGCAACAAACGAAAATGAATTGCTTTGCGCATACAAACAATCATTAAAAGATATTCCCAGTAAAAAACTAACACACCACACAAATCTCAAAAGTGGTTCAATTAAATTTGGCGAAGAAGGACCAGAATGTTTAATCAGATTTACTGCATGCCACACAGATGAAAATGAAAAATGAAACCAATCAAGGCCAATAGACAAACAGGAACTTCGATAAGAACAGTAATACACAAATCTTTATTGGTCTTACAAAATGATGTGTCCAGTGTGGGGGTCCGAATGAGAAGAAGGAAATTTTACATAGTTTGCAATTGCTTAGACAAAATAGCGGAATAGAAAACCCATATTTAAGAGAACATGAACAGCTAGAGAGTAATAATTTTAGAGTTAAACGGCAATAACAAAATAATTACGGTAAATTGTTGATGTTCGACAAAGTGTGGAACATAAATTAGAGTTTAGGAAATAATTTTAAATACAAAAAAAAACATTAATAAACAATAAATATATCCAACAAGGAAAATAAATAAAATGATAACAATTAATACTAAACAAGCGGTAAAATCCCTAAGATCACTTCCAATGCGCATGTTGGTGGTGTGCGTATTGCACCTGTAATTCCTATACATGCTAAACGCTGGACCCTATCCAGGTGCTTCTTAGCAGTCTTCTGGGAGGCTTTTGCCCACCATACAACCGAAGCGTATGTGATAATGGGTCTAGTAATCATCGTATACATCCAGTATGCTGACCTAGGAGAGAGTCCCCACCTCTGTCCACACACACGTTTGCACTGATGTAGTACCCTTTTTGCCTTCCGTACCTTCTCCTCAACATGGTGATTCCAAGTAAGTCCAGTATCTAGGTATACTCCCATATACTTAACCTTCTTGGTCGTTGTTAGTTCAGATCCGAAAAGTGTTAATGGCTGAAATTCCAGAAATTCCTCTTCCTAGTGAAGATTATTAAATCTGTTTTCTCCGCATTAATAGAGAGTCCTTGTTCCAGACACCACCGCTCAACCACTTTGAGTGCACTCCTCATGATATCCGCTGTGACGTCTATGAATTTGCCTCTTGCCATTATTGCTATGTCGTCGGCATATCCCACTGTGTGAATGCCAGTTGCCTCAAGTCTCTCGAGAAGAGAGTCCACAGTGATATTCCATAGTGTAGGTGAAAGAACACCTCCTGTGGGCAACCTCTGCTGACTCTTCCTCGGAGTTTTGAGGTTCCCGTCTGGATATTTATCGCTCTTGTATTCAACATATTGTCCACCCATCTTACCACCAGTGGGTTAACTCTACGTTTTTCCAAGGCTTGTTTCAGACTTTCAAAGCATATCTTATCGAAGGCACCTTCAATGTCCATTATAGTGGTCATCGCAATACCTACCCCCGGTATTTAGCTCTTTCTCCGCAGCGCGTACTACTTGATGTATCGCTGTTTCTGTAGACATACCTGCCCTATAGGCATGTTGTCTACTATTCAAAGGATACATCTTAAGCGCCGTACTCTCCATATAGTCCACCACCACCCTTTCCATTGTTTTCAACAGAAAAGATGTTAGGCTGACTGGTCTGAAGGACTTTGCCTCGGTGTAATCCTTTTTTCCCGGTTTTGGAAGGAAGACCACCTTTGCCTCCCTCCAAGTAATCGGGATGTAGCCTATTGCTAGGCATGCAACGTATATATTCCTGAGCCTTGGTGCAATTACGTCTACTCCCCATTGCATTAGACCTGGTAATATACCATCTGGTCCCGCGGTTTTGAAGGGTGAAAAAGTTGCTATCGCCCCCTTAACCGCCTTTGGTGTCACGGTCCGTTCTGCTTCCGTCCTATCCATCCTGTTCGCTCCTTGTTTCCTTGGAGCCCAGGGCCGATCTGACTTATAGCTTCCTGGAAAGTGTACTTCCATCAGGACCTCGTTTGTCTGATCCAGATTTTCCACTATCTCCCCCGCTCTATTACGAATGAGTCCGATCTTGGAAACTGGGTCTCTGGAGACAATCTTTTGTAGTCTGATGTGCTCCTCATACTCGAGCAAAAGTCCCTCCATGACTCCCTTTTACGTAGTCGTAGAGTAACATTCAGCTCTATCTTTTTCGCCTTGTATTCATCCCATGCTTCGGGTTCTGCCCTTCTCATGGCATGATTGAAGACCTTCCTCACAGCCTTCTTTAGCTTTTCAAGCTCCCGACACCACCAAGGCGTAGGATCCTGTTTTTCCACTAGAGTTGGTGTGCAAGACACTCGGTACGCCTCTTCAACAGCTGATTGCAAATGCTTTAGCTGTGATTCTACATTCCAAGTATTTTTCGGTATTCCTAATGCGATTACATTCAGTTTTTCCTCCAACACTTCATGGTACTTTGTCCTATCTGTGTTCTTCGGAATTCTGATGTATTTCCGATCTCTCTTTCTTTTAGATCCATAACGAACATCAAACGAGATGGCTCTGTGATCCGACAGTGTAGCCTCATCCTTTACCCTCCAATTTGATACCCTTTCAATTATCTTGCTACTGCACAGGGTCACATCAATCACTTCCTTTCGCCTCACATCCACGAAGGTTGGCTCTGTTCCCCTGTTTAAGATAGCTAGATCCTTGCTTGTTACAAATTCGAATAGCGCTTCTCCTCTGTAATTATCGTTGGTGCTGCGCCCCACACTGTATTATGTGCATTGGCATCACAACCAATTATTAGATCCTCGTTCCTGTTCCTGCATGCATTCACTAAAGACTCTAACTCTCTTGTCGGAAGAGGTTCCGGTGAATCGTACGGCAGGTATGCAGATGCGATGACAAAACTTCCCGCACCTGATCCTACCCGTAGTGCTGCTAGGTCTGGGGCACACAGATCCGGCAATTTATATGCCTGAACTCCGTTCCTTACCAGGATACAGGACCTAATTCTATCGCTGGTTTCCTCATAGTGCAATTCAGCTATGCTATGTGGGAGTCCTCTAATCTTTCCTCAAAAAATCCAAGGCTCCTGTATCAGGGCTATATCAAACGAATCCTCGTCAAAACATTTAGTCATCATCGCTGACGCTGCTTTGCTGTGATGAAGGTTCAATTGAATCACCCTAAGCGGCCTATTCTTAGCGGCTGCAGTTGTAATACATATTATATACTGTGGAAACACAAACAAACGAGTTGCAAAAGGACGACGGCCAACCCAATACCAAAACCCAGAATACATCTGATAATCCGAGGATCATCAGCGAGGGGCAGGATATTTAGTTTTTAGAATAAAATTTTTATGTTTAGCCGTAGGAATAAATATTAAATTATCGAATAAAAATGTTCCAACATATCGCAATGCACCCTATATACAAATTGTACAGCGAACAGCAGTCCTCATATTAAATAATTATTGTAATAAGTATTGTATTATTGTATCATATTGCACTACACCTGCTGCATTCAAGTAACACGATAAACCATAAAATTTATCTGAGGTTTTTGTCGCGTAAGCATTTTTGTAATCATTAGGCTAAGCATTATTTTTTACATAAGTAGTACCAAAATAAAATCTGGAAGTCAGATATTATCAAGCAGTTGTCGAAGACTTTTAATTAATCAATCCCAGTGAGTCTGCTTGGAGCTGCAATTATAATTCTCAATTGAGGTTTGCTGATGTACGATCAGCAATACCACTGACAGTCAGGATCCAAGAATCATGGACTGTCAAAATACACAGCGGTAAAAGAATCGCTACAATCGGAATAACGCGCTATCTTCTGTAATCAACAGCACGCCTATTGCCACTACTAAAACACAAGAACTCGACGCGATGGTTGAAGTAATAACGACGACTCTCAACCGTGCTATGTCGCTCTCCTGCCTATAAGCAATCCTAAGGGTAAGCCTAGACCACCTTGGTAGAATCTGGAGATTATATCTCTACGCAAAATATTCAGTCAGCTCTTCAATTTGGCCAAGCGATCTCGCAAAGGCACTGACTGGATCTCGTACAAAGAGGCCCTCAAAACCCATAAAACCAAAATTAGAAAAGCCCAACGAAATTCTTGGAGACTCTTCTGTGGAAATATAGAAGAAGTCTCTGAGGCCTCTAAGCTCAGCAAAATCCTCGCAGCGACTCCCAGGATACCGAGTTATCTTAAGAGAGCTGACGGCTCGTGGACTACCTCCAGTTCGGAATCTCTGGATCTTCTACTGGATATCCACTTCCCTAATAGCTGCAATAACATCACGAGTCCTTCCAGGACCTCAGTCAGGACGATATTAAGCAACTCCTCACATCTTGTAACCAAGAACAAAATTCTCTTGGCTAAAAGCGGCTTTAAACCATTCAAGTCTCCTGGACCTGATGGCATAATACCGGCCGAACTTCAACAGAATGTGGAACTAATCCTCCCATGGGTAACTGTAGCATTCAAAAGTTGCCTGGATTTTTCCCACATTCCCAAGTCAATACGCTTAGGGATATCATGCAGAACGCCCTCTCTAGGCTCTCTAAATGGACCAAAACATGTGGGCTTGGCGTCAATCCTCAGAAAACTGAATTGGTTCTCTTTACAAGGAAGTACAAAACTCCCGTCTTTGCTCCCCCAGAACTAAATGGCACTCCGCTGGTGCTCTCTAACACAGATAAGTACTTAGGCCTCACTCTAGACAGCAAACTGAGCTGGAAACCCAACATATTGCAGAGGGTTCAGAAAGCCACCACGGCTTTATTACTTACTTACTTAAGGTGGCGCTACAGTCCTCAACCAACAAGCGTCTCCAGCCAGCACGATCTTTGGCCAGCTGTCTCCAGTTTCGCACGCTAAGTTGGTTGAGGTCGAGTCGCGGGCTTCCTCTACTGCGCCGTCCCTCGGGCGTGGATTCGAAGATTTTCCGGGCCGGAGCATTCACGTCCATTCGCTCTACATGACCCAGCCACCGCAGTCATTGGACCTTCACTCTTCTGGCTAGGTCGATGACGCTGTACAGCCCGTACAGTTCGTCGTTGTATCTCCTCCTCCATTCACCGTTTATGCAGACGGGACCGAAAATTATTCGAAGAATTTTCCTCTCAAAGCAACCAAGAGTAAGCTCATCCGATTTTGATAGAGTCCATGCCTCTGCACCATAAAGTAGGACTGGGATGATTAAGGTCTTATAAAGGGTCACTTTAGTTGTTCGAGAGAGAGCTTTGCTACTCAATTTCTTTCTTAGCCCAAAGAAACAGCGATTTGCAAGAGTTATTCTTCGTTTAATCTCAGCGCTGATGTCATTGTCTGATTTCATAGCGGAGCCTAGGTAGACAAAGTCCTTTACCACCTCAAAGTTATATCTGTCTATAGTGACATTCTGTCCAAGACGTCGGTGTTGGGTGTCCTTTCTTGATGACAGCATATAGGTTAGGTAAGGTTTGTGGGCTGGCGAGGATTTCTCCGTGCCACACTCAGGTCAAAGACCCATTGTGATGCCCGTGGGGGGAAGAGGTCGTCCCTTACCCATTATAACCCTATATTCAAATTACTTACTGTGCTGCTACATACAAACCATCTTGTAGATTTCACGAAGTTCATTATCTGGTCTATTGATGTGCTGGAAAACTCGTCTAGGTCGGTGAAGAAGTGACTCCCTAGGAATTTATACCTGGTGTGTTGGAGACCTGGGCAGTGACATAGGAAGTGGGTTGTGTCCTCAAGAGCTCCCTTATCACCGCAGCCTCTGCAAAGTTCTTCTTCCGTTAAGCCCATTTTCTTCATATGGTACCGCAGGGTGTTGTGCCCCGTTATGATACCTACGAGGGTGGACAGGTATCCTTCCGCATTATCCTCTCGGTTCTTGATTCGTTGAAGGACGGCCATAGCACTAGCATAGCACACTACAAGAATAGTGTTACAAGTGTTTAAGGTGGCCCATCTTGCGTTCGCCTGTCTTGTGGCTTTTCTCCCTGCTTCAAGCTTGAGTGTGCATGGCGGGATGTTCACAGAGGGATCAGCTTGTTCTGAAACAGCTGTCGAACCTTGTCTTGCTAATTCGTTTGCTTTCTCATTGCCTGGAATGCCTTCATGTCCCGGAACCCAGCAGAGCGATACCTTGTGCTGTATACCAAGAAACTTGAGTTCTTCGAGACAGGACTTCACAAGCTTCGATTTTATTTCTGGCGCAGTTATGGCTTTTATTGCTGCCTGGCTGTCGATAAAGAAGGTAATACCTTCAGGTAGTATTGCCCTTACCACAGACTCACGGGCTGCTGTTGTCACTACCAGGACCTCTGCTTGGAAAACGCTACTATGGTCGGGGAGGCGTATCGATTTTGATATACCCAGCGATTCAGAGAAGACACCTGACCCTACCCCAGTGTCCATTTTTGATCCGTCTGTAAATACGGCTATGGTTGGTGTGCTAGGTACGAGTCCGTCTCTCCAGTCTTCTCTGCTGGGATAGGCGCTAGAGAAGGGTCTTGTAAACTCTAGGTAAGGCGTGATGTAGTCCGTGACAGGTACACGGTCAAAATATTTCTGTAGGATCATAGAATGACCCGTTTCATTCAAATTCCATTTTACCGATTGGCTGATTCTCATTGCACTAATTGCGGCCGATAGTTGTACATGAATGTCTAGCGGACACAGATTGAGGATAGCCTCAAGTCCTGCGGTTGGAGTTGTCCTCATGGCACTGGTGGTGCCAATGCACGCTAGTCTTTGAACCTTCGTTAACGCTTTTAGGTAAGTGGCTTTATTGGTTGCCGGCCATCATACGAGACCGCCGTAGGTCAGTATAGGTCTTACTATAGCCGTGTATATCCAGAGCTTAATTTTGGGGGATGGGCCCCAGGTTTTCCAAAAGATTCTGCTGCAGGAATAAAAGGCTATTGTGGCTTTTTTGATGTTCAATTTCCAATTTAATTTCGGCTAGATTTTACTTTACTGCCCATTCGAAAAATATACTCTTTTTTATTTATTCCGATTGACTTTAATGCGCTGAGCTCAAATATGCAAAAGTAAGTTGGCGGTTATTTATTTTACAAAAATTGGACACTCCGTTCTTGAAATTTTGGTACTATTTTATATGGTATTTTTTGAACTTTGAAGGCGTGCCACGCCCAAACGATGAGAGACCGCCAACTTTTCTTTTCAGATTTGTGTTTAGAGCACTGAAATCAATCGGACTGTGCAAAAAAAACCGTTATTGTCGAATGGGCAGTAAAGTAAAATCTTGCCTTAATTTCTTGTGTAGTATAAGTCCCAGGTACTTTGCGCTATCAGAGAGTCTGAGGGGTGTGCCGTCAACAGAAGTACACCTTCTGCAAACTGTGGTATTTTCCTTTTATTTGTAAAGAGTACCAGTTCAGTTTTCTGGGGATTGACTGTTAGACCGCAGTTCCTGGTCCAGTCGTCAAGGGTTCTTAGGGCGCTTTGAATTTGTTCCGACAGTGTGTAACGGAGCTGCTGTTACCACCTAACAAATGGGCGATGTTCTGCTTTCCCACAAATCTCAACGGACACAGGAATCCGTAAAAGATCTAAGGGGTTGCGAGGTGGGTGTCCTGACAGCAAAGTGCGAGCAGGCATGCTTGCGTATAATGCGCGACCATTAGCTCGACGGAGGCGTGGGTTCTTGCACCCGCTGCCGGACGACCGTACAATAAAATCATGCCTTGTCTAAATTGAACAAAAAAAAAAATTAATGTGGAGCGACAGAACCAACCAGAAACCACATATCTTTAAATTTAAATTCGCTTTATAAACGCTTTAGGAAAACTTAGGTTGAAACCGATAAATATTGGGAAACCCACGATGTAATTGGTTTCCTTGGCATAACCCTCCCACATTCTACACTACATTAATGTAGCACAGAATATCCGTGGCTATCACTTTGCCTAAATCTTTGCAATAGCCCCTAAACGAAGCAATAAGCAAATAAGCAACCCTTACGAAATGCTCATGCAGTCATCGATGTCACTTCCCCCGACCATTACACTTCCCCAAAGCACTTTTAAATTCTAATCAGAATTCATTTTGTGATATCTCACTCAGATTAAAGAGAGTAAATGTTCATTTTAAAACAAATCAAAAATATAAATTTTGTTCAATTAATTAATTGCATAATAAATCACGCATCCTCAAATCGTACGCAATATTGAAATTATAGATAAAAAGGGACACAAAGGTACCTAACAAAAACTATACCTAATTTAATAGTTGTTGTTTTCTTGATCCGCACTTTGATATTTTGTTGAATTTATCAGCTCAAACTCAAGAGCTTGTTTCGTTCATATGCTTTAATATGTATTGTATATATATATGTCACTCAATTATAGTTTAAGTGTAGATTCAATTTCTATTGTATGTATTCTTTAGGCAAATTTACTTGTTTTACTTTACTTAAACTTTTATCTAGCCCAAATTTATTAGAATATTTCAAATTTTATTACTTTAAGTAGCTCAAATTGTATTTAGATTAATTATTTTAAATTTTATTAAGTTAAGTAGCTCAAATTTAATTCGTGTTTTGTGTGTGTTTCACTTTTGCTTTTAGTATAATCGATGCTCACTCAAAAAAAAAACTAACAAAATGACTCAAAGAGACACTATCGAATAAAACTCTCAGCTCGTTCAACAACAAAACAAATAAAATTGACTCACCGATTCTCTCGCATGTATCTTTTTTTTTATGCGCTTACGTATGTTGCGATCGACGATTGATAATTGTTTGATTAAAGTTGACTCCCCAATGGATGGTGTGCACAGCATACAGTGAAGGTCTGGATAGGTAACTAAATTGATTTAATGAAAAGAAGAAAATTGTTTTGCGATTGACGAACTTTACATTAATAACATACTAAATACTTAACTTTTGAACCTGCTATACATTAGAGCATTTACTTGTAATTTACTGAGCGCGTCTGAGCAATAAAGCGGCTAATTCTAATGTCGATATGCGGGATCGGGGAACATACACGGGAGATGAAGTTCTTGTTGTTGTTGGTAGCTGTCTGCTGTACCTGCGGCTTCTTGCCGAATTGCAATTGGTTTTAATGCAGTGCTTGCAGCGGGTGGTGGTGGGTAGCAGAGGATTGTTTGCTTTCCTTCCTGATGAAGTTGTTGATTGGGTGAGGCGATTGAAAACAAACTCGGACGTCTTCTTGAACTGGCGATCGATGATCGACTCTTTGACGTGGGGGTGGCGGTCGATTACCTTGTAGTATGGGTCGTGTGTGTGACCACGATCTGGCAGTGACTGACACTAACTGAGGTGAAGATTCTTTTCATCCGTCTGTCTGTTTTACTAACAGCAGAAAGACAATTTTTTTTTTACACCACACTAGAACGATGCCATGCAATTTTACCACTCACTGTCAGGTCGATCCGGGCTACTCCCAAGGATTTCGTTGGTGGTCGATGAATGCGGGATCGCAGTGTGAGTTGCGGGATGGAAGCCGGGGCTTGATGGTACCGCACAGCGTGGGGAGTACAAATTCCTCCGAATTATGTTACGGGGGGGAGGATGCGGTTGGGTCGATGGGTGAATTTTTCCCTGTCGTATTTTGCGATGATCCAACGCGTTGGTACAGACCAATTACTTATGGAGATAACCGCAATAAATACTCCTCAGCCCACTTCTGCTGCCGAGAGATTTTATCGTCGGTAATCTACTCGCCCTGACTCACACAAGCAATTACGGTGACCAAATGCTGTTCAAGAAGCGTCGTATTAATTCTTACACACAAAATTTAGCAATAAGTAGGTAGGTACTTACTTAATGAAATTTAATAAAAAAATATGCACGTCTTTGCTGAGTATAACTCGAAGCTTTTTCTATAGTATCTGTATTGATACTCTTATAGTTTTTGACGCGAAAACACTATTACGTCTAGGGAGTCAAGCCACCACTTTCTTAGACGTCCGAATTGCAAAAGAGCGAGCTGCATTTATCGTCAACCTAGGTTAGGTCATGATGGAATAAGTATAAGGTGGTCTCGTCGGCAAAAAGTAGTCCCTTAACGACACGTTTTTCTCTTTATTCAGCGTAGTAAGTGTACGTTAACGAAGCGTTAAGGGACCAAAAAACGAACGAGTCGGCAGCCGACGAGACCACCTTATACTTATTCCATCATGGGTTAGGTAGCCATACGAGGCAAAAATAAACTATTTCCGCCAATTTCGACGGCTAAGCGCTCTAGCTATTCGCGACTTCGTTTGGAATTCCATGTGAAGCATTTTATACAGGGTGGCTATTTATTTAATTAAATTTCCTACCTTTTTTTTTTTTTTTCTTTGCTAAACATTTTTTTTTTTTTTTCATATAAGTTCGCCACAAAGCTTGCCAGTTTCGTGATCGCACGAGAATGAAAATGGAAAGAAGAACGGACTTCTCCCCTTATTTTATTTTTTTGACAGTCGACCCACGCCTGAGATGGAATATAGGCGTAGGATGTACATAGTTACCCGTAGAGACAAGACTGAGTGATCTGAGAGCTCACTTCCTGATATCCTTCGCATGAAAAGTGCCGAGAATATTTCCTTCAACGTCTTCAAACTCGTACAAATTGTTGCCTATTAATCTTTTAACCTTTGCTTTAGTAAATTTAGGACAAAATTTGGCATTTCTTTGCTTTGCTGCGTCGCTCAAAACAAAATTCCTCTTGTATACAATCTGTCCCACTGCATAATTGGAGGTTTTGCTCCTCGTATTATAGGATTTCTCATAATTTTGATGAGCTTGTTCTAAAGACTCTTTTAAGTGACTATGGATCATGTTCATTCTTAAGGTCTTTGGTAAAATGTCAAACTCCGAATTATTTAACCCTTTAAGCTTTTTCAGAAGCATGTAATCATGAGCATGCTCTATTCTGGATTGCCCGGCTAGCTCAGTCGGTAGAGCATGAGACTCTTAATCTCAGGGTCGTGGGTTCGGGCCCCACGTTGGGCGCCACCTGTGTAACGGAGCTGCTGTTACCACCTAACAAATGGGCGATGTTCTGCTTTCCCACAAATCTCAACGGACACAGGAATCCGTAAAAGATCTAAGGGGTTGCGAGGTGGGTGTCCTGACAGCAAAGTGCGAGCGTATAATGCGCGACCATTAGCTCGACGGAGGCGTGGGTTCTTGCACCCGCTGCCGGACGACCGTACAATAAAATCATGCCTTGTCTAAATTGAACAAAAAAAAATTAATGTGGAGCGACAGAACCAACCAGAAACCACATATCTTTAAATTTAAATTCGCTTTATAAACGCTTTAGGAAAACTTAGGTTGAAACCGATAAATATTGGGAAACCCACGATGTAATTGGTTTCCTTGGCATAACCCTCCCACATTCTACACTACATTAATGTAGCACAGAATATCCGTGGCTATCACTTTGCCTAAATCTATGCAATAGCCCCTAAACGAAGCAATAAACAACCCTTACGAAATGCTCATGCAGTCATCGATGTCACTTCCCCCGACCATTACACTTCCCCAAAGCACTTTTAAATTCTAATCAGAATTCATTTTGTGATATCTCACTCAGATTAAAGAGAGTAAATGTTCATTTTAAAACAAATCAAAAATATAAATTTTATTCAATTAATTAATTGCATAATAAATCACGCATCCTCAAATCGTACGCAATATTGAAATTATAGATAAAAAGGGACACAAAGGTACCTAACAAAAACTATACCTAATTTAATAGTTGTTGTTTTCTTGATCCGCACTTTGATATTTTGTTGAATTTATCAGCTCAAACTCAAGAGCTTGTTTCGTTCATATGCTTTAATATGTATTGTATATATATATGTCACTCAATTATAGTTTAAGTGTAGATTCAATTTCTATTGTATGTATTCTTTAGGCAAATTTACTTGTTTTACTTTACTTAAACTTTTATCTAGCCCAAATTTATTCGAATATTTCAAATTTTATTACTTTAAGTAGCTCAAATTGTATTTAGATTAATTATTTTAAATGTTATTAAGTTAAGTAGCTCAAATTTAATTCGTGTTTTGTGTGTGTTTCACTTTTGCTTTTAGTATAATCGATGCTCACTCAAAAAAAACTAACAAAATGACTCAAAGAGACACTATCGAATAAAACTCTCAGCTCGTTCAACAACAAAACAAATAAAATTGACTCACCGATTCTCTCGCATGTATCTTTTTTTTTTATGCGCTTACGTATGTTGCGATCGACGATTGATAATTATTTGATTAAAGTTGACTCCCCAATGGATGGTGTGCACAGCATACAGTGAAGGTCTGGATAGGTATCTAAATTGATTTAATGAAAAGAAGAAAATTGTTTTGCGATTGACGAACTTTACATTAATAACATACTAAATACTTAACTTTTGAACCTGCTATACATTAGAGCATTTACTTGTAATTTACTGAGCGCGTCTGAGCAATAAAGCGGCTAATTCTAATGTCGATATGCGCGATCGGGGAACATACACGGGAGATGAAGTTCTTGTTGTTGTTGGTAGCTGTCTGCTGTACCTGCGGCTTCTTGCCGAATTGCAATTGGTTTTAATGCAGTGCTTGCAGCGGGTGGTGGTGGGTAGCAGAGGATTGTTTGCTTTCCTTCCTGATGAAGTTGTTGATTGGGTGAGGCGATTGAAAACAAACTCGGACGTCTTCTTGAACTGGCGATCGATGATCGACTCTTTGACGTGGGGGTGGCGGTCGATTACCTTGTAGTATGGGTCGTGTGTGTGACCACGATCTGGCAGTGACTGACACTAACTGAGGTGAAGATTCTTTTCATCCGTCTGTCTGTTTTACTAACAGCAGAAAGACAATTTTTTTTTTACACCACACTAGAACGATGCCATGCAATTTTACCACTCACTGTCAGGTCGATCCGGGCTACTCCCAAGGATTTCGTTGGTGGTCGATGAATGCGGGATCGCAGTGTGAGTTGCGGGATGGAAGCCGGGGCTTGATGGTACCGCACAGCGTGGGGAGTACAAATTCCTCCGAATTATGTTACGGGGGAGAGGATGCGGTTGGGTCGATGGGTGAATTTTTCCCTGTCGTATTTTGCGATGATCCAACGCGTTGGTACAGACCAATTACTTATGGAGATAACCGCAATAAATACTCCTCAGCCCACTTCTGCTGCCGAGAGATTTTATCGTCGGTAATCTACTCGCCCTGACTCACACAAGCAATTACGGTGACCAAATGCTGTTCAAGAAGCGTCGTATTAATTCTTACACACAAAATTTAGCAATAAGTAGGTAGGTACTTACTTAATGAAATTTAATAAAAAAATATGCACGTCTTTGCTGAGTATAACTCGAAGCTTTTTCTATAGTATCTGTATTGATACTCTTATAGTTTTTGACGCGAAAACACTATTACGTCTAGGGAGTCAAGCCACCACTTTCTTAGACGTCCGAATTGCAAAAGAGCGAGCTGCATTTATCGTCAACCTAGGTTAGGTCATGATGGAATAAGTATAAGGTGGTCTCGTCGGCAAAAAGTAGTCCCTTAACGACACGTTTTTCTCTTTATTCAGCGTAGTAAGTGTACGTTAACGAAGCGTTAAGGGACCAAAAAACGAACGAGTCGGCAGCCGACGAGACCACCTTATACTTATTCCATCATGGGTTAGGTAGCCATACGAGGCAAAAATAAACTATTTCCGCCAATTTCGACGGCTAAGCGCTCTAGCTATTCGCGACTTCGTTTGGAATTCCATGTGAAGCATTTTATACAGGGTGGCTATTTATTTAATTAAATTTCCTACCTTTTTTTTTTTTTTCTTTGCTAAACATTTTTTTTTTTTTCATATAAGTTCGCCACAAAGCTTGCCAGTTTCGTGATCGCACGAGAATGAAAATGGAAAGAAGAACGGACTTCTCCCCTTATTTTATTTTTTTGACAGTCGACCCACGCCTGAGATGGAATATAGGCGTAGGATGTACATAGTTACCCGTAGAGACAAGACTGAGTGATCTGAGAGCTCACTTCCTGATATCCTTCGCATGAAAAGTGCCGAGAATATTTCCTTCAACGTCTTCAAACTCGTACAAATTGTTGCCTATTAATCTTTTAACCTTTGCTTTAGTAAATTTAGGACAAAATTTGGCATTTCTTTGCTTTGCTGCGTCGCTCAAAACAAAATTCCTCTTGTATACAATCTGTCCCACTGCATAATTGGAGGTTTTGCTCCTCGTATTATAGGATTTCTCATAATTTTGATGAGCTTGTTCTAAAGACTCTTTTAAGTGACTATGGATCATGTTCATTCTTAAGGTCTTTGGTAAAATGTCAAACTCCGAATTATTTAACCCTTTAAGCTTTTTCAGAAGCATGTAATCATGAGCATGCTCTATTCTGGATTGCCCGGCTAGCTCAGTCGGTAGAGCATGAGACTCTTAATCTCAGGGTCGTGGGTTCGGGCCCCACGTTGGGCGCCACCTGTGTAACGGAGCTGCTGTTACCACCTAACAAATGGGCGATGTTCTGCTTTCCCACAAATCTCAACGGACACAGGAATCCGTAAAAGATCTAAGGGGTTGCGAGGTGGGTGTCCTGACAGCAAAGTGCGAGCGTATAATGCGCGACCATTAGCTCGACGGAGGCGTGGGTTCTTGCACCCGCTGCCGGACGACCGTACAATAAAATCATGCCTTGTCTAAATTGAACAAAAAAAAATGAATGTGGAGCGACAGAACCAACCAGAAACCACATATCTTTAAATTTAAATTCGCTTTATAAACGCTTTAGGAAAACTTAGGTTGAAACCGATAAATATTGGGAAACCCACGATGTAATTGGTTTCCTTGGCATAACCCTCCCACATTCTACACTACATTAATGTAGCACAGAATATCCGTGGCTATCACTTTGCCTAAATCTATGCAATAGCCCCTAAACGAAGCAATAAACAACCCTTACGAAATGCTCATGCAGTCATCGATGTCACTTCCCCCGACCATTACACTTCCTCAAAGCACTTTTAAATTCTAATCAGAATTCATTTTGTGATATCTCACTCAGATTAAAGAGAGTAAATGTTCATGTTAAAACAAATCAAAAATATAAATTTTATTCAATTAATTAATTGCATAATAAATCACGCATCCTCAAATCGTACGCAATATTGAAATTATAGATAAAAAGGGACACAAAGGTACCTAACAAAAACTATACCTAATTTAATAGTTGTTGTTTTCTTGATCCGCACTTTGATATTTTGTTGAATTTATCAGCTCAAACTCAAGAGCTTGTTTCGTTCATATGCTTTAATATGTATTGTATATATATATGTCACTCAATTATAGTTTAAGTGTAGATTCAATTTCTATTGTATGTATTCTTTAGGCAAATTTACTTGTTTTACTTTACTTAAACTTTTATCTAGCCCAAATTTATTCGAATATTTCAAATTTTATTACTTTAAGTAGCTCAAATTGTATTTAGATTAATTATTTTAAATGTTATTAAGTTAAGTAGCTCAAATTTAATTCGTGTTTTGTGTGTGTTTCACTTTTGCTTTTAGTATAATCGATGCTCACTCAAAAAAAACTAACAAAATGACTCAAAGAGACACTATCGAATAAAACTCTCAGCTCGTTCAACAACAAAACAAATAAAATTGACTCACCGATTCTCTCGCATGTATCTTTTTTTTTATGCGCTTACGTATGTTGCGATCGACGATTGATAATTATTTGATTAAAGTTGACTCCCCAATGGATGGTGTGCACAGCATACAGTGAAGGTCTGGATAGGTATCTAAATTGATTTAATGAAAAGAAGAAAATTGTTTTGCGATTGACGAACTTTACATTAATAACATACTAAATACTTAACTTTTGAACCTGCTATACATTAGAGCATTTACTTGTAATTTACTGAGCGCGTCTGAGCAATAAAGCGGCTAATTCTAATGTCGATATGCGCGATCGGGGAACATACACGGGAGATGAAGTTCTTGTTGTTGTTGGTAGCTGTCTGCTGTACCTGCGGCTTCTTGCCGAATTGCAATTGGTTTTAATGCAGTGCTTGCAGCGGGTGGTGGTGGGTAGCAGAGGATTGTTTGCTTTCCTTCCTGATGAAGTTGTTGATTGGGTGAGGCGATTGAAAACAAACTCGGACGTCTTCTTGAACTGGCGATCGATGATCGACTCTTTGACGTGGGGGTGGCGGTCGATTACCTTGTAGTATGGGTCGTGTGTGTGACCACGATCTGGCAGTGACTGACACTAACTGAGGTGAAGATTCTTTTCATCCGTCTGTCTGTTTTACTAACAGCAGAAAGACAATTTTTTTTTTACACCACACTAGAACGATGCCATGCAATTTTACCACTCACTGTCAGGTCGATCCGGGCTACTCCCAAGGATTTCGTTGGTGGTCGATGAATGCGGGATCGCAGTGTGAGTTGCGGGATGGAAGCCGGGGCTTGATGGTACCGCACAGCGTGGGGAGTACAAATTCCTCCGAATTATGTTACGGGGGAGAGGATGCGGTTGGGTCGATGGGTGAATTTTTCCCTGTCGTATTTTGCGATGATCCAACGCGTTGGTACAGACCAATTACTTATGGAGATAACCGCAATAAATACTCCTCAGCCCACTTCTGCTGCCGAGAGATTTTATCGTCGGTAATCTACTCGCCCTGACTCACACAAGCAATTACGGTGACCAAATGCTGTTCAAGAAGCGTCGTATTAATTCTTACACACAAAATTTAGCAATAAGTAGGTAGGTACTTACTTAATGAAATTTAATAAAAAAATATGCACGTCTTTGCTGAGTATAACTCGAAGCTTTTTCTATAGTATCTGTATTGATACTCTTATAGTTTTTGACGCGAAAACACTATTACGTCTAGGGAGTCAAGCCACCACTTTCTTAGACGTCCGAATTGCAAAAGAGCGAGCTGCATTTATCGTCAACCTAGGTTAGGTCATGATGGAATAAGTATAAGGTGGTCTCGTCGGCAAAAAGTAGTCCCTTAACGACACGTTTTTCTCTTTATTCAGCGTAGTAAGTGTACGTTAACGAAGCGTTAAGGGACCAAAAAACGAACGAGTCGGCAGCCGACGAGACCACCTTATACTTATTCCATCATGGGTTAGGTAGCCATACGAGGCAAAAATAAACTATTTCCGCCAATTTCGACGGCTAAGCGCTCTAGCTATTCGCGACTTCGTTTGGAATTCCATGTGAAGCATTTTATACAGGGTGGCTATTTATTTAATTAAATTTCCTACCTTTTTTTTTTTTTTCTTTGCTAAACATTTTTTTTTTTTTCATATAAGTTCGCCACAAAGCTTGCCAGTTTCGTGATCGCACGAGAATGAAAATGGAAAGAAGAACGGACTTCTCCCCTTATTTTATTTTTTTGACAGTCGACCCACGCCTGAGATGGAATATAGGCGTAGGATGTACATAGTTACCCGTAGAGACAAGACTGAGTGATCTGAGAGCTCACTTCCTGATATCCTTCGCATGAAAAGTGCCGAGAATATTTCCTTCAACGTCTTCAAACTCGTACAAATTGTTGCCTATTAATCTTTTAACCTTTGCTTTAGTAAATTTAGGACAAAATTTGGCATTTCTTTGCTTTGCTGCGTCGCTCAAAACAAAATTCCTCTTGTATACAATCTGTCCCACTGCATAATTGGAGGTTTTGCTCCTCGTATTATAGGATTTCTCATAATTTTGATGAGCTTGTTCTAAAGACTCTTTTAAGTGACTATGGATCATGTTCATTCTTAAGGTCTTTGGTAAAATGTCAAACTCCGAATTATTTAACCCTTTAAGCTTTTTCAGAAGCATGTAATCATGAGCATGCTCTATTCTGGATTGCCCGGCTAGCTCAGTCGGTAGAGCATGAGACTCTTAATCTCAGGGTCGTGGGTTCGGGCCCCACGTTGGGCGCCACCTGTGTAACGGAGCTGCTGTTACCACCTAACAAATGGGCGATGTTCTGCTTTCCCACAAATCTCAACGGACACAGGAATCCGTAAAATATCTAAGGGGTTGCGAGGTGGGTGTCCTGACAGCAAAGTGCGAGCGTATAATGCGCGACCATTAGCTCGACGGAGGCGTGGGTTCTTGCACCCGCTGCCGGACGACCGTACAATAAAATCATGCCTTGTCTAAATTGAACAAAAAAAAATTAATGTGGAGCGACAGAACCAACCAGAAACCACATATCTTTAAATTTAAATTCGCTTTATAAACGCTTTAGGAAAACTTAGGTTGAAACCGATAAATATTGGGAAACCCACGATGTAATTGGTTTCCTTGGCATAACCCTCCCACATTCTACACTACATTAATGTAGCACAGAATATCCGTGGCTATCACTTTGCCTAAATCTATGCAATAGCCCCTAAACGAAGCAATAAACAACCCTTACGAAATGCTCATGCAGTCATCGATGTCACTTCCCCCGACCATTACACTTCCCCAAAGCACTTTTAAATTCTAATCAGAATTCATTTTGTGATATCTCACTCAGATTAAAGAGAGTAAATGTTCATTTTAAAACAAATCAAAAATATAAATTTTATTCAATTAATTAATTGCATAATAAATCACGCATCCTCAAATCGTACGCAATATTGAAATTATAGATAAAAAGGGACACAAAGGTACCTAACAAAAACTATACCTAATTTAATAGTTGTTGTTTTCTTGATCCGCACTTTGATATTTTGTTGAATTTATCAGCTCAAACTCAAGAGCTTGTTTCGTTCATATGCTTTAATATGTATTGTATATATATATGTCACTCAATTATAGTTTAAGTGTAGATTCAATTTCTATTGTATGTATTCTTTAGGCAAATTTACTTGTTTTACTTTACTTAAACTTTTATCTAGCCCAAATTTATTCGAATATTTCAAATTTTATTACTTTAAGTAGCTCAAATTGTATTTAGATTAATTATTTTAAATGTTATTAAGTTAAGTAGCTCAAATTTAATTCGTGTTTTGTGTGTGTTTCACTTTTGCTTTTAGTATAATCGATGCTCACTCAAAAAAAACTAACAAAATGACTCAAAGAGACACTATCGAATAAAACTCTCAGCTCGTTCAACAACAAAACAAATAAAATTGACTCACCGATTCTCTCGCATGTATCTTTTTTTTTATGCGCTTACGTATGTTGCGATCGACGATTGATAATTATTTGATTAAAGTTGACTCCCCAATGGATGGTGTGCACAGCATACAGTGAAGGTCTGGATAGGTATCTAAATTGATTTAATGAAAAGAAGAAAATTGTTTTGCGATTGACGAACTTTACATTAATAACATACTAAATACTTAACTTTTGAACCTGCTATACATTAGAGCATTTACTTGTAATTTACTGAGCGCGTCTGAGCAATAAAGCGGCTAATTCTAATGTCGATATGCGCGATCGGGGAACATACACGGGAGATGAAGTTCTTGTTGTTGTTGGTAGCTGTCTGCTGTACCTGCGGCTTCTTGCCGAATTGCAATTGGTTTTAATGCAGTGCTTGCAGCGGGTGGTGGTGGGTAGCAGAGGATTGTTTGCTTTCCTTCCTGATGAAGTTGTTGATTGGGTGAGGCGATTGAAAACAAACTCGGACGTCTTCTTGAACTGGCGATCGATGATCGACTCTTTGACGTGGGGGTGGCGGTCGATTACCTTGTAGTATGGGTCGTGTGTGTGACCACGATCTGGCAGTGACTGACACTAACTGAGGTGAAGATTCTTTTCATCCGTCTGTCTGTTTTACTAACAGCAGAAAGACAATTTTTTTTTTACACCACACTAGAACGATGCCATGCAATTTTACCACTCACTGTCAGGTCGATCCGGGCTACTCCCAAGGATTTCGTTGGTGGTCGATGAATGCGGGATCGCAGTGTGAGTTGCGGGATGGAAGCCGGGGCTTGATGGTACCGCACAGCGTGGGGAGTACAAATTCCTCCGAATTATGTTACGGGGGAGAGGATGCGGTTGGGTCGATGGGTGAATTTTTCCCTGCCGTATTTTGCGATGATCCAACGCGTTGGTACAGACCAATTACTTATGGAGATAACCGTAATAAATACTCCTCAGCCCACTTCTGCTGCCGAGAGATTTTATCGTCGGTAATCTACTCGCCCTGACTCACACAAGCAATTACGGTGACCAAATGCTGTTCAAGAAGCGTCGTATTAATTCTTACACACGAAATTTAGCAATAAGTAGGTAGGTACTTACTTAATGAAATTTAATAAAAAAAATATGCACGTCTTTGCTGAGTATAACTCGAAGCTTTTTCTATAGTATCTGTATTGATACTCTTATAGTTTTTGACGCGAAAACACTATTACGTCTAGGGAGTCAAGCCACCACTTTCTTAGACGTCCGAATTGCAAAAGATCGAGCTGCATTTATCGTCAACCTAGGTTAGGTAGCCATACGATGCAAAAATAAACTATTTCCGCCAATTTCGACGGCTAAGCG
Source organism: Cheilosia scutellata (assembly GCA_955612985.1). Taxonomy (NCBI): domain Eukaryota; kingdom Metazoa; phylum Arthropoda; class Insecta; order Diptera; family Syrphidae; genus Cheilosia; species Cheilosia scutellata. Next base: position 78,905,359 of record OY015312.1, on the reverse strand, counting down.
CTCTAGCTATTCGCGACTTCGTTTGGAATTCCATGTGAAGCATTTTATACAGGGTGGCTATTTATTTAATTAAATTTCCTACCTTTTTTTTTTTTCTTTGCTAAACATTATTATTTTTTTTTTCATATAAGTTCGCCACAAGTGTTGGAAGGAATTTACCCGTTGCCAACATGTAACGAAAGATGGACCTATCTCATGAATTTTGCTATGATCTGCACTCCCACTTCTCTAAAAGAATACAGGAATTCGTGTAGAGGTAAGTGGGTCATAAGAAGGAAGAATACAGGAATTCGTGTAGAGGTAAGTGGGTCATAAGAAGGGTTGTCCTGGTGGTGTAGTGCGAGTAGGCATGCTTGCACAAGCGCGACTATAACTCGACGGAGGCGTGGGATCTTTGCACTTCCTACCGGACGATCGTTAAACTTAATTTACATGCCGAAATATTTTAAATAGAACTAGGACCTCAAAACGATACTAACTCAAACAGAATAAACAAAAGAAGGACCGAATTTATGACCGTTATTTAAAAGAATTTGGGAAGAAACCTTAACTCGAAAGAAAACAAAACGAACGTTGGGAAACCTGAGAAGGAATTGGCTTCCCTAGCGTAACCCTCCCACGATCTACCATCTTCTTAAAAGTAGGTAGAACCTTGGCTAACGCGCCGCTAAGTTTTGCGATAGCCCCTAACGCAAACTCAAGAAAACCTCTAGGGCTCACTTACGTCATCACCGATGTACATTACCTTTCCCCTTTCACTCCCCTATAGCACAAAAAAATTATTCACTGAAAATGCATCATGTAGAATTCACCCCGAGATGAAATGAAAATATTTAAAAGTGTTCATTTCAGATGCAAAAGCTATTATTTATTTCACAAACATCAGTTATTAATAATAAAATAAAGGACTTTGAAAATAAAAAAAAATAAAAATAAAAATCTGTAGGTAGGTGTTCAAATACTTGTTAACACATACTGTTCAATCAAACAAATTAGAATTCACGAAAATTGATCGATCCTGCAAAATGTCTTCGATGAATTACTATGGTGTTTTTTTTTTTTATGAAATTAAATATGTAGCTCTCAAATACGTATTAAAAAAAAAAATTCGAATTTATAATAGATACTTTCATTAGATATCGCAATAAGATAGATATCATTTAACTATTGGTAACTATGATTTCAGTAGATATCACTGTTCAACACATTAAACTTCACTGATCATATTCAATAGATTGTATGTAAATTAATTTATATGACGTTATGTGCTTTAAAAAGAATTCATTGAAAGTTTGGTTTGCATACTTTTAGGTGCTCTCACTTTGCACAACAAAAAAAATTAACATTCAAAATTGCATATTAATGCACTTTACGTTATGGTTACGTTATCAAAAAAAAATCAAAATAATACACTCTATACCTATGCAAATCAATATGTGCATGTATGGATAATTCAATAGATCGTTCAATAGAAAAAAAATAGTTTAGAATCACCGATACTCATGTACATACTTTGCGTACACTTACATACGATTTGATGACGTTGCCTGGATGACTCTCCCATGGATGTTGTGCACAGCATTCATAAAAGGTGATGACGATTATCTAAATTGATTAAAAATTATGGATTTGCCTATCGAACGAACTTTACACATTTATATGCTTCTATGATACTTAATTCCTTTTTTTTTTTTTTTTTTTCACACGCACATTTACACGTCGACACTTTAACAGCTTAATTATTTTGAGAGCAAATAAAAAAAAAATCACAAGAGATTGAGTAATCGGAGATGTTTTACTAATATAATGGTTGTTGTTGGGTCTCGATCGATTTTCTTTCTAGGGCAGCTACCTGCTCCTGCTGTTTGTGAAGTCGATGTCTGATGTTCGTGGGGGGGTTGGGCGGCTAATATTTGGACGCTGGACGGAGGGATTTCGTTCACCGCTCTCGCAGACCTAGGTCGCACAATAGCACTTGTGCGTGGCCGCGAGTGGCTGATAGTAAACTGCTGAGTCAATTGCCCGGCTCCAAAACTGTCGCTTCAGAAATTTGCGGAACACTATCTGTTACGGGTTTTTGGCAGTGTCTCAGATGGAAGTCAAACACTGATGATGCTTTGAGCCCTGAGGGGTGCGGGAGCGTTGACTAGCGTCTACCACGTTGCTGGTGTAAGTACTGTCACCGGTCCGAGCTGATTAAAGCGGTGCACTTTATGCACTCAATATGGTTGTTGTTGGTGGTGGCTGGAGTGGTCGAAAAGATGGGCTTTTCTAAAGCACTCGAGCAGCGCAACGAGTGACTCGATTTTATATCGCACAGAAGGATATAGCGGAATCTATGGTTCGTAGCTTTTGGCACCTTTCGTAGATGGGGACGTTGTTTTTTTGGCGTTTCGTCTCCCTCGTCTTAGGTGGATTTTTTTATGTCGGATTTTGGCGTATTTTTAGTAGATCGACAGCGTTTGTTCACTATGCAAACAATTGCTGACGATGCGACGGATGAATCACTGGAGTTGTGATGGCTGGTGAAAGTTTTCGGTTCTTTTTGGCCATGCAGATGAACCAGAAGCAAACCTTCGGAGCACCTGCGGGAATCGGCGGATATTGAATTTGTTGGTTAAGCAAGCTTAATTTTATGTTTTACCTTGCCGATCCAAAGTAGGTATACTTATTTGCAAACAAATAATATTTGTTTGGTGTTTTTCATCGATGTCTGAATAATTAAGAGGCCAATACTTTGGCACAAACGAACCACTGCCTTCGGTGTCAAAATGAAAAAGAAAGTGTGACTTTTTCTACAAAGACGATGACTACCGACTTGACGAAAAGGTAACGAAAAGGATGTCGTTTCCGCTAAACATTTCAACGAAAAGTCTACAGCGGTTTTCTATTAGAATTCCGTATAAGTTTGAAATACACTGCTAAAATTTCAAACAGGGTGTTCCAATGCAACATCGGGGCAAAAGTCACGACTAAAGACAGGGTAATTGACTCTTACTTTTAGCGTAAGCAGTCCCCCACAAACAGTACAACGTCATCCGCATATGCCGTTATTCTGATGCCACTGTTTTTAAGCTTTATGAGCGCTTCATTAAGAACAATGACCCACAACAGTGGGGAGATTACCCCGCCCTGAGGGAGGCATATGCTTCTAGCTTAGAGCCCCCAAGTTCGGTTATAATGTGTCGTTCTTCAAGCATGCTGGTTATCCAGGTGACAATAGTACTGTCAATGTTGAGCTTGCTTAGCGTTCTGCGTACGGCCTCAGTATTAACATTGTTAAACGCTCCTTCAATGTCTAAGAATGCCGCTAGAGTATACTCTTTATCTTTTAATGTTTTCTCTACTGTACTCACAACACAATGTAGCGCGGTCTCCACACTTTTACTTTTGGTATAGGCATGTTGGGACAGTGATAAGTCTCCCGGGCGTAGCCTGCTACGAATGTGTATGTCAATCAGTCTTTCTAAAGTTTTCAGGATGAAGGAGGTGAGGCTTATTGGCCTAAAGTCTTTTGCGTTGGTGTGACTAGGTTTGCCAGCCTTTGGTATAAAGATTACCTTCACTTCTCTCCATGTTCTTGGTATATACCCCAGTATGAGGCTGCTCGCGTACAGTTCTTTTAGAACCGGAATGATGGTGTTGGCAGTTCTTACAGCATATACTGACAGCATATACTTTGTCTTGCCCTCATTGACCGCCAAACCCATCATCGCCGCCTCCGTCCCAATGCTCACGAACGCGCCAGTGACATCACGCTGCGTTCTGCCGATTATGTCGATGTCGTCGGCGTAGGCGAGTAGGTGGACTGCGCTTGAAAAGGCTATTCACTGTTAGCAACTTAGTCGTGTACAAAGAACGGCACGTGGAGCGCTTACGACCACTCCAAAGCGGCGATGGACATACTATTCCACCTGATACCGCTAGACCTCTATTGCAAACAAGTGGCAGCAAATGCAGCCATCCGTATGAAAGCAATCCGTCTGTGGACTAGTCGACAAACTGGTCACTCGTCTATTCTAGATAAAACAGAATCCATCCCTAAAGATACTGATTACACCCTCCCCCAGTTTCAATTCAGTAAGAAATTTGAAACCTGCATACCTTCCAGAACTGAGTGGGAAAGTTATGCAGTGTCTCACAGGAGATCCGTCTGTTTTTACACAGATGGGTCCAAAACGGAAACAGGCGTAGGGGGGGTGTTTTCTCCCAAGATCTAAATTGTACGATCTCATTTCGTCTTCCCAATCACTGTAGCGTGTTCCAGGCGAAAATCATGGCGATCATGTTGGCCCTGTCGTGTCAACGGTATTATGTAAAATGTAATATCTGCAAAGGATATCGTGATTTTTACCGATAGTCAAGCCGCGATTAAATCCCTAGACTCAGTCATCTTTAAGTCCAAAACCTCAATTGTCGCTTATCTCTTAACGAGATGGCGGAACAATTCAAAATTCACCTTATTCCGGGCCACATGGGCATTCCAGGGAATTGTAAGACCGACGAACTCCCTAGGCATGGCACAACTTTGTCGATTCTACCGGAAAAGGAGAATCTCGATATGGCTCTCGCTACGTGTAAACATTTAATTAAAACAAATGCGATAAGCGCCACTAATCGAAGGTGGTCAAACTGCACCACGTGATCCTCCTCCGGCCTAGGTGAGGCTGCACTTATTTCCGCCTGCCACTCTAATCTAACCTAACCTAAGCCGATATTTTATAGAGGCGCTAATATCGATTTCATCAAGTAAGAGTAGATACTAGATTTATATACAATGGTAATACCAAGAGTGCTGTTAGATTTATTTACAATTATTGTAAGTAGGTATTGGGATGGTTGGGCATGGGAATTCGGTGCTAGAAAGAGACAGAAAATGTGCGAGAGAGATAGAGTGAGATGGCTGTGGCTGGGTGTGTGGCTATGCGTAGGTGGTAGGTAATGAGTTGATTGATTAGGTGTGTGGCTAGGGTCAGGTACTGGTGTGAGTTGGTTGGTTGGGTGCGCAGGTGGTGGTTTTTGAGTTGGTTGGCTGGGTGCGTAAGGTCAATGGACAGGATTTTATGCTTGGTCGGGTGCGCAGGTGGTGGTTTTTTGGCTGTGAGTTGGTTGGTTGGGCATGTGCATAGGGTCAGGTAGTGGTTTTTGAGATGGTGCGCTGGTGTGCTAGTTTTGGCTGTGTGCAGGGTCAGGTAGTGGATGGTTTTTTTTTTTCTTGTTTGTGTACTGGTTTTTTGTGTTGCTTTGTTTGCTAGCTGGTAGACTGGTGTTGCTTTATTTGCTAGAGCTGGAGAGGGGGGTGAACGATTTGCTGCATGATTTGCGCTGTGGGTGAGAGAGAGATAGAGTGAGATGGTGCGCTGGTGTGCTAGTTTGGCTGTGCGTAGGGTCAGATAGTGGATGGACTGGTGTTGCTTTGTTTACGGGATGGTAGACTGGTGTTGCTTTGTTTGCTAGAGCTGGAGAGGGGGTGAACGATTTGCTGCATAATTTGCGCTGTGGGTGAGAGAGAGAGAGATAGAGTGAGATGGTGCGCTGGTGTGCCAGTTTGGCTGTGCGTAGGGTCAGATAGTGGATGGGCTGGTGTTGCTTTGTTTACGGGATGCTGTGAATGATTAGCTAGAGAGTGTAATGTTAGGATGGCTTGGTGCTGCTTTGTTGCTGTTCATATTATGACAATGAGACCCAAGATGTTGGCAACGCAACGTTTGATCCCAACAACAAATTGGTTTATCTTTTCATCACACAAGCCACCGCGATTCTTTTCTAAAACAAGACATTGTCGCCGTAAACCGTAAACGTGTGGTGATCTAAAAAGGGTGCAATCAGGTATTTGGAGATATGCAACAATGTGTTTTTCGGTTCTGGCTTTGAGTTATGTTGGTTGTTTGTTTTTGTGATTTTGAATTGGATGATGTGCATTGGATTTTTTTTTTTGTATTGGTTTATTTGCTAGAGGAGGAGAGGGGTTCATATTATTTATGGATGAAGGAAAATTGAATTATGTTTTGGTGTGAGAGGGAGAAAAATTGTGAAGTTGGTATAAAATTCTAGGATGAATAGTTTGAGTTGCCGCACCAACAATCTTCCACATGTTAAACTGCATGTTGATTTTTCTGCGAGATTGATGTTTTATCCCCGTTTGTCCAGAAGGTTAGGGACTGATTTCTATGGATATTGTTTAAGAATATAAGAGAGCGGATGATTGAAAGTGCAGGAGTTTCCATTATTTCTTAAAGGTCTACCGCTTAATAAAAATCCTGACGTTTGATCTGAATTTACAACAACAAATTGGTTTATCTTTTCGTTCGTCACATAGTAACAATGTAAGCGGTGGTCCAAAATGTTACACCTACAAAGTCTATATAGTACTAGAGACGGTGGTGAAAAAGTGTATGCAAAGTCAAAGGGTTCAATCTGAATTATTCTGCAGTAAAGAAGGTACATTTTTGAGGAATCAATACTTAATGCTGAAAACGAATATTCGCCGAACACGAGAACATGACTGTTGCAGAAATAAAAACATACAAACCCCGAGCAGAGAATATTATAGTTCCTAGGTTATAAAAGACAAAAATAATTAGTTAAAAATCTTTATTTTGTAATAAAATAAATCACAAGATGTAAATGTTGTTTTCTTTATTATCAGGATATAAAAATCTATTTATCAAAAAGACTGCGCAACATTTGCTATGTAACATACATACATTTCATTGGGATATGTCCGTTTTAATTCATCCATATTGGGACAGGCCATGTCTTCCACATTGATGATCTCAACATTTTCGTCAAAGAGTCCTCTCAACCATTGTGCTTTCTCATTTCCTTTAGTATAGACAGATGTATGCTTGATTTCTCTTTGAAGATATTGCTTCACTTTGCGAAATTCAGTAAATCCTCCATCCGAGGTTAGGCCGTGATGATTAAAGATAGAGCCATTTTGCCTGCTTTCTTAGTGATGATGATAATTGGATAGATTTAGACGGAGGCTTCAAAATTAAATGATGACAATGATTATTATGGAGTACAGCTACTTCCTTGACGATAAAATTGTTATTCGGTCCTCGAAATCCCTGAACATCAATAATGAAAGACATTTTTTCGGTTGTTTCTTTGACGGCGACGATTGAAATTTCTCAGCACATTTCTCTAACTCATATTGAAAAAAAAAAACCAAGGAAAACTACATTAAAATAGGGCTTTATTTGTAACCTTTTATATATTCACATCAATTTCTTAATTCTAATCAATTTCATATAATATGCGCAAGTCCTTCTTGACATAGATTTGGGGCTGAGTACCTATAACAAAATTATACGTAGTACGGACCGATTGTTGATCTTGGGAAACGACGGTAACGCCTTCCCACACTCATATTGTAGGGAAAGGCATTAATAAATGATGTTTGATTCACGCAGCTCTTCCACTATAGAATTTATTTCATTCTGATGATTATTATTGCCAGCTTTTCGGGATGCGATCAAAAGTCTTAGTGTATCAACTAGTTCATTGGCATTATCCCAATAGACATAATCGACGGGATTATTAGAGTACACAGAATATGATTTTCCAACTTTCTTTGTTAGATGCTTTAGTAGAGGATGAATAACATGTTTGTACTTGTATCCTTTATTACCGTTGACTTGTTGAGTACTATCATGGTTTCTTAAGTGGGCTTTTGTTTTTTGTAATATTCTAAGATATTCATTCAAGTCTGAATCGGTATACCTATCTTTTTTAGGTTTCTGTCGGAAAATTAGTTCCTTAAGTCCATCCGTTCCAGAGAAAATTTCATCATCGATAACGAAATCCGCGTGTTCGTTAATTGAAAAGTTTGCACTACCTAATTTCACAGAGTTTGACTGCATATCGAAATATGGGCCATAGATTTTGTCGCGATTAGATTCAGAGTATGACGATTGGTTGAATGGGGTACTTTGGTTAGTTGGTGTTCTAAATGAAGCATCTTCTTCTTCCGGTAGAGTTGATTCTGGAGATGAAAATTCCAAGCTCTTCTTTACACTTTGAAGTTTGTCTGAGGGACTTTGAAAATGTAATTGACGTTTGACAGTCTCTTCTACATCTTCCACTGTATCATCATTTTTATTATTGATTGCCTCAGTCTTAATGCTTTCAGCAAATGATTTCAGTGGTTGAATTATGGGCTTAAAAGTACATATCTTCAAATTTTCTCATAATTTTTTCCGCCTTTAGGAGCATGTACTTTTTCTTTAAGGCCTTCTTTGTTTTTATAAGATTTTTCAATAATTTTTCATCTATATTCATATTTGAGCAGGATTCTATAACAGGTAAAACGGGCTGTTGTATTTTCAAAATGGGCTGTTGTACTTTCAAAACGGGCTGTTGCACTTTCAAAAGGGGGTTGTTGCAGTTCCTAGTAGAGCGGTAACGGTTTAGGTTCTATTCGCTTAGGCGGATGCTTGACGACTGAGCAGTGCAATTGCTTCAAATGATTTCTTATACCTACCTTTATCAATACTTAAATGTTTTCATCATTATTCTGAATTGAAGAACTTTTTACTCGATTTTTAAACGCGCCCTCAATAATGCTCACATTCTACTTCAAGAACTGCCTTGAGCTCTCCTTATGACTATTCTTCCTCAGATGTCGAGAGCAATTTCTCATATCCATTGCAGACAATGACAAATAAACATTACAACCATGCTTTTGCTTGATTTTATTTATGAATTTTCTATTCAGCACGTGCGCTATTATTTTCGGCTTTCCTCTGTGAGGAGCATAGATAAACATCGTGGAAGTAAGCGAAAGTTTAAACTGCTTCTCCCGGTCCAAATTGTGATTGTTGAATGGATTTTATGATGATTCGGCAATTGTTGGTCGCAGATTGGACTTATTGGCGTGTTGGATGCTGTTTGTTTACATTATCAATTTTGCTGGTCACAGAGAGGCTTTGTAAGGTGCAGTGACGTCATCGCTAGTACTGTATTGCCTGCTAGATGGTGCTGTTCTCTCTGGTTAGATAATTCGGTTCTGTGATAATGCTCAGGCTAGATGTTTACGTTCGCTTGTTTTTTTTTTGCTGGATTAGGTGTGATTCATAGAAAGCGTTTAATGGCGCGGTTTATTAAAATATGCTTTCTAACAGGGTTGTAAGTTTGTAACCATCTAGACTAGGTAAATTTTAATAATCTATGAACTTTTTAAGAACAAGACCATTTTTCATACACTGTTGCAAATTACTTAAATGAATAATGTATCGATTCTTTTCATTCAGGCTAACAATCAACTTGAAAAACTAACAGCCAGGGGTTTTTATATTTTCGGGGTAAAATGGTATATAATTATGAATATCGTGCAAGTGGGAAGGATAAGTCAAATCTGGATCTGCAACAACCTCCGTTAGTTTGTAAGTTTTTAACCATCTAGACTAGATAAATTTTAATAATCTATGAACTTTTTAAGAACAAGACCATTTTTCATACACTGTTGCAAGTTACTTAAATGAATAATGCATCGATTTTTTCATTCAGGCTAACAATCAACTTGAAAAACTAACAGCCAGGGGTTTCTATATTTTCGGGGTAAAATAGTAGATCATTATGAATATCGTACAAGTGGGGAGGATAAGTCAAATCTGGATATGCAACAACCCTGTTAGTTTGTAAGTTTTTAACCATCTAGACTAGATAAATTTTAATAATCTATGAACTTTTTAAGAACAGGACCTTTTTTCATACACTGTTGCAAATTACTTAAATGAAAAATGTATCGATTCTTTTCATTCAGGCTAACTATCAACTTGAAAAACTAACAGCCAGGGGTTTTTATATTTTCGGGGTAAAATGGTATATAATTATGAATATCGTGCAAGTGGGAAGGATAAGTCAAATCTGGATCTGCAACAACCTCCGTTAGTTTGTAAGTTTTTAACCATCTAGACTAGATAAATTTTAATAATCTATGAACTTTTTAAGAACAAGACCATTTTTCATACACTGTTGCAAGTTACTTAAATGAATAATGTATCGATTTTTTCATTCAGGCTAACAATCAACTTGAAAAACTAACAGCCAGGGGTTTTTATATTTTCGGGGAGAAATGACAGATGGCAAGCTATGAAATATTGCTCGTGGACAGTGTTGTTATATCGTGGGATTTATCCCTTTTTGTGGGAATTTCGATGTCCGAAAAGCCTTCCGTGGGATATATACCGATTCAGACTTGAATGAATATCTTAGAATATTACAAAAAACAAAAGCCCACTTAAGAAACCATGATAGTACTCAACAAGTCAACGGTAATAAAGGATACAAGTACAAACATGTTATTCATCCTCTACTAAAGCATCTAACAAAGAAAGTTGGAAAATCATATTCTGTGTACTCTAATAATCCCGTCGATTATGTCTATTGGGATAATGCCAATGAACTAGTTGATACACTAAGACTTTTGATCGCATCCCGAAAAGCTGGCAATAATAATCATCAGAATGAAATAAATTCTATAGTGGAAGAGCTGCGTGAATCAAACATCATTTATTAATGCCTTTCCCTACAATATGAGTGTGGGAAGGCGTTACCGTCGTTTCCCAAGATCAACAATCGGTCCGTACTACGTATAATTTTGTTATAGGTACTCAGCCCCAAATCTATGTCAAGAAGGACTTGCGCATATTATATGAAATTGATTAGAATTAAGAAATTGATGTGAATATATAAAAGGTTACAAATAAAGCCCTATTTTAATGTAGTTTTCCTTGGTTTTTTTTTTTCAATATGAGTTAGAGAAATGTGCTGAGAAATTTCAATCGTCGCCGTCAAAGAAACAACCGAAAAAATGTCTTTCATTATTGATGTTCAGGGATTTCGAGGACCGAATAACAACTTTATCGTCAAGGAAGTAGCTGTACTCCATAATAATCATAGTCATCATTTAATTTTGAAGCCTCCGTCTAAATCTATCCAATTATAATCATCACTAAGAAAGCAGGCAAAATGGCTCTATCTTAATCATCACGGCCTAACCTCGGATGGAGGATTTACTGAATTTCGCAAAGTGAAGCAATATCTTCAAAGAGAAATCAAGCATACATCTGTCTATACTAAAGGAAATGAGAAAGCACAATGGTTGAGAGGACTCTTTGACGAAAATGTTGAGATCATCAATGTGGAAGACATGGCCTGTCCCAATCTGGATGAATTAAAACGGACATATCCCAATGAAATGTATGTATGTTACATAGCAAATGTTGCGCAGTCTTTTTGATAAATAGATTTTTATATCCTGATAATAAAGAAAACAACATTTACATCTTGTGATTTATTTTATTACAAAATAAAGATTTTTAACTAATTATTTTTGTCTTTTATAACCTAGGAACTATAATATTCTCTGCTCGGGGTTTGTATGTTTTTATTTCTGCAACAGTCATGTTCTCGTGTTCGGCGAATATTCGTTTTCAGCATTAAGTATTGATTCCTCAAAAATGTACCTTCTTTACTGCAGAATAATTCAGATTGAACCCTTTGACTTTGCATACACTTTTTCACCACCGTCTCTAGTACTATATAGACTTTGTAGGTGTAACATTTTGGACCACCGCTTACATTGTTACTATGTGACGAACGAAAAGATAAACCAATTTGTTGTTGTAAATTCAGATCAAACGTCAGGATTTTTATTAAGCGGTAGACCTTTAAGAAATAATGGAAACTCCTGCACTTTCAATCATCCGCTCTCTTATATTCTTAAACAATATCCATAGAAATCAGTCCCTAACCTTCTGGACAAACGGGGATAAAACATCAATCTCGCAGAAAAATCAACATGCAGTTTAACATGTGGAAGATTGTTGGTGCGGCAACTCAAACTATTCATCCTAGATTTTTATACCAACTTCACAATTTTTCTCCCTCTCACACCAAAACATAATTCAATTTTCCTTCATCCATAAATAATATGAACCCCTCTCCTCCTCTAGCAAATAAACCAATACAAAAAAAAAATCCAATGCACATCATCCAATTCAAAATCACAAAAACAAACAACCAACATAACTCAAAGCCAGAACCGAAAAACACATTGTTGCATATCTCCAAATACCTGATTGCACCCTTTTTAGATCACCACACGTTTACGGTTTACGGCGACAATGTCTTGTTTTAGAAAAGAATCGCGGTGGCTTGTGTGATGAAAAGATAAACCAATTTGTTGTTGGGATCAAACGTTACGTTGCCAACATCTTGGGTCTCATTGTCATAATATGAACAGCAACAAAGCAGCACCAAGCCATCCTAACATTACACTCTCTAGCTAATCATTCACAGCATCCCGTAAACAAAGCAACACCAGCCCATCCACTATCTGACCCTACGCACAGCCAAACTGGCACACCAGCGCACCATCTCACTCTATCTCTCTCTCTCTCACCCACAGCGCAAATTATGCAGCAAATCGTTCACCCCCTCTCCAGCTCTAGCAAACAAAGCAACACCAGTCTACCATCCCGTAAACAAAGCAACACCAGTCCATCCACTATCTGACCCTACGCACAGCCAAACTAGCACACCAGCGCACCATCTCACTCTATCTCTCTCTCACCCACAGCGCAAATCATGCAGCAAATCGTTCACCCCCCTCTCCAGCTCTAGCAAATAAAGCAACACCAGTCTACCAGCTAGCAAACAAAGCAACACAAAAAACCAGTACACAAACAAGAAAAAAAAACCATCCACTACCTGACCCTGCACACAGCCAAAACTAGCACACCAGCGCACCATCTCAAAAACCACTACCTGACCCTATGCACATGCCCAACCAACCAACTCACAGCCAAAAAACCACCACCTGCGCACCCGACCAAGCATAAAATCCTGTCCATTGACCTTACGCACCCAGCCAACCAACTCAAAAACCACCACCTGCGCACCCAACCAACCAACTCACACCAGTACCTGACCCTAGCCACACACCTAATCAATCAACTCATTACCTACCACCTACGCATAGCCACACACCCAGCCACAGCCATCTCACTCTATCTCTCTCGCACATTTTCTGTCTCTTTCTAGCACCGAATTCCCATGCCCAACCATCCCAATACCTACTATTGTAATACTAAGTTCTTCAGAAGCACAACGTACCCAGTGTTGTAATTGACATATCCTAACATATTTTCGACTCTTTAAAAAATGTATAATTTTAACTTACACATAATCTGACATTGATGTAGGGTATCGTCCATCGGGCCACATCATAAAACAAACAGTTCGGGACTTGCCATTATAGTACCTAAATAAAAAATAAAAAAAATATGTGTTTATTAATTTAATTTATATATAGGGGCTACATAATTTGCAATCTTCAAATTTTCATAAGATCGGAAATAAAATGAATCTACAAAAAGGTATAAAATAGCTTACTCCCCAAACTATAATTACCATTAAATATTAAACACATTTTATACGCATCGAACAACGAACTTAAATACCTAACCTCCCGTTTCACACTGACAGTTTTGTGGGGGGCCTCGAATAAAAAAAAATAAATAAAATATGGTACACCCTGTGCTCACGAAATTCCACATGGAATTCTACTAGCAATCAGCTGTAACTTATTCGCCCGAATTAAGCGGAAACTGAGCATATTTGCCGTCACAGTGTAATAGGCAACTGGGAGCTAGGGGTTTGGAAAGTGACAGTTGGAGTGTAATGTTAGGATGTGGCCAGGATAGTGGAAATGAGTGGGACAGAGAAGGGAAAAGAATGTCGAGTGCGAGGGACGTGGCATGCTTGTTCGCGCAGCTGTGCTCGCCGGATGGGGTGGTTCTTGCCCCCGCACTTCAACCTCACCTATCACAAAAACATAAATCATGCCTAATAAGATGTTCATAATTCAGACGGGCTGTTACCACACTTAGAGGGCGCTGTCGATGTAACTCAGCACGGCCATGTACCCACCCTACCTGGAGATTCGGTCGGCCATTTTAGAATCTCCCCAACGATGCAGATATTGCAGCTGCTCAGGTCATCTTCGCCAAAACTTAATTAGCCATCCCTCCGCAACCCTGAAAATTTCTTTAGGCGTTCATTGCTCTATTTCTCAAACAAAAGAAGAGGATTTTGACCATTGGACGTAAAAGGCGTTTATTAAAATCATTATAAGTATAATAAATTGATAACTTTAAAATAAAATCAATAAAAATCAGCAAATGAAACACTAAAAAATACAAATTTAGTTAAATTAACATACAAACAAATTTCTCTACTTTAGGATTTAAAGTCAAGTTGTGTTTCCCTTCCCGGACAAAAAAAACTCCTAACTTTTTTCCCCACTAACCCAGCATCTATTACAATCTAATCGGTTATCCTACCTAGAGTGAGCTCAATTTAGGAGGTTTTGTTTAAAAATGTTGCACGAGAAACAAAAAAAAAACGAATAAGAAACGAAACTTTTACAAACTCAAAATTTACATTAATAAGAATTAAACGCTTTTACGCCATTTAACAAAAAAAAAATGTTATCTGCTTCACTTGTTTTTGAGACTATTTTACAGTAGGTATAGAATTTTCCATTTATACCACCTAGATCGATTTAGATTTGAGTTGAAATTTGTAGAAGCAACAATGGCTTTTCTTTTTTATTAATATAATTTACTTCACCTATAATTTTCTTTTCTTTTCAGGTACATAGACATAACAACAGCCTGCTCTTCCATCTGTTAACGTGTAACTTTATTTCCTTTCGTAACCTTAGCCGGAATTAGTGCTCCACGTGTGACATATTAAGTTTTCACGTTTTACCAGGGCAACAAAAGTTGCTAGAGACTTTCGAAAGAAATACGCTAATTACCCTGATAATTTAGCTTAGGCTTAATATCCGTACATCAGTTCAAAAAGGTATTATTTTGCGGTTAAGTGTGTTTAGTTAGTTTTGCACGAAAGGCTATATATAGAGCGAAGCGAAACTCCGTTGAAAGTTTCATTATCCGCTGCGGCGATTCTGCCAATTCGACCAGAACAGTGGGAAACTCCAATCGCCCCAAAAATCTGTAGACATTAGAGATTAGAGTTGATTTTTACTCGGCAAAACGAACTCCACCGCAAATTTTGCAATCACGCAACAAAAAGTTCTTTTGAGAACTCCCCAGGCATCAGCAGTCAGCACCATTTAGTGTTCTCTCAGGCGGTAAATCTTCAGCTGAGCAGGTTAGTAGCTGAATAACTAGAGTGAGATTTACGTCACAGTGACAACGGAGCCATAGCTTAACTCCCCGCCCCACAACAAGCAACTGTCTTAAAAGCTACACTAGCAGCCCAGCGATCATCGGGAGTGAAAGCACTCGTCAAAGCAGTGCAGCATATTGCAAAGAAAATACCACCCACTGTGTTAAATCGCTGAATAAATCAGTGTTGCATCAGTGCGGATGCTGAAAGGCAATTTTATTCGCATAAATATATAAATTTTAAAATAAAACTAACGAGGATTCTCTTTATAATTATTTGTTGGAACTTTATTTACGCACGAGTATAACTAGTTAGTTTGATTGTCGGTTAAAGTCTACTTTTTGGTGAGATGCTGACCGGAGTAAATCACCTCGTCCTCTTGTGTCTGATGTGATGTGGATGGGGGTTGAAATGTGAACCGATGCACATGTTTAAATGGTATTCCGATGCTCAAGTGGTTTATTAGATTACGTGTGTATTGCTAGGTCATAAACAATGATATTTATGATTTCCAGATTATTTCGTTGGTTTGGTGTTTTTTGCTGTCTTTCGTCCAGCTTTATCTTTGGGTGGACTGAAGTGTCAACTTACATTAGTCTTATCTTAAAAAATATATGCACTTCGACTTATGGTCACAGCTGCATCTGGCTGGTTCTGATAACACTTCACAACCATGTGTTATTCACGTCCAGTTGATGGTCTTCTGTTGAACATGATATCATGTTCAATTTCCGGGGTTGGGTTTTGGCATTCTGGAGCATATGTAACTCCTCCCCTCTTTGAATCGTCCATCTGGTGAAATTCGACTGATGGTAGATTCACAGTGGTGTTGGTGCTTGATGGCTTACTCTTCAGATAAATCAGTGTAGTGTGAAACTATACGTTACATTTTTATAACTACAAATTATATTGGTTAATTCTTTTGTATTATTTATGGGTTTATAATCTATTAATTCAATATCTGGTATAATTTCATAGTTAGATATAGTAACTATCAAGTCTCCTTGATATTCTTTACGATTGTATGTTTTATTATTGATTTTAATTTTACAATTCTTAAACTTGATTAAATAATTTCCTTTGTTTGAATATTATAATTCGTTACAATTTTGTTCTACAATAGTTTTTCCAATATTTGTTATTACTAAAAGCTCACCATTTTCTTTTATTTCAGTTTTATTAAAGTTTATCCTTTTACAATTTTTTAATGGTTTTTGCAAGATTAGATCATTAATACATTGATCTTTAATAGGAATTAAATTTTCAAGTTCTTCATTTGAGTAATAAGATTTATTATTTTTTTCTAGTATAACATTGGTTATTAAATCTAATGTAATGTTATTAATAGATTGAATTAATACATTGAATAAAGTATTTGTTATAGAAATCTTTACTGAATTGAGGGATAGCTATGATTATCAATATATTTTCTTTTTTTTAATGTTGTAATTTTTCAAAAGTTATTTGATTCTCTTTTATCCCCTCTAGAGTTAGAATGTCTTGTGTTAATATACCTGTTCTGCTAGTCAAAATGATATCTTCTACCTTTTCTAAAGCGTGTTTGACTTCGCTTATCTGATTGTAGAATTCCATTTCCGCTCTGAAATCGTTTAAACTATTTTTCTTATTTTTGGATTCATTAATTAGAGTGGTATTTCTATTTCTATTAAGTTTTTAAACTGTTTGTCGAACTGTACTTTTATTTTAATTTGTTTGTTATTATCGTCTACAAGTGTTTTGCTATTTTCTTCATATGCTCTGAGTCTGTTTTCAATGTCTTCTCTATCGTCTTCGTCCATGGTTTTGTAAATCATGGCTGATCCTATGAAATTTACTACACCTCTTTTTACAATTGTGTGTGGGATTAGGGTGTTGATTTTCTGTTCAAGTTTATTAATTTCTTGTAACTGTCTGTATGATTTTTCAGGAATAAGTTTGTACTGGTTTTTTAATTCTTTCATAACTTCTTCGTATTTTGTTAAATTCATCACATGGATTATTGTTTTATATTCAGTTCTCATCAGAGTGTTGTGGGGTGAACACACTCAGAGAATTTATCGGAGAATTGTGAGCTCTAACCTCCCGTATATCCACTTACTTTTGAATAAATTAAATAACCAAAGTCGTTATCTATTTGTGAATCATAAGATAAAAAATCTATTAACAATTGTAAAATGCCTTGTTCATAAAATGTGAAAATCTGCAGCAAAGTGATTGTGATTTAAAGAAATGTACCGCAAACACATAGTGAACTCACTGCAGCAAAAGCCCCTACTCAAGTGCATTGATATTGTTGGCATACCAACTATCGACAAGCATAATGCATTGAATACTGCGGTAAAGCTACTAGCAGAAGGTGTGGACAACAGTATTACTCATAATGACATCAAATCCTGCTATATTAGAACAATAACTACAAAGAAGCAAACACAAAACGTAAACAATAAATATGGATCAACTTCTACGCCAGCGAGAACGATGAACATAATATGTGTAAAATTCAATAGCTTGGAATGCAAGCAAAAAATACTTGTAAACAACCGTAGGAAGAAGCTGTCAACGAATATTCTTGGTGCAGAATTTGGTAATAAGCCTATATTTATAAATGAAATTTATCAACATATAATAGATTGTTTGTTTAACAAAGCTAAGCAGATTAAGGTAGACAAAAATTTTTCGTTCTTATGGGTCAAAAATGGGGTTATTTTACTAAGAAAAAAGGAAGGGGAAAATCCCATAAGAATTTCTTCTTTTGAGGATCTAGACAATTTATCTTAAATTATGGTTAATATACAAATGAATCAAATTGAAGCTCCTTTAAATAGTAATTTAACCTGCTTCTACCAATATGACAAAGATTTTTATGATGTAGTTTATAACGCTAATGTATTAGTTAACAACTTGTTCATTATTCACCAAAATATTAGAAGCATGCGCAAAAATTTTGATTTATTTTTAACACATTTGGATTCATTCGTAAAAAAGCCGGATTTAATTTTTCTCTCCGAAATATGGATTTATGACCATGAAAAGGATTACTTTAATATACCTGGATATAAATTTTATCCTAAATGTAACAATTCATATGCAGCGGGTGATACTGAGGTTTTTGTTTGTGATAGTTTAAATGAGAATTGTGAGATCTGCAGCCCTAATCTGATCAGGGGCGAATCCAGGAATTCTGTTTGGGTATGGTCACGTTGGCCGAGGCCAGCCGACCAATAAAAAATATTTTTAAAAATAGATAGGTATACATACAAACTTGCATATCTAAAGGGTTTCCCATAATTCACGCACAATTTGAATTTTGCGCCATTTAATAGTACAGTGATGCCAACGGAAAAAAAGATAACTACGAGTATGTGACAGCTGACAGTTCCGGGTTAGTAAAAATGGAGCGCTATACGCAAGAACAACACATTTTCATTGTTGAGCAAAATTTTAAAAATAATGAAGGTTTGTCAGCTACAGTCCGCAATTTTCGAACAAAATATGGCCATCATAGTGATTTAAAACCATCAGTTGTGAAGAGAATAATTGAAAAATTCCGGGAGACTAGATCAATTAATGATCTTAAACACTCTGGGCTGGGTGTCCTGTCACAAATCGTTCAACAGAAAACATCGAAGCAGTTCGCGAGAGTATTGCTGACAGACCAGGAACACCAATTCGGCACCGTAGTCAAGAATTGGGCATTTCGAGAAGCTCTTTACGGTTTTTAGTGCATTACAAGATATGAATGTGACCATTATGTGGTTTCAACAAGACGGTGCCTTATAGCCAGAGAAACAATTCAATTACTGCATGAGTCATTTCCTAAGTGTGTATCGGCCGTTTTGGCGATCAGAATTGGACATCCAGATCTTGCGATTTAACGCCATTTTTTCTTTGAGGTTTTTTGAAGTCAAATGTCTAAGGAAACAAGCCCACGACCACCAGCGCAGCGCCTTGAAAGAGGAAATTGGGAGGTGTATTAATGCAATTTGCCCACATTTATGCTAAACGGTTTATAGAAAATAAAAGCCGTGGCGGCCATTTATCCGATGTGCTATTCCATACATAACCCCAATCTGTATAGGTATACGTATACTCTATGAATTAATAAAAAAATGTAAGCTTTCTAATTAAAAATCTCTACCTTCTATAAAAATTACATTTTAAGTGAATTATGGGACACCCTTTATATAGAAATGTACCTTATGCCTAGTCTCAATGGAAAAAAATCGGTAAAAAACATACATAAGATTTATTATATGCATAATATGTATTACGCATTTATTTAAAACTAGCGCACCCGGCAAACGTGGTTTTGCCTGCTCTTACATTTTCATTTCATTTTTATTTAACCGATGTGTCCAGACTGAATCTGTACTCCGTGTGCTTCGACCGATATTTCCTCGGACGTGTGCCCATGCCCACGAATTGTATTGTCTAGAACAATTTTTTCCCATGACTGTCGAAGAATAACGTTTGAAATGTATTTTTTTGTTATGAGAGGTGTCACACCCTTTTGTCCAGTCCCGCCAGGTTTTGTAAAATTCTTCAATCAGGCAATGTTCAGATATCGTGATTTAAATAACTTTGTTGTAAGGGTGGTGCCATGGCCCGTTTTCCAATCCCACCCAATTTAGCTCCCATGGGTGTCCAGAAATAGGATTTGAAATACAGCAATACGAACAAAACAAAAAAAAAGAATCATGAAAATCGGCTCAGCGGTTATCGAGTTATAACGGGAGTCGGACAGAATCCCGAAAAATGTAATCCCGAAAGCCCAAAATCCCGAAAATCCAAAATGCCGAAAGCCCAAAATCCCGAAAATCCAAAATCCCGAAAACCCACAATCCCGAAAAAACAAAATCCCGAAAAGCCACAATCCCGAAAATCCACAATCCGGAAAATCCAAAATTCCGAAAGGCCAAAATCCCGAAAGTGAAACTAAAAATTTTATTGTAGAAACAAAAATATAAGCCAAATTTATTTAACAAAATAAACAAAATAACAAACTTCAAATAAATAAAACATAACAAAAACAGTTTAAATCTTATTAACAAAAACATATAAAAAACGATCCATGACAAAACAATATCTAATACAAGTTCATATTGTACGCAATTCATGTTAGAAAACTTATTTTAGAACGCTCGTTACGTTCCGCGTAAAATTTTGTAATTTTTTTTCCTTCGTCACATAACATTTTCTTAGTTGTTGCATCTCACCGGCAATTATTTTAGCCAAACATGTTTTCACACGGATTTACTCTTCACATAAAAGAGCAATCAGTGAATATACACCAATGTGTGAATGCCCTGCGAGAACTTTCAGCCGGCGGCGGAGCCACGCCTCTACGTTGTTCTGTGTCCGCCGCAGATTTGGGTTCAAAAGGTTACAAACCGACCAAAAATTAGGGGAGTATGCATGACCTGCAAGTCCGTAATGTTTTCTTTTTCTACTCACTTTGTATTACGATGTTCACTGGCTAAAATCTAGTCGGTCAGCTATCACACATCACACTATATGAGATCAGCACAACTGAATGCACATTGCGAATTGCAGCGCAACATTACAAAACATTATTAAGGTAAATGGAATGGACAAACACTTGTCTATTTTACATTCAAAACAAAATAAAGAATCTCGAAAACGAGATCCCGAAAAATTATATAAAATGAAAAATTTGCGCAAATTTTTCATTTTATATAATTTTTCGGGATCTCGTTTTCGGGATTCTTTTTTCAGGATTTTGTATTTTCGGGATTTTGGATTTTCGGGATTTTGGATTTTCTGGATTTTGGATTTGCGGGATTTTGGATTGTCGGGATTTTGGTTTTCGGGATCGTGTCCCCAATCCAGTTATAACATCATCGAGTTTCTCCCAATAGATGATATTTTTTGTATGGGCGGTGCCACGCCCTTTTGTCCAATTTTCACCAATCATACAGCAACACTCCTAAGCCAATACCTAAAATTGTCTGTAAGTTTCAACTGAATCAATTCGGCGGTTTTCGAGATATACGATTTTGAATGTTTTTGTATGGGCGGTGCCACGCCCTTTGTCAAATTTTGACCAATCTCCAGAGGAGCACTCCTGGGATTATCTGTAAATTTGAGCTTAATCGATTCGGCAGTTTTTGAGATATACGATTTTGAGTGTTTTTTTTTTGTATGGGAGGTGCCACGCCCCTTTGTCCAATTTTGACCAATCGCCTTCAGTGCACTCCTGGGCTAATACCTAAGATTATCTGTAAATATGAGCGCGATAGAGTCGGTGGTTTTCAAGTTATACGTATCCGAACACATTTTAGAACTCATTTTTATATATACAATATAGATATAATAAAATATAATATATAATAACTGTCTATAGATAATACACATAATATGATTTGACCCGGATTAATTTTTAACACGTAACACAAAAAAAAGGGAAATTTCCAGAATTGCAAGTGAGGCAATTTTGTTTGACAGCCTCCGAAAGTGCAAGAAATGTTGTTTGGTTTTCTTTCATGTATTTAAGATTTTACCATATAATTTGTTCCTACTACTGTGCGAGGAATATTTTAAATGATATGTAAATATACAAAACATAAAAAAATAGATAACAAAAAAAGAAACACAAATGCCAAAATAAATTAGTTTTCGTTGGTAAACTCGAACTGAGAGCAAATTTATTAACTCTCAGCTGTAGTTATTTTCAGTTATTTAAACTTTTTTTCTTTTTTTCTCTGGAGTTTTGGGTATGGTCATGACCCCCATGACCATACCCCTGGATCCGCCACTGAATCTGATAGGGTCTGATATGATAAAAGTTTCGTGCATTAGAGACGACAAAAAGTTTGTTTTTATGTGTTTTTATAGACTTCACGATAAAAGTAAGGATGTTTTTGTTGATGAGTTATCTTCCCTTTTGTGTGACGAACGCTCAAGAAATCTGTTCATTATAGGTGATATGAATATAGATATTTTACAAGAATCTGTAGTAGCGAAAGATATCTTACGTTAATGTCTGCGAGTGGGTTGGAGTCGTGTATCAATGAACCAACAAGGACTTCTGGCAGTACTCAAACTTGTATTGACCATATTTTTGCTAGGTTGGATCTAAATGCCAATCTCTCCTTAATAAGTGTAATATCAGATTATACAATTACTGATCACAGTATGACATGACTTTTCTTTAAGAGTGATACGATTAAACGCCCAAAAAATGTAGTGCCTGATTTTTTAACTCAAAAAACCAACTTTAATTGTCTTAATGCACGCTTACTACAGGAAAGCTGGTTTAGTGTATACAGGGAAAACAATCCTTCTATTGCATCTATTCTATTGTAATAGTTATATAATAGGGATATAACTAGTTCCGTAGAAATGGCTAATGTCTTCAATGAGTTTTTTATTAGCGTTCCGATCATTACTCTTTCTGATGCTGGTTATGATACAGCGTCTCCGATTTCGTGTTCGGAAGACTGTCACAATAGAGATAGTAGTCAACAAAATATTTTTTTCTTTGAACCAATCTCTTCTTTTGAATTATTTAGAAGTATAATGTTGCTGGACGACTCGAATTCTGCTACGTTGAATAGTTATTCAAGTGTTTTTCTGAAGAAAATCTGTTTTAATGTTGTTGATGTCTTAGCACACATTTTCAACAAAAGAGTATACTGTTCTATTTTTCCGGATAGTCTGACGACAGCTGAGGTCATACCTATATTCAGAAAAGGTGACAGGACAAAGCTGGATAACTACAGGCCGATCTCTCTTCTTCCAGTCTTTTCAAAAATTTTTGAGAAGGTGATAAAGAGCAGAGTTGTCGCATTTCTTGAAAAACAATTATTCTTTAGCAGAAACCAATACGGCTTTAGAGCTGGCAAATCAACGGAAGATGCACTTCTTAATTTCTGTGGTCAGGTTCACGATAGTTTAAATTGCAAAAGAAACACTGCTGCTCTGTTTATAGATATCACTAAAGCCTTTGATACTGTTGCCCACGATCTCCTATTGGTGAAACTGGAAAAGTCTGGTCTCAGGGGCTTTATTCTTAATTGGTTCGCTTCATATCTCAAAGATAGAAAACCAATGGTTAAGATTGGGAATTCTTTCAGTGAAAATCGAGACGTTCGGATCGGAGTTCCACAGGGCTCCGTTCTTGGTCCTCTATTATTTATATTCTTTATAAATTCTATCTTTAACCAACAATTAAAGTGTAATCAAACTGGTTTTGCGGATGATATTGGGTGCTTATATTCAAATGTGTCTGTACTGGATTTGATTGCTGATATTAACCATGATTTGGAAATACTAAGGCATTGGTTCGGTATGCACAAGCTAGTTATTAGTGATAAGACTAAAATCATGTTTTTTAACTTACCATCACTAGACAGACACCCTCCTAATTGTATCTTTCATAGTTTTGATTGTAAGAAAATGTGTTTTAGTAATAGTAATTATGTTGCAAATAACGGTCAAATAAACTCAAATTCGGAAAGCCTGACCTGCTCTTCAAAATGTTTTTCTATTGAAAATGTTAATGCTTTTAAATATCTGGGTTTAACTATTGACAACACCTTCGCTAGGGGCAGGGACCTTGACGTGTGCGCATTTCATAAATGCGCCGGTGCGAAGGCTTAATGTTGCAATGACTCAATGGGCTATGCTGTCGGAGGCGGTAGTCGCCTGAAGGGTCACCCATGGCAGACAGGCTGTTGAGGAGCAACAAACTAAGAACTGCCCATGAGGAGTAAACCGCATTACTAAATCTCTAATCCAAGGTGGAACAGCATATGCTGAGGGATGCGTGACTAAGAGAGTGCTTAGTCGCTAATATGCGAACTCCGAATACCAGGCGACCTTCGGTTTTAAACCAGCCTTCCCGTGCCGTACCGGGCTCCGGCATGGGTGATGTTTCTTTCCCGGATACTCGTGGGATCAATATTTCAGACCAAATTAACAAAAATTTACAGACTGATGCCTCTGAAATCGCATCAACCTCTGGTCTTGCTGTTGGGCAACCAGAAGAACAAACAGATCGTGCAGCCACAGGGCTCTCGATGGTCAAAAACCTTCGTGCTATAGAGCATACGACCATAACTTCTCGGTCTGCTGATGGGCAACCGAACCCCCCCCAAAGTAAGGAAGGAGACGTCTTGTGGACCCCATCCGAACTTCTAGATTGTGCCAGAAAAGGAGTTGAGGATTTGCCCACTTCCGACTCTGACACATCCACCGTTGTTGACACCTGTAGTGTGGTATCCGAGAAATCGGGATGCTCTGCAATTGGCAAGAGCTTTGCTGGACTACAGATTCAGCAAGGTGGATACGTTAAGCTCAGCGGTTTCGCAAACAGACGCTTCAAAAGTGCCTTGCGAAGTGGCTTAGACAGAGAAAGTGCTCTCATCTTAGCCAAAGCCGCTCAGGATAAAAGACCGAATGCCAAACGAGTAAGATCGGAAGATTACACTCCCCCTACATCGGCCGCAAAGAAGGTCAAGAAAGGTCCTATACCTGAGGCTCCCACCTTTAGCCAGGTGGCAAGCCTAGTTAGGTTAGGTATCGTTCCGACCGACTTGACTACACAACCACTCTCTCCGGAGCAAATGGCTCTCGTACAAGAAGCGGTTATCGACACCTCGATCGAGATGAGCAACTGTGGCGTTTGGCCAAAGTTCTCAGGCTCGCATCTGAAGACGGGGTGGCTTTTGTTTGTCTGCTCAGACAGTGCTACTGCTGGATGGATGCGCTCTAATTTTGAGAGTATCAGAATCAAATGTGGTCTGGACCTGATGCTGGTGGAAGAGGATTCATTTCCAAAGCCACACATCGTCCGTGGCTTCTTTCCACAGAGTCTGGAACTCTCAAATGAAAAAGTGCTAGCCACCATCACGGCACAGAACGCCGATCTAAAGGCAATTAACTGGAGAGTCATCAAAAGGGATAAGGATGGTGCATTCCTTCACCTGGTGCTCGCAATTGATGACGCATCCATGGCCAAACTCCTGGAACTGAAGGGGAAGATATCATACCGCTTCGGTCAGATCAAGTTGATTCTCAAGAGCACCGACAAGAATCCTGAGACTGACAGCAGTACCCCTAAAGTCGGAGGGAACGCCACTTCGGTACCTTCGTCTGGCAAAGTGGCCGAGAAGGTACCCATCATTACCACACACAGCGGCACTAATAGCGGAAAGACGACAGCGCTGGCTGCTCCCATGAACCGCACCCAATCAACCAACATAGGCAGTGGTACTGCTGATGGGCATGCCACTCCCAGCGGGTCTGGGTGTAGCTCTAAGGCGACTACCGGCGCTCAGTTGACCCGCTCGCACACTGCACCAAAGGGCACAGTGCCCCGCAGCTCCGTCAATACGGCTGGTAAGTCAGCAAAACCGACTAACGCAGACTTTGGTCGCGCCAAAGGTAAGAACGAGTCTGCCAGGCTCAGCACAATTGGTCGACCTGGACAGGCTGCCTGCCGCAGAGGAAAGGGCCCTAAAAAAGCCCAATTACTCCGACAGGCTAGATCCGAAAAAGATCTATGAACACCTTGAGGGTGTTACAGGCGAATCTCCATCATGCTAAGGGCGCGTCCGCTACCCTTAGTAAGAGGTTCGCCGAGGAGAAGATAACTCTGGGTCTCATCCAAGAACCTTGGGTTATCCGCGGACATATAAGGGGACTTGGAAATAGGGCAGGTGAGCTTATTTATAAACGCGATGAGCCAGTGCCAAGGGCGGCCTGCTTTATCGACAAAAATATCGACTTTCTTCCCATTCCAGAATATACAACAAAGGACTTAGCGTCCCTACTAGTGCAGGTACCGACCGACAGAGGCACTCAAACAATCGTGTGTGCCTCGGCATACTTCCCCGGCGACGACGACAACATTCCGCCAACGGAAGTCCAAAATCTCATTCGCTACTGCCAGAAGAACAACCTACACTACATCATCGGGTGTGATGCAAATGCTCATAATATGATCTGGGGAAGCAGCGACAACAACAAAAGAGGTGAGTGTCTTTTGGATTATCTAGTTAGTAGTAATGTTGATATTCTAAACAAAGGTTCTAAACCAACCTTTATAAATGCGATACGCGAAGAGGTAATTGACCTCACTCTTGCTAGCTCATTTATTTCTAATTTCATTGTAAATTGGCATGTGTCAGATGAAGCCTCACTGTCAGACCACCAGCACATTAGGTTTGACATACCAGGTCAATCGACACAGGCCCCAAACAGGTACGATCCCAAGTCGACGGACTGGAAAATGTATCGAGGACTTGTACTCTCTAAGACGGATATGCTTGTTTCGACAATTGAGTCCACGTGGGACCTTGATGAAGCAGCATACCAGCTAAATAAATTGTTGCTAACCTCCTACCAAAGTAGTTGTGTCAGTAAAACCAGCTTGTGTAAACGTAAGGTTCCCTGGTGGAATGACCAACTTGCTAAACTCAGGAAGAAGGTTAGAAAACTCTTTAACCGTGCTAAACAGACCAAAATGTGGGACGAATATAGGTTCGCCCTCACAGAATATAACTCAGAACTGAGACGATCGAAAAGAGCATCATGGAGAAAATGCTGCGAAGACATAGCAGACATGCCGGTTGCGGCACGTATCCATAAGGCTCTACGTAAGGATCATAACAACTGTGTAGGTTTGCTAAAGAAATCAGATGGTACCTACACGACGGACCGTACGGATACAATTAAAACCTTACTTCAGGTTCATTTCCCAGGTTCGTCTTTCCGTGAAACACACGATTACTCAAACGTTACTGACACTAAGGTCTCTATAACAAGTAGGGTTAACAGCTTATCTGGAAAAATGTTCAGCCCAGACAAGGTAAGATGGGCAATTGGCTCTTTCAAACCTTTCAAGGCCCCCGGGGGTGACGGCATATTCCCAGCCTTATTACAGAGGGTTATAGACGTTATACTTCCTGCGGTTATTGCCTTATTTAGAGCAAGTTACAACTGGGGATACATTCCATTCTCCTGGAGACAGGTGAATGTGATCTTCATTCCAAAAAATGGCAACAGGCCAAGCGAACTGCCTAAATCATACAGACCTATCAGTCTAACATCCTTTGTTCTTAAAACCATGGAAAGACTTATCGATGTTCATATTAGAGGCCAGTTAGAAACTTCTAACTCTCTCCACTCAAGTCAATTTGCGTACAGAAAGGGTAAATCCACTGAAGGCGCTCTTCATTGCCTTGTCAGAAAGGTAGAAGAAACTTTCAGATCCAAGGAAATTGCCCTATGTGCCTTCTTGGACGTTGAGGGCGCCTTCGATAATACCGGCTATGACTCGATCGCTAAGGCAATCAGAAGCAAAGGTATCGAAGACCCGACCAACCAGTGGATCAGAGCCATGTTGGAAAGTCGGATAATTACATCCTCCTCCGGAGGTGTGTCGGTGTCTGTGACAGCAGCAAAAGGCTGCCCTCAAGGGGGAGTACTCTCTCCTCTCTTGTGGTCACTTGTTGTCGACAGTCTGTTAGTCAGTCTGCACAGCCTAGGCTTTAGTGCCATCGGCTACGCTGACGACCTAGCGATCATCATCAGTGGCAAGCTCAGCGCTACCATTACCTGTAGAATGCAGAACGCACTTCTACATGTCTCAGAATGGTGCAATTTCGAAGGTCTTTCTATAAATCCTAGTAAAACCATTCTAGTGCCTTTTACAAGGAAGAGATTGATTAATCTTAACACTATAACCGTAAACGGCACTACCTTGAGTTACTCCAATGAAGTCAAATATCTCGGAATTGTCCTTGATAAGAAGCTCAACTGGAACTCACAAATCAAGTCTGCCACAGAACGTGCCACTAGAGCCATGTGGGCCAGTAGGCAACTGTATGGCAGAACTTGGGGTCTAACCCCCAAAATGATACACTGGCTGTATATCATGATGGTAAGGCCCATTATCACATACGCGGCAATTGTCTGGTGGCCGAAAGTTCTTGAACGAACAACGGCAAATAGGCTACAAAAGCTACAGCGTATTGCCTGTCTAGGCATCACGGGTGCTATGCGCACCTGCCCTACTACAGCATTAGAAGCTATTATAGGGCTCTCACCCTTACACATATTTATTAGGAAAGTGGCAGCTAGATGTGCTATTAAGCTGCAGCTAGAATACAAGTTTAAACCAGCTGACCATGTGGGACACCTGGAAATACTTAACTCAATCCCAAACATGGATATGTTCTGCTCCATCCCCGACATTATGGTTAGGGAATATTGTTTTGGGAAACTATTTGAGGTAGAAATACTGGACCGCACGAAATGGGCCAATGGTGCTCCAACATTGGACCCTAAAAGTTTGGTCTGGTACACTGACGGATCGAAAATGGAATCTGGTGTTGGTGCTGGTGTCTTTGGACCCAATACCAAAGTCTCAATACCCATGGGAATGTGTCCCACTGTTTTTCAGGCTGAAGTCCATGCCATTGAGATCTGCGCCGTCCTAAACTCAAATAAGGGAATTAAAGGCGCCAAAATACAAATCTTTTCAGATAGTCAAGCGGCCTTACAAGCCCTATCATCCAATACGTTGGACTCAAAATCAGTAAAGTGCTGCTACGATGCCTTGCAACTCCTATCCAAACACAACAAGGTCAAACTTGGTTGGGTACCTGGACATCAGGGTATTGCAGGCAACGAATCGGCGGACCAACTAGCTAGGGCCGGATCTGAATCCGCGTTCTGTGGACCAGAACCTTATTGCAGAGTCAATTGGACTACTGCCTTAGGTATAATTAACGATTGGGAACATCAACTTCGTCTGTACCACTGGGAAAATGTTCCGGGATTAAGACAATCCAAAAGTTTAATTAAACCTTACTCCTACAAGGAAATCCTCAACCTAAACAAGGATACTATCAGAAGGCTGGTGGGCTTTCTCACAGGCCATTGGGGCTTGCGATATCATCTTAACAAAATGAATCTGTGCCCGGAGACAGAATGTAGATTCTGTCTTGAGGATGAGGAATCCTCCGAACACATTCTCTGTGATTGCCCGGCACTTCATTGGTTAAGAAAACGTATCTTCAACAAGGAAATACTTTTACCAGCAGAGCTTAGGAACTCCGCTACTAAGGATATTGTGGCCTTCACTAGGGAGGTCACACGTCTCTTAGAATAACCTTATCCCTTACGATACAATAGATCTTGTCAGGTCGCAGTGTCAGCCATATGGGCAGGGAAACTTAAAAAAAAAAAAAAAAAAAAAACTATTGACAACAATATGAACTGGAGTATACACACTTCCTTACTAAAAAAATATCTTCTAAAAGCAACATATATTATGTATCACCTAACTATGCTCCCAGAAACTTTTAGAGACAATTTATTATAGTTTGGTTCAATATAAGTTGCAATATGGGCTCGTATGTTGGGGTGGTACTTACAGCAATAGTTTACAACCCCTAATTGTATCTCAGAAACATATACTAAGATTAATATGGAAAAAACAACGCCGTGAACATAGGTTTTGTTTGTTCTGCAAATCAAAGATACTTCCGCTGAAACATCTTTATTTTTACAAAGTCTTAAACATATTTTACTTAAGAAGTGGAAACTTATCAAATCAGAATTTCACTACTTATGGACTTCGCAGCACAGAACGATGTCTTGCTAATATTCCACCTCACAATACTAATCGCTTTTTACAATTTTACACTTCAGTAGCACCCAGACTATTTAACAGGTTACCTTTCGAACTTCCAAGCATAAAAAAAATCTTTTCATTCAACCGAGAAATTAAAAAGTGGCTATTTAGGTTTGACTTTAATGAAATTAACAACTTAATAAAAGTTATTATATATAGTAGCTTTATTTAAGAAAAATGTTAGCTTTTTTTTATCTTATGTACTAAATTTACAATTATAACGTTATCAGATTATACAGTAATCTTTATCACCCCACAACAATTGTATTTATCTTATAAGTTATAAATTTCTAAATTGAAATAATGCATCCGTCACTAGTTTTTTTTTTTAACTAAAGGATGTATCCTCTATTCCTCAATGCGCATTGTTAAGTTAAGTTTATTAATATATTGTGTAGTTATGTCTCATTGCTTGGAATAAATGAATTGAAATTGAAAAAAAAATTATTCTTCGATGAAGTTTATAGGTTTACTGTTGCGACTAGCAACATGACCAAACACACATCAAATAACAAAGTTGCGATGTTGCAAAAGAACATCAAACAACAAAGTCATCGCCATACGACGCCACCAGCCACCGTCTCATATCACCACAATAAACAAAAAACTATTATGTTATAGCTTTGACACACCAACCCAAAATCACAGCTGCAGTTCCGACCCACTGCCATTAACACAAATCAACACAAGATTAAGTTGCAGTTCAGACCCACTGCCACTCACCCAAATCAACATGAATCTAAGTTGCAGACCGATCCACTGCCAGCGCATGTCATAATCGGAAGAAAGGATCGAATTACATCGTGGCCCACTGCCATCACTTTGGGGACAATATGCAGCGCCCAAACAAACAACAATTAAATAATTGATGTGTCACCCACTTGACACGATTATTTCAGTTAAAAGGGCCAAACCCACAAGGCATGCGACAGAAAAGAATTAGATACAAATATGGCAAGTTTGTATTCGATAATTGCTATCGACGGCGCTATTGGCGGCGGCGCATTCATAGTCAACGAAATATGGAAGGCGATAACGTGGTACAAAGTGCTCAATACCACTAAACTATGGAACGTATGGGACTGGTGGTGACGGGCGAAAAGAGGAAGGCGTATAAAAGGCAGAAGCAGAAAACAGAGCAACACAGTCCACTTTTATCCATTGACTTAGCAACAAATCTAAGATTGTATTCAACTTTTCTGATAAATAAAATTAAAGCAACAAATCTAAGATTGTATTCAACTTTTCTGATAAATAAATTAAAGCAATTATAACGTAACTACGAAAATTGTAGTGTTTTCTTTCATTGAAGATTTTCCGCTCAATTCTGTTTGAACTTTAGCAAGTTGCCGTGGCGCAACATATGGTCCTTCGAGCCGGATCTCATTCGTCAAAGATTGTGATTGTGTATCAATAGTGTTGTGATCCAACATCGGATCATCCTTCGTCAAGGATATCCATACAGAAAAAAGTGAATTGTGAACTCAAGTCGAATTATTGTGACCCAACAACGGGTAATTACAGATATAGTGAAAGTGAACTCAACTACAGCTATTACGACCCAACGACGGGCAATACTGTACTTAACATTT
This sequence comes from Cheilosia scutellata, assembly GCA_955612985.1. NCBI lineage: Eukaryota > Metazoa > Arthropoda > Insecta > Diptera > Syrphidae > Cheilosia > Cheilosia scutellata. The sequence goes on along the minus strand of OY015312.1, from coordinate 78,873,895 downwards.
TGCGAATTGTGTCGCGTGAAAATAAGTGAAATAACAGTTGTTGTGATCCAACAACGGGAAAGACAGTCCCAAGTAAACTCATAGCCCTATTATGGCTATCAAATATCAATTATTTGATACTTGATAAGATCTATCAATTCATTGATCATTTGGTATTATGGTATCAATTGATTAATTTTACCCCATTGTGAATACTTATCAAAATATCATTGAGAATGGGTTTCTTTTTGACGTTTGACGTTTCTGATTTGTAGTTGGTTTTTGTTTTATGGCTGAAGACTCGTTTTCGTTGAATAATGTTAGTTGTTTTTATTAAACAAAAGTCGCTTTTTTCGCAAATCAAAAGAACGACCAACACTGTTGATTGTGCAATGCCAATATTGAAGTTATTCCCAACGCTCAGTTGATAGTTTCCTTTTTGTAAATAATTTTAAAATCGCCGCTACTCGTAGTTTAAGTACATTTGGGATGTCTACCGCTGACCTTTCGCTCTAAAGTCGTTATTTTACATTAAAAACGAGGATACACATTTTTTAATTTGATGCGCCCGAATATTTGATACGTATCAACGAGAAATTTGTGGTTGATAGAAAATTTGATGAATATCAAATTTTTTGATAGCCGTAATATCAAATTTATCGATAAAACTATTCACAATAGATCTTAAATCTAATACAATTCACAATTCATCAAAAATGTTGATAGGTTGATAACCATAATACCGATTCATTCATTTTGTTGATACGTATCAATTATTATCAAATATCGTATTGATATTTGATAGCCATAATAGGGCTGTCAAAGTGAAACAATTGATTGAAACCTGAACAACAGCAACCTTAACATCAGAAGCAGATTTTGACAACCACTGAAGAGTAAGCAGCTATTTGACCACCGGCAGATACTGTGGAACCAAAGAAAAAAATTATTTTATTTTTACTAGAAAGCAAATTAGAAAACTATTAAGGTCTCTAAATCAGGTAGAATAGGAAAATGAGTAAAACGAAATTGACTACGGCCTGCGGAACGGTCACAAATTTCTTAAGGGAAGTGAAAGGTGAATATGACAAATATGTCGAGACTAAGGCCACTCCTCAATCAAGGTTCGCTCTTCAAGCACGATTGGAGGAGCTGGAGGACATATTTGCCAGTGCCAAACGGCACCATATGCTCATTGTTGCATCCACTGAGTCAAATGAAGTTAAGACTTCCTATTTGGAACAAGAAATCTTCGGCACACTGAAAGAATTATATTTTCAATATATGGCTACATTAAAGGAAGCCCTTGATACTCTCAATGTGTCCAAGGAAACAGCGGGTCCCACCATTTCCAGTGATTTCAAGCTTCCAGCTATAAAAATACCATGTTTTGGTGGCAATTATGAGAGCTGGCCAGAATTCAGCAATTTATTTAAAAGTATCGTACATGATAATAACACATTATCAAGCGTGCAAAAGCTGCACTATTTAAAGGCAAATGTCAGCGACGAAGCCGCACGTCTGCTGCAGCATTTGGTAATCAATGAGAAGAATTATGATTCAGCTTGGACAATTCTGACTACACGATACGAGCATAAACGCTTGCTAGTCAATTGTCAACTGAGACTCTTCTGCAACCAAGCGAAGTTACACAACGAAGATGTGAAGGGTATTAAGGCATTATTGGACACCACTAATGAATGCGTCCAATCGTTGAGAAATTTGGAGGTACCCGTGCATCAATGGGATGCTATAATTATACATCTAATGATACAGAAATTACCGTCGCAAACTCAGGGTCTTTGGGAAGAGCATATTGGATCTTCCAAAGCACTACCTGATTTAGCAGATTTCACAGAGTTTCTTACAAACAGATACAGAACTCTGGAAGCCATTGGTCAGATCGCCAAGATTGGGCAAGGACCAAGCTCAAAGAAAATTTCATTGCACACAAAGAAAAATGATCACTATTCGTGTGCCCTGTGTAACGGGTCCCACTCGATGCGTCGATGCAGCAAATTCTTGGCAGCCGATCCAAGAAAACGACAAGAAATCACGCGTCAACATCATTTGTGTTTTAATTGCCTGGCAAGAGGGCATGATAGAAATAGTTGTCCCAGTCATTTCAAATGTGCTGAATGCCAAGGACAGCATCACACTTTATTACACATCCAAGCAAACAATGCTAGAGGGTCCAATACGTCATACCAGCCAAATAGGAATGGCCAACAAATGCAGAGACCAAGGGATCCTCAACCTTCGACATCACAGAACTGCAACGCATACGTGATGGAAGAAATTCAAATAGCAGCAGGAGAAAGACCAGAGAAGAAACAACCAACAGTTCTCTTGGCGACGATGCTGGTAAACGCGATGGATCAGTCAGGTAAATTAATCACACTACGCGCGTTACTGGATCCTGGATCTGAAGCATCGTACATAACCGAATCTGCAATTCAATTGTTGAAATTAAGGAAGACAAAACAAATAACTGAGATTGGAGGAATTGGCGGAGTGAGTAATTGTAGCTCAAAAGCGAGCGCTTTGGTCAGTTTACATTCATTAATGGACCATGATTTTGGCATTACTATTCAGGTTTTAGTATTGCCCAGATTGACAGCATGGCTTCCAAGCAAGAAAATGGATAAGTCAGAGTGGCCACACATATCCGGACTTGCACTAGCTGACCCCCAGTTTAATCAACCAAACAAAATGACATATTGTTAGGAAGTGATGTATACCCAGAAATTTCGCTCCAAGGTTTAATCAAAGGAAAATGTGGTACACCCATGATACAACAAACGGTATTTGGATGGGTGCTGATCGGCCCAGTTTTTGAAGGCAAACGTGTTACGAATTCATTTTATACGAAGATAGAAAACGTAGAAGGGATCCTGCAGAGATTTTGGGAAATTGAACAGGACCCACAAAAAATGGTGTTTACCCGCGAGGAAGAAGACTGTGAGTCCCATTTCTGCGAAACACATGAACGCATGCTAGACGGAAGGTACAAGGTCTCATTGCCGTTCAAGGAAGGACGTCACCCACAAATGGGGAGATCATACAATTCAGCCTTAGCCAGATTTTTGCAACTTGAAAAACGTTTCAAAACAAATCCAGATTTCGCCCAAAAATATAAACAGGGTATGGAAGAGTATTTTGAATTGGACCAGATCGAAGAAGTCCCGAACGTCCAATTGATTAACGCACATCAACATTACTATTTACCACACCATGTTGTAATGAAGGAATCAAGTACAACCACAAAACTTCGCATTGTTTTCGATGCATCCTGTCCTACATCGGATGGATCATCGCTCAACCATCGCAGCAAGACAACATCATTGATCACATACTACGTATTCGCAAGCATCGAGTTGCGTTTGTGGCTGACATCAATAAAATGTACAGACAGATTTGGATAGCTAACCAAGACGCTATGTACCAATTAATATTATGGAGAAGAAGAGAAGATCAAGAAGTAAAAACATTTCGTCTAAAGACAGTGACCTTTGGCACTGCGCCGCGCCGTTCTTGGCAATTAGAACACTACGTCAACTGGCAGCAGATGAAGGGAACGATTTCCCATTGGCAGCAACCATTGCCGAAAATAATTTTTATGTGGATGACGTTATACACGGAGCAGATTCCATCCCCGAAGCAAATCGCATGAGAGAGGAATTGATGAAAATGATGTCGCTAGGAGGGTTTCCTCTACGCAAATGGGCCAGTAACTCCAACGAATTCTTAGAAGCTATTCCAGCTGAATTCCGTGAATTAGAGTTGCCATTATCTTTCATCGAAAAGGACTGCATTAAAACTCTAGGGATCCAGTGGCACCCAGCACGGGATATTTTCACATTCAAATTAAATCGGATTGAACACAAATCATGGACAAAACGTACAATTTTGTCAGACATAGCACGTATATATGATCCCATGGGTTGGATTTAACCTTGCATCATAAAAGCGAAAATGCTCATGCAAGATTTGTGGAAACAGCAAGTCGATTGGGATGACGAGGTCGATTCAGAGATTAAGGCAAAATGGGAAAGGTTTAATATGGAACTTCGGGAGCTAGAGAACTTACGAATTCCACGATGGATTCACACAATTAAACAATTAGAGGTACAACTACATGGATTCAGTGACGCCTCCGAAAAGGGCTATGCCGCAGCAATCTATTTACGCACAAAGACCCATGGCATAGTAACAACAAGCCTCATAATTTCAAAAACCAAAGTGGCACCAGTTAAAAGGGAAACCTTGCCACGGCTGGAATTATGTGGCGCACTACTTCTAGCAAAACTGATGAGTCATGTGGTAAGGACGATTCAGTTGGAACAAGTTCAAATATTTACATGGACGGACTCGCAGATTGTATTGGCATGGATAACACATGCACCTCATAAGCGTGAGACATTCGTCGCAAATAGAGTAGCAGAGATTCAACGTCTTACGAACGTACAGAATTGGAAGTACGTTTACGGTTGCCAGATGTCACGCATTTGGCGGGACAGTCCCGCTTTTGAACCTTTGTCCCGCCAAGTGTCCCGCTTAAGGAAATGTCCCGCCATTGTCCCGCTTTTTCGACATTTTCATTTTTCTTTCCATTGTTGTTTACCTATTTAATTTTTTATATTTTGTTAACGTATATTTTTATTCTGAGTTGACTACACTGGTCGGCATAAGTATTTTGACAAAACTAAAGTTAATTCTGTGTTCTATATGTTGTGGGCTTTTTTTTAATTTTGCTCATAATTTGAAACTTACTTCCTGTACATTTTGGCACCAATGGAAAGGTCATTTAAATTCCGTTTGAATGATACAAAACTTTCCTTAACCCATTAAGTACCCATTGAAAATTTAGAACTTTTGTAAAAGTCTACTTTTTTTACTTTTTTCCTCGGTCCCAAAAAAAAAAATGTTTTGATGCAAAAAGTTTCTTCAAACAATTCTGCAATTGCTGTAAACGTTATTGCAGATATTGTATCTTGGAGAAATTTAATATTAAATATATTGACCTGGATTTGCTTTTTGAGGAGTTAGCCGTTCTGAAAAAATATTTTCTTAATAACATAGATGATAGCTACTTCGTATGTTAACAAATGGGCTAGGTTCTCAGAAAAAAATGATTCTCCAAATTTACAAAAAATATGTGAATTTGTATTCTCTCTGCCAGTTGCAAACGCCATGTGTGAACGGATATTCAGTTTGATGACTACAGCATGGCGCAAAGAACGAGCATACCGACTTTGGATTTGGAAGCCGAGCTGATAATAAGAATGAACGTTATTATTTGTAAAGATTTTTGTAATTTTTTAAAAGAAGATCCAATTGGCAAATCCATTGTATCAAAAACAAAGAGAATTAAATAAAAAAAAAAAATGAAAAATACGCTTAACTGTTTATTTTCTATTTTGTTGCGTATTATTATGTTTTTTTTTTATTAACGTTGTTACTTGAATTGCATTACGTTTTATTGTTTTTTTTTAATAGTTTTATTATATATTACATATGTACCTATCTTAAAAGTTGCATTGCTGACTGAGTAACATACAAATAAACTGTTTTTACAAAGAATTAATACAAATTTAGTTATTTTGTCTTTAATTTACAAATATTTTTAAAATGTCCCGCCATGTCCCGCTTTTTGAGAAAATTTTCCCGCGTTTTCACATTTCTTTTATGGCAACCCTAAATACGTTCCATCAAAGGAAAACCCAGCTGACATCGCATCCAGGGGAGTTTTTCCGAGTCAACTAATGGAATGCCGGCATCGGTGGGATGGACCATCATTCCTAGGAAATTTTAGTGCTCAAACGCACATCAACCAAGAAATTAGAGACACTGAGCTGGGCACCAAAAAGACACTATTAAAACAGAGAACCGAAACTTCATATGTGAGTCATCTTAACAAATGCAATGCCAAACGAAATATATTTTCAGTCTGCATCCTGCATGTACATCCAAGGGACAAAAGATATAGCGTTAATGGATAGATTTTCATCACTCCAACGTTTACTTAGGGTAACCGCATATTGCCTTCGATTCAATAACAACTGCCAAAAGGGGATCCCGAAACTCTCCGGCAATCTGAAAATTAAGGAACTGGAAGGGGCGATGCTTCGAATCATCAAAATCGTGCAAGGGGAACATTTTGAGGAAGAAGTGAAACACTTAATGGACCAGAACACCCTGAATAAGAAAAGCACGTTAAAACGATTAAGTCCCTTTATAGATGAGAATGGGGTGTTGCGAGTAGGTGGCCGGTTGGACAATGCAGACTTACCATATGATCAAAGGCATCCAATTGTGTTACCCGCAACAAACCCGCTTACCACACTACTAATTAGAGATGCACACATGCGAACCATGCACGGAGGGCAACAGCAAATGAGGGCCTATCTTCGGACAAGATTTTGGATTCTAAGAATGAAGAATGGAGTAAAAAAATGCATTCACACTTGCATTATTTGCTTCAAAAACAAACCAACCATTGAACAGCAACAGATGGGCCAATTACCCAGTGCACGAGTGAAATTGGCTCGGACATTTTACAACACCGGTGTGGACTTCGCGGGGCCGATACAGGTCAAGGCATGGAAAGGACGATGTAACAAACTACTGAAAGCATACATCTCAATATTTATCTGTTTGTGCACCAAGGCCATTCACATTGAACTGGTAAGTGACTATAGCGCAGCTGCATTTCTAGCAGCATTCAAACGATTTATAGCATGAAGAGGAATTTGTGTAAATATGTATAGCGATTGCGGAACCAACTTCGTAGGAGCTAACAATATGATGACCACCAAAATGAAGCAATTGACCAAGCAATGGAATACCGAAATTAACGATCAATTAATTGCGAATGGCACCACCTGGCATTTTAACCCTCCAGTAGCACCACACTTTGGGGGATTGTGGGAAGCTGGGGTAAAATCAATAAAGTTCCATTTGCATCGAATCATGGGGAACTATACGTTGACATTTGAAGAATTGTGCACCACGTTGACACAAATTGAAGCGTGTCTCAACTCACGACCATTATGTCCACTATCAGAGGACTGCGAAGATTTGCAGGTTCTAACTCCCGGACATTTCCTCATCGGATCGGCTTTAAACACTATGCCAGAGAAAGATTTCACAGAGTTTAAGGAAAACTCATTGACGCGGTGGCAGTTAATGCAGAAAATAATGCAAGATTTCTGGAAAATATGGAAAACAGAATATCTAGCATGATTACAACAACGACCGAAGTGGCTGAACCCCTCAACGAATCTAAACATCGGCGAGTTGGTATTAATTAAGGACGATCAATCACCTCCAACATTATGGCCTTTGGGACGAATCATCGAAACAAAACCTGGAGCAGATGGACTAATACGCGTAGTCACAGTGAAAACGGCCAAGGGGTCTTATGTCCGACCAATCACCAAGGTATGTAAACTACCAATCGAACCATGAAGCTGCAGTTCCGACCCACTGCCATTAACACAAATCAACACAAGATTAAGTTGTAGTTCTGACCCACTGCCACTCACCCAAATCAACATGAAACTAAGTTGCAGACCGATCCACTGCCAGCGCATGTCATAATCGGAAGAAAGGATCGAATTACATCGTAGCCCACTGCCATCACTTTGGGGACAATATGCAGCGCCCAAACAAACAACAATTAAATAATTGATGTGTCACCCACTTGACACGATTATTTCAGTTAAAAGGGCCAAACACACAAGGCATGCGACAGAAAAGAATTAGATACAAATATGGCAAGTTTGTATTCGATAATTGCTATCGTCGGCGCCATTGGCGGCGGCGCATTCATAGTCAACGAAATATGGAAGGCGATAACGTGGTACAAAGTGCTCAATACCACTAAACTATGGAACGTATGGGACTGGTGGTGACGGGCGATAAGAGGAAGGCGTATAAAAGGCAGAAGCAGAAAACAGAGCAACACAGTCCACTTTTATCCATTGACTTAGCAACAAATCTAAGATTGTATTCAACTTTTCTGATAAATAAAATTAAAGCAACAAATCTAAGATTGTATTCAACTTTTCTGATAAATAAATTAAAGCAATTATAACGTAACTACGAAAATTGTAGTGTTTTCTTTCATTGAAGATTTTCCGCTCAATTCTGTTTGAACTTTAGCAAGTTGCCGTGGCCCAACATTTACTTTTTAATATCGACTTCCATAGAAGTATTGCTAGAATTTGCGTCAGTTTGTATGTCATCTGGTGGTTGGGTGTGTATGAATCGGGTAGGCGCTGATTGGCATCAACTTGGCGGTGCCCAGCTGTTGCAACTTTTTCATACACATCAATTGTGCTTATTTTACCTCCGCGTGGTAACCACCGGGTACAGGCCTCGCCCACCTGGGCTTGGCTTGCTAAACTTATAAGCGCGAGTGTTGAACACGAAGAAAATAGCAACACTATAATGCTCTGTCGGAACTGACTGTCTGTTCGAGTCTCAGAAGTCTAACATGAGCCCCTCAGAAAGAGGACGTGCGGCGGAAGAATTCACGCGATTGAATCAACGGTGACGTCAACAGTCGGCATGGCAGATACCTTAATGAGCTACTTCGACGTATTTGGAGCTGAGGTCATTAAGGATTTTTCAATACTAGTCAGGGTGTTGAAATAGAGATGGTGGCGGAAGAGCCCTTAATGGGCCAACGGCAGCACTTAAATCCTCGAAGCGGGTTACTGACTCCGGAATATCCGGCTCCTTTTGTCCAAGGGGTCACAGAAAGGGCCTGGCCCTCCAGGTTGGGGGTTGTGCGTGGGGTTAACTACCCAACCACGGAAAACAGCACCGGTTACGAAGCAACCGAAAGCCTCGGATATGGATGGATTTACTGTTGACGACCCTGCAAAACGAAAAAAGGACAATGACTTTCGGATCTGCACCTGGAATGTTCGAACCCTGAACAGACCGCCTTACAACTATCCGCATCAAGGCTAAATTCGCCAACATCAGCCTGATATGCGCTCACGCCCCTACCGAAGATAAAGACGATGCTACCAAAGAATGTTTCTATGAGCTCCTCGACAAAACATATGAGCAATGTCCTAAGTACGACGTTAAATTTGTAAAATTGTCTTTGGTAGCACAATCGGAAAGCACAGCCTACACGACACCACGTCTGGAAACGGACTTAGGCTAATTGACTTTGCTGCGGGACGTAATGTTACTATAGATAGCACACGGTTTCCTCACCTCAACATTCACAAAGGGACATGGCGGTCACCAGATCAACAAACCGTCAATCAAATTGACCATGTTTCGATCGACGCAAGGCACTCCTCCAGTATTCTAGATGTCCGAACTTTCCGAGCGGCCAACATAGACTCGGATCACTACCTTGTTGTAGCCAAGGTACGTATGCGGATATCCCAGACACCACAACAACGGGGAAATACTGTGAGGAGATTCAACGTTGAACGGCTACAAACGCAACAAACCGCCAGAACTTTTGCCGATCGCGTCTCCTTCAACCTCTCGAGAAGTCCTTTGCAGCCTTCATCAAGTGCTGAAGACCAGTGGCATCGATGCCAAGAAGCCGTCAGAAAAACCGCAACTGATGTGCTCAGTTTCACCCGACCACCACCACGAAACCCTTGGTTTGATGAAGAGTGCCGGCAAGCACATGCATCGAAGCAACTGGCCTACAAAGCGGCGCTGCAGAGAAGGACAAGAGCAGCTCGTGAGCTCTACGAGCAAAAAAGGAGGGAAGAACACCGACTTCTCCGGAGGAAAAAGAAAGAGCATGAGAAGCGCGCGATTGAGGAAATAGAGAGGTGTTACTCCAGGAACAATGTTCGAAAGTTTTGCCAAAAGGTAAAAAGAACGTGTCACGGGAACAAGACCCGAACAGAGACCTGTAGAGACGAACAAGGAAACCTTGTAGTGGAGTCACAGTCGGTGCTGAGGACATGGAAAAACCATTTCTGCAGACTGTTAAACGGCGAAGACGACACATATTCCGCTGTCAGGCAGAATGAACCATTCAACCTGGGCGATGAAAGCCAAGAATTCCGTCCACCTGACCAACATGAGGTAAGGATAGCAATATCCAAACTGAAGTCAAACAAAGCTGCAGGACCGGACGCCAACTAAAGAGGCATCAGTCTCCTTAACATCGCTTACAAGATCCTGTCTGCCGTACTGTGTGAACGCCTGAAACCATTTGTCAACGAACTGATTGGACCCTATCAGTGCGGTTTTAAGCCCTGTAAGTCCACAACCGACCAAATATTCACACTACGACAGATCCTGGAGAAAACCCAAGAAGTCCAAATCGATACTCACCATCTATTTATCGATTTTAAAGCCACATATGACAGCATTTATAGAGACGAGCTATACAGAGCCATGTCTAGTTTTGGCATCCCTACCAAACTTGTCAGATTGTGCAGAATGACGATGGAGAACGCTCGCTGCTCCGTAAAGGTCGGAAACAATCTCACCGACACCTTTGATGTCAAAAAAGGATTTAGACAAGGTGATGCGCTGTCATGTGACTTTTTCAACATCATTCTTGAGAAAATTGTTCGAAACTCGCAAGTCAACACCTGGGGCACAATTTTCCAAAAGTCTGTGCAACTACTTGCATACGCTGACGACATCGACATCATTGGCAGAACACAGCGAGCTGTCACTGGTGCGTTTGCAGGTATTAGCACAGAAGCGGCAAAAATGGGTTTAGTGGTGAATGAGGGCAAAACAAAATATATGATGTCAACAAGAAGGGACACACAACATCGACGAATCGGACAGAACGTCACGATAGACAGCTATAACTTTGAGGTTGTTCGGGACTTTGTCTACCTCGGCTCCGCTATTAACTCTGAAAATGACATCACATCAGAAATCAAGCGAAGAATTACAATTGAGAATTACAGGCAATTGATTAGTAAGGCCTTGTCGAGAAACACCAAGGAGACTCTATACAGGGTGTCCCAGTTAAGAAGTATAATCCTTTAAGAGGTGATTCCTGGAGCTCTGCCAAACAAAAAATTGTATGGCGGGGGGGGGGTCTATTTTCATCGTATTTCCCGTTATAGCCCATCAAAGTAGGTGACCTCTAATTTGGAGGTGTTACGACTAAAATCGCTATAACTTCTAAACTATTATAGCTACAAAAATAGTTTTGTACATTTTAAAAAGAAAAAAGTCTTTTTTACCATTTTTGTCTGACAAAAAGTGGATTTTACTATAACTTCTGTTGATCGTACGTAAAAAAGTTGCTTAACATAATTTTTAGTAAATTTCTCAAGGATAAAAATTTCATAAAAAAAATGAAAATTTATAAAGTCAAAATTTTGAGAAAAAGGCATTTTAAGTAAAAAATTGTAACAAAAATTTTCAAAATTTGGAGTTTAAGGAGCCATAACTTTTTTGTAGCTGCCCAGATGTAGCCGAAGTGCTTAAGACTTGTATGCGCTACTAAATTGTCTTTTTAAAATGTACAAAACTATTTTTGTAGCTATAATAGTTTAGAAGTTATAGCGATTTTAGTCGTAACACCTCCAAATTAGAGGTCACCTACTTTGATGGGCTATAACGGGAAATACGATGAAAATAGACACTCCCCCTGCCATACAATTTTTTGTTCGGCAGAGCTCCAGGAATCACCCCTTAAAGGATTATACTTCTTAACTGGGACACCCGTATAAGACCCTCATCATCCCAGTCCTGCTTTATGGCGCAGAGTCATGGACGTTATCAAAGGCGGATGAAGATCTCCTTGGTCGCTTCGAACGCAAAATTCTTCGAGTGATTTTCGGTCCCGTTTCCGTTGACGGGCTTTGGAGGAGGAGATTTAACAGCGAACTGTACGAGCTGTACAGCTACATCGACCTGGTCAGAAAAGTACGTATCAGTCGACTAAGATGGCTAGGACATGTAGAGCGAATGGACACCAACGCTCCGGCCCGAAGAGTCTTCGATTCCAACCCGGAGGGACAACGCAGTAGAGGAAGACCTCGCCTTAGGTGGCGCGCACAAGTGGAAGGGGACCTCAACCAACTTGGAGTGCGCAACTGGAGGCGGTTAGCCAAAGATCGTGCTAACTGGAGATGTATGTCATCTTTATTGTGGAATTTATTTAATCTCCTAAATTGGTCTTTATGGAGTATTTGTAAATTTCTTTTGGGTTGTATAGTAATTTTCTTGTCTGTAACGCCAATCACTTTAACTTTTTTGTGTCGTGTTTTTATTTTATTATAATTTTCTGGGTTGTTCACTTTTGTATGGGTTGAGTCAATTTCAATATCTTGCCTTTATTTGGTAAAAGGATTTTGTTACCAATAATGCCGTTAAAGCAAGAACTAAATGTCATTAGTTGAAATAGGCAATCTTCATTCACTTTGTATATAAATCTTTCTTTTGGCAATGCTTCCTTTGTTATTCGTACTGGGTTACCTACGGTATTTATAGTCAATGGTTTTTTCCTAATTCTAATAAATTCTTTTGGTATGTCTTTTTCGTTGATGATACTATTCGTGGCTCCAGTATTAATGAGCATTCGTAATATTTTACCATTTTTTCTAGTTTAGTATAGGGTAATCCGGATCTTGATCCGAGGCTTCTATTTGAAAATACTTGTATTTCTTGATTATTTGTTTCCATATATCCCACAGGGCTATTTTCTTCTTGTAGATAGCTACTCGTAAGTATTGTCATTTCTTCTATTGTAATTAACTTGTCCTGGGATTCTTCTTAATTGTGAACTCCTGGGGTCTACATCCATGGGCTGTGGTTTTGTCTGATTAAAATTTCTGTTATTGTTGTTATAATTAAAAGGGGCCGTAAGGTTATTATTATTATTGTTCTGATTATTGTAGTGGTTAAAGGGAGGTCTGAATTGTTGGTAATTCTGCCTAAAATTATTATTTCTAAATTGACCTAAGTTGTTATTTTGAGATGGTTGGGGTATGTAAATTTTTGGTTGGAAACTTCTAATAGTGTTTTGATTATGTGTGTACTTTAGTTGGTCTATATTCAAAAGGGCTTGAATTTACAAATCCAGCTTGGGTAAGCTTTGGGTAAGCTCGTGAAGAGCTGCCTATAAACTCGTAGGCTTAAGTGCATATAAGATTGTTCGCATGTGAACTGGAAGTTTTTCTTTGAAAATATTAAGTTTCATTATTGTTGTTGACTTCATGTCCTTTTTCCTCTTGGACACTTTTCTGGTTTAGGTCGCATAAGATCTTTTGTATTTTATTATAGAAGCTAAGGACATCACCTTTGAATTGTGTTTGTCTTAAATCTTCGTATAACTGAATACTGTTTTTAAATCCGCCAAAGTTGAGATGGCTATGAATTTCTATACATCTTTTGGCTTTCCCAATAAATTTAGACTTTAAAATATTTATACACATGATCTGGGACTGATCATCGTACTGGTTAAGTGTAGGGACTATACCGTCGACATTTGTGAGAAAAGTATACAAATCTTCGGTTCTACCGTCGAATGTACTCAATTTCCCAACATATTTGAGAGGATCGAGCGTTAAGCTCTTTTTGGGTGCGGTACTTGGGGGGTCAGTAGCCATATTTATTTTTATTTCTTTAAATTTATTTTCAATATTCTGATAATCAATTCTATCCTCTGATTCACTGCTTTCTATTTTAAAATTATTTTCACTTTTATCACTTGTATTTGTATTGCTTAGATTTTTTTATTCTATAAAATTATTATTTATTTTACTGCCCAAACTCAATTCTACTTTATTAATATACCTATATTTAAAATTTGTAAAATTATTTATATTCTTAGTTTCTAAATTATTCTTACGAAGGTTCTCTGGTATAGGTTGGTTTCTGATGTTCGATAGCTGCCCTTTTCTTCTTTTGATTATTTTTATTTTCTTGTATCTGGCGACTCCAATTGTAATTTTTTTAAATTTTATTTATTTTTAGTTTTTTTGTAATTCTAATGTTTGTGTGTGATTAGTTCTCCTCTATGGAACTTTGTAGTACCATAGACACATATTACTAGATGGTGCATTTCATACCCCAACCTGGAACATCGTATATCTCACAATTTTACTCCTAGTAGATGGCGTCCCAATGCAGTTGGTCAACTTATAAACATTTTTTGTGTTTGCATATTTCCATATTTGTATCTATGGTGTTTGCAAGATACCAAAGATACACAAAAATGTTGCAGAGAATGGAGGAAGAAAAACAGCAAATGAAATCGATGATTGAGATCGAGATCGAGTACATTTTGCATGATAAAGCATATCTAGCTAGTTGTATGGTGTGTGTAGGGTAGTTTTAGCATGACGAGACTGATGAAGTTATGACGATGAGGTATCTTATATATGTCTATGGAAATGTGAAATGTAATTAGGTAACTAAGTATGTGTGTATGTATATTTCGATATTGGGATTTGTAATGATGAAGGATATTATGATATATTATTTAAAGTATTAAGTATGTAAGCATATGTGGTTCGAAATAGGCAATATACCTATGTAGGTACTTTTCTTTGGTTTTTTTACCTAACATTTCCTCTTCAAAATGATTCGCACAAATAAAAGTGCTTTAAGTAAAGTACCTATATGCGGTTTGTAGGCTGACAGTTCCAGTTCATTTGAATATTTTAATTTTAATTTTAACCTTTTATATTTACGACTAGGGGACCTTGCAAACGTTGTTTTGCCTGCTCGTACATTTTCATTTCATTTTTCTTTAACCGATGTGTCCAGACTGATTCTGTACTCCGTGTGCTTCGACCGATATTTCCTCGGACGTGTGCCCATGCCCACGAATTGTATTGTCTAGAAAAATTTTTTCCCATGACTGTCGAAGAATAACGTTTGAAATGTATTTTTTTGTTATGGGAGGTGTCACACCCTTTTGTCCAGTCCCGCCAGGTTTTGTAAAATGCTTCAATCAGGCAATGTTCAGATATCGTGATTTAAATAACTTTGTTGTAAGGGTGGTGCCATGGCCCGTTTTCCAATCCCACCCACTTTAGCTCCCATGGGTGTCCAGAAATAGGATTTAAAATGTATATTTTTTATACGGTAGGTACCACGCTCCTTTGTCCAATTTTGATCAAACTTTCACACAAACACCTTTGGACCAATAACAAATATTTTCTTAAAATTTGATTTCAATCAGTTCGGTAGTTTCTAGTTTTTAGGTTTTTTGTTTTTTTTCGTATGGGAGATGCCATGCACTTTTGTCCAATTTTCACCAAATGGATGGTTTAGATTCATCCTAGGACCCACTCAAACACACACACAAAATTTCATTAAAATTGGTTTAGGAGGAGTTCGATTACAACACACGTACAGAAAAATTAAATAAGATAGCTGTACCCGTCCGGCTTTGCCCGTGCACCGAAATTGTATTGCTTATAGTTTTTAGATAATAATGGTCTTTCGTAAAATGCGAAAAATGAGAAAAATCGGTTTTCTGGAATTTTCTTTCTGCGTAAAGCAATACGAACAAAATAAAAAAAGAATCATGAAAATCGGCTCAGCGGTTATCGAGTTATAACGTCATCGAGTTTCACACCATGGAAGATGTTTTTTGTATGGGCGGTGCCACGCCCTTTTGTCCAATTTTGACCAATCCTAAAATTGGCTGTAAATTTAAACTCAATCGATTCGGCGGTTTTCGAGATATACGATTTTGAATGTTTTTTGTTGTATGGGAGGTGCCCCGCCCCTTTGTCTAGTTAACAACTTTCATATTTATTCACCTTTTAAACCTTCTCTGGACTTCCACAAATAATTCAAGACCCAAATCGGTCCAGCTGTTCCCGAGTTTTAGCGAGACTAACGAACAGCAATTCATTTTAATATATAGATATAGATAGATTATTTTAGGAGCAACTAGGCAGTTGGAGCAATCAACCAACCCATGCTGGTGATGGTGTTTGTCCTAAATGACTCAGTCATCAAAGCCCAAAACGGATAGTCTTAGCCCCATTTTCTGACCGCTGGCTGATCAACGATCACACGATCACTGGTGGTGTACCTATGTATGTATATTCCCATACAAAATAGAAATTCAGATTTTTTTTTTTTCGATTTTCTTGGCTTTTCATTTGGGTTTTCCCGAATTTTCTTTTTTCTCAAACCCTGAATCAAAAAAAAAAAATAATAATCATCCAAATCGGTCTAGCCTCTAGACTTTCTCGAGACTAAGGCACAACAATTAATTTTTATATACCTAGAGGTAGATGTAGATATAATAGTTAGCAGCTCGTTCTACCGACATAAAATGCTTCTACATTATAATACATACATACTTCATAAAGTAGACACATATAATGTTTGCGAATCAATTAAAAAAAAATCACTTAAATCGATGCATATTTGACAAAAATATAGGCAAAATAGTGAGAGTCTAATATACCTAAGTATATGCACAATCTAAAAATCGTCTGGAATCAATGACAGAAAACAAGCCAAAGTCAGTTTTTATTCAATTTGTCTCTCCCAACTGATCACCCTTGCATCGTCCCTCTCTACTATCACACAAATCGTACACCATCCTACACCGTGCTTCTTTGTCATAATATTGCATCACCTTTCCTTTATTCGCCTCTTCTACAAGAACAACCAAACCAGTTGCAGTTCCCTACCCTGTTACATCACATCAGAAATAATAAGAGAAGAGGCAAACCAGTAGTTTGTTTTTGTTTTGTTTCAATTTGCCCAATTCTATATCAAGTCTCATTAGGATACATGATGCCGTAAAAACGAAGGAACATTTTGTTTGTGTGTTTTGTTTTGCGAAAAAGGAAAATAAAGAAAAATCAGGTATGAACTCCACTGAGAAGCCAACGAAGTCCACGGTTCACGTTGACATTGTATATAGACACTATAGTACTATCATCCCGTCGCATTGAATTACGCGTCTTCGACGATCCAGGTGGCGCGTCAGTTGATTTAGTTTGTACACTGCCAACTCCGAGCATTGGGAAAATCTGTATAGAGAAAACCAAAAGAAACAAAACAAAGTCAAACTGGTCTGCATCTTCTCTTTCTTCATTCATATCGCCTTTCCCATTCCGCAGTACACAATTATTTCTGATGTGATGTAACAGGGTAGGGAACTGCATTTGGTTTTGTTTTCTTATAGAAGAGAGGAACGAAGGAAAGGAGATGCAATATTATGAGCAAGATAAATCAATAGCATGGTGTTAGAATAGAATACGATGGTGCGATGGTGTAGGATGTGTGTGTTATGAGAGGGGGACGATGCAAGGGGTGATCAGTTGGGAGAAGACAAATTGAATAAAAACTGAATTTGGCTTTCTTTCTGTCATTGCAGAGGATTTGAGGATTGGGCATATAGATAGGTATATTAGACTCTTACTATTATGCCTATATTTTTGTCAAATATGCATCGATTTAAGTGATTATTTTTTTAATTGATTCAAAAATATTATATGTGTCTACTTTATGGAGTAGGTACATAATGTAGAAACATTTTAAGTCTGTACAACGAGCTGCTAACTATTATATCTACTACATTTATCTCTATATAAAAATCAATTGGTGTGCGCTAGTCTCGTAAAAGTCGAAAAAAGTTCAGAGGCTAGACATTTGGATAGTTATTTTTTTCTTTTGTTAGTCTTGATTAAGGGTTTGGCATAAAAGAAAATTGAAAACTGAATTTCCATTGTGTATGGGAATATACACCACCAATGATCACACAACTCGAAAGCCACCGAACCGATTGAGCTCAAATTTGCAGGCAGTCTTTGAAGTTGGCCCAAAGCTAGGTATTTGCTAGGTATTGACATGCATTTTGCTGAAGACAAAAATATAATCATTTCGATAAAACACCTAGCGAATTCAATCTGAAGAGTAGATAAATGCATGCATATTCACGGGATTTATTCCGCATAAAAATAAAAGTATGTATTTCATGTATGTATTTAGAAGAAGTTCTAAGTTTGATTTTCATATAGTATTACTAGCAGCCTTGCTTGCGTTATTTGGGGTTACCTGCCTAATGCTGCCATCTCTGGTCTGGAGATAAATCTGAGCAATTCGCTTTTCTTAAGTTCGCTCAATAACCCTAGGACGTAGAGGGTATAATTGTAAGAAATCCCGAACCAGCTATTTAGTATATATACCTAATGTTTGAAGTTTGACATAATTGTCTATTCTCCCTTATAGGAATTACCAAATGATTGGTTTAGTGCAGCTATGTTAAAGTCATTAACAAATTCTCTTACATATCTTATTCCCTTTGATTTTTGTTTTCCCTCACTTTCGTGTGATCGTTGATCAGTTGTTAGAAAACGGGCTTAGATTATCCGTTATGGGCTGTGCGTTGATGACTTAGTTATTTAAAACAAACACCAGCTTACTTAATTTCGTAACAAGTTTCTAAATATTCGTTAATTTCCTAGATACTATAATCCATATTTCAAATTTATAGGGATGAGTAGGTTGATTGCTGCAATAGCACTCAGCGTAGCACTGCGAACTGCGTATAGCTGCTCAACTATCATCTTAATATGGTTATGGTGGTTTTCATCCCAAAAGTAGTCCTCTTCCTTCTGGAAACTCTCGAGAGGATCATCGACCTTCACATTAAATACACTGTTGACCGATCATTGATTTCAAGCCTTCAACATGCCTACCAAAAGGGAAAGTCAATCGAAACTGCTTTTCACACGATTGTTGGAACGATCGAGAGATCCCTTTCACTCAAGGAATGGATGTCTTTCTTGATATACAGGGGCCCTTTAACAATATTGAGACTCGATCGATTATTCAAGCCTTAGACAAGCATAGAATCGGAGAATCAATCTGCCGCGTAATCACCCACATTCTTACAAAGAGGATGGTAAGGGCTGCATTTGCCAGCTGCGCTGCCGAAAAAGTTGTGCACCGAGACATTCCCAAGGTGGAGTGATATCTCCATTGTTATGCAATATAGTTCTTAACCCTAAATTCATAAACTATGTTCATTGTTACATCGTTAAAAAACATTACTTCTGTGAGACCCCTTAGGTACCTTTAAAGTTATCTTATGTACTCTCTATACAATTTTTTTGCCAAAGCTCAATGGCACTCCACTCGAGTTCGTTAGCAGCGCTAAATATATGGGGCTGAAGCTGGACACTGGACAGAAAGATTTTATGGAGCGCAAATATTGCCGAACGAGCTAGGAAATCCCTAGTGGCTCAATACTCCTGTAAAAGGGCTATAGGCACTAGATAGCGTCTTTCAACCCAATATAATGCATCGGCTTTATACTGCGGTTATAAGACTGATTATTCAATACGGCATCGTTGTGTGGTGGGAACAAAAGTTCCAATCTAAAGGTCTTACAGAAGGCTAAGCGCTTGGCATGCTTGTGCACCACGGCCGCACTAAGGACATCTCCAACCGCCGCTCCACAAACCATGCACAACATACTTCGTCAGTAAAGAATATTCCACAAACGTGGCGATTAGATTAAGGAAGGGGAAACACTGGAGAGGGAAACCGAATGGATACGCCAACATCTTTCTACAGACGATCCCCTTGCCTATTAGGTACTACCGATTAACTGCCTACGAAAATCAACTTCGAAAAAGGCTTCACCCATGAAATACCGGACAGGAATCAATGGGATTCACAAAATGTCCTACACAACAAATCACTATCAATATTTACAAACGGTTCCAAGACACTAGCGGGAGTTGGCGCCGCTGTCTTTTCAGAAGACCTGAAACTGGGCCTCTCCTTCTGTCTTCCGAAAAACTGCAGTGCAAGCTACAGCGTGGCTAGTGATTAATTCGATATCTCAAAGAGATAAATATTGATAGCCAAGCTGCAATCAAATCCACCGAAATAAGATCTAAGGCGGTAGATGACTGCGGCGTATCTCTTAACTAGATAGCTGCACAGCGCTACGTAGCAAGGCTAGGCTCCTCTGGCGTGGATAGTATAAGTCTGCACAACGTGTATGTATCACTTTCCTACGTTAAACAAATAATTCACGGACGCAGCAAGCAGAGCAGGGTTCAGGTGGAAACATTTAGGATACTGCGATACTGCTAGGCTCACCTGGCCAGCACTGGAAACAAAAAGATCAAAAGAGCTTCTTCTTCGACTTAAAAGATCCAGGATCTCGAAAGTCGTTAATGTCTTCTCCGGGCACTGTATATTAGGCAGATACACCGCAAAGGCTCGGTCTGCCATACAACGACTTCTGATGCAGAAGCTGCAGAGATGAAGAGGATGACGAGTCCGTCACTCACTTTCCTTGCAGTTGCCCTGCACTGGCCAATCTGAGAAAGGACCACTTAAGAAACTATTTTCTCAATGATCTCAGTGATCTAGAGGTGCGCCGCTAACATTCTTAGTTTTATAACCGGTAGCAAACTAGCAAATGGTTTACATGAGTAGCCAGTAAAGGAAACATTCAGAAAGGTGATATGCACAAGCGGCCGACTAACGGCCTAAGTGTTTCTCTCACCGAGAGCCACTCTAACTAATTAACTAACTATCATCTTAATATATTTCATAATTAATAGATATACGACTTCTTAATTAATAGATATAAATTTGGACTTTAAACAATATCTTTTTCATACTACATACCTACATTATGAGAAAATTGAAAAATGGGATCGTTCTAGGTACGTGATTTTATTTCCTAAGATTCAACCAAACTTCCCCACTAGTCCACCTACTAATCCTACCATGCACTTCACGTCATGCTCACCCACCCCATAACTTTCAAATCATCATAACCTACCCTTGACACCTAAGTCCAAAAGCCACTCCATGACACCATCATTGCTGCCCATAAATCGAAGAAATACAAAATATTGTAAAGAATCTGCGATTTCATATTTTCCTACAAAACAACAATTCCAATCGTCATCTCATCACGCATTCATCACACTCGTCACGCTAAAAGTACACTTCGCCTAACCTACACACCACCACTACTAACTACCTACGAGTATAGGTAATATGCGAAAAGTACCCGATGGCCCGATCATTCACTTTATTTTCCTTTGTATATTCCACTTCCACCACAACCATTATGCAATCGGTGGAGAATAAAAGACAATAGAAATAATAATGGTTCTTTCTCTTTCATCTGCATGTTGTCAATGAGACGAATAAGAAAAGAATAATTTCGTTTCAAATAATCAAAGACAACTACCATGTTCGATGTGAGTAGTTGGTCTTGGAAGTGGTTGGTGGCGCTAGTGCATAAATGCGAAGTGATAGTACTATAGTGTCTATATACAATGACGTTGATCGGAAATGTTTCTCAACAGTACACCACAAATAAAGTGCTTTGCAGCATGTATCCGAGTTTGAGGTATATGTGGCGACACACCTAATCTATTACCATCAAGATGTCGCTGCAATCATCTGGAATGAAATGATATGAAAAACGCGCCCAAGAAAACTACGCATTCGATTCGTGGATTCACTTGCGACAAGCAACATCAATTTTAACATCAATTTTATAACTTTCTAATTATTATTTTTGTAATAAAAGATTTAATTTATTTGTGAATTGTCGTGTTCTTATTCCTCATAAGCAACGACAATCGCCACAACTGGTGACCCCAACAAAAAAGAACCACAAACTGTTTTTCATTAACTACGCACTTTTGCTCGTCCCAAAACCTTCCTCTACAATGACATCAAACGCTGATCCGGGTACCTCCCAATCAGTTCCACCACACCAACCGCTTGGAGACATCGATGTGCAGGAGATCGCAGCGCTAAAAAATGTTAGAATCCCTTCATTCTGGAAGATAAATCCTGCACTGTGGTTTGTCCAAGTAGAGGCTCAGTTCCATAATCAACGGATCTTGTCTGACAACAACAGATTCAACGTCATTGTCGCAGCTTTGGACCCAGAGATTCTCAACGAAGTATCCGACCTTGTCCAGTCGCCACCGGAAAAAGATAAGTATGCCACTTTCAAACAACAACTAATTTCCAGGTTCACGGAATCTAAGGAGCGACAAATTAATAAGCTCATGACTGGACTAGAACTAGGAGATAGGCGACCTACCAGCCTTCTTAGAGAAATGCGTAATTTGGCAGGCGAGAATGTAGCTGACGAAATACTTACGACAATTTGGATGAACCGTATGCCCAGTCATGTTCGAGGAATTTTGTCCGCTAATCTCGGAATTCCCCTCAATGCTCTAGCTGAAATCGCAGACCGAATTATCGACAATACGACTATTCCATTCGTTTGCTCCACGAACACACTGGAGGAAGGCTTTTCTAACGATGTTCACAGTCGCCTAAGAACGATTGAAGTAAATCTGTCAAAATTGACCAAGTTGGTTCAGGAACTAACAACTGCGCCCAACAAAACCAATAGACGTCGATCCGCTTCTAGGTCGGGACCAGGCTCTTCAACTAGTTCGTCAACACCAAACACACAACCTAAAGTTTGCTATTTTCATGAACGATTCGGCGAGAATGCCATTAAATGTTCAAAGCCTTGCGGCTATCAAAAGTTAAACTAGAATCGCTGTTGTCATCTCAGGCGGCAAAAAGTCCCCAGTGCATCCGACTCTTTATGCAGCAAACAACTCTCCAATTAACACTTACGGCGAAAAAGTTCTTACCCTCAACCTTGGTTTACGACGTGTCATCAAGTGGTCTTTCATCATAGCTGATGTTAAGACAGCAATCATTGGAGCTGATCTACTTACTCACCACGGATTGATCATCGACCTAAAATCAAGACGCCTCATCGATTCAACTACATCGCTTACGGCACCAGGCAGAGTATATCCGACAGCCGTTTGTAGACTATACACAATTGACGGACGACAGGCATACAGTGACATCCTCAGAGAGTTCATGGATCCTACCACCAAATTCCACACACAATCGAACGCCGATGTTGTACAGCATCACATCATTACTACAGGCCAACCGACAGTTGAACGATACCGCCGATTTGCAGGTGAAAAACTCAAACAGGCCAAAGTGGAGTTCAAGAATTTAGTGGAAAAGGGCATCTGTCGAAGTTCCAGTAGTCCATGGGCAAGTCCTCTTCACCTTGTTAAAAAAAAAACTGGGGGGTGGCGATCTTGCGGAGACTACAGGCGTCTCAACGCTCAAACTCAACCGGACCGGTACCCGATTCCCCACATCATGGACTTTACCGAGTCTCTCAACAAGAAAAGTATCTTCATAATCCTCGACTTGGAAAAAGCCTACTATCAAATACCTGCCGTGAGAACTCCCTTTGGTCTGTATGAGTTCGTCGTTATGCCATTTGGGCTTAAAAACGCCACACAGACTTTCCAAAGGCACATGGACACGGTTCTTCGTAGCTTGGAATTCGTGTTTTGCTACATAGACGATATATTGATCTTCTCTGATTCAGAACAGCAACACCGGGAACACATACGCAAAGTTCTTAACCGTCTAAAAGCACATGACCTTTCCATCAACACCAGCAAGTGCGTCTTTGGAAAGTCAGAAGTTACCTACTTAGGCCACACCATTAACAGTTTCGGCAGCAAACCACCAGATGACAGAATACAAACTATTCAACAGTATCCAAAACCCGCTACGATAATGGAACTCCGGCGCTTTTTAGGAATGGTAAATTATTATCGTCGCTATATTCCTTATTGCGCTCATATCCAAGCTTCTTTGAACGGATTTCTCAAGAACTCCAAGAAAAACGACAACCGTCAAGTACCATGGACATCAGAGACTGAAGAAGCATTTATGCAGTGCAAAGCAGGCATTAGCAAAGCAACCATGCTGAACCACATCGATCCCGAAGCACAACTGATTTTAACAACTGACGCTTCTGACTTTGCAGTTGGAGCAAAATTGGAACAGTTTAAGGATAATGAGCTCCAACCAATCGGTCTTTTCTCCTGTAAACTTTCTTTAGCACAGACCCGATATTGCACGTATGATCGAGAATTATTGGGGATGTATCTTGCAGTGAAATTCTTCAAACATCTTCTCGATGGTCGTCAATTCATCATTCAAACGGACCATAAGCCCTTGATCTATGCATTCCAACAAAAATCGGATAAGGCATCGCAAAGACGATTACGGCAGTTGGATTTCATATCCCAATACACAACAAACATAGTGTATCTATCCGGCGAAGATAACTCAGTGGCAGACGCACTTTCACGTGTCTACGCAATAACAATGCCTTGCAAAATAGACCATCGTGAACTTCACACACTACAACAACAAGATACCGAACTTCAAACAATTTTAACCGGAAACACATCGCTCAAATTACAACAACTTGCCATAGAACCAGACTGCAAAATTTACTGCGATGTTTCAACAAATCTGATCAGACCCTACATACCACAACCTCTTCGCCGAAAAGCTTTTGATTCCGTCCATGGCCTATCCCACCCCAGCGGAAGAACAACGAGTCAGCAGCTTTGCCAAAAATATGTATGGCCCAATATCAGGAAGGATGCATTGCAGTGGTCTCGCACTTGCGCACCATGTCAACGCTCAAAGATTCACAAACACAATCCCCTACAGCCAAATAGAATTAATGTACCGAATAACCGATTTCAACACGTACACATTGATCTCATAGTACTTCCCATATGTGAAGGCTACAAATATTGCCTTACTATGATTGACCGATACACCAGGTGGCCAGAAGCCATTCCACTTAAAGACATGCAGGCAGATACGGTAGCAACAGCGTTCTACACACATTGGATTGCACGTTTTGGTTCTCCCAGACTCCTAACTACTGACCAGGGAACGCAATTCGAGTCGGCGCTGTTTAGGGCTCTCACCAACATGTGTGGAACCAACCGAATAAGAACTTCACCGTACCATCCTGCATCAAACGGAATGGTCGAACGTTGGCATAGGCCACTCAAAGCAGCTCTTATGTGTCACCAACCGAACAAATGGATCGAAGCACTTCCAACTGTGCTACTGGGATTAAGAACATCGTACAAGGAAGATATCAAAGCATCAGCCGCCGAAATGCTGTATGGTTCCAGTATTCGAATTCTCGGTGAGTTTTTTCTGAACGAAGATATTCCACTTAATCCACAGATGTTCGTCGAGAAGCACCGCGAAATTATTCGACAATTTCGACCAACACCAACAGCACATCACATCAAGAAAAAAATGTTTGTTCTACCAGATCTCTACAAATGCACACATGTTTTCCTTCGTTGCGACGCACGCGGTGAAAAAACCTCTCGAGCAACCATATTCTGGACCATATCCAATCATCAACAGGATTACCGACAGGCTATTTACT
Source organism: Cheilosia scutellata (assembly GCA_955612985.1). Classification (NCBI taxonomy): domain Eukaryota; kingdom Metazoa; phylum Arthropoda; class Insecta; order Diptera; family Syrphidae; genus Cheilosia; species Cheilosia scutellata. Next base: position 78,848,646 of record OY015312.1, on the reverse strand, counting down.
ATACTTGCAGATGGACGAATGATTAACATATCTGTCGACAGACTGAAACCGGCACATTTGGACACGGATCCGAATATTGATGAAAATAGTGTACCCGAATTGAAAACATATGTCAACAAAAAAAAGAAAGTTTCATTTGACAGTTCGTGCCTTCGTCACTAAGGAGGAAGTTATGTGGCGACACACCTAATCTATTACCATCAAGATGTCGCTGCAATCATCTGGAATGAAATGATATGAAAAACGCGCCCAAGAAAACTACGCATTCGATTCGTGGATTCACTTGCGACAAGCAACATCAATTTTAACATCAATTTTATAACTTTCTAATTATTATTTTTGTAATAAAAGATTTAATTTATTTGTGAATTGTCGTGTTCTTATTTCTCATAAGCAACGACAATCGCCACATATATTTTCACGGTGGCTCCATCTAGATTTTGGGGTGTTTGGGAATAACCATTTCCTTTATATGAAATGCACCATCTAGTAATATGTGTCTATGGTAGTACCTATGGTTATATGCACTAACATGAACTACTAACTGATCAAGTTTTTTATTCACTGAAGTAGCTTTGGAAGTCTTTATTTTCGCTAAGGACTTCTTCACTTTCAGTTGCAATAGTTTAAATGTTTTAGGATCAATGTTTGTATCGTATATTCACTTTTTAACTATCGCGTTACCGTTACTTTAGTCGTTATTTCGAAATATTGTTACTCTTTTTCGCAGAGTTATCTCGAGGATAATTTCACTTTGTAGAAACGGAATTATGGTTCTTAAAGGATACAAAAAATATATTTGTATCCTACCGACTGCGCCAATTTTAAAATAAAACTAAAAAAAGATGTTTTTTTTGTAAACATTAGTTTGATCTTTATTTATGCATATGTAGGTATAGTTAGTTCGATGGTTGGTAAAAGACTACTTTTTGGTGAGATGCTGACCGGAGTAAATCACCTCGTCCTCTTGTGTCTGATGTGATGTGGATGGGGGTTGAAATGTGAACCGATGCACATGTTTAAATGGCATTCCGATGCTCAAGTGGTTTCTCAGATTGCGTGTTTATCGCTAGGTCATAAACAATGATATTTATGACTTCCAGATTATTTCGTTGGGTGTTTTTCGCTGTCTTTCGTCCAGCGTTATCTTTGGGTGGACCGAAGTGTCAACTTACATTAGCGTTATCTTAAAAAATATATGCACTTCGACTTATAGTCACAGCTGCATCTGGCTGGTTCTGATAATACATCACAACCATGCGTTATTCACGTCCAGTTGATGGTCTTCTGTTGAACATGATATCATGATACCAGGGCGATCAACACTGGTACCATAATCAACAATCGCTAATCATCCAAGTTAGGATAACAACTCGTTACCAGGGCGACTAACACTGGTAGCGCTAGTGAACAAAGTGCAGGATATATAGAATAACATGGTATGACATTCCAGAGAAAAATTTGGGTTACGTTCTGCGCATGTACGTCACGTGTATCACATATTTTGACACTTCAGAACAAATTTAGTTCAAATTCATGTGCGTTATATTCAACGTTATATTGTTGTGGAATATATAATTAATAAAAATGTGATTTTCGAAATATAACGACGAAATTGTTTTAAAGTGAGATGATGGTGGTACGATAAAACGAGTTACCCCAGCGATACAACGAAGAAACATCATTTTGGCAGCTGTTATGCGCGATTTTATTCTTCCGATCAACATACAAACCTCATTCATAACCATATTATGTGTAAATGGTACTTTATAATCTGCGAAAATATTAGAAATAAAACAAGTACCTACATATCAGTTTTACAATTAATTTAACGATTTATTCATTTTTCTTTTTTTGCAGTGATATTTGTAATTAAGAATTCTTATCTTAAAAAACATTTTGCACCGTAAAAGCAACTTTTTGATAGCGCGATCTAAATCAATAGGTTCGGCAAGGTGTAACAATGTTTTTATATAATTTTGTCCAACTTTTAGTGCAGTCGAGTTATATTCATTGAAATTACTTTCTAAAAGTTGTATTTTTTTGATAAAAAAAGTGTTGGGTTTTCGAAGTCCACCTTCACTGACTTAATCTGTCCATGTGAAGGATCCGGTCGGTTGTTCTTCAGCATAATTTTGCAGTAGATTCGGTATTTTCGATTTTAACCGGCAAAGAATATAGCCGGCTAAGTATTTCAATGCATCGAACTCCAAGTCACTGATATCATCGCTGGGCCCACACTCACAATCTTCTTCGATTTCAGTTTTTTCTTCCACTAATGTAGAGAGCATCCTAGATGTTATAATGGATTCGGGTTCAATACCTTCCTCTATTTCAGGACAATTTATCGTGTCTGCATCATTTGGACCATTTATTAGTCCATCACTTACATCCATTATAAGTTGCTCACCACTTTCCGATTCAATATTGGCAAATTGTGAAACCAGTAACTCATTTCGTCCGAGCAAGTAACTGCGAAGTCAGTATTTAAATTGTAAAGCAGAAGGATGATCATAAAGCCCACCCTTAGCCCGCATAACGCCGAAGAACATTTCAAGTGGATCCTGATTCAGTCGGTATGTCAGAAGGTACTGAATGTTATATTGATGCTGCAGATCATCAAATAGCATCTTAATTGCACTAATGTTGGTGAGAATGCCTTGTTGAAATGGTAATAGTGATTTGTGTCGCCCAATGCGCATGTTTTTGACTGTGTGCCCGATTTCGCTTAAAATACGTTGTTGTTCCTCAATTTCGATTCTTGGAACTCTTGAATTGAAGATATCAAACCAGTCGTTTACCTATTAGCAGAGAGATAAATATTGTACTAAGGCAGAATAAATTTTTCTTGAAATATTACCTGCTTAAGTAAAACAGATAGTTCTTTCCAATATTTAGATCTCGTGGGACCTATAGTGCCCATCCGTTCCAAAGCGCATGAATTGGTATGGGAAAATAGTTGCGTCGCAAACTTAACTTTTTGTCTCTTTCCGTATTTGACCGTAAGGTGAGTGGGTGTCAAGCGAGAAGCTATCTTTAAGTCTGAATCCGATTGCTTTTCTAGTAGTTCTTCTAGGGGCTCTTTTGTTAAAAGCTTGCCACCACAAACTGTTCCCGAATCCAAGAAATGGTTTCTAAATAGTTTTATCAAATGCTAAAGACGTAAATTTTCTTCAAATCAGTACAAGGATTTGCAAAGTATGGTATACTTTCACTTATTCCCATCTTATTCCAAAGCCCTCGATTGCTTCCTCCTAGATCCGAAACTATAGCGACAACAGAATACCCCATTGAATCCAGCTTCTTAATTATAATAAAAAACATAGCTTTCGTTAGACTGGAATCATAATTGTAGTAAACAGTAACAGGTTGTTTCCAATTTTCGAAAATGCCTCTCGCCATTATCACTTGAACGTAATTGGCTGGAGCCAACAACGTATCACTTTTTGATCGTACCTACTCGTATGATTTTTGGATTTTCATCTCATCGGCCATAACGACACAAACTTTCTGATTAGGCGTTAAATTGGCACTTCTCATTAGAGCGAACACAGAAGTCAGTAACCCAGGATTGATGTTCACCTTTGACGCCCAACTTCGTAAAGTTGTTACGGCTGGAAGAGGATAATTCCTTTTTAATAGCAACCTATAAGCTTTAGGGCCACAAGAATAGATAGCTAAATGTCATAAACATCCCATTTTATACGTTTTACGTCGTTGTCCTGGAGTAAACAAGTTATTAATCAAACTATTTTCCTGTTTAAGCAATTGATTCTCTCTTATTATGTCCTTGAATCTTTTGTTTTCGTTCAAAATGTCAATCATTTCATTACTATGAATTGAAACCAGAAGATAGATTTTATAATTTAGTAAACATATGTTTGTAATCATAACTCTCAGTTCTAAGGCTTTCTTCCAAATCCTTTGTGCTTGTAGACTTGTCTAAATTCCGCTCGAATTCCGCGGCTGCTGTATACATTGCTTTAGGAACATCGGCCTCTTGAGTTTCTTCGTCTGCCGTAGGTTCATTGGTGTCCTGGTTTACTTGCTCATTTGGAAGGGTTTTGCTGGGAAAATCAACATTTTAAATTACTAATTACGCACTAAAATTTTTGTTACACTTAAAACTTACAAAATTTCTCGAACAATTTGTTTTGCATTCCGCCTTTCATAACTTTCCTGACGCTTATTGTTTGAGTCCTTTGAAATGAAAGGCAATTCCTCTGTGGGAATAGCTTGAGATTTCAACTTTTTACTGTTTTTTGGTGAATAATTTAACAGTTCGTGTTGCAAGTTTCGCGCATATTGGTCGATGGTAAAGTGCTTAGAGCAAACAAATGCATTTTTTGCATTGAACTTGTCTTTTCTGCTACATTTTTGTACCCACACTTTTTTAATTTAGAGCACATTAATTTTTGGTTGAATTTGCACTGAAATGTCAAAACAGAGTTATACACGTTACGTTTCAATGTGCGAGTGAGATAGGATGCGGACATGCGCAATGTCATACCATGTTATTCTATATACCTTGAACAAAGTGAAACCATTCGAGTTACAATAACAACGCGTTACCAGGGCGACTAACACTCGTAGTGAACAAAGTGAAAGTGAAACCAAATTTAAATAATTATAACAAACCGCCATGGGAGAAACCACCATATACGTCATTGTCGCGAGACAAAGAATGTTATACCAAGAGCTGGAGAGTCTCAAGACCAACATTGGGAAGGACTTTCAGTCAGAAAGACAAGGGCGTATATAGCAGAACACCTGGAAGTAATATAAGACATCTGGACGGAGTTTGATGGAAATCATCAACAGATCAAAGACGTCGTTAAGGCTGATACGCCATGGTTGGTTGGTTGGTTCGTTGAAAGTGGCTGTCAGCTAAAAACGCCAACACACTTAGACCAGTATAGGTCCATTGTGATGCCACGATGAAGGATCTGAGATCTCCCTACTAGTTGAACCATTTTGAGTAAAGAGGCTTCTGATGTCTATGCTTGTCAGATCGCCCAAGTCGTTGTAATAGAAGGCTCCTAAGTGAAGCTTCCTTCTGCGGGAGAGAGCTGGCAGGAACAAAGAAGGTGGGGGATAGTTTCCTTCTCTTCCTCGTCCATGCAGCTTCTACAAAAGTCGTTTGCGAAGAGGCCCAGCCTTGCGGCATGTTTGCCTATCAGGCAGTGTCCAGTAATGACACCTATTGTGGTGCCGATATGCAATCTGTTGAGAGAGATCAATTTCTTAGAGCGTTTCAGATCCAGCTTAAGCCAAATTTGTTTTGTCGCTAGACAAGTGGTTAACCTCGTGCACCTAAGATTTGTACTCTCGATACACTGAACCAAAAAGGTACGTCATATTAAAAACTAAGTTCGTCATATTGAAGAAAAAGTGGTTATTTTTGAGCCAACAACCGTAGTTGTCAATATGATGAACTTGGGTTGTCAATTAAAATTGAATCAATTAAATGTTCATATTGACAATCGCCGTTGTTGATTTGATGAACACAGTAGCTAGTCAAATTGGAGGAATTGATTTTCATAATGAAAATGGCAATTGTTAAAGTGAAGAACTCGATATTCATAATGAAAATCGCAGTAGTCAATCTGAACATCGCAGAAGTTAAATTGAAGAACTCGATTTTCATATTGACAATCGCCGTTGTTGATTTGATGAACGCAGTCGTTAAATTTTATGAATTGATTTTCATAATGAAAATCATAGTTGTTAAACTGAAGAACTCGATTTTCATAATGAAAATCGCAATTTTCAATCTAATGAACGAAGTACCTAATTGAATTAAAGAATTCGATTTTCAAAATAAAAACGTCATGATTTAAAATACCTGCTAGCTAGATTAAGGAATTTATACTTACAGTGGAGTGTCAACTCCGTCAACTGCGTTTCGCCCCGATGACCCAACACATCGGGCTCATCAGTAGACAAACCACCACCACACGTTTACCGAGACTATCATGTGTTTCACAGTCAAAAGTGACTGTGAACTATAAACCTAAACTTGTTTTCTTGAGTATTCATATTGACAACTGCGATTGTCCATATTACAACAAAGTTCATCAATATAAAAAATTTTCAATACTGCACTTATGTGGTAGTCATATTGACAAACCCGATTTTCAATTCAACAAACGCATTCTTCAATGTGATTACAATGAAAGTGCGTACGTCATATTGACAACTGCGATTGTTAATCTTACAACTTTTTTCATAATGTTTGGTACTAAGAATTGACAACCGCCCGTTCTTCATATTGACTATCCGGTTGTTAAATGCATTTGATATTTTCAATAAATGTTCATCATATCGACAATTTTGTTCGTCAATTTGACAATTTCCAGTTAACAACCACCGATTGTCAATATGACAACCAATATTTTTTTCAGTGTAGCATTCAGCTTCAATTTTTGTTTGCGAGTAGCGATTGGTATCCCTAGGGTGCCTTTATCCGGCAGAATGGGTTGAGTTGTTCCTATTCTAGCGAGTTCATCGGCCTTACAATTCCCTGGAATGTCTCTATGCCCCGGCACCCAAATTAGGTGAATGTTGAACTGTTCGGCCATCTCCGTAAGAGACGATCGGCCGGCAGTCGAGGGCTACTAGAGAAGTTATAGAGATCGAATCCAAGGATTTGATGGCTGCTTGGCTGTCCGAAAATATGTAGATATCCTTAACGGATATGACGTTTTTCTTGAGCCAGGATAAGACTTCTTTAATCGCCATAATTTCCGCCTGGAACACGCTACAGTAATTTGGTAGACGGAAGGAGAGCTTAAGATTAAGACGTTCCGAGAAAACACCCCCACCAACTCCATCATTGGTTTTTGAGCCGTCAGTATAGAAGTGAACTGATTCATCTTCCGGGAAGGCATCTCCATCCCAGGTTGCTCTGGATGGGATTCTGACGAGAAAATTCTTGTCAAAGTTTAGAGATGGAGTGGTGTAGTCAGTGTTTTCGGTTGAGATCTCGAATTTTTTCAGAAAAGAGGCGTGGCCAAAGTCTTTGCTTGACCACTGTGAGATGGCTTTAAGGCGAATGGCTGTACTCGCTGCCATTTGCTTGCTAAATATGTCAAGGGGTAATATATGAAACAATATGTCTAGTGCCGCAGAGGGTGTTGTGCGTAGTGCACCGCTTATGCACATGCAAGCTGTGCGCTGGACCTTGCTTATATGGTCGCGGTTAGTGGCCTTCTCCAAGGCTGTCCACCAGACAATTATCCCATAGGTGAGTATCGGTCTTATAACTGAGATATAGAGCCAGTGGGTTACTCGAGGTTGTAAACCCCATTTATTCCCAATAGCTTTTTTACAAGAGAAGAGTGCTACTGTAGCCTTCTTGACTCTTTCTTGGATGTTAAGTTTCCAACTAAGCTTCCTATCCAGGATAAGCCCCAAATATTTAGCTTTGTCAGAGAAAGTTAGGTTGATACCATTAAGTGAGGGAGGGTCGACTGTCGGAATTTTATATTTCCTGGTGAAAAGCACCACATCAGTTTTGTGGGGGTTCACACCTAAACCACAACGACTCGCCCAACTGGCTAGCTTATTTAAAGCATTTTGTAGGAGTTCTTTAAGAGTATTTAAGTGCTTTCCTGAGACGGCTATAGCAACATCATCTGCATAAGCGATCGCCGTGCATCCTTCACCTTCCAGGATTATCAATAGTTCATTGACCACCAAATTCCAAAGAAGAGGGGATAGAACACCACCTTGCGGAGTGCCTCTACTGACAGATCTTCTTGCGGACACCTCACCCAGCTTTGAGTTGATAATCCGGCCATTGAGCAGTAGATTGATCAGTTCGCCAAGTGAGCTGTCGACATTCAGAGCATCTGCTATCGCTGATGTATTGACATTGTTAAAAGCGCCTTCTATGTCAAAGAAGGCAACCATCGTGTACTCCTTATGGAACAGGGAGTACCTTTGCAGTATGCGTGCTGGGCCGCTGACAGTAGTTTTTTATCGATACTGTTGCGTAAGTGGATATCAATCAATCGTTCTAGTGTTTTTAGAAGGAATGATGATAGACTAATAGGTCTGAAATCTTTAGAATTTGTGTGGGAGCATTTACCTGCTTTGAGTATGAAGACTACTTTAACTTCTCTCCATATCTTTGGGATATAAACTAAATTTAGACAACTTTTGAAGATTGTCTGAAGCATCGGCAAGATTATGTCCGATGATTTCTGCAATTCGGCAGGTATTATGCCGTCAGGTCCCGCGGATTTATATGGTTTGAAGCTATGGATTGCCCAGTTTAGTTTTCTTTGTATAATTATATTTGAAGGGGTGGTTATTGGTTGCGATGGACTGTTGAAGTTCGAGTTGTTAACCACATGGGAGCTGCCTGGGAAATGTGTATCAAGCAGTAGATTGAGCGAATCTTCGCTGGAGGTCGTCCAGGACCCATCGTCTTTTTTGAGGGAGCTGGGTGTTATTGGATTCGCGGAGAGAATTTTCCTAAACCTTGAGGCCTCAGAGGCATCTTCTATTTTGTCACAGAAGAGTCTCCAAGAATTGCGTTGGCTTTTCAATTAATTTTTTTTTATTAATATTTAGTGATGCCTTGTACAAGTCCCAGTCTAACGCGTTTCTCGTACTTTTGGCATTATTGAATAGTTTTCTACATTTAGTTCTAAGAGGGCCTAGACCTGCATTCCACCAATGCGGCTTCTTCTTACCTCTGGGTTGGACCAGCGGACAGGAAGAAGTCATTGCTTTATTGAGAGCGAGGGTGAGGGTCTGATACGCCATACATGGAGAGAAATACTTACAAAATAGTGCAAAATATGTATGAGACTCTCAAACTTAATTTGCATAGTTCCACCTAAGCCTATCGCAACTTCATCTGGAGCAAGTGCAAATGATACTCAGCAAAACCAACGCCTCTGAAAACTCAAAATCAAAATGGAAGCAATCAGGTGTAACATTGATGACTTCGAGCAGACACTGGCGAACTACTCAAAGGAAATACATGAGTATCAACAAAGGATCCTCATTGGACAGTGGCAAAACCTTACGGAACTACATGAACAATTCATGTCCGAAAAATTAATCAGCGATGACCATCAAGAATACGTTGCTACAAAGCAATACGAAGATATTCAAAAAATGGTAAACAAGTGTCCCTATAAAATGGCATCCAAAACGTCAGCACTAAATGACGAAAACCAGTCGGCACAACCATCGGAGACCAGATTACCGGTTCTAAAGATTCCTACATTCAGAGGAAATTATCTTGAGTGGCGCTCATTCTATGATATATTTTCAACAATAATTCATAAGAAAACATCCCTTAGTACCACTGAGAAGATGGAGTACCTCAAGACACATTTGGAAGGCCCACCACTGCAACTCATTCAGCATTTAACAATTTCTAGTGCAAATTATCAGACTGCATGGGAAACGTTAAATGCCAGATATGAGAATGAAAGGAAGATAATATCAATGCACATTGATAAGATGCTCAAATCTGGATATCAAGCAAATCAACAACCTGCAACTACAATAAAAGCAGTACTTGATGCCACAAAGGAAGGTCTAGCAGCACTCACGAACATGGGAGTCGATACAACTTCTTGGGGTCCAATAATTGTACACCTAACCACTAAGATGCTGGATCAAGAGAGTCGAAACCTCTTTGAGCAAGGACTTCAGCAACCAAACAAGATGCCGTCACTTCAAACGTTGTATGACTTCTTGGAAAGAAGATACCAAGCACTAGATGCACTAGCACCTGTTAGATGATCACCAAAAAGCGGGGAAGACTGCAAGCAAAATGTACGTAACTTTCATGTATCATCAAAGCCTAACACCTGCCCCATCTGCAAGGGGGAAAACAACATTTATACATGCCAAAGGTTTATAAATTGGACTCCGAAGGAGCGTTTCGATAAAGCTAAACAAGTCAATTTCTGTATCAACAACATGAGAACCAAAATCCATGTAGAAGCACAAAAACATGTAAATACTGCAACAGGAGACACCACACCACTCGTTATTACATCTCGAGAGAGCAAACAACTCACAAATTCAAATCAACCATGGTTCTCAAAATCAAAATGTGTTGCTTGCTACCGCAATTCTAAAAGCAAGCAATGCATGTGGACACATTATTCAGCTGAGGGCGCTCATCGACAAAGTCTCAAGCTACACTCATTACGGAAGAAGTTGTTCAAACACTAAAATTAAGAAAATAAAAAGTATCAGTCGATGTGAGTGGACTAGGGGCTACGGATGCAGGAACAGCTCGCAGTAGAGTGGAAATGCCAATAATACCGACATTTAGTTCAACATTTAAATTGCAAGTACAAGCTCTTGTACTACCTAAATTGACTGGACTGCTACCAACCTGTCAGCCCAGAACATAAACACTGATCAATTCAGCAAAATCGAGTTGGCTGATCCTTCATTTAACACACCCGGTCATTGACATGATAATTTCCGCAGACATCTATGGTGATATCCAGGGCCGTAGCCAGGATTTTGTTTCGGCGGGGGGCTTGCTTCCAAATCTTACGAGGAATTCTTTAAATAAAAAACTATCAGGGCTATCGGCAATTCCGGAGGAAAGAAATTCCCGTCGAACATTTTTTGTTCCCTGGAAAAGATTCCTCCTATCGTCAATCTCCATCGGAATTTATTTCCCCTGGAATTTTTCGAAAATATGTTCGAATGCATTGACAGTTGTCATTTGTGATTTATTCAGTAGTCATTTTAAGGGGGGGTCTATTTTCAAACATATTTCCCGTTATGACCCTTCAAAGCGTGTGACCTCTAATTTGGACGTGTTACCACTTAAAACGCTATAACTTCTAAACGATTAAAGATATAAAAATTGGTTTGTGTAGTTTGAAAATACAATTTAGAAGCGCATACAAGCCTTAAGCACTTCGGGTGCTACAAAAAAGTTATGGCTCCTTAAACTCAACATTTTGAAAATTTGTTGTTTAATTTTTTTACTTAAAATGCTTTTTTCAAAATTTGTATCCTTGAGAAATTTTCTAAAAATTATGTTAAGCAACTTTTTTTACGTACGATCAACAGCAGTTGTTGTAAAAGCCGTTTTTTGTCAGAAAAAATGGTCAAACAAAATTAATTCAGAATAATAAACTAACGTAATTATGAGCAATGGTTAACAGTTAATTGTCGAATAGGAAAAAAAAGCTTAACATTGATAATTTGATCTCCACAAAATGTATTCAAAACGTGATTATGCGGACATAGTGTTTGTAAGCGGGTTCTGACATGGAAACGCTTCGTTGGCAAGATAGGAGTCCAACGCCGATACCCAAATCGTAGAACACCATGTAACCGGGTATTCGCTGATGCGTATCAGCGCCTTGTTGACCCCGGGTCAGCTCCTCCAAATAAAATGGATCCACGTGACGTTCAGACGCAGCGGCGGCAGAAGTTGAGGGTGCGATTTTGCGTGATGTAGAAGTTAAGCCTTCAGTCAGGTCCGAGGACTAGCTGTGCAATTGGAACTTCCTAGAACCAGGATTCACAGAACTCTCCAGAGTAATAGGTTATACCCTTTCCATTTAGCACCAGTACGGACACTTCCTCAAGAACATTCTGTGGACTGACGAAGCGTAATTCACAAACAAAGTTATAAAGCTACAAACCTCCACAATTTGCACCATTGGTCAGACCCCCATCCCCATTTAATACACACAACATCCTTTCAAATGTAAGCATTTAATGAATGTGTTTATTTCAAAAGATGTTCAGTGCAAATGTTTGAAAACACTTTGGTAGGCACACATGTTCTTCCACAAACAGTGGAATTTCTTAGGGAATGTAACGGAAGTTGTCCCTACCTTACAAGTTGCGATGGTATTGCATTCCCACCGATCTCTAGGAGTACAGGATTATCTACAGAAATCGATGTGTTGTAAGGTAGGTTGTCCTGACAGAGAAGTATGAGCAGGCATGCTTGCATACGCGCGACACTAGCTCGACGGAGGCGTGGGTTCTTACACTTACTGCCGGACGACCGCACATTTATTTCATGCCTTTAAAAAAAACTTAAAAAAAAAATGGAACCATGAAACCGAAATGCTAGAACCGTTTCTAAAATCAGATGAAAAAATGTAAACCGCGATAAAAAGATATGAACACCTGCAAAACCTTGGGAAACCTAAGATGGAAATGGCTTCCCTAGCGTGACCCTCCCACAATCAATCACCCTTACAGGGATGACGATCATCCTTGGCTAATGCTCCGCCAAATCTTGCATTAGCCCCTAACTCAAAGACGAGCAATTCCTTAAGAATTACTCATTGAATCCATCACCGATGGACTATCCACAAATCACTTCCCAAAAGCACTAGGAGAATTCTCAATTAAAATTCATCATGAGATATCTCACGGATAAAAAAAAAAGATAATTCAGCATTTAAATTTCAATTATGAAACACAAATGTTTTATTATTAAAAATGAATGTCCTAAATTTACTACAACGTAAAGCTTTCAAAATCTCCAATTCATATGGAATTAAAATTTACGAATATAGCGTATATATTCCTTTATCATAGCAACTAGCAACAACTTTTATGTCTAATTCAAGCGTATAGTTTTATTTTCAGCTTAATGCATTCTTTTATTGTTTTTTTTTTTGATATCTTTGTTACGTTATTTATTTGAGTTTTAATTTGAATTCACGATTTTAAACTATATTTCTATAATTGCTTTTTCAATATCCTAATTTATTTTGCATGTACCCACTTCATAGAGATACTAAGGTTGCAAGCTATACGCGTATTTTACTTTTTACCCGATCTAACGTTATAATTATGTAATTTAAATCTGTATCTACCATTCAAAAATATACAATACACTATCAAAAGGGAAAATAGTCCGTTCAATAAACAAGATTAAATTATGTACTCACCGATTAATAGTACTCTTTATCGTACCTTTAGTTAATTTAATCATTGTCTAAGCTAATTGACGACTCCTATGGATGGTGTGCACAGCATTCATCGAAGCGTATGGTTGTTGTTACCTAAATTGGTTTTTGGAAAAGAAAAGATATATGTAAATCGAACGAACTTCACAAAATCTAACTATCAATATTTTTGGTAAATACTTAGCTTTTGACTTTACGGGTAATAAAAAAAAATAGTTCAACTTGCTGTGTTGTTTATACCCACAATACTTTTGAAGGGCACCAACGCTATGAGTGCATTTGTTGTTGCTGTTGACGATCGTTTCGGTGGCCGCTGTTATCAGCCGCGGTTTTTCCGATACCGATGATCGTGGCTGATAAAGCTTATCGCTGCTGATGCTGCATGCGATTTGGACCACAAGAGAGAGACTGACGATGTTGTGGATTGATGGACGTTGCTTTTCGTTGGGGAGAAGAAGTATGGATTCGCTGCGTTCACACTGTGCGGCTGATAATGCCTCTTGTGGTGAATCGCAGGCACTGAATCAATTGGTTTCTCCCGTGTTCTTTGCAGGGATCGTATAACTCTCGATTTCACGGCCGGGTGCGGTGCGGATGTGGCTATTTTGCACAATTGATAAGCACGGGGTGGCAGTGGAAAAAGAGCCTGTTGCTGTATCAACAGTCAGCTCTCATATGACTGAGCTAGAAAACGAGAAGATTATCGAGTCCTCAGCTGGTTTTGTGTGTGGGCGGTGTGAGGGTGTTCGCATACACGACCACGTACACTTCGGCTACGGCTTACCGAGCTGACGTCTAGTTTTTAGCGCTGAAGGGGGGGGTCTTAGAGCTCTATAAAAATGTTTCTCTCAGAGTAGGTGTATGATTAAATGGCGAGTAGAGTTACTTACACTGATAAAGGTCTCTTTCCACTGATGCTTATGGATCACAATTGAATATGCTACCGGAGGTGTGTAAAACGAGGGGTTGGAGGGTGACAGGGACCAGGGCCGAGCTGGGTGAATAGCTCCTCACTGCTACTGGAGGTTATGACACTCACTTTGCAGCTATAGTTGCTGGAATATATGTAGGTATTCTATATGTGAGATACGAACGGATTTGCCCAAATCAAAAACAAAATTACCAGGTATTTTGCCGTGGCGATGTCTCACTTTCACAAGAACAGAATTTGGCACTATCGCGGCTGGAGTAGGAGAAACGAATTCGTTCTCTTGTCTCTGATCAGATGAAGGTGAGCTTCTCGAATTTCGATTCGTTGTGATCGTTGGACGAACGTAATAATCATTGATTAATTACCCCGTCTTGCAATATTCTTTAATTGCTCACTCACTTTGGTAGAGCATTCGAATACTTTACGGTGCAAGTTCGTCACTTTACATAAAAAAAAAAATTTGCTTTCGGCCAAACGTGGCGCGCAAAGTACTTGTCGCGTTGGTGCCCAGAAAGAAAAAGAGCGTTTCGTAACTCACGAAATCGCAGGTAGCTACTCATCGAAAAGAGCAAGCAAAAAGGCGTCCCTTCCGGCATGTAGTTGACGAAAGGACACAGCTGATTGATGGTGGAATTCAGTGTGGTTCTGATGTTAGCTAAATTACTTTTCTAACAGGGTGCACATAAAAAAAAATATTGGGTGTAGTAAAATTTAAAATTTTGAATTAATTGATTTAAAGTAGTCCCCCACAGGAACGATTGCCGAAGCTCCTTGAAGATGTTCTTCTTTTTCAGAGAAGAGCGATGTTCTTTCGCCTTGTGACAGTAGCAGTGGGGTAAATCCATTCCTGCAATGCAATGTATTCAGACTCAGCGCTAGCTGTAGCAATAACTTGTTGTTTTTTCGACTCCCAACTAATTGCTGCTCCAGCGAAAATAAAACAGAATCCGCTCTGTGACTTACGGTCGTTCACGTCCTGAGCCCAATTGGCATCAACAAAACCTTCTAACGGCTTTCCAGTTTTAGAATAGGATAGCTTCATTAGTCTCGTAGATTTAAGATATCTTAATAAATTGAATGCTGCATTCCAATGTTGTTTTCTTGGATCTTGACAGAATTGTGACAGCATATTTACTGAACAACAGATATCTGGTCGGCTGAATACTGACAAGTGAAGAAGTGAACCAATGAGTTCCTGGAATGAGGTTTGGTTAACTTTTTCAGCTTCAGCTTAATTTTTAGGTTCTTTTTCTAAAGAAATTTTGGATTGTAATGGTACTTTGGTACCTTTTCCCTCCTTCAATCCATATTTCTGTAACAACTTATCAATATACGCAGTTTGACATATTGAAAGATTGTTTTCACTTCTTTCAATTTCGAGTCCTACACAGTGTTTTGGCTCCTTCAAGTCAGTTATTTCGAAGTTCCTTTTGAGAGTAGAAATGACTTGGGCTTCCAACAGGTGGTCATTTGTAGCAATGATTATGTCGTCAACATAAAGAGTAATAATCATTTTCTTACCTTCTTCTATGATGTAAAAAAGGCACTGGTCATACTTCGACTGTTTTAGCCCAAATTGCTTGAATACTTGATGGATCTTCTTGTACCATTGACGCCCAGCTAGCTTGAGACCATAAATTGCTTTCTTCAAACGACAAACTTTGGGGTTTCTCTTGTACAAAACCTTCGGGCTGCTTCATATAGATCTCCTCCTCAATTTCGCCATTCAAAAAGGCTGTTGCCACATCTAATTGTCTCAGGCTAAGTCCGTATTCAACTGCAATTCCATAGACCAGTCGTAGAGTACTCTGTCTTATCACTGGGGCAAATGTATCTACGTAATCTACACCATACTGTTGATTGTACCCTTTCGCCACAAGTCTGGCTTTCCTCTTGTTTACAGTACCATCAGGATTGAGTTTAGTTTTGAATACCCATTTTGATCCTATTGCTTCTCGTCCTTTTGGAAGTGCTGTGAGTTCCCAAGTTCTATTACTTAGAAGAGAATGGTACTCCTTCTTCATAGCTTGGACCCACTCTTCATAATTAGGCATCTTCAAAGCTTCCTTGTAGGTTGAAGGATCATCCATAACATTGTTGACGGTTTCTGTTCTTCCAGTCCAAGATCGCAGACGCTGTTTGATCGACTCTATAGGATTAACGGATGCAGATGTTTCTTCGAGTTCATCATTACTAGTAGTTAAACTATCATCTTCTTGATATGATTCCTCTATCTCTGCAACATCGACATCTTCTACAGGAATATTCTCATTTTCAGTTTGAACTTCATGAGTTTTCGGTTCATTCCAATGTCTTGGGTTGTTCTCAAATTCGTAGAAGTTTTCTTGTTTTCTAAGTTTTGTGTTTTCGGTGTATATTCCTTCAAGAAATTTCACATCTCTGGACTTAATTGTGGTTTTCGTACTTGGCTTCCAAAGTCGGTATGCTTTTGATTCCGCACAATATCCCACCATGAAATGTTCTTCACTTCTTGGCTGCCATTTTCCTTTTCCTGGTTTCTTGTTGAGAACGAAAGCTTTGCATCCTATCTCCTTTAGATGAGATACTGAAGGTTTTTTACCAGTCCATAGTTCCTCTGGAGTTTTTCCATCATTTAGAGACGTAGGACATCTATTTCTTACATACGCCGCGGAGTTGACGAGCTCTGCCCATAAAGCGTTTGGAAGAGATGATTGAATGAGATTGCATCTTGCCATTTCAACGAGAGTACGGTTCATGCGCTCCGCTACGCCATTCTGCTGGGGCGTATAATTATCGGACGTTTCGTGCTTGATACCATTCTTCTTCAAATAAAGATCGAAGTAGCGGCTATTCATCTCTGAGGCATTGTCACTTCTCAACTTTTTGATTTTCTTCCCGGTTTCTAATTCAACCGCAGATTTGAAAGTTTTGAAGACATTGGGGAACTCACTCTTCCTACGAATAAAATAAACGAAAGTCTTCCTAGTGTAATCATCAATGAACGTTAGGAAATGACGCTTCCCTCCAAATGATTCGACCTGCATCGGTCCACATATGTCTGTATGTACTAACTCGAGAACTTCCTTTGATGACTTTTCGTTTTTCTTAGGAAAAGGAATTCTAGATTGCTTACCCTTGATGCAGATTTCACATGGTGGATTCTCCTTTCCAAAGGCAGGCAAGCCAATTACCATGTCCTTCGATTTCAGCTCCTTCAGTGAGTGAAAATTGAGATGTCCATACTTCCAGTGCCAGATTTCAAGATTTGATTTCTCACCAGACATGTTGCAAGTATTCTTTTCGATGATGACTTCATATAAGTTTCCCCTTCGAAAAGCTTCCAGTTGAATCTTCCCATCTCTTTCGACAACATTTTTCTTGCGGTCAATTATCACCCGGCACATCCTGTCTGCTATCTTGCTCACTGAAACCAGATTACTTTGCAAACTCGGAACATACAAAACGTTTTCCAATCGAACAACAACCTCCTCTCCTTCAATAAACGTTGACAGTAAGACAGATCCTTTACCTTGAACCACTAACTCCTCCTTATTAGCAACAATGACATTCCCTGAATGCGAAATGTCAATCGAGGTGAAGAACTTCTTATTGTTACTCATATGGGAAGTCGCCCCACTGTCCAGATACCAGACATTTGAAGATCTTACATCATGGTTTTTGTTTTTGGATATAAGAGTGGTATAAACGTTGTTAGACTTTTCATATTTCTTGTGTTCCTTGCTATTTTTGCTAGAATTAGGAAATTCTTTTTTCTTAGAGCATTGACATCTTCCTTGAAATTTCTGTGACACTTCAGCATCAGCATTCTTTTCTTTTGAACCAAACTTTTTCTTCGATTTGAAAATCTTCAGAGCATTTTGATTGTCATCCTCCTTGTCTGCAAATTCCATCAATCGTGATGCTATCAGATCTACAGAAGGAAACTCCTTAGAACAGTCGAAGGCAGCCTTAATGTCTTTAAATGTCTCGTCAAGTCCATCTAACATTATTACAGCCTGCATTTCATCGTCGATCTTGACATCCATTTCTTTCAAACGATTAATGGTAGTGTTGAATTCGATGATATACTGTTGCACGGACATTCCACTCTGCCTGAAGTTTAACAATTTTCTGAAAAGTTCTGCCTTTTGTCGTGTCGATTTCCTGTCAAAATTCTTTTCCAGAAACTCCCAAATTTCCCAGGAATTTTCAATGTTTTGAATCATTGTCACCTGCGCCGGCTCCATTGAAAAAATTATTTCGCCCTTAGCGTCCTGGTCCTTTTCCAAGAATTTTGCTGCTGCCTCCGGATCTGCAGGACATAGCTCCTTTTTCAATACCACATTCAAAAGACGATGCTTATGAAGAACGGCTTTAATGTACGTTCTCCAAATCAAAAAATTTGTTCCATCAAATAGTGGAATTTTCGTGGTATTCGAAGCCATTTCTTTTTTAGCGAAACAAATTATAATTAATAATTTAATTATAATCGCAAATTGCAGTTAGAGCATAAGGCCCATAACCTATTAGTATAACAAATGATGAAAGAATAATTTATTATTTAATAAAGTGAAATACAATAAAAACTAAGACTACTTTTTAAAATAGTTGTTACTCAACAAAAAAAAATGACTCTCTGAAAAAATTACTTTTTTGGACCGCAGCCAAATTTCATGCTTTCGAAGAAATCGCCCACGTTCTGCACGTTTTTTCTTCAAGACTTATAGAGATGCATTTGAAAATCTCTACAGAGGAAATAATACTGTCATGCCTTTCAATGAATCTTGTTTCACAAAGGCTTAGAAGTCGAGTTTTTCGGCTCTCTGGTGCGTGTTTTTTAATGACATTTTTTAAAGTTATGTTTGCATTTGAATGGTTGCGGAAGAAATTAGCTATTTCACTAACTACACCAAGGCAATTGCGAATTGCAGGAGTTGACATGGCATTAGACAGAACCAGGTTCAAGCGATGGCTTGCACAGAGTGTACATACCTTTGGATACTGTATACCTACCTGTATAGTGTAAAGTCTCCTTATTTTTATAGATTTGAATTTATATTAGAAAGTTTTAGTTTTAGTTTAGCTTCAGCCCCTCAAGCCCCCCCCCCCCTGGCTACGTGCCTGGTGATATAATTTTGAATGGATTTATAAAAAGTGACGAAAATTCTCCAATAGCACAACTATCAAAATCAGGTTGGGGCGAACATCTGCAAAAATCATCCCCAACCAGAAAATTACTACAATGGTAGTTCAAACTTCAATTGACGAACAACTGGAAAAATTTTGGGCGTTAGAGGATGTTTCAGAAAAAACTACTTGAAACCATGTGACCAAGAATGTGAAGAGCATTACCGGAAAACACATTTCCGAGGCGACGATGGTAGATATGTTGTTCAAATACCATTCGACAAGGAAGCTGCACAAACCAATCAGCTAAGCGAGTCTAAAAGTAGAGCGTTGGCAGTATTATGTCAGCTGGAAACCAGATTCGGCAAAGACACACGTTTGAAAACCGACTACGTAAAATTCATGGAGGAATTTTTGGAATTAGGACATATGGTTGAAGCAACTACAAATTTCAAACCAGTGCACAAAACTTATTGTGTTCCTCATCATGCAATCCACAAACCAGAGAGTACTACCACGAAATTACGCGTAGTATTCAACTTCTCCGCTGAGACTTCAACAGGGGTAAGCCTTAACCAGTTAATGCATAAGGGGCCCAAACTGCAAGCAGATATATCAGACATAATAATACGATGGAGGAGGCATAAAATCGTCTTCACTGCAGACACGAAAAGATGTACCGCCAAGTCAAGCTTCATGATGATCACCAGGACTACCAGCGCATTTTATGGCGCAGTTCGACCAAACAACCTATAAAGGAGTATAGAATGACAAGGGTTACGTACGGGATGGCAGCAGGACACTATTTATCTATAAAGTCCCTTCAACAAGTCGCCACCGATGAAAAGGAGAAGTACCCAATCATCCGAGATCATCAATGAAGACTTTTTTGTAGATGATTTGAATGCTTGGAAGCCCGGATACAGCTAACAACAATGCTGGAAGGAGCGGGTTTTCACCTCCGAAAATGGGCAACTAATGAACATAAGTCGCCCGAGGATATTCTAAGCGAATCTCAAGGCTGCAACAACATCAGAATTGATAAGGGGGAGACCATAAAGACATTAGGAATCCACTGGAGCTCGACAACATACACTTTCCAATTCAAAGTCAATGCTGACCTAGCAGCAAGCATCGAACAGCAACTAACAAAGCGAAAAACTCTCTCAGAAATAGCCAAATTATACGATCCATTGGGATGGTTGGCACCAATTACAATAAGTGCAAAAATTCTTATGCAACAGATCTGGTGGGACAGATCGAATGGGACGAGGTGCTCTCAGATGATCTACAACATTCCTGGAACACATTTAAATTGAACCTATTGGCAGTAGAAGCTATCAGAATTCCAAGATGGATCGGAATCAACAGTAACCATAAATTCGAATTACATGGTTTCTGTGATGCTTCAGAAGCAGCCTATGCAGCAGTAGTGTACTCCAGAGTTGCCTTACTAGATGGCACCTACATGACGACATTGCTTTGGATGGATTGGATGGCACCAATCAAGAAAATTCTTCCCCTTCCGAAGCAAGAACTTTGTGGAGCTCACTTATTAGCAGAACTGTTGAGGAAATGATACGTATTTACGGACCGCAACTAGATGGAATATTCGCTTGGACAGACTCTACTATCACATGGGCCTGAATTCAAAAGTGTCCATCCACATGGAAAACATTTGTAGCGAATAGAGTATCTGACATGCAAGAAGTCACGAAGCTCAGATCGTTGAGACCAGAAGCTAAAGTAGTATTAACGGTATCACTAACATAAACTTACAACATAGCGGAAAGATTTTCTTCTTATAACAAATTCCTCCGAGTAGTGGCGTACTGCAAAAGGTTTGTGTTTAACTGCAAAAGTCTAACAGCAAACAAAAAATTCCACGAAATAACAGTGTAGGAAATCGAGGATGCCCGAAAGTCGATTATCCGCGCAGTACAACAAAGAGAGTTCCCTGAAGAGATAGCTTGTCTCGCAGTAGCGCAGTGGTTAGTGTGCTGGACTACTGTGCGAGGGATCCCAGGTTCGATCCCCGGAAAAACACAAATTACATCTTAAGGTTTTTTCTACTGCGCCACCTCTCGCGAACGTCTGACAAACATCCGAGAGTATGACTGTCCTGAAAAAGCTTCTCAATTCAGCCGTTCGGACTCGGCATAAAATTGTAGGTCCCTTCCATTCGTTCCAAAAATAGACTCTCACACAAAACGAATGGTTGCGAGAAGCTAGGCCTTGGGTGTCTACCGCCTGTTGCGCCGCCTATTTATTTTTTTTTTTTAGGTGATTTGTTGTTGCGATAAAGAAAGTATTAGTTTTTGAATATGCGAACAAAATATTATTAACGATATAAATTATATTTTCGCTCAAATTGAATTTAAATCATTCCAACCAACCGTCTACTTGCAATATGATTTTATCTGAAAGGTAAACAGTACCTAATTTTAGTTCCCCATAATTCCCACCGTTTCTTAACGCATCTCAACAAATGGCCGCTTACATGTTTTATTTACATTGCCGCCATTAATTTTGACATTTACACGTATTCACAGACAGGGTAATATTTTTCCGGGGAGAATCGGGTAGGTGCACGGGAAGTCGACGGTCTAGTTCTCTGTGGTTTGTGGTCTAAAGGCTGGGCACATTATTAGGAGAAAAAGCAAACTACTCTCACTAAATCCACATTTAGACACGGATAGCATCTTGGTAGTGGGAGGCCGCCTAGGAAATGCTCTCCTATCAGAAGCCGAGAAACATCCAATCATTTTGCCACATAACGACAACTTCACTAAATTATTGGTAGAAATAACACACAAAAGAACTTTACATGGAGGAATTCGATTAACTTTATCAACACTACGTTACTCATACTGGATTATTCAAGGTAAAAGAATAGTACGCCAAGTGATTCACCACTGCATTCGATGTCATCGATTTAACGCAGCGACCAAAACGCAAATAATGGGAGTTCTCCCGGCAGCGAGAGTGACACCATCAAGACCTTTTAGCCATACTGTTGTGGACTATGCTGGACCTGTTCAGTTGTTAAGCCAAGGGCTACATTGCGATCTTCATATGTTTCGTTACTAAAGCCATTCATATCGAAATGGTAAGCGATCTCACATCAGAAGCATTCTTAGCAGCAGTCAGGAGATTCATCTCGAGACGAGGACTATGTGCGCACTTCTACAGCGACAACGAGACTACATTTGTGGGAGCCAATAAGGAATTACAAAGCATCATTAAAAAGTTACAACAAGATGTTTCAAGAAACATTGTCGTCGAAGGCATCGAATGGCATTTTATACCCCCTGCTGCTCCGCACTTTGGAGGATTATGGGAGGCGGGTGTTAAGTCAATCAAATATCATCTGAAAAGAATAAACGGTGATACCAGGCTAACATTTGAGGAAATGACGACGTTACTGACACAGATAGAAGCATGTCTAAATTCACGTCCTCTGACAATCTTAGACAATGACGTGTATGATACTCCAATAATCACGCCTGGTCATTTTCTCATCGGATCAGCACTGAATGCCGCACTTGATACAATCAGGGATGAACCACGCAGCTATCGTTCCCGCTGGAAACCAACACAAAAAATGACTCAAGATTTTTGGAAGGTCTGGTCAAGTGAATACCTCTTATTGCTACAGCAACGTACTAAATGGAAAAGAGAGGAAGCCAGTATTAAAGTTAGCGACATCGTGCTTGTGAAGGAAGATCGTTTACCACCAACTAACTGGATGATGGGACGCGTTGCTGAGATGCATCCAGGAATGCAACAAAAAATATTTTAAGAGACCAATTACAAAATTGTGTCCTTTTCCGATTGAATCACACACAAGTGAATCTCCTGAGCGACCAAAGAACCTATCAATCCAACAAGTGAACTTAGGAACAACAAGGTCAAGAGAGCCGAAGACAAACAATAGAGAACCGAGTAGAAAAGGTCCCCGAAAAACGACCAAATTGCACCCACTTTTATGTATATGTATGATCTTTGCATGTATAACTCCTGCAACACCTAAGCAACTAGAAGAAGTGGAAATTACACAGTTCACCAGCGAACCTGGCATATTCTTTGAAGATATCGGGAGAATAAACATGATTGCAAGTTCATGGAAGACTGTAGTATTTTTCAACCTAATGAACTACTGGGCCGAATTCTATACCTACCAGTGGCGTGGCGTCCATATAACCCGATTCCTACCGGGTTACCTTTTAAAAGTTTCAGTTCAGCTACACAACAATGTTTACTTAAAAACGAGCAACATAAAACCCACGGGATAAACTTAATAATATGTATCTATTCATCTGCTACATACCCCGACCCCACCAACTTAATTGAGCATTATACACACGGAAACACACACCCTTCGCCACATTATCATTAGTATTAGAGAACTGCCCACACTCTCTGAGCATAGCCCAAAGCTAAAATAACCCGAAATATGTCGGGTTATAAAATCTCTCAGTGGATAGAACAAATTTGTCTCCTTTCTCTTTTGTACACTTGCGATTATCTGAGTTTGATCCTCTCTGTTCAACGCCCGCTTTCTTATGCAAAAAAAAAACACGCTTTTCTTCGGGTTATTTGGTGGGTTTTGTGTGTATCTTTTACCGCTGCGCTGTGGTGTAATTGAGTATATCTGGAAAAAAACACGCTTACCGCCGACATATTTGGTGAAATTGAATTGTGTGTGTATCTCCTATCGCTGCGCTGTCGCTGTGATGTAGTCATAGTCAGTTCCTTTTTTACCTAACGATTTTCTGAGGGGAGTATCCTCTGTTCAAATTCAAAGGCCGCTTTCTTATGCAATAAAATAACACGCTTTTCTCCGAGTTATTTGGTGAATTTTGTAAGTATCTTTTAAAAAATAAACAAACTGATGTGTTTATAAAGTTTATAAACATGTCGCTAAGTGAGAAATCAAGTGTTTTGAGTCTTGGCTGGCTATGATCTTCGTAGGTACATACCTAAATACGTTTGAAGAAATGTTTCAAAGATTAAGTAAATGATTTTGCTGGACTTCCACAAAACTCCCGAATGCTCGATTTAAACACACATTTCAAGAACCTTTATGTAGAAATAAAAGACAATGTTATAAGACAAGATATAAATCGCGTTTACACGCAATTATTTTTTTTGGATTTATTGAACAAATCGAAATATGAAAGTTGTGCACTATTGAATCAAGATAAAAAAAAATTCTTCATTAATTTAGTTTCTTCCTGGAGTTTTCGATTTTATGGCTTTGAACAATTAACTAAGGTTTTGTATGTCTACCACATCTTCCCTTTGACATTTTGATATTTTTCGACTTCGACTTACCATTTAAAATTATTCACGCCACGCCACTGATACCTACAAGGACTACTTAAAACTGATGAACGAGATCTGTATGGCCACCAACCTTACGGACGACACCACGGACCTTTGCGAAAATATGTTTAGTCAATTTCAACGCCAACTTCAACAAATTGAGTTAAACAACGAAGTGCTCCTTCATGCTAACGAAGATGCCACTCGTAGAGTTAGACGTTCTCCATTTGACACCATTGGAACTCTGACCAATGAATTGTTTGGGATATTAGATCAACGCTTTGCACAAAAGTATGAAAGAAACAAGTATACAAGGCAACGAAAATCACTTGTTGCAATTGATCAAAAACCAAGCGACCATAATAGATTCAACGCTCAACATTTTTAAGAAGGAACATGCCTCAAATCATAAGCAACTAACGCTATTAACTACTTTAAAAAGCAAACCGACAAATACAACGCGTTTAAAATGTTTACTTCTACGGCGCTAAATGCAATATTGAGGATGATAAACTACCAAAACACGCAAAATATATTACTTGATGTGGTTCTATAAACTCACCATGGAAGAATTCATCCACTCATACTAACCATTGAACAACTAAGAAAGGAATTGACGCGGATTCATGATAATATCCCTCGGAATTTGATGATACGTGGAGAACGACATCATGAGTCACTCTTACAACTGTATAAGGAACTTCATCCCAAAGGGCAGAGTTACCGGCAACAATATCATCATATAACTTACCCTCCCACTATTATACTATCAAGAGTTTAAGGCCTTCAGAGTGCTACCGGTTCCCACGTTGCATAAACAAAACTACACATTTATAGTCCCATCTACAGACTATTTTTTAGTAAACTTGCAAGGGGATCATCTTTATCCAATGACCAAGGAAGAGTTCAAATCGTGCAAACTCAGATCATCTAATACGTATTGGTGTAATCTTCGCCATCCGATATATACATCAGGATCCTCGGTAAGCGCTTGCGAGATGGACATACTTCACCACAACAAAATATTAGAGGTAGAGCATGACGTACAAATCCAGAAAAATGAAAACATGAATGAACTAAAGACGCACAAAAACCAGCACTATACTACAATTGGAACTGCCACAACAATTTTGCTTATAGTGGTGTTCCTGAGGCGCGTGGTGGCCCTACGGGAAACCAGGAATTTTCCCGGGGCGTTTCGTTTTTAGGGGCGTTTTTTTATTAGGTTGAAAAAGTTTTTAGTTTTCAAAAAGTTGAAAATAATTGACACACATTTTAATGTTGATTCATTTTTTCTAATTATAAAATTAGTTCTTCTCATTTTTGTAATGCGTATGTTATCCATTGAAGTTCATGACATTATCAAAATAATTGACTGAAGTTCAAATATAACCGACAAATTCGCGGTGGATTTATGTCAACTGCGGATTTCCCTCTTTTTTTCTGTGGTGAATTGTTAAAAACTTTCTATGTCTGCGTATCAACCGGCCTTCCTGTACTCTTTATTCTAAGCAGCCGGCGGACAGTGGGGATAATTCAGGAACCTTGGATTTTTAAAAACAAAATTCAAGGCCTGAATTCCGAACACTACCATCTCTTCCACACCAAAAAAGAAGGTAAAATTAGAAGCTGCATTCTAGTTAGAAAGACTATTGCTAATATATTTTTTCTACACAGGTTCAGCAATGGAGACACAGTGGCTGTAAAATTCGAGGCTCCAGGTAAGAACCTTATCCTCGCCTCAGTTTACATGCCACATGAAGAAGAAAACCCACCACCTGATACAGCCCGTGAACTAGTGGATTACGCTGACACACGGAACACATCAATAGTGCTGGGTTGCGACGCTAACGCCCATCACATGCTGTGGGGCTGTATGGACACAAATAAAAGAGGTGAGTCTTTGTTTGAATATATTATTTCCACAAATCTAGTTTTGTGTAACAGGGGAGACCATCCCACTTTCCAAAATAGAACCAGGGAAGAAATTTTAGACATTACTCTTACAAGTAACAACGAGCAGGTTAGGGTAGAAAACTGGAGAGTCTGTCAGGAGAACTCATTTTCGGATCACAGTAGAATACTCTACACAGTCAACCTATGTCCTAAGACACACCGTATCTTTAGGAACCCTAGGAAAACGAATTGGGCAAACTATGTGAAAACGATTAGTGAGAAGATACAACATCCAAAAGATGGAAATCTCACTGACACTCACTCAATCGACAACGCAGTCCAATTAATCACTGAAAACATGCACAAAGCCTTTGTTAAACACTGTCCCATCTCTCGCAATCGCAAGCCCAAAAAGGCAACTTGGTGGACCAGCGAGCTCAAAAAGCGGCGAACTACTGTGAGACAACTGTTTAACAAAGCAAGACAGAGTAGAGCAGAAGAAGACTGGACTACGTATAGATCCGAACTTAATCTGTATACTAGAGAAATTAGGAAAGCTAAATTTGAATCCTGGAACACGTTCTGCGAATCCATGGAGAGTACAAGTGAGGCTGCCAGACTACGTAAAATATTATCCAAAGACCCCACGGTCCCAAGATATATTAAACGTGCTGATAACTCTTGGACAGAGTCTAGTCAAGAAACACTACAACTCTTAATGGACACGCACTTTCCGGAGTCCAGTGAAATCACTAGGTACGAGAACAATCACACTCCTACTCCGTCAGGTACTGAAGTGGAAGTAGCCACGGAAAATATTATAACAGAGCACACAGTCGCTTGGGCAGTCCACTCGTTCAACCCCTACAAATCAGCGGGACCAGACGACGTCATCCCAGCAATGATGCAACATGCTCTCAGTGTAATACTGCCATGGCTGAAAGTAATCTTCAAAAGCTGCATGAGGCTCTGCTACATACCGCAAAGCTGGAAAGAGGTAAAGGTGATATTTATTCCTAAAGCAGGAAAGCATATGCACTGCACCGCAAAAGATTTTAGGCCGATAAGCCTCTCCTCGTTTCTCTTAAAAACACTGGAGAGAATAATCGACTCATACATAAGGGATCTACTGAATGAACATAACCTATGTAGCACTCAACACGCCTACCTTAAAGGCAAGTCCGTGGAAACAGCTCTGCATGAAGTTGTGTCAATCATTGAAAAAGGCTTACACCATAAAGAATTCACTCTGGCAGCTTTTTTGGACATTGAAGGAGCATATAATAATGTTAAAACAGTGGCCATAAAAACAGCGCTCGAAGACCTGGGAGTGAAACAAGAAATTACAAACTGGATTTACGAAATGCTTAACAGCAGAGTAATTAACTCAGAAATCGGTGAGAGCAACATAAGGAGAACAGTGACCAGGGGTACTCCACAAGGGGGCGTCATATCTCCTCTCCTGTGGCTCCTAGTGGTCAATAAGATTCTTACGGCTCTAAAGATAAAAGGGACAAAAATTGTAGCATACGCAGACGACATTGTAATCCTAATAAGTGGAAGGTACCTACCCACTATTAGCGAACTCATGGAATCGGCTCTAAAGGAATTATCCTCGTGGGCAGGACCAAACGGCCTCGGAGTAAATCCAAGCAAAACCGAAACTGTCCTATTTACTAGGAGAAGAAAAATCGAGAAATTCGATCTGCCGATGTTGAACGGGATTCGTCTGAAACTTTCCTCAGAAGCTAAGTATCTGGGCATTATCCTGGACTCTAAACTTACCTGGAAACGTAACACAGAAGAAAGAGCAAAGAAAGCACTATGTGCCTTATACGCATGCAAGAAAACCTTTGGTAAACGCTGGGGTTTGCGCCCGTATATAATCCATTGGATGTATACAGCAATTATTAGACCCATACTTACTTATGGGTCCATTGTATGGTGGAAGGCAATAGAAAAGGTAACCTATCTCAATAACCTATCCAAGGTACAGAGATTAGCATGCATCGGCATAGCGGGAGCAATGAGATCAACACCTCAAGCCGGGCTGGAGATGATTCTAAATCTTCCACCCCTAGGTGAATACATTTGCAGCATGGCAGCCAAGGGAGCCCTCCGCCTAAACGAGGCAAAAACCTGGAAGCACAGCTCCTATGGGCACGGTTCCATAATTCAAAAATACTTGAGTATTGATCTGGCTAGAAAAACGGACTACATGATTCCGTACCAGAGCTTCAACAAAAACTACTCCACCTACATACCCCAAAGACAGGATTGGATTACTAACACGCACACAAGCGTACAAGAAATACAAATCTACACTGACGGGTCAAAAATGGAAGTAGGCACAGGAGCAGGAGTATTCTGCGAGTCCTTAAGCATAAATGATTCGTATAAACTCCCAGATGAATGCAGCGTCTTTCAAGCTGAAATCGTCGCCATCGACAAGGCAGCAAGTACCATATCTACAAAGAATCTTGACCCTTCTAAGATTACAATCTTCGTAGACAGTCAGGCGGCCATTAAAGCACTAGACAGCGCAACTATAAAAGCAAAGACAGTCAGGGACTGTCGAAGAGCCCTAAACAAAATAGGCGAGAAACACAAGGTCACTCTCTGCTGGGTTCCCGGACATAGTGACATTGTGGGAAATGAAAAAGCAGACGAGCTAGCGAGAAATGGGTCGGAGCTTGATGCAGTAAATATCATTGCATCAATAGACATCCCAATTAGTGTAGCAAAAAGAAATATTGACCAAAAATCAAGGGAAAAAATCAACACCACCTGGTCTAACAGACACGACTGTGTTATATCCCGTAGCCTTTGGCCAAAAATCGATGAAAAAAGAACAAGATGTATTCTGAAAATGAATAAACGAGATATTCGAATCTTAACGGGTGTACTGACAGGCCACTGTACCATCGGTACCATGGCCACAAGACTGGGCATTAACTCACCAGACTACTGCAGGAGCTGTCAAGACGTAGAAGAAACGGAGACCATCAAACACCTGCTCTGCGAATGCCCAAACCTCCAAACTAGTCGACTCCGATATCTGGGAGACAGACTTTTCGGAGACCTAGAGGACATAGTGCAGGTACCTTTGACGGACACAATCAGGTTTGTTAAAAGTACGGGATGGTTTACTGAGTAGACCAATTCCGCCAAGGAACAATGCCAAGAAATCAGGTAAAGTGTTTATGCATGTTTTTTGTGTTGTCCAATAAAATGTAAATTTTATCCACGACCAAAAACTAAGGGATCACAATGGACCAAAAGGCCCCCGTGGTAGCACAGCACACAAGCTGTGCACTTCCCTCTAACCTAACCTAACCTAACCTATCATCCTTGGCTAATGCTCCGCCAAATCTTGCATTAGCCCCTAACTCAAAGACGAGCAATTCCTTAAGAATTACTCATTGAATCCATCACCGATGGACTATCCACAAATCACTTCCCAAAAGCACTAGGAGAATTCTCAATTAAAATTCATCATGAGATATCTCACGGATAAAAAAAAAAGATAATTCAGCATTTAAATTTCAATTATGAAACACAAATGTTTTATTATTCAAAATGAATGTCCTAAATTTACTACAACGTAAAGCTTTCAAAATCTCCAATTCATATGGAATTAAAATTTACGAATATAGCGTATATATTCCTTTATCATAGCAACTAGCAACAACTTTTATGTCTAATTCAAGCGTATAGTTTTATTTTCAGCTTAATGCATTCTTTTATTGTTTTTTTTTTTTGATATCTTTGTTACGTTATTTATTTGAGTTTTAATTTGAATTCACGATTTTAAACTATATTTCTATAATTGCTTTATCAATATCCTAATTTATTTTGCATGTACCCACTTCATAGAGATACTAAGGTTGCAAGCTATACGCGTATTTTACTTTTTACCCGATCTAACGTTATAATTATGTAATTTAAATCTGTATCTACCATTCAAAAATATACAATACACTATCAAAAGGGAAAATAGTCCGTTCAATAAACAAGATTAAATTATGTACTCACCGATTAATAGTACTCTTTATCGTACCTTTAGTTAATTTAATCGTTGTCTAAGCTAATTGACGACTCCTATGGATGGTGTGCACAGCATTCATCGAAGCGTATGGTTGTTGTTACCTAAATTGGTTTTTGGAAAAGAAAAGATATATGTAAATCGAACGAACTTCACAAAATCTAACTATCAATATTTTTGGTAAATACTTAGCTTTTGACTTTACGGGTAATAAAAAAAAATAGTTCAACTTGCTGTGTTGTTTATACCCACAATACTTTTGAAGGGCACCAACGCTATGAGTGCATTTGTTGTTGCTGTTGACGATCGTTTCGGTGGCCGCTGTTATCAGCCGCGGTTTTTCCGATACCGATGATCGTGGCTTATAAAGCTTATCGCTGCTGATGCTGCATGCGATTTGGACCACAAGAGAGAGACTGACGATGTTGTGGATTGATGGACGTTGCTTTTCGTTGGGGAGAAGAAGTATGGATTCGCTGCGTTCACACTGTGCGGCTGATAATGCCTCTTGTGGTGAATCGCAGGCACTGAATCAATTGGTTTCTCCCGTGTTCTTTGTAGGGATCGTATAACTCTCGATTTCACGGCCGGGTGCGGTGCGGATGTGGCTATTTTGCACAATTGATAAGCACGGGGTGGCAGTGGAAAAAGAGCCTGTTGCTGTATCAACAGTCAGCTCTCATATGACTGAGCTAGAAAACGAGAAGATTATCGAGTCCTCAGCTGGTTTTGTGTGTGGGCGGTGTGAGGGTGTTCGCATACACGACCACGTACACTTCGGCTACGGCTTACCGAGCTGACGTCTAGTTTTTAGCGCTGAAGGGGGGGGTCTTAGAGCTCTATAAAAATGTTTCTCTCAGAGTAGGTGTATGATTAAATGGCGAGTAGAGTTACTTACACTGATAAAGGTCTCTTTCCACTGATGCTTATGGATCACAATTGAATATGCTACCGGAGGTGTGTAAAACGAGGGGTTGGAGGGTGACAGGGACCAGGGCCGAGCTGGGTGAATAGCTCCTCACTGCTACTGGAGGTTATGACACTCACTTTGCAGCTATAGTTGCTGGAATATATGTAGGTATTCTATATGTGAGATACGAACGGATTTGCCCAAATCAAAAACAAAATTACCAGGTATTTTGCCGTGGCGATGTCTCACTTTCACAAGAACAGAATTTGGCACTATCGCGGCTGGAGTAGGAGAAACGAATTCGTTCTCTTGTCTCTGATCAGATGAAGGTGAGCTTCTCGAATTTCGATTCGTTGTGATCGTTGGACGAACGTAATAATCATTGATTAATTACCCCGTCTTGCAATATTCTTTAATTGCTCACTCACTTTGGTAGAGCATTCGAATACTTTACGGTGCAAGTTCGTCACTTTACATAAAAAAAAAAATTTGCTTTCGGCCAAACGTGGCGCGCAAAGTACTTGTCGCGTTGGTGCCCAGAAAGAAAAAGAGCGTTTCGTAACTCACGAAATCGCAGGTAGCTACTCATCGAAAAGAGCAAGCAAAAAGGCGTCCCTTCCGGCATGTAGTTGACGAAAGGACACAGCTGATTGATGGTGGAATTCAGTGTGGTTCTGATGTTAGCTAAATTACTTTTCTAACAGGGTGCACATAAAAAAAAATATTGGGTGTAGTAAAATTTAAAATTTTGAATTAATTGATTTAAAGTAGTCCCCCACAGGAACGATTGCCGAAGCTCCTTGAAGATGTTCTTCTTTTTCAGAGAAGAGCGATGTTCTTTCGCCTTGTGACAGTAGCAGTGGGGTAAATCCATTCCTGCAATGCAATGTATTCAGACTCAGCGCTAGCTGTAGCAATAACTTGTTGTTTTTTCGACTCCCAACTAATTGCTGCTCCAGCGAAAATAAAACAGAATCCGCTCTGTGACTTACGGTCGTTCACGTCCTGAGCCCAATTGGCATCAACAAAACCTTCTAACGGCTTTCCAGTTTTAGAATAGGATAGCTTCATTAGTCTCGTAGATTTAAGATATATTAATAAATTGAATGCTGCATTCCAATGTTGTTTTCTTGGATCTTGACAGAATTGTGACAGCATATTTACTGAACAACAGATATCTGGTCGGCTGAATACTGACAAGTGAAGAAGTGAACCAATGAGTTCCTGGAATGAGGTTTGGTTAACTTTTTCAGCTTCAGCTTAATTTTTAGGTTCTTTTTCTAAAGAAATTTTGGATTGTAATGGTACTTTGGTACCTTTTCCCTCCTTCAATCCATATTTCTGTAACAACTTATCAATATACGCAGTTTGACATATTGAAAGATTGTTTTCACTTCTTTCAATTTCGAGTCCTACACAGTGTTTTGGCTCCTTCAAGTCAGTTATTTCGAAGTTCCTTTTGAGAGTAGAAATGACTTGGGCTTCCAACAGGTGGTCATTTGTAGCAATGATTATGTCGTCAACATAAAGAGTAATAATCATTTTCTTACCTGGCACTGGTCATACTTCGACTGTTTTAGCCCAAATTGCTTGAATACTTGATGGATCTTCTTGTACCATTGACGCCCAGCTAGCTTGAGACCATAAATTGCTTTCTTCAAACGACAAACTTTGGGTTTCTCTTGTACAAAACCTTCGGGCTGCTTCATATAGATCTCCTCCTCAATTTCGCCATTCAAAAAGGCTGTTGCCACATCTAATTGTCTCAGGCTAAGTCCGTATTCAACTGCAATTCCATAGACCAGTCGTAGAGTACTCTGTCTTATCACTGGGGCAAATGTATCTACGTAATCTACACCATACTGTTGATTGTACCCTTTCGCCACAAGTCTGGCTTTCCTCTTGTTTACAGTACCATCAGGATTGAGTTTAGTTTTGAATACCCATTTTGATCCTATTGCTTCTCGTCCTTTTGGAAGTGCTGTGAGTTCCCAAGTTCTATTACTTAGAAGAGAATGGTACTCCTTCTTCATAGCTTGGACCCACTCTTCATAATTAGGCATCTTCAAAGCTTCCTTGTAGGTTGAAGGATCATCCATAACATTGTTGACGGTTTCTGTTCTTCCAGTCCAAGATCGCAGACGCTGTTTGATCGACTCTATAGGATTAACGGATGCAGATGTTTCTTCGAGTTCATCATTACTAGTAGTTAAACTATCATCTTCTTGATATGATTCCTCCATCTCTGCAACATCGACATCTTCTACAGGAATATTCTCATTTTCAGTTTGAACTTCATGAGTTTTCGGTTCATTCCAATGTCTTGGGTTGTTCTCAAATTCGTAGAAGTTTTCTTGTTTTCTAAGTTTTGTGTTTTCGGTGTATATTCCTTCAAGAAATTTCACATCTCTGGACTTAATTGTGGTTTTCGTACTTGGCTTCCAAAGTCGGTATGCTCTTGATTCCTCACAATATCCCACCATGAAATGTTCTTCACTTCTTGGCTGCCATTTTCCTTTTCCTGGTTTCTTGTTGAGAACGAAAGCTTTGCATCCTATCTCCTTTAGATGAGATACTGAAGGTTTTTTACCAATCCATAGTTCCTCTGGAGTTTTTCCATCATTTAGAGACGTAGGACATCTATTTCTTACATACGCCGCGGAGTTGACGAGCTCTGCCCATAAAGCGTTTGGAAGAGATGATTGAATGAGATTGCATCTTGCCATTTCAACGAGAGTACGGTTCATGCGCTCCGCTACGCCATTCCGCTGGGGCGTATAATTATCGGACGTTTCGTGCTTGATACCATTCTTCTTCAAATAAAGATCGAAGTAGCGGCTATTCATCTCTGAGGCATTGTCACTTCTCAACTTTTTGATTTTCTTCCCGGTTTCTAATTCAACCGCAGCTTTGAAAGTTTTGAAGACATTGGGGAACTCACTCTTCCTACGAATAAAATAAACGAAAGTCTTCCTAGTGTAATCATCAATGAACGTTAGGAAATGACGCTTCCCTCCAAATGATTCGACCTGCATCGGTCCACATATGTCTGTATGTACTAACTCGAGAACTTCCTTTGATGACTTTTCGTTTTTCTTAGGAAAAGGAATTCTAGATTGCTTACCCTTGATGCAGATTTCACATGGTGGATTCTCCTTTCCAAAGGCAGGCAAGCCAATTACCATGTCCTTCGATTTCAGCTCCTTCAGTGAGTGAAAATTGAGATGTCCATACTTCCAGTGCCAGATTTCAAGATTTGATTTCTCACCAGACATGTTGCAAGTATTCTTTTCGATGATGACTTCATATAAGTTTCCCCTTCGAAAAGCTTCCAGTTGAATCTTCCCATCTCTTTCGACAACATTTTTCTTGCGGTCAATTATCACCCGGCACATCCTGTCTGCTATCTTGCTCACTGAAACCAGATTACTTTGCAAACTCGGAACATACAAAACGTTTTCCAATCGAACAACAACCTCCTCTCCTTCAATAAACGTTGACAGTAAGACAGATCCTTTACCTTGAACCACTAACTCCTCCTTATTAGCAACAATGACATTCCCTGAATGCGAAGTGTCAATCGAGGTGAAGAACTTCTTATTGTTACTCATATGGGAAGTCGCCACACTGTCCAGATACCAGACATTTGAAGATCTTACATCATGGTTTTTGTTTTTGGATATAAGAGTGGTATAAACGTTGTTAGACTTTTCATATCTCTTGTGTTCCTTGCTATTTTTGCTAGAATCAGGAAATTCTTTTTTCTTAGAGCATTGACATCTTCCTTGAAATTTCTGTGACACTTCAGCATCAGCATTCTTTTCTTTTGAACCAAACTTTTTCTTCGATTTGAAAATCTTCAGAGCATTTTGATTGTCATCCTCCTTGTCTGCAAATTCCATCAATCGTGATGCTATCAGATCTACAGAAGGAAACTCCTTAGAACAGTCGAAGGCAGCCTTAATGTCTTTAAATGTCTCGTCAAGTCCATCTAACATTATTACAGCCTGCATTTCATCGTCGATCTTGACATCCATTTCTTTCAAACGATTAATGGTAGTGTTGAATTCGATGATATACTGTTGCACGGACATTCCACTCTGCCTGAAGTTTAACAATTTTCTGAAAAGTTCTGCCTTTTGTCGTGTCGATTTCCTGTCAAAATTCTTTTCCAGAAACTCCCAAATTTCCCAGGAATTTTCAATGTTTTGAATCATTGTCACCTGCGCCGGCTCCATTGAAAAAATTATTTCGCCCTTAGCGTCCTGGTCCTTTTCCAAGAATTTTGCTGCTGCCTCCGGATCTGCAGGACATAGCTCATTTTTCAATACCACATTCAAAAGACGATGCTTATGAAGAACGGCTTTAATGTACGTTCTCCAAATCAAAAAATTTGTTCCATCAAATAGTGGAATTTTCGTGGTATTCGAAGCCATTTCTTTTTTAGCGAAACAAATTATAATTAATAATTTAATTATAATCGCAAATTGCAGTTAGAGCATAAGGCCCATAACCTATTAGTATAACAAATGATGAAAGAATAATTTATTATTTAATAAAGTGAAATACAATAAAAACTAAGACTACTTTTTAAAATAGTTGTTACTCAACAAAAAAAAATGACTCTCTGAAAAAATTACTTTTTTGGACCGCAGCCAAATTTCATGCTTTCGAAGAAATCGCCCACGTTCTGCACGTTTTTTCTTCAAGACTTATAGAGATGCATTTGAAAATCTCTACAGAGGAAATAATACTGTCATGCCTTTCAATGAATCTTGTTTCACAAAGGCTTAGAAGTCGAGTTTTTCGGCTCTCTGGTGCGTGTTTTTTAATGACATTTTTTAAAGTTATGTTTGCATTTGAATGGTTGCGGAAGAAATTAGCTATTTCACTAACTACACCAAGGCAATTGCGAATTGCAGGAGTTGACATGGCATTAGACAGAACCAGGTTCAAGCGATGGCTTGCACAGAGTGTACATACCTTTGGATACTGTATACCTACCTGTATAGTGTAAAGTCTCCTTATTTTTATAGATTTGAATTTATATTAGAAAGTTTTAGTTATAGTTTAGCTTCAGCCCCTCAAGCCCCCCCCCCCCTGGCTACGTGCCTGGTGATATAATTTTGAATGGATTTATAAAAAGTGACGAAAATTCTCCAATAGCACAACTATCAAAATCAGGTTGGGGCGAACATCTGCAAAAATCATCCCCAACAAGAAAATTACTACAAGGGTAGTTCAAACTTCAATTGACGAACAACTGGAAAAATTTTGGGCGTTAGAGGATGTTTCAGAAAAAACTACTTGAAACCATGTGACCAAGAATGTGAAGAGCATTACCGGAAAACACATTTCCGAGGCGACGATGGTAGATATGTTGTTCAAATACCATTCGACAAGGAAGCTGCACAAACCAATCAGCTAAGCGAGTCTAAAAGTAGAGCGTTGGCAGTATTATGTCAGCTGGAAACCAGATTCGGCAAAGACACACGTTTGAAAACCGACTACGTAAAATTCATGGAGGAATTTTTGGAATTAGGACATATGGTTGAAGCAACTACAAATTACAAACCAGTGCACAAAACTTATTGTGTTCCTCATCATGCAATCCACAAACCAGAGAGTACTACCACGAAATTACGCGTAGTATTCAACTTCTCCGCTGAGACTTCAACAGGGGTAAGCCTTAACCAGTTAATGCATAAGGGGCCCAAACTGCAAGCAGATATATCAGACATAATAATACGGTGGAGGAGGCATAAAATCGTCTTCACTGCAGACACGAAAAGATGTACCGCCAAGTCAAGCTTCATGATGATCACCAGGACTACCAGCGCATTTTATGGCGCAGTTCGACCAAACAACCTATAAAGGAGTATAGAATGACAAGGGTTACGTACGGGATGGCAGCAGGACACTATTTATCTATAAAGTCCCTTCAACAAGTCGCCACCGATGAAAAGGAGAAGTACCCAATCATCCGAGATCATCAATGAAGACTTTTTTGTAGATGATTTGAATGCTTGGAAGCCCGGATACAGCTAACAACAATGCTGGAAGGAGCGGGTTTTCACCTCCGAAAATGGGCAACTAATGAACATAAGTCGCCCGAGGATATTCTAAGCGAATCTCAAGGCTGCAACAACATCAGAATTGATAAGGGGGAGACCATAAAGACATTAGGAATCCACTGGAGCTCGACAACATACACTTTCCAATTCAAAGTCAATGCTGACCTAGCAGCAAGCATCGAACAGCAACTAACAAAGCGAAAAACTCTCTCAGAAATAGCCAAATTATACGATCCATTGGGATGGTTGGCACCAATTACAATAAGTGCAAAAATTCTTATGCAACAGATCTGGTGGGACAGATCGAATGGGACGAGGTGCTCTCAGATGATCTACAACATTCCTGGAACACATTTAAATTGAACCTATTGGCAGTAGAAGCTATCAGAATTCCAAGATGGATCGGAATCAACAGTAACCATAAATTCGAATTACATGGTTTCTGTGATGCTTCAGAAGCAGCCTATGCAGCAGTAGTGTACTCCAGAGTTGCCTTACTAGATGGCACCTACATGACGACATTGCTTTGGATGGATTGGATGGCACCAATCAAGAAAATTCTTCCCCTTCCGAAGCAAGAACTTTGTGGAGCTCACTTATTAGCAGAACTGTTGAGGAAATGATACGTATTTACGGACCGCAACTAGATGGAATATTCGCTTGGACAGACTCTACTATCACATGGGCCTGAATTCAAAAGTGTCCATCCACATGGAAAACATTTGTAGCGAATAGAGTATCTGACATGCAAGAAGTCACGAAGCTCAGATCGTTGAGCAACTCAAGCTATGCCAGAAACGCAACCTCCAGAAGCTAAAGTAGTATTAACGGTATCACTAACATAAACTTACAACATAGCGGAAAGGTTTTCTTCTTATAACAAATTCCTCCGAGTAGTGGCGTACTGCAAAAGGTTTGTGTTTAACTGCAAAAGTCTAACAGCAGACAAAAAATTCCACGAAATAACAGTGAAGGAAATCGAGGATGCCCGAAAGTCGATTATCCGCGCAGTACAACAAAGAGAGTTCCCTGAAGAGATAGCTTGTCTAAAGCACAAACCAGTAAGAAATAGACCGTCGACTCCTCCCACATAACGGACTTTGCCTACAAGCTGTTGGTACCATAGGATTTATTTATGTGTTGGGCCTGTATAAATTAAAGGGAAGAAATTACGGCACACGCATACGTAGCAAAATCCTATGGTAGTTGCACCTGGCTGTGGTTTATGGCTGTGGGGCTGTGTTCTGCAGGTTTCTTATTTTTTTTCGGTTACACTTAGTTCACATCACAGTTTAGTTTTAGGGAATGTTAAATTGTTTAAACTGTTGATATCAATTAAAATCGGCGATGTAAAGGAATATTCACATGAGAATGAACGAACGAATTGATATTATGCGAACAAACCACTTTTGATGCATTTATATAAACGAATTGCTCATTTTACTATTGCAAGAGTACCTAAGTAGAATAATAAAATAATCCGGGGTCATCGCAACTCATCCGGTAGCCAGTCATCCGACCCAAGACAGAAACCAAAAAGCCACCTATGTTTCAATTCACGACATAAACGCTACCCTTCAAATCACTCACCTTTATTGTTCGAGTTGTAGTGGTTCGATGGGGTGTGGCTATTTTTTTTTGGGAAACGCTATTGGTAGATGGGGTACAAAATCGTTCATTTATAAACACGTGCACACATGCATGTATTCATATTATGAAAAAGGGAGTAGGTGCGATATATGGAGAGAGAAAAGTTGTAATAGAGATTTTAATGAAAGAGGGGAAAACCCATGGCTGGGAAACGTCAAAAGTAATGTCGATGAATATGATGTACAAGTGCTGCCACTTATACATAATTGCAAAAATTCGGTAGATTGAAAGGAAAAACAGAGAATTATATTTATATATTCAATTTTGTGTTATATCCATGTATTGGCAGTAAAACTGTTCATATCCAAATTTAAATGTTAAATAACTTCTAAACAGATAAAAAATAAATAAATAGTTGGCGCAACAGGCGTGTATACACCCTAGGCCTAGCTTCTCACAACCATTCGTTTGTGTGAGTTTTTATTTTTGGGACGAATGTAAGGGACCTACAATTTTATGCCGGGTCCAAACGGCTGAATTGAGAAGCTTTTTCAGGACAGTTATACTCTCGGATGTTTGTCAGACGTTCGCGAGAGGTGGTGCATTAGAAAAAACCTTAACCTTGTGTTTTTCTGGGGATCGAACCTGGGACCCCTCGCACAGTAGTCCAGCACAATAACCACTGCGCTACTGCGCCTTCTAAACGGATACATAAATATATTTTCCTTTTAATTATGGAATAAAGACATCAAACATTTTAAATAGACAACAAAGTTTTCTAAGTTGTCCCATTTAGCCTTCGTATGTTTTTTTTTTTTTTTTTTCAATTTGCACAAAACGATAATTCATCTACTCATGAAATAAATCAATTGCAAATGTCAGCGTATAATTTGACAGCTGAGGAAAAAATAATACCACATTTGGGTTACCTATACTTAGGTAATCAATTTTTTCTAAAGTCGGATGTAGTCAAATTTCCTTTTAGAAGTTGGTACAACCAAATTAAACTAAACTAGTTTCAAGTTCAGAAACTCGTGGTTAGGGTTTGGTTGTTGGCGAGGGCCATTTTTGCCGACATTTGCGGTTTTTCGAAGACAATTATTTTTCCATGACTAATTTTGGATATGTTCGTTCAGGAATCATTTGGAAACTTTTGACTAGTATGTTACCTAGGTACATAAACGACTAAAAAAGTTAACTAGAGCTAGAAGCAAAAAAATAAGTACATATTACACAACCCATATTAGGAAATTAAACACGACTTATTTTTGGTTAAAATAAGTTAATTATAATTAACGCATTAATTTATTTTTTTATTATTTGTAGAAGTATGCATCATACCTAGGTACGTATTTATATGTCTTATGATGTCTCCATATAACTGAGTATAATTTTTATAAATAAGGTTTTTAGGTTTAGAGTTATTATAAAGACTGTATGAAGTTTATAAATAAGGCTGTATATATGTAATAGAATCTTTATCTGTGCAAAGTAATTCAAAAACTTATGTACAATTATTGCACATCGACCCATTTAAAGTGCATGACCAAAAACCCAACTCAGCACCACCAAGGCACAATGTTGACCTACTCCCAGCGCATGACCCACGAAGCAATAATACAACATGTTACCATCAAGCGGACTCAGCAAAAGGGCAGCATACGACCAAAAGTTGACATTGCAATTATTGACCCACAATGTATTAATGTTAGTAAGCAAAATTTATGTATAAATAGGAAGTAATTAAAGTAAAATAAATGAGTTGAACTTTAGCAATTAAAGTAAAGACTACTAAACAGCTATCCCCCCACCAGTGGTAAGGTGGCTGTTCATTTGGTCCTTCGAGAAACAACGAACTACAAGGAGATTACGGAAGCTGCAAAGCCAGCAGATATTGAAGAAAACAGCAAAAGTCGAACGAGATCAACGCAAGTATGACAGAACTGGAAGAGCTCTTTGAGATACAGAAAGAGAGGGCGGAATGGATTAAGAAAATTGGTGAAAAATACACCAAAGAGCCAATACTACGAAGAACAAAAGAGTTCGTGAGGGAAAGACTAGCAGACCTGGAGTACCAATGGACGGAGTTCAAGGAGACGGACAACAAAATAAAGGCTCACCCGAACTGTACAAACAGGCAACCATATACGGAGTCGAACTTTTATGCAGCTGTGAAGTCGACTGTTGACAACCTAAGGCAGAAATTAGAAACCAAACTAGACGAAATCCTGGAAGAAGAGCAGAAGAGACTCAAGGAAGAAAAGAAGAGACAGATGACGACACAGGGCGCGAGTGACGAGCTAAACACAACAATTAGAAAGGAAAAAGACAACCAAAATCAAGAAGGCGAACTGTCTGGAGAACAAGACAAGA
The DNA here is from genome assembly GCA_955612985.1 of Cheilosia scutellata. NCBI lineage: Eukaryota > Metazoa > Arthropoda > Insecta > Diptera > Syrphidae > Cheilosia > Cheilosia scutellata. The sequence goes on along the minus strand of OY015312.1, from coordinate 78,807,455 downwards.
GAATTAGGAGACAAGAAGCACAAATACAGGCATTTATCAGATCTGTTGGCAGGGTAGAACAAAACGGGCAGGGAACGAAAGCCTATTACCAACATAGCCAACAAGTTCTGCAAAATCAATGGGAAACAATAACAAAGACGCACAGCGATATAGTCGAGCTGACGGAAACAACTTCAAGTGAAAGATACGTTAAAATTTGCACAGAGTACGAACAACTGGAAGAAAAATACAATGAAATAATGGTGAACGTAAAAGAGAAAATAAATGAAATGATCTCTCAAAACAGCACACATCAAGAAGCGATTAGCGACACCACAACAAATCACGAGCTCAAACTACCTACTCTAAAGCTGATGACATTCAATGGAGACTACAGGCAATGGAAATCATTTAACGATCTGTTTGAGCAGGCAATACACAACAACGGAAAACTGGGAAATGCTCAGAAAATGCATTATCTCAAGACCAACATAACAGGAGAGGCGGCAAAAATAATCCAACATCTTCAAATATTGGACTGCAATTACGACAAGGCAAGGGAAATCTTGAGAAATCGGTACGAGAACACCCGACTACTAGTTAATGCACAAATACAAGCATTACTAAATCAAAAAGATAGTCAAATTGAATCCGCAACGCATCTTAGAAGACTACACGATACAACAACAGAGTGCATAAATGCACTGAAAGGCTTAAGCTTGGAGACTGGAAGCTGGGATCCAATTATCGTATTCATACTATCTCAAAAACTGGACAATGAGACAAGAAAAGCGTATGAGCAGTCATTAAAAGACCCAAAGGCGTTACAATCACTAAACGAATTCCTAACGTTTATAGAAAACAAGTTCCATGCTCTTGACAACCTAGAAGGACGGCGGAACAAAACAGAATACCAAAAAGACGAAAGACACATGCAGAAAGCAAATGGAGTAGTCACAAGGAAAAATGTATACAAAAATTATCATTCCACAAGTAACCCTTGTTGCAAGTTATGCAACGAGGAACACCGACTACAGACATGCAGGAGATTTATTCAAATGCCAATTCTGCAAAGGAAAGACGTGGTGCTAACAGAAAAACTGTGCCATAACTGCCTTGGAGGCAACCACGTCACAGCAAATTGTCAGTCACGCAAAGCCTGTCAAAAATGTCAACAACGCCACCACACTCTGCTGCACTCAAACGAGACAACTAATCAGAGGGAGCAGCAACAATCCCATTTCGCATCGGGTATGGAGTGTAACAAGATACTCTTGGCAACAGCAGTAATAAAAACTAACTGGAAAGGATGTGACCACTATTTGAGGGCGCTAATAGATCAGGGGTCCCAATCGTCGTTCATTACGGAAGACGCAGTGCAAAGACTGCAGCTGCAAAAAATTCGAGCTGATGCCTCTATTACAGGACTAGGGACAGCAAAAGCAGCAACAGCAACAAGTAAAATTGAGCTAAACATCTCATCAATCTACCCGTCAGACTTCAAAATATGGGGAACATTGTTAGTACTGAACAAACTTACAAAGCCGTTGCCGGACGAATCATTCACGGTACGTGGATGGGATCACGTTAAGCACTTACCGCTAGCCGACCCATCCTTTAACAAAAAGACATCGGTGGACGTATTAATCGGAGCAGATATCTTCCAAGAAATTATTCTTGAAGGCGTCGTAAAGGGAGACGTCGGAACTCCAGTCGCCCAAAACACTCAATTAGGATGGATATTATCAGGAAGTTGTCAACACAAACGAAACGAAGCAACACTATGCCACGTATCCAACGTAGAGTTAAACAACCAACTGAAATCGGTTTGGGAAACGGAAGAGGTACAAGAAGAGAGAGCTACCACAGAAGACAACATGCGATGTGAAGAATACTACAAAACCACACACAAGAGGGATAAAACAGGAAGATACACGGTGCGCATTCCATTCAAAAACGATACAGGTAAATTGGGTAAATCAAAAGACAGAGCATTAGCCCGTCTTCTCCAATTAGAGAAAAAATTTACGCGGGACACTGAGTTACACAAGAACTACACGAAGTTCATGAAAGAATACCTGGAACTTGGACACATGGAGCCAGTAAAATCTACGTCAAACAACGAGATAGTTTACTACATGCCACATCAAGCAGTAATAAAGCCAGATAGCACGACCACCAAAACAAGAGTGGTGTTTGACGCATCATCAAGAACAAGCTCTGGGCTAAGCCTAAATGACACGATGCTTACAGGTCCAGTTTTGCAACAGGATTTATATAGCATTTTGTCGCGTTGGAGAAAACATAAATACGTCTACCGAGCAGACATTGAGAAAATGTACCGCCAAATAAAGATAGCGGAAGAAGACAGGGACTTTCAAAGGATCCTCTGGAGGGAAGAACCATCAAAGCAAATACAGGAATATAGACTTACAACAGTGACATACGGAACATCTTCAGCACCGTACTTGGCTATAAAAACATTACAGCAACTGGCCGTAGACGAAGAAAACAACCTTAAGACTGCATCAAAGATAGCACAGCGAGATTTCTACGTAGACGATCTACTATCAGGAGAGGACACATTGGAGGAGGCAAGAAGAGCCCAACATCAAATCATACAGCTAATGCAAAAAGGAGGATTCAAACTCCGCAAATGGTCATCAAATAGAACAACATTACTAAGAGATATAAAACGAGAAGATCAGGAGCAAGGAATATACGAAGTAACAGCATGTGAGGCAATAAAGACATTGGGAATATACTGGAGACCCGACTCCGATACATTCGAGTTTAAAATAAACATGAACCCGTCCACTAAAAACCTTACCAAGAGAATTATTATCTCAGAAATGGCAAGACTTTTCGACCCGCTAGGATGGCTGGCACCTATAATCATTACAGCGAAATTGATTCAACAAGAGCTGTGGTTATCGGGAAAATCTTGGGACGAAAATTTACCAGATGACATATCAAAAAGATGGATGAACTTCAAAGAAAATCTCTACAATATCGAGAGTATTAGCATACCACGATGGAATCAATACGAGACGAAATACCGTATTGAGCTGCATGGTTTCTGCGATGCATCAGAAAAAGCGTATGCTGCCGCAGTCTACAGTAGGGTAATCACTAAAACTGGTGAAGTACTAACGACGTTACTATGCGCGAAAACCAAAGCGGCACCAATCAAACAAATAACACTTCCCAGACTAGAGCTTAATGGAGCAGTGCTTCTGGCCAAACTAATAAAAAAGGCGAAAAAAGCACTACAAATAGAAAACATAGAGACGCATGCTTGGTCGGACTCCACGATAAATCTCGCCTGGATAAAAGGAGGCCCAACTAAATGGAAGAATTTCGTGGCAAACAGGGTTACGGAAATAACAGCAATTCTGAGCGCAGAAAATTGGCACCACGTAAAGGGTACAGAAAACCCAGCAGACTGTGCGTCCAGAGGTATATGTCCCTCTAAACTCAAGGGACACGCATTATGGTGGAACGGGCCAAAATGGCTATCAAAACTAGAAATAACCTACACTGATACTGAACAACAATACACGGACTTAGAAGAACGTAAAGTCAAGACGCAAACATTAACAACATTAAACGAACAAGAACCAGATCGTATTAAAGGGATGTTAGCACAATACAGCACACTGAGGCGACTGACAAGAGTACTTGCCTATTGTAAACGGTTCATTCACAACGCACGAACATCTGAGGATGGTAAACGCCTAGGACCATTAACATGTGAGGAAATATGGTCAGCAACAAAAAATATAATAAAAAAGGTACAAGATGAAGAGTTTAGCAAAGAAATCAGACACCTGAAAAGAGGCAAAGAAATCGAAAAGAAGAGCAAACTTCGGTGTCTTAACGCATTCATGGACAAAGACGATATGCTACGCGTAGGAGGACGGTTAACAGAAGCAGATATTCCACCGACGCAGAAACATCCATTCATCATTCCACATTCTGGTCCTCTCATCACTATGCTAATTGAAGATGCTCACAAAACAACACTGCACGGGGGAAACACACTGACACAAGCACACTTACGACAACGCTATTGGATCATCAACGGAGCAAGCGCAGTCAAACAAAGTATTCATAGATGTGCCATATGTTTTCGATTCAAGTCCAAAATTAGCAATCAACTAATGGGAAATCTCCCACAGCCAAGAGTAACTAATAACAGGCCGTTTCTGCATACAGGAGTAGATTACGCAGGACCCATAGATATACGAATGACGAAAGGAAGGGGCAATAAATCCTATAAAGGATATATAGCAATATTTGTATGCTTAGCGACCAAAGCAGTTCACATAGAAGCAGTGAGTGACCTGACCGCAAACGCATTTGTTTCCGCCTTCAAGAGAGTCTGCGCGAGAAGAGGTCATATTGGACACCTCTATAGTGATAATGGAACAAATTTCGTAGCTGCTAACAAGATTCTACAGTTGAATGTAAAAGATGCCAAGAAGTGGAATGAAGAAATCTATGATACACTAGCGTCCAATCATACAGAATGGCACTTCATTCCACCAGGATCTCCCCACTTTGGCGGTTTGTGGGAAGCTGGGGTAAAATCGATCAAGCACCATCTCAAGCGAACTATCGGCGAGCACAAATTAACATACGAGGAATTATCAACACTACTAACTCAAATAGAGGCATGTTTGAATTCAAGGCCAATATGCCCACTTTCAAATGACCCAGAGGAGACTGAGGTGATAACACCAGGGCATTTTCTAATCGGCACGGCCCTATTGGCACCACCGGAAAGATGCATGCTAGACAGTGAAATGGGATTACTAACTCGATGGCATCTCTTAGAGCGGATGCAGCAACAATTTTGGAAAAAATGGAGCACTGAGTACTTAGCAACACTTCAACAACGATCCAAGTGGACGAAAACTGTTGGGAATTTAAAGGTTGGAAACATTGTCCTTATCAAGGATGAGCAGCTTCCCCCAACTAAGTGGAAATTGGCAAAGGTAGTAGAAACACACGCTGGGACTGATGGTCTAGTACGAGTGGTAACGGTAAAAACGCACAACAAAACCTATAAGAGACCCGTAACAAAAATTTGTTTGTTACCAATTACCGATAATGACGAGTTTACGAACCTTGACAGAAAAACGAAAGAAATCATGCAAACTCCAGCTACCAAGGTGAAGCCATCGACGAATAGAATTGAAACGTTGAAAAATATACCTAAAACAGTATCAAGTCACCACCTCCAAGTAACGGTCGAGGAGTATAGAAGCACCAAGAGGAATAAAATTAGACCTACTAACATTCCGTCGAGACCACCTATCGAAGAGCTAATAGGACGTCATCAAGAGAGGAAGCGGCCACATGAATCCAATAAACAGCATGATAGCAGAATAAAACGAGTAGCCCTTCCATCACTGTTACTATCTATAGCGCTCGTGATAGTAGCCCTGCCACATCAAGGATCCACACAAATTACAACAACGCCCTTCAAACATCGGCCTGGTATATATTTTGAGAAGATTGGCAACGTCAATTTAGTAACAAATGAGTGGAAAATTCTAGTATATTATGACTTGGGAAATTATTGGCGCGAATACAGAGGATTTAAAGAACTCATCAACGGTCTAAACGATTTCTGTAAGAGGAAAAACACGGACGGCTTTAAGAAATACACTCAGTGCATAGAAATAGCAAATCAATTCGATCACCAGCTAAGTATAATAAAGAACAACAATAATCTACTTCTAAAACAAGGTGTCGGAAAGGAGCCAGAGGCTAGGGCCAAACGATCCCCCTTTGATTTCGTAGGTATGGTAGCAAACAAACTATTCGGAGTTTTGGACGAAGACTTTGCTCAGCAATACGAAAACCAAATACAGTCATTTAAGGAAAATGAAAAACATCTACTTGGTATGGTCAAAAATCAGACATCAATCATAGAATCAACAAAAAACATTCTACAAAAAGACACTGAAGTAATAACCCAGCAGTTAGAAATATTTCATACTCATCTCGAAAACCTAGCAAACGATGTATTAGCAGCCAATGAAGATTGCAATGCCAAAGTAGAATTCTTATCACTATCAACATTCGCCACGCTAGCAATGCTCAACTACCAACAAGCCCAGAATGCTCTGATCGATGTCTTGATCGATATACACCATGGGAAAATGAATCCGCTCATACTAACGCCAGATCAGCTTCACTCACAACTAACCACTATAAGGAATCATCTGCCGCCACAATTAGCCATCGCAGGAGATGCGTCACAGCCGAACTTATTACAGTTTTTCAAGCTTCTTACTGTGAAGGGCAGAGTAATGCAACAAAACGTTGTATTTGAGATAACGATACCCTTGGCGAATATAGAGGATTATGAGATCTTTAAGGTGATACCTGTACCAACTGTTCATCAAAAGGAATACATATTCATCGAACCATCAGCTGACTACTTAGTAGTAAACCTGCTTCGAGAAGCGTACTACACAATAACAAAAGACGAATTAATAAGATGTATTCAGAATAATGACAAATACATATGCCACCAACAGCATCCAACATACAATAGAAGATCAAACATAACCAGGTGCGAAATGGAACTATTGACACATGCAGACGAAATCTCACCATTTTGTACACTACGAAGTATGGAGCCACATCCTGTATGGATTCAGCTAAACAACGCAAATAAATGGATCTACGTGTTGGAAAAGGAGTACACTATCAATATAATTTGTGGACAGAAGATTTTCGAAACCACACTTAAAGACGACGGAATACTAACAATAGAACCTAATTGCATTGTCAAGCAAGACACCATGACAATCTTATCCAAGAATAAGATTTCCAGTCGTGTTAATACGTCATTCATCCCATCTGTTAATATTTCACACATATTATTAAATACTACAAGAAATAAAGCAAACATAATCCCAAGGATGAGTCTCAAAATTGACCATGATAATCTCAACGCAGTAAGTCAATGGATCGAAGACTTAAAAAAGCACGAGCAACTACCGGGGAATACAACACCACACGACATCCACCACAATATCACTTATGCCGTAATGTTAGTATTTGCCGTAAGCACTATTGGTTACATCGTCTGGCGACGCCGCCGCAAGATCAGCGCAGAGGAACAGCAAGAAACAGAAGCACAACCACAACCAGCTAGAAGACATCTCACGGTAGCCGATTTCAGTGTTTAATTGGCGCGGCAGAATGTACAATTATTGCACATCGACCCATTTAAAGTGCATGACCAAAAACCCAACTCAGCACCACCAAGGCACAATGTTGACCTACTCCCAGCGCATGACCCACGAAGCAATAATACAACATGTTACCATCAAGCGGACTCAGCAAAAGGGCAGCATACGACCAAAAGTTGACATTGCAATTATTGACCCACAATGTATTAATGTTAGTAAGCAAAATTTATGTATAAATAGGAAGTAATTAAAGTAAAATAAATGAGTTGAACTTTAGCAATTAAAGTAAAGACTACTAAACAGCTATCCCCCCACCAGTGGTAAGGTGGCTGTTCAACTTATAATAAACTGTGTTCGTATTATTTTATAATCTGAAATCGATTTTTTTAGAATAGCTATCAATTCTCGAAATTAATACATAATGTATTCTAAATCGTAGGAAGTGCTTTGTAAATAGTAGTGAAAATGGATTTTAATTTTATGCTATGGCCACACTGATTTTTCGAATTAATTTGACACAACAGCTGACAATTTGGTGATTTCACAAATTGTGTTTCGTTTTTTGCTTTTTATAAGCATTTAAAAGCCTCTGAGAAGAATCTCTTTGGTGAATTTAAATACAATTGGGGTGTAAATTTACTTAGAATAGTATATTTGCCATACAAATTATCATTGGCATTGTTTTCAGGCAAAACAAGTTATGAAATTCAAATTTTTCAGTGACAGAACAGCTGCGTATGCGCTGTCATCTGCTGACATTAGACATGGGCAAAAGCGTCATCTAGGTATTAATCACATGCAACTTTTCAAAATAAGTCCAAGATGAGGACTAGTCCCTGTACCACAACCAAATAAATTTAGGAAAAATTTTACCATTGTCAAACGCATTTTTTTTATCATTCCACTGGAAGGACAATACATAAAACTGCTTGATGCAACCTTATATTGCAGCACTGTTGACAAATCAGATTGTTGGTTTCCAGATTAATTCTATTCACTACACTCACATTGTGTGGGTGTGTATTCGAATGAGTTTATGAGTTTTTGCAGCGATGCCAGATGTTAAATTATACTTTTTGATTTATTTATTGTATATTTGAAATTGAATTTTTCCACATTAAAAAACAACAATTTTACACATTTCAACGACGACTCTTATTAAGAACCTGAAAAAATTAGCCTGTGGGAGAAACATTTTTTTAATATTTATAGGTAGCATTTGCTCCCAGCGTATAATAATAAATTTAGTACTGATTTAAATCCATTTATATTAATTGTTATGTTGCCTTCAGATAATAAAATGCGACATCGGGTATGAAATAAGCACTTCATTGCTGACATATTTAATTTAGTTGTGTTTGATAAATACCTACCTAAGAGCTGAGTTATGTTTTAAGGAGCCTTGCTTTAGTTCACTTAGGTATCTAAAATTTTCGAAATTAAAAAGACTTAAGAGTGTTTACAGAAAAATATGTTTAAATAGTTATATTAGATTCGTTCGTATAATTTCAGCATAGAAAAATGAAAAATTTCAAATCTCAAAAATCGACAGAGAAATCTATCAATTTCAAGAGAAGTACCTGACCGGTTTCTTAACAAAAAGTTTAAGAAATGTCATTTTGACATTATCGTATAATAAACGTTAACGGCAGAATCTACAAAATAAATTGTAATTTCATTTTTTATAAACGAAATACCTATTAAAGTTACCATTTTGAATGCGCCGATATGTTTTAGGAGAACATTTAATTACAACTTCTTCCTCCGACATCGTTGAAGACGAAAATTAATAGAGTTTTATTTGTCAAACTTTTGAGCTGTCACTTAGTTGTCAATTTTCATTTTTCAGTAAGAGTTGTGTTGGAATTCGGGGAGTAGAAAATTACGAAAAAGGGAAAGGAGAGGAAATGGATTTCTTTCTCTTTTTTTTTTTTTTCAATTTACTCAGTACCTACTGATAAGATGCCAAATAAAAAACACGTCCGATCCAGATAAATTATTTATTTAAAAAGGGCAGAACAAGCGCAAAATAGAAAGAAAGATAGCAGATGTATCTTATACATAAAAAGAGATGAAAATACATCTGCGAGTATTAAAGTAGTTATGGTGCAAACAGAATTTGAGTTCACTGTCTTAACAAGTACGTGGTCGCAATCGCACAGTTTCATTGCAAATTTTTAATAATTTTACGTTTGCAAAAAATTACACGAACAAACCTATTATTCATTCTGTTTTAATCTTTATGAAATTAATGAAAAGATTAAAAATTAAGTTTTCCATTTATCTCACAATACAAAACGTGTTTGAAAAACCATTCACACTGACATTTGTAGGACTCGAAACATAATTACCCAATTGATTAACCAATTTGAATTAGTAAATTCGTAAATTGTAATTATGTTTCCTAATTTGTTTTGCTGGAATAAAACATGCAAATTGTTTTTGAGCCTGAAAATACAAAATCCATTCGAATGTACACGATATACAAGAATATAAAATTTTCTTATATTTCGTGTGTTTAGAAAAAAATGGTATGAATCGTACATAATTCAATCATTATCGGAGCAAAGTGTAAGTAATTTAAAAACTTCTAATAAACAGTGTTCTTATTATTTTATAATCTGAAATGGATTTATTACAATAGCTATCAATTCTCGAAATTAATACAAAAGTATTTTAACTCGTAGGAAGTGTTTCGTAAATAGTACTGAAAATGGATTCGAGTTTTATACTATGGCCACACTGATTTTTCTAATTAATTTGACATAACAGCTGACAATTTTGTGATTTCGTAAATTGTGTTTCGTTTTTTGCTTTTTATAAGCATTTTGGGAGCCTTTGGGAGGAATCTGATGGGCGAATTCAAATATAATTTGGGTTTAAATTCACTTAGAACAATTTATTTGGCATACAAATTATCTGTGGCCTTATTATCATAAAAAATAAGTTATGGAATTCAAATTCTTCAGTGACAGAACAGCTGCGTATGCGCTGTCATCTGCTGACATTAGACATGGGCAAAAGCGTCATCTAGGTATTAATCACATGCAACTTTTCCAAAATTCGTCCAAGATGAGGACTAGTCCCTGTACCACAACCAAATAAATTTAGCAGGAATGATACCATTGTAGAACACATTTTTCCATTGTTCCACAAGAAGATACAATACAAAAACTGCTTGATGCAACCTAGTGCTGTTGACAAATCAGATTGTTGGATTCTAGGCAGGGTTACCTTGGACATTTTTGTAAAGTGTCCAAAAAGGTGTCCGCGAGGTAAAAAACTGTACCATACAAATTTATATTAAAACAAAACGAAATTAAAAAGGAAACAAATTGCACGGTACATCCATGTAGACCTTCGCTATGTGGGTGAACAAAGAACATTTATGGGACTGAATTCAAATAGGTACAAAGATACAAATTATGTCAAAGGATAGTATGAAATTTATAGAAATATCTGGATATACCTAATTATTTTGAATGATTGATAACAGCTGGGTAGAGATAATGTTTTGAATAAATTAAATAATGTTTATTACAAAAAGTGTCCAAAAGTTCCTACGAGTCCTCGTAAAGCTGTCTAATTGACACTAATAGGCGTAGCTATAGCTAGCTCACTTTTACTTTAGGCGTATTTTTTTGGGAAGTGAGTATAACAAAACCAAAAGTGAGTATACCAGTTTTGCATGTAAAACCAATAGTGAGTATAACAAAACCAAAAGTGAGTATACCAGTTTTGCATGTAAACGTAAAAGTGAGCTAGCTATAGATTCCCAAAAAAATACGCCTTTTTACATGCAAAACTGTTATACTCACTTTTGGTTTTACATACAAAATTGTTATACTCACTTTTGGTTTTGTTATACTCACTTCCCAAAAAAATACGCCTATTTACGTTTTTGTTCTGAATAATTGCTTTTCACGAGGCTTTTCGTAATTTTGTTTTGAAAACAAATTTTGAATGACGTAAAACAGCTGTGCAAGGTATATTGGTATTAGTGAGAGTATGTGTAAATCTCGAAAATTATCGAGATCTGCAAAAAGTGATCCTAATCAAAAAAAAGTTTGATTTTTTGTGCCAATGGAACATGAAAAGTGATCCGGATAAAAAAAAAGATTGATTTTATGTCCCAATGGAAAACCACATAAGGTGATCCAAAGGTAACCCTCATCCATAGAGCCAGTTTGAAAAAAGTTGCTCCGCCTCTTTTTCTATCTGTGAATACGTGTGAATAAGCAAAAAAAAAATAATTCTAATTGGCGGGAGGTGAAATAATTGAACTGTCATCAAGCTGTCATAATACGGTGTTGAATTTTTGACAGTAAAAACAATTGAAACTAAAAATGAAAATGCGAAAGTGATATTTTTTCCAAAACATTTCTAATAGTTTAATGTTGTGAAATTGTCAATAAAAAAATGGAAGCGAAATTGTAAGGTTTTTCTGCTTCCCAAAAACGAACTGTCCGCGCAGTCGCTCTGTGTATAGTAACTATCAGTCGCTCTATAGTAACGGCGTTGGACTAAACATCAGCATTGCCCGAATATGTTCTGAACATTTTGTCGACGATGAATGGAAATTGCAGGATATTATCTTAAAGGTACCCCTCCATGAAAGGAAGCTGAAAGAAGGAGCAATACCGACACTAAACCTCTCACGCACTTTGTCAAGCCAGAAATAGATGCCGCTGTGGTTTCCCCAAAGCCAAGACGTACCAAAGCACGACAGGAGTAACTAAGAAAACGATCCATTAAAAAAAAACATGCTAAATTATGCCCTTACAGGTTTTACCCATTGAGTCTACCTGTTCTCGAAGCAGAGCGGCTGAAAAGATAACAGGAATCTAATGTCGTTGTCGGTTGGTCGTCCAGAACTCTCCGCGATTCTTAATTCAAATCCAGAAGCAAATTTCTTTTCTTTTCAGGAGAAGAACGCCATTCGAACGCTTTCAGAAGCGTTCGAATTGCTTCCGGACGGTTCTGGACGACCAATCGAAAACGGCATAAGAGTTCATTTGAAGCGACTAGAAAAGCGCCTACGCAGGCCGAAGCAGGTCCAACTACACTACACTGAAGTTATTATCAGTAAAACGGTATTCCTCTTTGGCAACGAAACCATCTGAGTTCAAAGTAAATCACTCAACAACAACTTCAGCTGGTCTCGGCGGACTGCCATCTGCCATGGAGTTGAAGCACCTATCGCATAAACTTGGGTGTATTGAGTACGACGACTGAAATAAAGTGAGTGAAAGGCGAAATTGTGTTGTTTTAATTTATCAGCAGAAATGAAAATGTCAAAAAACAAAAGCGATAGCATATTAGCTAACATTATTTATTTGTCACCAGAGTTTTTTTTTATTTTCTCATACAAAACGCTGTACGACTTATTGATGTAGTCAATGACTTGCGGCAAATTGAGCAAATTTACAGAGCTAATTTGCGTAGTCCCAGTCCCACTCCAGATATCACCGCAACGACTGTGACATTTATTTACTTCAGAGCTCGTATGATGTCCTTTAGCATCAATTTGGGCATCGAAGTTATATGCCATTTTTTTCCATTCACTGAGGAGTGTCCACTGCGTTGAAGGCGATGGAAGTGAATCTGATACAATAGTCGACTTGATGTGCACCGTGAAATGGAAAATGCCATATCTTCAACGTTCCAATTGCAGTTCCTTTAGTGATTCTGAAGTCGTTTCATTTGCCCTTTTGTAAATATTTGCGCCATTTTGCCGACGGACGATTTGGTTTTCCGCACGTAGTTTATCGAAGCTTTTTAAGACGAGCTAGGTGGTAATCCGCAGTTGTTTTAGTTCTGAAAGAGGTCTTTCATTGTCAGTCCCATTTTTTAAGAGTGAAGTACACTTCTTACCTTTTAGCTGTTTGTTTTTGCGTAAGTTCTTACTTACTTACTAAGGCATCACCAAATTCCAACATCTGAATTGGACATCTCCCAAAGACTTCTTCAAAGTGAAACAAGCACTTCACTAGTTGAGGTAGCCATGCACTCTTCTGCCAAACCGAATAATTTACTTATTAATTGATTTATTTATTACACACAATTTTAGTAGAAAGTAGAAATCAGGAAAACGAACGCGAATTAGCGATAACGATGACAATTTTGATCGTGACAGTAATTTTTTGATGGATGTTGGGTTTCGATCAGCTGATTGAAGTATCGATAGTAGAATGGGTGCGTTCGAAAAATTCAATTTCAATTTAAGTTTTTTTTTATTGCATCAAAATTAATTTTTTTTTTTCATCCGTGTGAATTTATAAAAAATCGTGATATTTTTAAAGATTTACACGGACTTTCACTTATACCAACGTGTATGACATACTGCTGAAGTTTTGAATTTAATTTTTCCCATTACAATTGGTTTTCTTGTTAAATAGTGGCGAGATGTGCTCAAATAATTTGGATTATCCGTAAAGGAAAAAAACACATTATTGGCAGCTAACTCAATACAAACTAAAGTGTGTTAAATTCGGTTTTTATGTTTGATTGAGCAGCTGATATTTGAAATTTCAGATCATGGTACAATAGATACACATAAATCAGGTCGATGTGCCGCTTTTTAAGCCTAGGCGATTCAGAAGTTGAAAAAATACTATATAATATTCTTTTGTTTTTCACAATGAAACCATATATTAGGTCTGTTTTTTACACACTTAAGTAAACCCATTTTTCATTAGTCGAATAGCAGCTATTCGAAGAATATAACATCTAACTGTCTCATAAAGGTATCTGCCCGTTTTTGAGACGGATAAAACATAACTCTCTAGGAGAACTGTCAAATTTTGAAATTGTAAAGTTTTTACAAAGTTTTGTTTTGGGAAATATATTGTACACATATTGTACAAATGGATCTATTCGATTGTATCGACGATTTTATTATTGAGGAAGAAGAATTAGCAAAAAATTACTTCAACCCAACAAGTAGTGAGAAAGAGACCTAACCATTATGTACAATGAATGGGAGAATGTAGATTACGAACTAAGATAAACGTCAAGCTGTGGGCATTGACTATCTTATATGCTTACACACAACAAACTGTCAATCAATCTGTCTCTCTCACACCCACTTAACCGTCGAATAGTTATCTAGCTCTTATTTTATGATTGAAAAATTCGAAACTGTTATCTAGCAGATAAAGAGTGAAATAAATTTAATCGTTAGTTAGCTATCAGCCGATTTATCTGACTATTGAAAAATCGGCCCTTAAGGGGATATTTTTCTACCAGCGCACTTTTGATCAAGTAAATGGTTATTGCTTTTCTCTACTTTATCTATTTTACCATTTGTAAATAAAAGGAAATGTGTGCAATATTATTACATTATGTATTTTGGTATTAACGAAGTGAATTGATTTATTTTTGACACATGTTTGAACTCTCATCTACTTTCACCAATTAATTATTGAAGTAATGTACTGCAAAACAAAAAAGAGAGCAAAATTGTTCGTCCATGATTTCGTTGTGTCACTTTTCTATGAAATTTTTCGTTCCACAACAGCGACGTACTAGGCTTCAATGAGAAAATTAAAGCAAACGCACTTTAACGGATTTTTTCATGATATTGTGCCGTCATTAACATTTTCAGGAAGAAGAAGAAGTTAAAAGTAGTATCATTTTTTCTAAAATTAAAGCTCTAAACAAAGTTTCTCTAGTCAGTAATTATCGGACATAGCTAGCTATTAATTGTGTTAACATGCTCAAGGTTTTTGTCTTATACAATACCTACCCAAGAACTATTTTCCAAAGTAGGTATATTGATATTGAAATTGAAAATAGTAAATACATATACAACTATATATACCTAATTATACCTAATTACCTTCTTATTTTTTTAAATATAGGTACCTGTGTTTTTTCCTTTCAATCTAATGACAATACTTATAGGTACATCAAACTCCTCGACATTATATTTGACGTTTCCCAGCTACGAGATTTCGCCCCTTTAGTTTAATTAAAATCTCTATTATCAATTTTACAATCTCCAAATCACATCTACCTACTCACTTTTCCATAATATGAATACCTACATCCCTGTGTCAACATTAACGATTTTGTAAACCATTTACAAAAAGTGTTTCCCAAAAATAAATAGCGCATATTGCATATAGCTAATTAAGCATATTTATTTTTTAATTTGGCATATTCGTTATAAAATTGCTGGTAACACTGCCAACCTATATCCTATTAAAATCATTCTTGCTATATGATACTACAGTAGTCCCTCGATAATGTGAATTTCTCTAAAATGTAAATCGACAAAACTTTACATTGTCATCTCTATAATATGAACTTCCGAAATTTTGAACCTCTAAAATGTGAATTTTTTTGAAAGTTTTTATATTTCTCTTGTTTCTCTTGCTCGTTTTGCGTTCGACATTAAGGACCAAAATAACTATTATTTGTCTTTAAGCTGTAAATACAGCTGCAGGTTATAGAGAGACAACAACTGCCATTTGTGTAGGTATGGATGTTATATGATCAGTTCGAGTTTCTTTTTTCGTTTAGTGTGTAAAATAAGGTCAATTGGTACTTAATGGCATCTTAATTGCATAGATTTTTATCGATTTTACGCGAACTAGATGCTAAACATTCTGGATTTGCATTATTAGCTGAAAAGTATGGTGTGCCAAAGTCAACAATTACAGGAATAAAATTAAATTCGAAGAAGCTGTTGGACCTTGTCAAACAAACCGAAGTTTAAACAAAATTTACCAAAAATTGATAATATCAATAGGTAGGAGGTATCTATGCCGATATAATTTTTTTTGTATTTTTTGAAATGAATAAAATTATTTTATTTTCTTCTAAATTAATAAATATTGAAACTGTGCTTTAAAAACCATTTGTGTCGTTTTTAATGCATCTGCAAATCTTTTCAATCAGTTTATTAAGTACTGAAAAAAGTTCCAGTAATGTGAATCCCTCTAAAATCCGAAAACGCCTTGTTTTAATGAGTTCACATTATCGAGGGACTACTGTATTTCCACTACTACCGCTTAACCTTCAACAATAATATGTATAATAATTCCATTTCTTATATCCTAACATGAAGCATTTCCCACCTCACCCACACATACTACCTGCGGTTACCTTTACTTGCGATAGTACCTACCTCCTACACCAACAAAACATTCCAAATTCAACAAGAGCATCCATTTATAATAACTTAACCCAGCCCCCATCGAACAGTTTTTTTGTCATTTTAGTAAACGCAACACTAACCCCCAACAATAAACACGCTCGACTGCGACACGTTCCACTAAGGGTGAGTGATGCGAATATTCGCTGTCGTTGCAAAGTTCAGATGTAGGCGGCGTTACTTGTCTCCGGATGACTTGCCACCGGATGAGTTGCACCCGACCCAAATAATCCATCAAAATATGGGAAAAACTATTTTCAAAAGAGCATAAACGACGAAATTTCGAACTCCAAACTTTTTGCCTCGAAGAAAAACACCCTTAGCGCGAATTGTCACAAGTTTATTCAAAATTCACAACATTCAAATCCGTTCCACAAACTATCAAATAAAAAATTCGGTTGAACTTAAACTCAAATCAGAGATTGTTAGGTAGTAGAAATTGATGTCTGAACTTCGTGAACTGTTACGACCACCAAAAGTGTTCATGTGAATGGACTGCCAAAACCTGTGAATATTCCTTTAACTTTTACCAGGTTCCCACCAACGTGATTTAGCTAAATCCACTTGATTTAGCTAAATCATGTCATTCATTTCGTTAATTATTATACATTTTCATGATTGCTAATTACGTTATACATACGCGTTTTATTTTTAATTGCGTCGCTCTTGTCGCAAAATAAAATGAAACATACCTTTTCAACTGCAGCCCTTTATTCAGCTTTTTATTTAGCAACAAAACTGTTTCGATGAGCTTATGATATTTATATTATATTCATATAAATAAAAAAAGGAGTTCTATTCATATTGTCAGGTAATGTTTCCAAAACAAAAGCTGTTAGGACAGTGAACTCAAATTGATTTTGCACCACAAAATATTTTCTTGCTTGCAGATGTGTTTCCATCTCTTTTTATTTATACTAAATTCCTACATCTGCTATTTTCTTCTTTCTTTTTGCGCTTGTTCTGCGCCTTTTAATAAAATATCTTATTTGGATCGTAAGTGTTTTATTTTGTCATCCCATCAGAAGCAAGAGAAAGAATTGGCCCGAAAAAGACTTGCTCTTGGTACTTTGGAATGAAGAGCTTCAGGAATTGACGGCAATGTCAAAATAAAAAATGTAAATTCGGTGGAAACGCCTTTCGTGATTTCTTAATAATTTTGTCTTAATCAGGTGGTTATCCTTTACATATTAGTTATTTTTATTTTATTATGGATGAACAAATACTGAAAAAGTTAAAGTTTTTCGGAGACAAATATAAAACACAACCAACTCCCTGAAAAGAAAAAGGACGCATGAGATTATTCGAAATAATTTGTAAGACAGAAAAAGCAGTATAATAGTTTATGGTGATACCGTAAGGTATTGTTCTCATGTTAAACTAAACAACAATTCCGGGTCGGGTGCAACTCATCCGGTGGCAAGTCATCCGGAGACAAGTAACGCCGCCTACATCTGAACTTTGCAACGACAGCGAATATTCGCATCACTCACCCTTAGTGGAACGTGTCGCAGTCGAGCGTGTTTATTGTTGGGGGTTAGTGTTGTGTTTACTAAAATGACAAAAAAACTGTTCGATGGGGGCTGGGTTAAGTTATTATAAATGGATGCTCTTGTTGAATTTGGAATGTTTTGTTGGTGTAGGAGGTAGGTACTATCGCAAGTAAAGGTAATCGCAGGTAGTATGTGTGGGTGAGGTGGGAAATGCTTCATGTCAGGAAATAAGAAATGGAATTATTATACATATTATTGTTGAAGGTTAAGCGGTAGTAGTGGAAATACAGTAGTCCCTCGATAATGTGAACTCATTAAAACAAGGCGTTTTCGGATTTTAGAGGGATTCACATTACTGGAACTTTTTTCAGTACTTACTAAACTGATTGAAAAGATTTTCAGATGCATTAAAAACAACACAAATGGTTTTTAAAGCACAGTTTCAATATTTATTAATTTAGAAGAAAATAAAATAATTTTATTCATTTCAAAAAATACAAAAAAAATTATATCGGCATAGATACCTCCTACCTATTGATATTATCAATTTTTGGTAAATTTTGTTTAAACTTCCGTTTGTTTGACAAGGTCCAACAGCGTCTTCGAATTTAATTTTATTCCTGTAATTGTTGACTTTGGCACACCATACTTTTCAGCTAATAATGCAAATCCAGAATGTTCAGCATCTAGTTCGCGTAAAATCGATAAAAATCTATGCAATTAAGATGCCATTAAGTACCAATTGACCTTATTTTACACACTAAACGAAAAAAGAAACTCGAACTGATCATATAACATCCATACCTACACAAATGGCAGTTGTTGTCTCTCTATAACCTGCAGCTGTATTTACAGCTTAAAGACAAATAAAAGTTATTGTAGTCCTTAATGTCGAACGCAAAACGAGCAAGAGAAACAAGAGAAATATAAAAACTTTCAAAAAAATTCACATTTTAGAGTTTCAAAATTTCGGAAGTTCACATTATAGAGATGACAATGTAAAGTTTTGTCGATTTACATTTTAGAGAAATTCACATTATCGGTAATTCACATTATCGAGGGACTACTGTAGTATCATATAGCAAGAATGATTTTAATAGATATAGGTTGGCAGTGTTACCAGCAATTTTATAACGAATATGCCAAATTAAAAAATAAATATGCTTAATTAGCTATATGCAATATGCGCTATTTATTTTTGGGAAACACTATTTGTATTTGTATTTGTATTTGTAAAAACTTTACAATTTGAAAATTTGACAGTTCTCCTACTTTAACTAGAGAGTTATATTTTATCCGCCTCAAAAATGGGCAGATCACTTTATGAGACAGTTAGCTGTTATATTCTTCGAATATTTCTACCAAATGCATAATTTTATAGGAATTGCTGGTATACTTTTAGGCTTATGCCCAAAACACATGTGCAGAAAATCTGAATGATTCACTGCATGCAGTACTGCAGATGAAACACATGTGCAAAATTCAATTTGCAGCGGTTCCTGGCAATGAGGGGAAAAATACGTGAGTGAAACAAAGACGACAAATAATTCCCGTCTTTCTTTTTCTCGTATGCATCAGTAGCTGAATTTAAAAAATCGATGCTGCCAAGTCTACTTAATTTAATTCACTACGTTGCTATGCAGTGGATTTAGAAATAGAGACATGTTGCAGTGCTGCGGTGGCTGCAGAATTTACATTTGTTTCACAACATACATTGTGTATTCTAATCCTGCTGCGCAGTGAATTCTGCACGTGTGTTTTAGGCATTATTGCCTTAACTCATTAATTAGCTGCGGTATATGAGCAAAAATTCTTTATGAAGGACCATTTTTTAAGTCTTAATTAAAATGACAGTCTCGAATTTGACGCGAGTTAGCTGAGCTGAGACAATAGGTCTGTTTTTTTCTACATCTATCTCAGTGAAGTTAAGTAAAGTAGGATTTTTAACAAGCAATTACAACAACTATATAGAGTTTCGAAAGTGTCAAACAGTTCGTAGTTGTTGTAATTGCGTGTTAAAAAATCGTACTTTGCTTTACTTCACTGAGATAAGTGTGGAAAAAACAGACCTAATATTATGGTTTCATTGTGAAAACCAAAGAATTTTTAATTTTTTCAACTTCTGAATCGCCTAGGCTATAAAAGCGGCACATCGACCTGATTTATGTGTATCTATTGTACCATGATTTGAAATTTCAAATATCAGCTGCTCAATCAAACATAAAAACCGAATTTAACACACTTTAGTTTGTATTGAGTTAGCTGCCAATAATGTGTTTTTTTCCTTTACCGATACCTAATCCAAATTATTTGAGCACATCTCACGACTATTTAACAAGAAAACCAATTGTAATGGGAAAAATTAAATTCAAAACTTCAGCAGTATGTCATACACATTGGTATAAGTAAAAGTCCGTGTAAATCTTAAAAAATATCACGATTTTTTATAAATTCACACGGATGAAAAAAAAAATTTATTTTGATGCAATAAAAAAAAAACTTAAATTGAAATTGAATTTTTCGAACGCACCCATTCTACTATCGATACTTCAATCAGCTGATCGAAACCCACCATCCATCAAAAAATTACTGTCACGACCAAAATTGTCATCGTTATCGCTAATTCGCGTTCGTTTTCCTGATTTCTACTTTCTACTAAAATTGTGTGTAATAAATAAATCAATTAATAAGTAAATTATTCGGTTTGGCAGAAGAGTGCATGGCTACCTCAACTAGTGAAGTGCTTGTTTCACTTTGAAGAAGTCTGTGGGAGGGATTCAGATGTTGGAATTTGGTGACGCCTTAGTAAGTAAGTAAGAACTTACGCAAAAACAAACAGCTAAAAGGTAAGAAGTGTACCTATACACTCTTAAAAAATGGGACTGACAATAAAAGACCTCTTTCAGAACTAAAACAACTGCGGATTACCACCTAGCTCGTCTTAAAAAGCTTCGATAAACTACGTGCGGAAAACCAAACCGTCCGTCGGCAAAATGGCGCAAATATTTACAAAAGGGCAAATGAAACTACTTCAGAATCCCTAAAGATATGGCATTTTCCATTTCACGGTGCACATCAAGTCGACTATTGTATTATATCAGATTCACTTCCATCGCCTTCAACGCAGTGGACACTCCTCAGTGAATGGAAACATAATATAACTTCGATGCCCAAATTGATGCTAAAGGACATCATACGAGCTCTGAAGTAAATAAATGTCACAGTCGTTGCGGTGATATCTGGAGTGGGACTGGGACTACGCAAATTAGCTCTGTAAATTTGCGAAATGCTCAATTTGCCGCAGTTCATTGACTACATCAATAAGTCGTACAGCGTTTTGTATGAGAAAATAAAAAAAACTGGTGACAAATAAATAATGTTAGCTAATATGCTATCGTTTTTGTTTTTTGTCATTTTCATTTCTGCTGATAAATTAAAACAACACAATTTCGCCTTTCACTCACTTTATTTCAGTCATCATACTCAATACACCCAAGTTTATGCGATAGGTGCTTCAACTCTATGGCAGATGGCAGTCCGCCGAGACCAGCTGAAGTTGTTGTTGAGTGATTTACTTTGAACTCCGGATGGTTTCGTTGCCAAAGAGGAATAGGTACCTTTTCACTGGGAATAACGTCAGTGTAGTGTAGTTGGACCTGCTTCGGCCTGCGTAGGCGCTTTTCTAGTCGCTTCAAATGAACTCTTATGCCGTTTTCGATTGGTCGTCCAGAACCGTCCGGAAGCAATTCGAACGCTTCTGAAACGCTTCTGAAAGCGTTCGAATGACGTTCTTCTCCTGAAAAGAAAATAAATTTGCTTCTGGATTTGAAATCAGAATCGCGGAGAGTTCTGGACGACCAACCGACAACGACATTAGATTCCTGTTATCTTTTCAGCCGCTCTGCTTCGGGAACAGGTAGACTCAATGGGTAAGACCTGTAAGGGCATAATTTAGCTTGTTTTTTTTTAAATGGATCGTTTTCTTAGTTACTCCTGTCGTGCTTTGGTACGTCTTGGGCTTGGCTTTGGGGAAACCACAGCGGCATCTATTTCTGGCTTGACAAAGTGCGTGAGAGGTTTAGTGTCGGTATTGCTCCTTCTTTCAGCTTCCTTTTATGGAGGGGTACCTTTAAGATAATATCCTGCAATTTCCATTCATCTTCGACAAAATGTTCAGAACATATTCGGGCAATGCTGAGGTTTAGTCCAACGCCGTTACTATAGGCACAGAGCGACTGCGCGGACAGTTCGTTTTTGGGAAGCAGAAAAACCGTATAATTTCGCTTCCATTTTTTTATTGAAAATTTCACAACATTGAACTATTAGAAATGTTTTGGAAGAAATATCACTTTCGCATTTTTAGTTTCAATTGTTTTTACTGTCAAAAATTCAACACCTTATTATGACTCCCGCCAATTAGATTTAATTTTTTTTTGCTCATTCACACGTATTCACAGATAGAAAAAGAGGCGGAGCAACTTTTTTCAAACTGGCTCTATGGATGAGGGTTACCTTTGGGTCACCTTATGTGGTTTTCCATTGGGCCATAAAATCAATCTTTTTTTTTTGATCCGGATCACTTTTCATGTTCCATTGGCACAAAAAATCAAACTTTTTTTGATTAGGATCGCTTTTTGCAGATCTCGATAATTTTCGAGATTTACACAAATACTCTCACTAATACCAATATACCTTGCACAGCTGTTTCAGAATTTGTTTTCAAACAAAATTACGAAAAGCCTCGTGAAAAGCAATTATTCAGAACAAAAACGTAAATAATGGACATGAACTTAATTTTGGAGCAATTACTATCATCTTCGTCATCTTCTTCTTCTTTCTCGTCATCTGTGGATTTCGATTCTTCGTCGATGAGGCGTATTTTTTTGGGAATCAATAGCTACCTCACTTTTACTTTTGCATGCAAAACTGGTATACTCACTTTTGGTTTTGGTATACTCACTTTTGGTTTTACATGCAAAACTGTTATACTCACTTTAGGTTTTGTTATACTCACTTCCCAAAAAAAAACGCCTAATGTAGTTTTGTTTTAATATAAATTTGTATGGTACACTTTTTTACCTCGCGGACACCTTTTTGGACACTTTACAAAAATGGCGAAGGTAACCCTGCCTAGAATCCAACAATCTGATTTGTCAACAGCACTAGGTTGCATCAAGCAGTTTTTGTATTGTATCTTCTTGTGGAACAATGGAAAAATGCGTTCGACAATGGTATCATTCCTGCTAAATTTATTTGGTTGTGGTACAGGGACTAGTCCTCATCTTGGACGAATTTTGGAAAAGTTGCATGTGATTAATACCTAGATGACGCTTTTGCCCATGTCTAATGTCAGCAGATGACAGCGCATACGCAGCTGTTCTGTCACTGAAGAATTTGAATTCCATAACTTGTTTTTTTATGAAAACAAGGCCACAGATAATTTGTATGCCAAATAAGTTGTTCTAAATGAATTTAAACCCAAATTATATTTGAATTCGCCCATCAGATTCCTCCCAAAGGCTTTTAAATGCTTATTAAAAGCAAAAAACGAAACACAATTTATGAAATCACAAAATTGTCAGCTGTTATGTCAAATTAATTAGAAAAATCAGTGTGGCCATAGCATAAAACTCCAATGAATTTTCAGTACTATTTACGAAACACTTCTACGAGTTAAAATACTTTTGTATTAATTCCGAGAATTGATAGCTATTCTAATAAATCCATTTCAGATTATAAAATAATAAGAACACTGTTTATTAGAAGTTTTTAAATTACTTACACTTTGCTCCGATAATGATTGAATTATGTACGATTCATACCATTTTTTTTCTAAACACACACGAAATATAAGAAAATTCTATATTCTTGTATGTCGTGTACATTCGAGTAGATTTTGTATTTTCAGGCTCAAAAACAATTTGCATGTTTTATCCCAGCAAAACAAATTAGGAAACATATATTACAATTTACGAATTTGTATTGTATCAAATTGGTTAATCAATTGGGTAATTATGTTTCGAGTCCTACAAATGTCAGTGTGAATGGTTTTTCAAACACGTTTTGTATTGTGAGATAAATGGAAAACTTAATTTTTAATCTTTTCATTAATTTCATAAAGATTAAAACAGAATGAATAATAGGTTTGTTCGTGTACTTTTTTGCAAACGTAAAATTATTAAAAATTTGCAATGAAACTGTGCGATTGCGACCACGTACTTGTTAAGATAGTGAACTCAAATTGTGTTTGCACCATAACTACTTTAATACTCGCAGATGTATTTTCATCTCTTTTTATGTATAAGATACATCTGCTATCTTCCTTTCTATTTTGCGCTTGTTCTGCCCTTTTTAAATAAATAATTTATCTGGATCGGACGTGTTTTTTATTTGGCATCTTATCAGTACTGAGTAAATTGAAAAAAAAAAAAAAAAAAAAAAAAGAGAAAGAAATCCATTTCCTCTCCTTTCACTTTTTCGTAATTTCCTACTCCCCGAATCCAACACAACTCTTACTGAAAAATGAAAATTGACAACTAAGTGACAGCTCAAAAGTTTGACAAATAAAACTCTATTAATTTTCGTCTTCAACGATAGGCGCATTTTTTTGGGAAGTGAGTATAACAAAATCAAAAGTGAGTATAACCGTTTTGCATGTAAAACCAAAAGTGAGTATAACAAAACCAAAAGTGGGTATACCAGTTTTGCATGTAAAAGTAAAAGTGAGCTAGCTATAGATTCCCAAAAAAATATGCCTGATGTCAGAGGAAGAAGTTGTAATTAAATGTTCTCCTAAAACATATCGGCGCATTCAAAATGGTAACTTTAATAGGTATTTCGTTTATAAAAAATTAAATTACAATTTATTTTGTAGATTCTGCCGTTAACGTTTATTATACGATAATAGGCGTATTTTTTTGGGAAGTGAGTATAACAAAACCAAAAGTGGGTATAACAATTGTTCATGTAAAACCAAAAGTGAGTATAACAAAACCAAAAGTGAGTATACCATTTTTGCATGTAAAAGTAAAAGTGAGCTAGCTATAGATTTCCAAAAAAATACGCCTAATGTCAAAATGACATATCTTAAACTTTTTGTTAAGAAACCGGTCAGGTACTTCTCTTGAAATTGATAGATTTCTCTGTCGATTTTTGAGATTTGAAATTTTTCATTTTTCTATGCTGAAATTATACGAACGAATCTAATATAACTATTTAAACATATTTTTCTGTAAACACTCTTAAGTCTTTTTAATTTCGAAAATTTTAGATACCTAAGTGAACTAAAGCAAGGCTCCTTAAAACATAACTCAGCTCTTAGGTAGGTGTTTATTAAACACAACTAAATTAAATATGTCAGCAATGAAGTGCTTATTTCATACCCGATGTCGCATTTTATTATCTGAAGGCAACATAACAATTAATATAAATGGATTTAAATCAGTACTAAATTTATTATTATACGCTGGGAGCAAATGCTACCTATAAATATTAAAAAAATGTTTCTCCCACAGGCTAATTTTTTCAGGTTCTTAATAAGAGTCGTCGTTGAAATGTGTAAAATTGTTGTTTTTTAATGTGGAAAAATTCAATTTCAAACAATAAATAAATCAAAAAGTATAATTTAACATCTGGCATCGCTGCAAAAACTCATAAACTCATTCGAATACACACCCACACAATGTGAGTGTAGTGAATAGAATTAATCTGGAAACCAACAATCTGATTTGTCAACAGTGCTGCAATATAAGGTTGCATCAAGCAGTTTTCTGTATTGTCCTTCCAGTGGAATGATAAAAAAAATGCGTTTGACAATGGTAAAATTTTTCCTAAATTTATTTGGTTGTGGTACAGGGACTAGTCCTCATCTTGTACTTATTTTGAAAAGTTGCATGTGATTAATACCTAGATGACGCTTTTGCCCATGTCTAATGTCAGCAGATGACAGCGCATACGCAGCTGTTCTGTCACTGAAAAATTTGAATTTCATAACTTGTTTTGCCTGAAAACAACGCCAATGATAATTTGTATGGCAAATATACTATTCTAAGTAAATTTACACCCCAATTGTATTTAAATTCACCAAAGAGATTCTTCTCAGAGGCTTTTAAATGCTTATAAAAAGCAAAAAACGAAACACAATTTGTGAAATCACCAAATTGTCAGCTGTTGTGTCAAATTAATTCGAAAAATCAGTGTGGCCATAGCATAAAATTAAAATCCATTTTCACTACTATTTACAAAGCACTTCCTACGATTTAGAATACATTAATTTCGAGAATTGATAGCTATTCTAAAAAAATCGATTTCAGATTATAAAATAATACGAACACAGTTTATTATAAGTTTTTGAATTACTTTGCACAGATAAAGATTCTATTACCTACATATTATATCTACAACCTTATTTATAAACTTCATACAGTCTTTATAATAACTCTAAACCTAAAAACCTTATTTATAAAGATTATACTCAGTTATATGGAGGCATCATAAGACATATAAATACGTACCTAGGTATGATGCATACTTCTACAAATAATAAAAAAATTAATTAATGCGTTAATTATAATTAACTTATTTTAACCAAAAATAAGTCGTGTTTGATTTCCTAATATGGGTTGTGTAATATGTACTTATTTTTTTGCTTCTAGCTCTAGTTAACTTTTTTAGTCGTTTATGTACCTAGGTAACATACTAGTCAAAAATTTCCAAATGATTCCTGAACGAACATATCCAAAATTAGTCATGGAAAAATAATTGTCTTCGAAAAACCGCAAATGTCGGCAAAAATGGCCCTCGCCATCAACCAAACCCTAACCACGAGTTTCTGAACTTGAAACTAGTTTAGTTTAATTTTGTTGTACCAACTTCTAGAAGGAAATTTGACTACATCCGACTTTAGAAAAAATTGATTACCTAAGTAAAGGTAACCCAAATGTGGTATTATTTTTTCCTCAGCTGTCAAATTATACCCTGACATTTGCTTGTCTATTTAAAATGTTTGATGTCTTTATTCCATAATTAAAAGGAAAATATATTTATGTATCCGTTTAGAAGGCACAGTAGCGCTGTGGTTATTGTGCTGGACTACTGTGCGAGGGGTCCCAGGTTCGATCCCCGGAAAAACACAAATTACATCTTAAGGTTTTTTCTACTGCACCACCTCTCGCGAACGTCTGACAAACATCCGAGAGTATAACTGTCCTGAAAAAGCTTCTCAATTCAGCCGTTCGGACTCGGCATAAAATTGTAGGTCCCTTACATTCGTCCCAAAAATAAAAACTCACACAAACGAATGGTTGTGAGAAGCTAGGCCTAGGGTGTATACACGCCTGTTGCGCCAACTCTTTATTTATTTTATATCTGTTTAGAAGTTATTTAACATTTAAATTTGGATATGAACAGTTTTACTGCCAATACATGGATATAACACAAAATTGAATATAGGCGTATTTTTTTGGGAATCTATAGCTAGCTCACTTTTACTTTTACATGCAAAACTGGTATACTCACTTTTGGTTTTGGTATACTCACTTTTGGTTTTACATGCAAAATTGTTATACCCACTTTTGGTTTTGTTATACTCACTTCCCAAAAAAATACGCCTTATATAAATATAATTCTCTGTTTTTCCTTTCAATCTACCGAATTTTTGCAATTATGTATAAGTGGCAGCACTTGTACATCATATTCATCGACATTACTTTTGACGTTTCCCAGCCATGGGTTTTCCCCTCTTTAATTGAAATCTCTATTACAACTTTTCTCTCTCCATATATCGCACCTACTCCCTTTTTCATAATATGAATACATGCATGTGTGCACGTGTTTATAAATGAACGATTTTGTACCCCATTTACCAATAGCGTTTCCCAAAAAAAAATAGCCACACCCCATCGAACCACTGCAACTCGAACAATAAAGGTGAGTGATTTGAAGGTTAGCGTTTATGTCGTGAATTGAAACATAGGTGGCTTTTTGGGTTTCTGTCTTGGGTCGGACGACTTGCTACCGGATGAGTTGCGATGACCCCAACAATTCCAACAATTATCCTTTAGTTGTTGGTAACAATTTTGACAAATTTGCTGGAACGTAAAATAAAATGCCTGATTTTTTTTTTACATTTTACATTCACTAGGTGATTTGTTGTTGCGATAAAGAAAGTATTAGTTTTTGAATATGCGAACAAAATATTATTAACGATATAAATTATATTTTCGCTCAAATTGAATTTAAATCATTCCAACCAACCGTCTACTTGCAATATGATTTTATCTGAAATGTAAACAGTACCTAATTTTAGTTCCCCATAATTCCCACCGTTTCTTAACGCATCTCAACAAATGGCCGCTTACATGTTTTATTTACATTGCCGCCATTAATTTTGACATTTACACGTATTCACAGACAGGGTAATATTTTTCCGGGGAGAATCGGGTAGGTGCACGGGAAGTCGACGGTCTAGTTCTCTGTGGTTTGTGGTCTAAAGGCTGGGCACATTATTAGGAGAAAAAGCAAACTACTCTCACTAAATCCACATTTAGACACGGATAGCATCTTGGTAGTGGGAGGCCGCCTAGGAAATGCTCTCCTATCAGAAGCCGAGAAACATCCAATCATTTTGCCACATAACGACAACTTCACTAAATTATTGGTAGAAATAACACACAAAAGAACTTTACTTGGAGGAATTCGATTAACTTTATCAACACTACGTTACTCATACTTACGCTGACCATCCGTCCTTTATTTAAAAGGACAGTCCTTTCTTTTCAACCTCTGTCCTGTATTTTTTTATTTTCAATAAAGGACGGATTTTGTCCTTTATTTTTGAAACTGTCCTTTAAAAACTGACAAAAAAATTGTATGCATAACATAGAGAATTAATTTTTGGGAAATTGAACTCTACGAGGTATCGAAACATATACGTGTAATGTTATGAAATTCATGTCAACAATGCATTTGCCAATAGAATTCTATATTTTTGGACGTAGAAGTCCTTGAGAGGGTCTTATTTCGTGAAACTCCGGATTGGCCAAGTATTGACAAAATCTATCATTTATTTCTCAGAAAAAATAGGCGCTTTTCGATATCATATATTTGTCCTTACTTTTGGTGATCAACGCCCAACTCAAACAGTAAGAACTAGGAAGCAAATATTTTGAAACAAATTTCCTTGTATGACCAAAGTAAGCACTAGAAGCGATTTGGAGAAATTCGAACTCCAAAAGGGAAAAGTTTGTATCGGAAAATTCATATTTTTCATGCGATTGACTTCAAACTCGGTTTGTGTACCTACACTATGTATACAAGGAATACGAATATAAAATAGTTTTCCTGATTTTGGAAATTTTGCCTAGAGCCCGAGTTATTAGTGACTGGAAAAGGAGGATTCAGTCTGCATAAGGAACATTTTTGTTCATCATATCAAGCGAATATTATATTATTATTATATAGATTTCGAGGGATATTCGAATCAGACCACCAATGTCGAGTCTCTTTTCACTCTATCACTATAAACTATAAACCTTACCCAGGGAGACTCTCTGTACTTCTCCAGAGTTCTTCCCTGGCTTTGATTCCTAGTGTTAATGTTAACGCTAGCAAATGTTTATGTGAAATCTGTTTAATCGCATGGGTATCTACCCAATGTTGTCCCAAGATCCTTATTTTTTTGTCAGCCAAAGCTGGGCCGCTGTCTCAGATTCCTCCAGGCATAGCTTACAAGTATCATCATCTCTAAGTCACATCTTCCTTAAATTATACCCGAAATTACCATGACCTGTAGTTAACCCCACCATCCATTTAATTGTTCCTCGACTTATGCTTAGAACCCTTCTTTGAGTGGAGCAGGTCGGTCATCTTATTGCCATTTTAGCTTGTCTATACATTGTTCCATTGACCACCTTCTCAAGTGTTTTGCCGTGATCTACTTGTGAATCAGGTGTTCTACCATTCCTCTACCAATTGAAGAGAATGGTTCTGGTCCCAGCAACTTCCCCGTTTTGCAAGGGAGTCCGCCTTTTCGTTGCCGTCGATCCCTTTGTGTCCTCATACCCAAGACAGTGTTACCTGATTTTTAGATGAACACTTATTAAGCTTGAATACTCATTCCAGTGCCAATGATGATATCACCGCCTGATTGTCTAGTGCTATAAGGATATTTCTTCCATCCACCTGACTCTCAAGTAAGTAGTCCAACGCATGCAGCAAAGCAATCATCTCAGCCTGGTATACTGAAGTGTGTTTCCCGAGGCTAATGTGACGGGCTAGTTCCAGATCTTCTGAAAAGATACCGGTCCCTGCTCCGCCATCCACCATGGATCCATCTGTGAAACTCACGGTTTCACCATTCCTCTTTTCTGGAAGTAGTCCATTCTCAATACGAGTTTTGTGATAAAAATGTCAGGCAATAATGTTGCTTCGATGTGAAAATAGATTTAAATAAAGTTGCGTATTGCTTATTGACAGCTCCTAGTTGAATAGTTGCTAATATATACGGCTATATAAGTGAATGTCATGTCAATCCAATATTTTTTTTTATAGAACTATTTACTATGTATTAGTAATGTTCATGGTTTTTGCTATATTTGCTTATTATTATTAATTTTTTATTTTTTTTTTTTTTCAATAAATACAAACTTTTTGTAAGTAGAAAAATGATTGTCCTTTATTTTCCATTGACAAATATGGTCACCGTACTCATACTGGATTATTCAAGGTAAAAGAATAGTACGCCAAGTGATTCACCACTGCATTCGATGTCATCGATTTAACGCAGCGACCAAAACGCAAATGATGGGAGTTCTCCCGGCAGCGAGAGTGACACCATCAAGACCTTTTAGCCATACTGGTGTGGACTATGCTGGACCTGTTCAGTTGTTAAGCCAAGGGCTACATTGCGATCTTCATATGTTTCGTTACTAAAGCCATTCATATCGAAATGGTAAGCGATCTCACATCAGAAGCATTCTTAGCAGCAGTCAGGAGATTCATCTCGAGACGAGGACTATGTGCGCACTTCTACAGCGACAACGGGACTACATTTGTGGGAGCCAATAAGGAATTACAAAGCATCATTAAAAAGTTACAACTAGATGTTTCAAGAAACATTGTCGTCGAAGGCATCGAATGGCATTTTATACCCCCTGCTGCTCCGCACTTTGGAGGATTATGGGAGGCGGGTGTTAAGTCAATCAAATATCATCTGAAAAGAATAAACGGTGATACCAGGCTAACATTTGAGGAAATGACGACGTTACTGACACAGATAGAAGCATGTCTAAATTCACGTCCTCTGACAATCTTAGACAATGACGTGTATGATACTCCAATAATCACGCCTGGTCATTTTCTCATCGGATCAGCACTGAATGCCACACTTGATACAATCAGGGATGAACCACGCAGCTATCGTTCCCGCTGGAAACCAACACAAAAAATGACTCAAGATTTTTGGAAGGTCTGGTCAAGTGAATACCTCTCATTGCTACAGCAACGTACTAAATGGAAAAGAGAGGAAGCCAGTATTAAAGTTGGCGACATCGTGCTTGTGAAGGAAGATCGTTTACCACCAACTAACTGGATGATGGGACGCGTTGCTGAGATGCATCCAGGAATGCAACAAAAAATATTTTAAGAGACCAATTACAAAATTGTGTCCTTTTCCGATTGAATCACACACAAGTGAATCTCCTGAGCGACCAAAGAACCTATCAATCCAACAAGTGAACTTAGGAACAACAAGGTCAAGAGAACCGAAGACAAACAATAGAGAACCGAGTAGAAAAGGTCCCCGAAAAACGACCAAATTGCACCCACTTTTATGAATATGTATGATCTTTGCATGTATAACTCCTGCAACACCTAAGCAACTAGAAGAAGTGGAAATTACACAGTTCACCAGCGAACCTGGCATATTCTTTGAAGATATCGGGAGAATAAACATGATTGCAAGTTCATGGAAGACTGTAGTATTTTTCAACCTAATGAACTACTGGGCCGAATTCTATACCTACAAGGACTACTTAAAACTGATGAACGAGATCTGTATGGCCACCAACCTTACGGACGACACCACGGACCTTTGCGAAAATATGTTTAGTCAATTTCAACGCCAACTTCAACAAATTGAGTTAAACAACGAAGTGCTCCTTCATGCTAACGAAGATGCCACTCGTAGAGTTAGACGTTCTCCATTTGACACCATTGGAACTCTGACCAATGAATTGTTTGGGATATTAGATCAACGCTTTGCACAAAAGTATGAAAGAAACAAGTATACAAGGCAACGAAAATCACTTGTTGCAATTGATCAAAAACCAAGCGACCATAATAGATTCAACGCTCAACATTTTTAAGAAGGAACATGCCTCAAATCATAAGCAACTAACGCTATTAACTACTTTATTAAACTACTTTAAAAAGCAAACCGACAAATACAACGCGTTTAAAATGTTTACTTCTACGGCGCTAAATGCAATATTGAGGATGATAAACTACCAAAACACGCAAGATATATTACTTGATGTGGTTCTATCAACTCACCATGGAAGAATTCATCCACTCATACTAACCATTGAACAACTAAGAAAGGAATTGACGCGGATTCATGATATTATCCCTCGGAATTTGATGATACGTGGAGAACGACATCATGAGTCACTCTTACAACTGTATAAGGAACTTCATCCCATGGGCAGAGTTACCGGCAACAATATCATCATATAACTTACCCTCCCACTATTATACTATCAAGAGTTTAAGGCCTTCAGAGTGCTACCGGTTCCCACGTTGCATAAACAAAACTACACATTTATAGTCCCATCTACAGACTATTTTTTAGTAAACTTGCAAGGGGATCATCTTTATCCAATGACCAAGGAAGAGTTCAAATCGTGCAAACTCAGATCATCTAATACGTATTGGTGTAATCTTCGAAATCCGATATATACATCAGGATCCTCGGTAAGCGCTTGCGAGATGGACATACATACTTCACCACAACAAAATATTAGAGGTAGAGCATGACGTACAAATCCAGAAAAATGAAAACATGAATGAACTAAAGACGCACAAAAACCAGCACTATACTACAATTGGAACTGCCACAACAATTTTGCTTATAGTGGTGTTCCTGAGGCGCTTGGTGGCCCTACGGGAAACCAGGAATTTTCCCGGGGCGTTTCGTTTTTAGGGGCGTTTTTTTATTAGGTTGAAAAAGTTTTTAGTTTTCAAAAAGTTGAAAATAATTGACACACATTTTAATGTTGATTCATTTTTTCTAATTATAAAATTAGTTCTTCTCATTTTTGTAATGCGTATGTTATCCATTGAAGTTCATGACATTATCAAAATAATTGACTGAAGTTCAAATATAACCGACAAATTCGCGGTGGATTTATGTCAACTGCGGATTTCCCTCTTTTTTTCTGTGGTGAATTGTTAAAAACTTTCTATGTCTGCGTATCAACCGGCCTTCCTGTACTCTTTATTCTAAGCAACCGGCGGACAGTGGGGATAATGGGGATAATGCGGAAATAAATGCACCAAAGTTGCCCTTTCTTTTAGTTTTAGAGTTCATGTATTTTCTTGCAATAACTCTTTGACAAGAAAAGTAGCATTTTTATAACCGTTTGCTAAAACTTAATTTCTTTAATGAATAATATCTATCTTCAGCTTCCAAAAGAAAAAAAAAAAGAAAAAAAAATATAAGGGTTAGTACCAAGTGCTCTAAAATTAATATTTTACTGCTCTTTCCCTTGAGCTACAGTTTTAGCTACACTAAGCTACCTCTACGTTTTTATTCAGCTAACTGTTTTAGAAAGAATTGCAGCCCCTTTGAGACAACTTTGAACGTAGTGTATAAATTAGTCTCGCTGGTTTAGACAAAAAAACACGGTTTTGACTTTGGTAATGTAACAAAAGTAAGAAATTCTTTTCTAGTAATAATTGGAAAGAACTCAACCAGGACTTTATTTCAAGAAGAAATATAGGGTTTTCTGTTAAATGCAAATTAAAATTAATCCGTTGAGGGAGGACTGAGATATTAAATTTTTAGTTCAAACTCATTTTTCCTACCTCCAATTTTTTTATTTTTTTTTTTTTCCAATTTTTGTCCAAATATGTGTTTGCCCGATCCAAATAGGTGTGCAAAATTTTATTGCTCTAAGTTTATTATAGTTCAGATTTTTTAGATTTTTTTCCGCTCCTCCATTTGGACACAGAAATTCCTTCACAGTCAGTTAGTTGCCTTTTTATATTTATATATCGTGCAGGAAACCTAACTAAGACAGTACTTAAGAAGCAATTAGCATCTCTGAAAAATATGTCTAGCGCCCTATTGGAGAAAATAGTTCAAAAATATATATTCAATATTTGTTTGTGAAGCGCTGACATCTCAACACAGATCATCCTATGGCAGACTGAGCCACTACCTACGGGACACACCATATTTCTTATTCTTAGTTAGCAAATCCTTAATTATATTCCACACTGCCCAGATCTTCCTATACTGTGCAACATATGCAACCGGAAAGATCGTGAGGACGTCTACCACTTTCTAGCAGTATAACCCCATTCTTACAGAATTCTACTTCAATATCTTTGGAGTACGTACGCTGGAGTTAGATGAAGCGATCAGCATATTCAACAGCGATGAAGTTTGGACGCATTAAAAAGTTTCAAATCGATACGACGCGACGATCGGTACGTGAGTTAAGAAAAGGCCCCCCTAAAAAGGGGACATCGCCAATAACTCGGGTCCCAAGCAAAATTTCCAAAATCGAAAAAATGATTGTCTTTATTTCTTACTAGTTTCTGCCCGCGGCTTCGCTCGCGCAGCCCTCAGGATTTTAAATATCACGAAGGAAACCTTCCTATGAAAGTAACTGAGAGTAATGTAATGTAAATATGCCTTATTTACATTACACATTACACAAAACATAAAACATTATAATAACATACAAAACATACAAAACCGGAGCTAGTGGCAACCATGGTATCTTTCTTGGTAACAGGAAAGGTAATGGGGGGGGAGGGCAGCTCTTTGGTACCCATAACACCAGTGGTACCATATGTCTTGAGGAAAGAGAGGAGGCCGATCAGAACGCCGCTATCCTGTCCTGACGTTACATCAGTTGTAGCATGCGGACTGATCGAGTGATTTCGAGCGCCGAAACTTTCTAATAAATTGCCGCAATCAATAAGGAACATAAGAGTTTCCACCTTATTCCTAAAAAACTTAAAAAGTTGGCTTTTCAGTTTGGATAGTTCTGCAGTCAAATTATTGCTAAATTAAGCTTAGTTCAATACTCAACTACATTATATATTGTATCTTATTTTATATTTCTTTGTTTTGTTTTTTTTTTTTTTCACATTATAGAAATGTTAGTGTTATCCCCACACACATTTATAACTTTTTATTAATTTCTATTTAAAGGATCATTCGCCTCTAGCCACGTAAGTGCTACAGAATGATACCGATTTATTCTTTATCTTTCAAAAATGTTAACTTAACTTTAAAGTATTTTTATTGAATTTTAGAAACTTTGTAAATTATATTAGTTAACACTTTTGGTTTATTATATAATGAATAAAAATCTAAAAAAGTGTTTTTCCCTTCAAAATTTTAAATCCAAATTTTCACCTTCCCATTATGATATCCCATCCTTTAGGCATGTAAGGTACGGTAGTCCGGAGGCCGGTTAAAGACCCCACATATAGTGCGCTGTGGACTATAAGTGTCACAAAAAACAGCTGTTCGTTGAAAATAACTTCCTTCAAAAATGCATAGACGCGAAAAAGTGTTATATTTCCGTTGTACCTACTTTCTTTTTTCCTTTTCTGGTATTCCTTGATCTCAAATTTATCACTTCCAAAGTATTTCTCATCTAGGTATTCATTGAATCCTTATTAATTTTCCCAACACGAAAACACAACAGGAAAAAAACCGACATGATCTGTTAAAATTTAGCGTGAAAAATGTGCCGAACAATTAATGGGCGAGCTAAATTGTGACAGATACATGCAGTACCTACAGTCTGAAATAAATTTTCGCTTTGGTAGTTATATTTCTTATTTCCCATTTCATTATTTCATTAAGTTTGAACGTTTATGAAGAAAATTTAAATATAACGAAAAGTAGGCGGTGGGAATTTGAATAATGAGAAAACTCAAATTTTGAAAATTTTAAAATTTATTCAAATACCTACCGCCTACTTTTATATAATATATAAGAAAAATATATGAAAAGTAAGGAGCGTTACAGAATCAGTAAGGGTAAATATGTATATGATAATAGAGTAGGTACACAAACCGAGTTTGAAGTCGATTCGATGAAAAATACAAATTTTCCCATACAAACTTTGACCCCCCCCCTTTTACCCCTTTTTGAATTTACAAAATCCGAGAAATTAAGTTTCTTTATTTCTTATATAAAGAAACAAACCGAGTTTAAAGTCAATAGGATGAAAAATAAAAATGTTCCCATACAAACTTTGACCCCCCCTTTACCCCTTTAAGGGCTGAATTTCCAAAATCCGAGAAACTAATTTGTTTTATTTCTCATAGAGAGTACACAAACGGAGTTTGAAGTCTATCGCATGAAAAATAAAAATGTTCCCATACAAACTTTGACCCCCCTTTTACCCCTTTAAGGGTTGGATTTCCAAAATCGGAGAAATTAGTTTTCTTTATTTTTTATAGAGAGTACACAAACCGAGCTTTAAGTCAATCGGATGAAAAATAAAAATGGTCCCATACAAACTTTGACCCCCCTTTTACCCCTTTAAGGGTTGAATTTCCAAAATCGGAGAAACTAATTTTCTTTATTTCTCATGGAGAGTACACAAACCGAGTTTGAAGTCTATCGGATGAAAAATACAAATTTTCCCATACAAATTTTGACCCCCCTTTTTACCCCTTTAGGGGTTGAATTTCGAAAAATCCTTCCTTAGTGGTTGTATACATCATAAAGGAAACCTCTGTGCAAAATTTCAGCTTTCTAGAGCAAAGGGTTTAAGCTGGGCTTTGATGATCTGTCAGTCGGAATCTTCATTTTTATATACTAAAAAAAAATATAATATTTAATTTGCAATAAAAGAGTTTATCAAATACTAGCGTAGCCCGTGCACACTTCTGTTAGATACTCACTTTATCTAACTCGGTCAGTCCTGAATCGCTCCTTCTGTTCCAAAGATCATGAAAAATAATTATAATGCGTTTCTTCGCTTAAGAATTCTTTATTCCACACCATATGTATATGTATCTCTCCCATAAAACAGAACAGAGACTCTTTTCTCGAAAGACGATCTACATCATGTAATGGAAAAAGGGGTATTGTTGGATATTGATACTGGAAGTATTCCAGTATCTTCTGTTCGTCTCTAACAATCGGCCAATCCTGCAACTTTTCCTCGTCCTCGAGAAAACTCCTAGTGCCGGAAATAATTGCTTAAATAGGTTGGGGCTTTACGTTGACGAGTTGCCCTTGCTGTCGAACTCGGTTCTTCATCCGCTATATCATCAACTATTTCAGCTATGTGCTCATTCTCTGGATAGTCTTTTTCGCTTCGTTCTTCTGAGTCGAGTTCCTCGTCATCATCGTCTTCTTCTTCTTCGTCAGTATCGGGTAGTTTCCACGCCTTTATTTGTGATGCATGAGTAGTGCTTGCATAAACTCTACCGCCTTCGGATCGTAGATCTGTTACCCGATATGTGTCGCTAGGTAGTACTTCAGTAACGGTCAACGGTCCTCTGTATTTATTCTGGAACTTTTGCGGTTGTCCTGTCACTTCTGGAGCTCGTCGCATGGACACTAGTTCTCCTTTTTCATACTTCGGTCCGGTGAATCGTTTTCGGTCAAAATTTCTTTTTGCTGCCTTTTGGTTTTGTAGAATCATTTCTCGAACTTCACCCTGGATAATTCTGGGATCTTTCCAGGCGCTTGATGTCTCATGTTGAATTGTATCTAGTCTCTCGTTTTCTCTTTGTAGTTGGTATCCATGCAAAGTCTCAAATGGGGTCCGACCAGTCGACTTATTTGGGGCCGTGTTGAGATCTCTTTCCACTTCAAGCAAATGTTGATCCCAATCGCGACAGTCGGCACGCTTGCATTTAGTAACGATAACTGGAGTCACAGTCCGGTTTGCTCGCTCTACCTGGCCGTTGGCCTGGGGGTGTCTTGATGAATTTAAAATATGTTGAATTCCTCGTACGCGGCAGTATTCGTCAAATTCCCTAGACGTGAAGCATGTTCCACGATCGCTCACAATTTTGTTGCGTACTCCTTTTTCCAACTCGAACAGCTGCAACGCCTTGATGACTTCGGCCGAATTGGTTGTCTTCGTAGCGAAGAGTCTAACCATTTTAGTAAGGTTGTCCACAAGGACCAGCAAATGTGTCTTCCCGGTCATGCCCTCGATCAATGGTCCTTGGTGATCAATATGTACCACATCGAACGGTCGTCTTCCCGGTGGTATTGGATTTAACTTTCCTGCTTGACGTCCTGCTGGGATTTTCTCCATTAGGCAGTCAAAACAATTTCTGATATGTCCACGGAGATATCGTTTCATTCTGGGAAACCAGTAATTTTCACGTAGCATAATAAATACTCTGTCTAATCCAAAATGACCTCTTAGATCATGATATTTCACGGCAAGGCTCTTTCGCATACTCTTAGGTGCAACAAACAGACTCCTTCTTACTCCTGTGTCGGTGGTCACTTGTTTATACAGGATACCATCACTCAATTCGAAATCTTTGATGCACCCTCTTTCCTCTGCAGTTCGTTCATCATCTGGCTTGATCAGGATTTCGCGCTTCGCTCGTATTTCTGGATCGCTATGCCGAAATATGGCAATTTGATCTGCTTCCGTTAACGTCGACATCACCTCGATTCTTTCTCCTGAAATTTCGTCAAACGTGTCCTTCTCGTCTTCTTGTGGCTGTCTGCTTAGCGCATCGACATGCGCCATCCTTGTTCCGGCTCTGTGTTTAATGCTCATATCAAACTCCTGGATCGTTTTTCGACTTCCAAGAATTGAGGTAGACTACGGCTTGGCAATCGGTTACCACTGTGAAACTTATTCCAATTAGAAATTGACGTAACCGCTCGAGGCTCAGCACTATCGCCATTAGTTCCAGTCGCGATGAGTGATAATGACGCTCCACTGGTGTAGCCTTCTTACTAACACAATATACCAGATGAAGTAGTCCGTCTGTTCCCTCTTGAAGTAACATTCCTGCAATACCATCAGCACTGGCATCTGTGTGGAGCTCTGTTCTTGATCGCGGATTATATAACTGGAGTACGGGTTCGTTAGTCAGTGCTGACTTAAGCTCCATAAAAGCAATCTGCTGAGATTCTCCCCATATAAACTTCACATTTTTCTTCGTCAATCGACTCAAAGGTTCTGCTTTCTGTGCATAACGTTGGATAAATCGTCGGAAAAATCCTGTTAGTCCGAGGAATCTTCGTATTTCGTGGACATCTCGTGGCGTTGGAAACTGTTCTATAGCTTCAACCTTACGCATTCCCGGTCGTAAACCCTCTTTGCTGATCACAAATCCAAGGAATTCAATCACTCGTTTTCCGAAATGGCACTTCCTCAAATTTAATGTCAGGCCAGCTCTTCGTAAGGCCTTGAAAACTTGTCTCAGGCGATGTAACATTTCCTCCCAATTTCTTGCGGGAATGATAATGTCGTCCATATAAAATAATACGGGTATTCCTTCCAATACGACATGCATAAGTCGTACAAACTCGTAAGGGTTATTCTTCATTGGGGCTGAGTACCTATAACAAAATTATACGTAGTACGGACCGATTGTTGATCTTGGGAAACGACGGTAACGCCTTCCCACACTCATATTGTAGGGAAAGGCATTAATAAATGATGTTTGATTCACGCAGCTCTTCCACTATAGAATTTATTTCATTCTGATGATTATTATTGCCAGCTTTTCGGGATGCGATCAAAAGTCTTAGTCTATCAACTAGTTCATTGGCATTATCCCAATAGACATAATCGACGGGATTATTAGAGTACACAGAATATGATTTTCCAACTTTCTTTGTTAGATGCTTTAGTAGAGGATGAATAACATGTTTGTACTTGTATCCTTTATTACCGTTGACTTGTTGAGTACTATCATGGTTTCTTAAGTGGGCTTTTGTTTTTTGTAATATTCTAAGATATTCATTCAAGTCTGAATCGGTATATATCCCACGGAAGGCTTTTCGGACATCGAAATTCCCACAAAAAGGGATAAATCCCACGATATAACAACACTGTCCACGAGCAATATTTCATAGCTTGCCATCTGTCATTTCTCCCCGAAAATATAAAAACCCCTGGCTGTTAGTTTTTCAAGTTGATTGTTAGCCTGAATGAAAAAATCGATACATTATTCATTTAAGTAACTTGCAACAGTGTATGAAAAATGGTCTTGTTCTTAAAAAGTTCATAGATTATTAAAATTTATCTAGTCTAGATGGTTAAAAACTTACAAACTAACGGAGGTTGTTGCAGATCCAGATTTGACTTATCCTTCCCACTTGCACGATATTCATAATTATATACCATTTTACCCCGAAAATATAAAAACCCCTGGCTGTTAGTTTTTCAAGTTGATAGTTAGCCTGAATGAAAAGAATCGATACATTTTTCATTTAAGTAATTTGCAACAGTGTATGAAAAATGGTCCTGTTCTTAAAAAGTTCATAGATTATTAAAATTTATCTAGTCTAGATGGTTAAAAACTTACAAACTAACAGGGTTGTTGCATATCCAGATTTGACTTATCCTCCCCACTTGCACGATATTCATAATGATCTACTATTTTACCCCGAAAATATAGAAACCCCTGGCTGTTAGTTTTTCAAGTTGATTGTTAGCCTGAATGAAAAAATCGATACATTATTCATTTAAGTAACTTGCAACAGTGTATGAAAAATGGTCTTGTTCTTAAAAAGTTCATAGATTATTAAAATTTATCTAGTCTAGATGGTTAAAAACTTACAAACTAACGGAGGTTGTTGCAGATCCAGATTTGACTTATCCTTCCCACTTGCACGATATTCATAATTACATATATACCATTTTACCCCGAAAATATAAAAACCCCTGGCTGTTAGTTTTTCAAGTTGATTGTTAGCCTGAATGAAAAGAATCGATACATTATTCATTTAAGTAATTTGCAACAGTGTATGAAAAATGGTCTTGTTCTTAAAAAGTTCATAGATTATTAAAATTTACCTAGTCTAGATGGTTACAAACTTACAACCCTGTTAGAAAGCATATTTTAATAAACCGCGCCATTAAACGCTTTCTATGAATCACACCTAATCCAGCAAAAAAAAAACAAGCGAACGTAAACATCTAGCCTGAGCATTATCACAGAACCGAATTATCTAACCAGAGAGAACAGCACCATCTAGCAGGCAATACAGTACTAGCGATGACGTCACTGCACCTTACAAAGCCTCTCTGTGACCAGCAAAATTGATAATGTAAACAAACAGCATCCAACACGCCAATAAGTCCAATCTGCGACCAACAATTGCCGAATCATCATAAAATCCATCCAACAATCACAATTTGGACCGGGAGAAGCAGTTTAAACTTTCGCTTACTTCCACGATGTTTATCTATGCTCCTCACAGAGGAAAGCCGAAAATAATAGCGCACGTGCTGAATAGAAAATTCATAAATAAAATCAAGCAAAAGCATGGTTGTAATGTTTATTTGTCATTGTCTGCAATGGATATGAGAAATTGCTCTCGACATCTGAGGAAGAATAGTCATAAGGAGAGCTCAAGGCAGTTCTTGAAGTAGAATGTGAGCATTATTGAGGGCGCGTTTAAAAATCGAGTAAAAAGTTCTTCAATTCAGAATAATGATGAAAACATTTAAGTATTGATAAAGGTAGGTATAAGAAATCATTTGAAGCAATTGCACTGCTCAGTCGTCAAGCATCCGCCTAAGCGAATAGAACGAAACCGTTACCGCTCTACTAGGAACTGCAACAACCCCCTTTTGAAAGTGCAACAGCCCGTTTTGAAAATACAATCAGCCCATTTTGAAAATACAACAGCCCGTTTTACCTGTTATAGAATCCTGCTCAAATATGAATATAGATGAAAAATTATTGAAAAATCTTATAAAAACAAAGAAGGCCTTAAAGAAAAAGTACATGCTCCTAAAGGCGGAAAAAATTATGAGAAAAACCGAATTTGAAGATACTTTTAAGCCCATAATTCAACCACTGAAATCATTTGCTGAAAGCATTAAGACTGAGGCAATCAATAATAAAAATGATGATACAGTGGAAGATGTGGAAGAGACCGTCAAACGTCAATTACATTTTCAAAGTCCCTCAGACAAACTTCAAAGTGTAAAGAAGAGCTTGGAATTTTCATCTCCAGAATCAACTCTACCGGAAGAAGAAGATACTTCATTTAGAACACCAACTAACCAAAGTACCCCATTCAACCAATCGTCATACTCTGAATCTAATCGCGACAAAATCTATGGCCCATATTTCGATATGCAGTCAAACTCTGTGAAATTAGGTAGTGCAAACTTTTCAATTAACGAACACGCGGATTTCGTTATCGATAATGAAATTTTCTCTGGAACGGATGGACTTAAGGAACTAATTTTCCGACAGAAACCTAAAAAAGATAGGTATACCGATTCAGACTTGAATGAATATCTTAGAATATTACAAAAAACAAAAGCCCACTTAAGAAACCATGATAGTACTCAACAAGTCAACGGTAATAAAGGATACAAGTACAAACTAGTTATTCAACCTCTACTAAAGCATCTAACAAAGAAAGTTGGAAAATCATATTCTGTGTACTCTAATAATCCCGTCGATTATGTCTATTGGGATAATGCCAATGAACTAGTTGATAGACTAAGACTTTTGATCGCATCCCGAAAAGCTGGTAATAATAATCATCAGAATGAAATAAATTCTATAGTGGAAGAGCTGCGTGAATCAAATATCATTTATTAATGCCTTTCCCTACAATATACAAAATGAGTGTGGGAAGGCGTTACCGTCGTTTCCCAAGATCAACAATCGGTCCGTACTACGTATAATTTTGTTATAGGTACTCAGCCCCAAATCTATGTCAAGAAGGACTTGCGCATATTATATGAAATTGATTAGAATTAAGAAATTGACGTCAATATATAAAAGGTTACAAATAAAGCCCTATTTTAATGTAGTTTTCCTTCGTTTTTTATTCAATATGAATTAGAGAAATGTGCTGAGAAATTTCAATCGTCGCCGTCGGCGGGTTATCATCAAAGAAACAACCGAAAAATTGTCTTTCATTATTGATGTTCAGGGATTTCGAGGACCGAATAACAACTTTATCGTCAAGGAAGTAGCTGTACTCCATAATAATCATTGTCATCATTTAATTTTTAAGCCTCCGTCTAAATCTATCCAATTATCATCATCACTAAGAAAGCAGGCAAAATGGCTCTATCTTAATCATCACGGCCTAACCTCGGATGGAGGATTTACTGAATTTCGCAAAGTGAAGCAATATCTTCAAAGAGAAATCAAGCATACATCTGTCTATACTAAAGGAAATGAGAAAGCACAATGGTTGAGAGGACTCTTTGACGAAAATGTTGAGATCATCAATGTGGAAGACATGGCCTGTCCCAATATGGATGAATTAAAACGGACATATCCCAATGAAATGTATGTATGTTACATAGCAAATGTTGCGCAGTCTTTTTGATAAATAGATTTTTATATCCTGATAATAAAGAAAACAACATTTACATCTTGTGAATTATTTTATTACAAAATAAAGTTTTTTAATTTATTATTTCTGTCTTTTATAATCTAGGAGCTATGATCTTCTCTGCTCGGGGTTTGTATGTTTTTATTT
The DNA here is from genome assembly GCA_955612985.1 of Cheilosia scutellata. NCBI lineage: Eukaryota > Metazoa > Arthropoda > Insecta > Diptera > Syrphidae > Cheilosia > Cheilosia scutellata. The sequence goes on along the minus strand of OY015312.1, from coordinate 78,763,685 downwards.
CTGCAACAGTCATTTTCTCGTGTTCGGCAAATATTCGTTTTCAGCATTAAGTATTGATTCCTCAAAAATGTACCTTCTTTACTGCAGAATAATTCAGATTGAACCCTTTGACTTTGCATACACTTTTTCACCACCGTCTCTAGTACTATATAGACTTTGTAGGTGTAACATTTTGGACCACCGCTTACATTGTTACTATGTGACGAACGAAAAGATAGACCAATTTGTTGTTGTAAATTCAGATCAAACGTCAGGATTTTTATTAAGCGGTAGACCTTTAAGAAATAATGGAAACTCCTGCACTTTCAATCATCCGCTCTCTTATATTCTTAAACAATATTCATAGAAATCAGTCCCTAACCTTCTGGACAAACGGGGATAAAACATCAATCTCGCAGAAAAATCAACATGCAGTTTAACATGTGGAAGATTGTTGGTGCGGCAACTCAAACTATTCATCCTAGAATTTTATACCAACTTCACAATTTTTCTCCCTCTCACACCAAAACATAATTCAATTTTCCTTCATCTTCATCAGTCATAAATAATATGAACCCCTCTCCTCCTCCAGCAAATAAACCAATACAAAAAAATCCAATGCACATCATCCAATTCAAAATCACAAAAACAAAGCAAACAACCAACACAACTCATAGCCAGAACCGAAAAACACATTGTTGCATATCTCCAAATACCTGATTGCACCCTTTTTAGATCACCACACGTTTACGGTTTACGGCGACAATGTCTTGTTTTAGAAAAGAATCGCGGTGGCTTAGCTCTGCTGCTTGTGTGATGAAAAGATAAACCAATTTGCTGTTGGGATCAAACGTTACGTTGCCAACATCTTGGGTCTCATTGTCATAATATGAACAGCAACAAAGCAGCACCAAGCCATCCTAACATTACACTCTCTAGCTAATCATTCACAGCATCCCGTAAACAAAGCAACACCAGCCCATCCACTATCTGACCCTACGCACAGCCAAACTAGCACACCAGCGCACCATCTCACTCTATCTCTCTCTCTCTCTCTCTCACCCACAGCGCAAATTATGCAGCAAATCGTTCACCCCCTCTCCAGCTCTAGCAAACAAAGCAACACCAGTCTACCATCCCGTAAACAAAGCAACACCAGTCCATCCACTATCTGACCCTACGCACAGCCAAACTAGCACACCAGCGCACCATCTCACTCTATCTCTCTCTCACCCACAGCGCAAATCATGCAGCAAATCGTTCACCCCCCCCCCCCTCTCCAGCTCTAGCAAATAAAGCAACACCAGTCTACCAGCTAGCAAACAAACCAACACAAAAAACCAGTACACAAACAAGAAAAAAAAACCATCCACTACCTGACCCTGCACAAACTAGCACATAAATCTTCTTCCAGCGCACCATCTCAAAAACCACTACCTGACCCTATGCACATGCCCAACCAACCAACTCACAGCCAAAAAACCACCACCTGCGCACCCGACCAAGCATAAAATCCTGTCCATTGACCTTACGCACCCAGCCAACCAACTCAAAAACCACCACCTGCGCACCCAACCAACCAACTCACACCAGTACCTGACCCTAGCCACACACCTAATCAATCACCTACCACCTACGCATAGCCACACACCCAGCCACAGCCATCTCACTCTATCTCTCTCTCGCACATTTTCTGTCTCTTTCTAGCACAGAATTCCCAGGACAAAGCGCCCCAATACCTACTCGAATGGTTCCATTCGCAATTGTGGTGACTACAAAGTAACCATTAATCCGCAACTAGAAATTGACCGCCACCCTATGCCAAAGAAAGAGGAGCTCTTTCATCGCATTCAAGGAGGGGAATACTTTACAAAGATTGATATGTCTGAAGCCTATTTACAAATCCCCTTAGATGAAGAGTCGAAGAAAATTTGCGTAATTTCAACTGAATTTGGATTGTTTGAGCTACAAAGGCTGCCTTTCGGCACATCTAGCTCCACAGGGATTTTCCAAAGATTCATTGACCAGCTGACATGGGACTTAACGTGCTGCGGCGCTTATATTGATGATGTCATTGTTTCAGGGAAAACCCCAGCCGAGCACTTACAAAATCTGAAAACAGTTTTAGAGCGTTTTGAAGCACACGGACTTAAGTGTAACCTGGCGAAATGTCATTTTGCCCAGAGAGAGGTTGAATATTTGGGTCACATTATTGACGCAAATGGAGTTCGGCCATCGGAGTCACGGCTACAGGCATTAAGAGACTTACCTAGACCGAAGAATTTAAAAGACTTGGAGGCGTTCCTCGGAAAACTGAATTATTATCATCAGTTTATAGAGAACTTCGCACAAATTGCTGCCCCGCTTAACAAGCTACGTTCGAAGAATGTGAATTTTGTCTGGGGGAGAGAGCAGCAACAATCTTTCGACACCTTCAAAGAGAAGATCATGCACGAAACGAGACTGGTCCATTACCAGGAAAATTTGCCAATATCTTTAGCAACAGGTGCTTCGTCTCACGGCATCGGCGCCGTAATATCACACATCTATCCCAATGGATCGGAGAAGCCCATCGCCTTCGCCTCGAAGACTCTGACCGAAGCCCAGAAGAACTATAGTCAGATTGAAAAAGAGGCACTTTCGATAATCTAAGGTGTAAAAAAATTCAATCAGTACTTGTTTGGGCGTGAGTTCGAGATCATTACTGACCACCAGCCCCTTGTGGCGATTTTCAACCCTAGCAAGAAATTGCCCCAGATGACTATTCAACGCCTACAGCGCTGGGCAATCACTCTTATAGGCTATACGTATTCTATACGCTATCGGCCAACAAAGCAGCATGGCAATGCTGACTGCCTTTCCAGGTTACCAGTCGGACCAGATCAGAACTTCGACAAATCGGAAATATGTCATGCTATAGAAGGAATTTACAACTCAGCAGTTGACGATTTTCCTATCAATTCTAAAGTTGTTGCCGAGAAATCTAAAAAGGATCCAATTCTTAGCCGGGTAGTTTGGTACATTCAGAATGGTTGGCCGAGGCAGTTACCGATTAGCGAAGCCAATTTGATTCCTTGGGTCGTATGAATAAAAACTAGCATTTGCTTTGAGTAAAAGGTGGTAGCAAAGTAAAAGCACTTAGCAAATGCTTTAAATCGGTATGAATAAAAACATACTTTGCTAAAGTAAGTTCGAAAATTCGAACAAAGCATTTACTTCACTGCATGTGTCCTTCCCTTGCAGTTTCTGTCAAAATTTGAATTTGAATTTTAGAATTAAAAAAACAATTTTTGAGGAAAAATAAACAAATGATAAAGTAATTTAATAAAAAAAAATTCACATAAATACGAAAAAAAAAAGTTAAATCTATGATGAAGAAGAGTATTTGGAAGAGCTTACTGGTACGCATAAGTGCATAACCTATATTCGATTACAAATTAATTGCTCTGACGATGAGGAATTTCCATCTACTTCTATCTCCAATAGTGATCAAATAGTGGTATTCGTGCAAACAGAAGCAGTAGGAAAGATTTAATTTTCTGGATATTTGAAGGAACACCACCCCGCGTCTCCAGATTTTCTTCTAAAATTAATCTACATTTCGACGCGTGAAACGATACAGTTGCTTAAAGTTGTTATCGTAACCAATTCTTCTTAGCTTATACTGTTTTTTTTTTCACGAACGTTAGAAACAGTAGGGAAAACAGCTAAAATGTGCAACTTATCGCATCCATTTTTGTTTCTTTCACAAGCAAAAATTATTTTAACTTATGTATTTATAAAAAAACACTGCAACTCACAAGGCTAGACTGTTTTTGCAAAAAAAATGTGCGCGCAAAATATTTAGCAAATGCTCTGAGTCAACAAAATAGCAGACTCAGAATTTTCGTAGCAATTGCTTTGTCTTCCATGTTGTACCAATCTGAGTAAAAGGTCGGTGGCGCCGCTTTTCGAAGATGTCAAAAGTTGGAGTTAACTCAAATCAGTTTTTATTCATACGAATCTTAGCAATTGCTTCGATTTTGACATTTAGTCTGAGTAAAAGCAATTGCTACGTTTTATTCATACGACCCCTTATTTCCGTCGCAGGTTAAGCTTATGTGTGTGTACTAATGTTGTTCTTTTGCAGACCGATCATACCAGATAGTCCGGGAGGCAGGGGTCTTTTTGACCGACTCATCGCATGCCGGCTGATTTTAATGGACATAACAGATACTATGTAGAGAATGACGAAACCGAACGTCAGTTGTTCCGGTAGCGGTGGGTGCGGTTGTGGGAGGGTGTGGAACTTGTCGAAAAAAAATTTTTTTAAACTCATTTTATGCCGACTGATTTTTTTTTTAAATAAATTATTGACGTCATGTAGTGTTGAAAAAACATAGTCAGTCGCGTGGTGGAGGGGGGATTATACGTCAGCTGGTCGCATGAACTTGCAAAAAAATGAATAAAATAAACTCATTTCAAGCCGAACAAAATTTGTTTTAAATAACTTCTGACACATATAGAAGTATGAAAATAATAGTCAGCTATATGTATGGTGGGGGAAAGACCGTCAGCTGAAGCAAAACGTATGGTTGCGCTCATAAATCAACTTACGACCTTTGCCCCTATATACGCATTCAGCTGATTGCAATTTTGGATTTCTGCTTTAGTGATACTATTATATTTCCCAATTTCAAATGGTCGTCCTACAATTTATGAAAAATACAGTTATGTATGTAAAGTCCACATATCATTAATATATCTACTTTTATTAATTTAATAATAACACAGTTGAAATTAAAAATATAGTTAGAATTCATAAAATGTATTCTGTTTATTCATCATAATCTTCTTCATTTTCGTCACTGTCATCATCGGAGTTATCTATTGTTATATCAACTTGATCTTCATTCTCTCCTGTTTCATCGTCATCTGTAAGAAAGTTTATGATTAACGAAATCATGCTGGTCAAAAACATAGAATTTAAGTTTATTCATACCTTGAAGGTTTTCGTCAATACTGGCGATGCTTGTGAAGGATGGTGGCAATTGATCTCCTTCAAACCATTTAAAAAAATATTTGTCATCTCTTTTTTCCCATCCGTACTCAGTGGGGGATAACTCGGAGGGTATTGGAAGATGAGCATGGCTCCAAAGATGGGCGATGTATGAAGTACGAAGAAAATGTTGATGCAGCTCAGACTTACAAGGCGGGAACATAGAACCGTCAATTCTTTTTTCTAATCGCAGTAGATTGTCATTATCATTATTGCCATATGTTTTCGCGAAAGTTGTTACGCGTCCGGTATTAATATCTTTAATTCCTTTAAATGCATACAGTCTGCAAACATAATCTTCGATTGTTGCAAAAACCTGATCCAAGTTAGAATTGGGTAAATTTGTAATGTCAATCAAGGCTTGAATATACTTTTGAGAATTCCGTAGGATCTGAAACGGTTTTTCTTTCCTTTTCGATAGAAAGCTGGATTAAAATCACAACCAGTGAGGGCATGAAAACCTGGCAACGAAGAACATAATCGTGGACCCAATTTTTCATATAATTTGTTGATATTAATGAATCTGTGGTAGTTTCCAGTACCAACGTGCATATAAATTTGTATGTCGTTTTGAATAAAATTCATATTTCCCAACATTATTATCAGAATATCTGTATCCGAGCATCTGATCATAACATGAGCATCAAAATTCAATAGACAAGCGTGAAACACGATTTTCGTATCAGCTTCTTCATGTCCTGGACATGTCAAGTTTGGCTGTGCTGTTCTTAGGACTTTACCCTCATGGACTTCATATTTGTAACAATCTATATAATCCACATAAATTGTTTTATTCCCAATAAATGGCGCCATGTAATCGTTTTTCCAATCTTCGAGTATGAATTCAACTAAAGCTTCTTTGAAATATATATTTTTCAATGCTTCAGAGAAATTCTGAGGACGTATTTGATCAGGTCCATTTATTTGAAAACGTTGTCCTCGGATCCTGCCCCTCAAGGAATGTTCATTATCTTTAATTGATGGAAAAATATACCTATCTAAAGCAATTATCACAGTACTCGCACTATTCGCAGTAAATACTTGCATCAGCTTCTGAGATATATTTCCAAATGTTGACGGTACATCTCTTATTGAGTGCATAATGAAAAAACCATCGTAAATAAATACGTCACATTGTTCTGGTGGGTTACTATCGATCTCTTTCTGCAACATTTTTAACAATACAGATTTATCTGTTTTACAAATCACTCCATCTATATGGCATAAAGCTAGTGGGACTGGTGTTAATGGATAAGCTAAAACTTTATCGATATCCAATTTTTGCTCTAAAGAGAGTGACAGCAATTGTCCAAATAAATCACGTTGCATTTGTACTGATATAAGTTTTCCAGAAATGGATATTTTTTGTTTTGGTACAGCAGTTGCGAAATTGAGGATCTTATTTTTCTTGATAGCTTTTTCAAATCTGTCCGCATCTTTAGAACATTCATTTATAAATTGTTCACGTTGTTTATTTCCAAGTTTCTCTACATTTAACAAAAAATTTTCAATATCTTCTGAAACAGCTTGTCCTGTTGAAATTTATTATATAAAACATTTTTGTCATAATCTTTTGAAAATGGACTCATGTTTTGCTTGATGTGAGCAATTAAGCTTTGAAGCTGCGAGGAATGTTTCTTTATTCTATTCTCTTCAAGATCGGCTGTAATGTCTTGAACAGGTCGCAATCCTGTTTCCTCCATGACATGTGCAATAATTTTTGAGCGAATACTATGGCTTTTGCACCAGCGCTGCCGAGCCGATATCGAATTAGTCATATGGTTTATTCCTGTTAACTTATTTGCAGCATCTGCGTTTATAGTTTGTTCAAGTGTGAGGTCTATAGGCTGTCGAGAAAACGGTTTGTCAGTCCTTTTAATTCCAATTGAGCCATTCTGAAGTTGCAGAAGTAATCCTGGATGAGTTTCATGTGCTTTCATCAATTTCTCGTGATACATTACTGTATAACGTGAATAGTTTTGTTGGTTAAATGTAAAGAACATAATTTGCTACTGTAGGTAGGATAAATTTGAAAAGATCTATGTTCCCAGTGCGTATACTTCTACATAACATGAAGTAATGATCAATTAAATTCATGTATATCATAAAAAATTGTGACGTTTTACCGTGTTCACCATTAAGTGTTAGCTCTTTATATTCCTCATATTTTTCAAATAAGCATATCAATTTGGCATTTATAATTGTTGGATCGGTTGATTTTTCGGTAATGAATTGTAATAAATAATTATTGATGTCATTAGGGACTTCAATATCATACTGTTCAATAAAACTTTCAAAATGTAGTATTTTAAGACCTAAATATAGAAGAGGATGAAGACGTTTACATCTATTAAAATGTTTCCCACTTATAAAGCTGTTTATTGAACCACTCGCTAATATATTCGCATTCGCCATGATGTTAGTTATACCACAATTGTCAATGAATTTTCCAACTGCTTTAAAATATGCCATCATTATATGAAATGATCCAAAGTGAATGAATAAGTTGTCGAATTGCGGTTTCTCCGTACTTTGAATTTGAAGAGCAACTTTCGCTATAGCTAAATCGTAGGTGACTTCCATATATTCGTCATTACATTCCTCAGCTACTTTTTTAGCCTGTCTCATTGTTTCAAGGATAACAGATACATTTGTTGGTGATGCATTAATTGTTGTCAGATAAGAAACTTTTTGTTTGGAACTGTTGTCTTGATAGATCATATCTACTATTAAATCCAACCCATGCAGGAATATTGGGTAGCTTTAAAACATGAGATACCAACCAAGCGAGATCTATATGTAATGGATTTTTTTAATATCAACATTGAGTAATCGTAATGGACTTTCGACGGGCTCTAAAATCTCACGCATTTTTGGTCTTTTGTTGTACGACTGCAACTCAAATGATACAGCATCAAAAGCCCGTCGACGTCGTTTTTTCAAACTTGTTGATGGGTTATTTTCATCTAAATTCTCGGGAAGAACATCGTTTGTTGGGATGCTTTGTGGACAATATTTTGGAACATTATTCCAACCGTGTCATGCAACGTATCTTTTCCAGTTGCAGTGTCCACAAAGCGATCAAAATTATTAAATGCTAATCCCGTGCACAAAATGTTTGAGGGAATTATGTCTTCCGGACAAATATTTAATCGGCGAGTAGCCGTGAAGGTTGTTTCCGTTTCCAACTCCTCCAAAACAGTGTAGCTACAGCAGTGGCAGTATTTGTTGAGAATATTGATAATTTTTTTGCTGTTAGTTAAACTTTTTATAGCCATTCCCAGATTGATGTGCTTAGAAGTTTTAATATTACCATTGGTGACAGCATAAATCAAGTCTTCTGATAAGGATTTAGAGAGCCTCTCAACATTTTTACTAATTTTGACCGGATACTTCGTAGATATTATTTTACCATAATAGCTGATTAGCTTTTGTGGAACCTCACATTCTCCTTTTAGCAAGGCATCTGCTGTTAAATTGTCTGGCAATCGTCTACGTTCAATATTACGAATACGTTTTCTCAAAATTAGTATAGCGCGATCTAAAATATCCTCTTCTTTCAAAACATCTAAATCGTTTTTAATTATTATTCCGTTATAAGGTTTTACGATTTTTTTCCCGTTCATAGTGATTACATTTATTTTTTTTTGGAAATGTCTTTAATAACCTGCTCTCAAAATGATAGGGTTCCACTTGTATCGATACATTGGGATCAAGATTTGAAGCAAATTCAATGAATAATGATTTTAAGAAATTTAAAAAGTAAGATTGACACCTTTCTATTACATTCTGAGAAATGAAGGAACATACTTCCTCAAAGGCCAATTTGTGAATATCTCGACCAGCATGCCACTGACTTTTTCCAGCTTCCGATTTTATTTTCGATTGCAGTGAGTTGATATAATTTAATTTGCATATTTTGTGGTAAAGCACGACTTTTCCGCACTCAATTCCATGATTCTATTAATCAGCTGGTCGTCACCTTTTTCATTGGCCATTAATTGTAAATTATTGAGACTATCTTCTGTTAAGCATGATTGCTGCTCTCGACCATTGTGTTTTTTACGCTTTTTGAGACAAAAAATACATACAAATTCTGTTGACGTTACAGGGCTTGCATAATGAGAACCGTCTTGCCCTATTGATTCGTGGTTTTTACTTTCTTGATTTTCAGCTCCCTCAATTTCAACTTCAAAAGCTGATTCCTCTTGGCTATTCAATGACAGTTGCATCGTGAGGAAGAAATCTGTAAATTTCCGCCTTTTGAGTCAAACTAGACAAATTGTATATGCATTTATATAAACATATATAAGTATATATATACAGTAGTGTCCGCTTATAGCGAACTCAAACGGACCAACGAAATTAATTCATTAGATATAACCGAAGTTCTTTAAAGTGATAAGTCAATGAAAAAAACGTTTGTTCAGAAAGTCAAAAAGAGTAGGAGAACCACGTTTGAAATTTTTTTAAGTAGGGAAAAACAGTTGACTTACTTAGACCCATTTCGATGCATTATATCCCTTTGTGTTGCTCCTTTTTTGGTTCGTTATAACTGAATATTTTATTTACTGAAGATGCAAAAAGGGTTCGTTATATGCGAAATTATTATCCATAGTTCTTATGGGACTGCAGGAAATGGAGCTATATATAATGAAAGGTTCGCTTTAAGTGGTCGATACTGTATATATGTATTATGTATGCATCTTACGTAACTTTCATTACGGTGATCATGTCTACGTAATATATTTCTTTGATAGAACAAGGAACACAGAAATACAAAATTATTTACTAAGTTATAGTAGATATTAAAATGTGAATACACCAAGTCATTTAAAAAGCTTACCTTGACGGTGTAGGAATAGACTCAGATTCAATATTTAATAGTATTCGATATTTCATTGGAAGTGCAGTAAATAACCTATAGCACTTGGAATGATATTTTTGAAAATCATTTATTTCTGTAGGAACTCTTGCATCACTCATTGTTAATTTATTACTTTGCTGAATTTCCAAAATATTTTTACACTTCTGTATTATATCAGTAGTGAAAACTTTTAATTTGTCACCTTTCTTACTACAAAACACACAGCATGGCTTCACTTCTGCCATTTTGCTTATAAATTTAGGTGTACTCGCTACAATGCGTTAGTATAAACTAAATCAAACAAAGAAGTATGTACTATGGCCCAGCAGATCTCTGCCGTGCAGAATTTACATAACTGTATTTTTCATAAATTGTAGGACGACTATTTGAAATTGGGAAATATAATAGTATCACTAAAGCAGAAATCCAAAATTGCAATCAGCTGAATGCGTATATAGGGGCAAAGGTCGTAAGTTGATTTATGAGCGCAACCTTACGTTTTGCTTCAGCTGACGGTCTTTCCCCCACCATACATATAACTGACTATTATTTTCATACTTCTATATGTGTCAGAAGTTATTTAAAACAAATTTTGTTCGGCTTGAAATGAGTTTATTTTATTCATTTTTTTGCAAGTTCATGCGACCAGCTGACGTATAATCCCCCCTCCACCACGCGACTGACTATGTTTTTTCAACACTACATGACGTCAATAATTTATTTAAAAAAAATCAGTCGGCATAAAATGAGTTTAAAAAATTTTTTTTTCGACAAGTTCCACACCCTCCCACAACCGCACCCACCGCGGGTGCGTCAGCTGACCTTCACTTTACTTATCAACAAAAGCCTATCAATGAGTAAAGATAATAATCTATCGGCATAAAATCGGTGCTCAAAATGGACCCCTGCCTCCCGGACTAAGAGTAATACCTAGCATTGAGTTTATATACATAGAGGAACCACCTCGACGAAATGAAAATAGTTGGTCAACGCCTCGCCAGATAGCGTCTCTATTTGCCCCTGAAGGTATGCTCATTTACCCCTAACGATATGCTAATTTTCATATCCTACCATGTGGATTCTGGATTGTGGATAATTTGGAATGTGACTTAACACAAACACAAACTACATAAATAATATAGGTATAGGTTGTTTGTGGGCATGAGCAGCAGAGCAAGACGTAGAGTTAAAAAAACCAGTTTGGATGAGGATGAGGATATGTATCGCTGGAAAAATATTTTCTGATGTAGGTCTAGGTACGCGATCGAAAATAAATGATTACTTAATTCGATTGGGGAAAGAAATTTATATTTCCTATTGAAATTTTAAAGGGTTTTTCAATAATGATGGGCCAATTTTGAAATGGAATAAAACAAGAAGTGTGTTTTAATTTATGAACGTAATTTTGTTTTAATGTGAAGGGCACATACATGAAGGTAGGTATGCCATTATGTATGGAATATAACATCGTTCAAATGTCCGCCGCGGTGACACGGATCCGAGTGGTCCCTAATTTTGGCCAAAAAATCATCTTTATCGACAAGGTGCATTTTTGGATGAGGCTATGGTTTTTTTTTCATAAATCAAACAAAATTGACAAATATGGCGCGGCGGCGTCATTAATCCGCACTTTTTTGAAAACGACGTTACTGATGCCTTCACCATCAACGAGCGCCCAAATTTGGTCCAAATTGAACGTGTTATTCTGTAGGTCCATACTTTAAAAATTTTCTTTTCATCAATCAATAGTTGTTAGACATCAGTTATATAGGTTTTATATATGTAGGAAAATGGATCCGTAAAAACATTAAACAGAACAAAACTGAAACATTTAACCCCAGTAATTCATTTGGAGTTTTTTGGAGTTTTACAGTGCTGAATTAGGATCAAACAATTTTTCGAGTATTTTCCAAGAAACTCGATCCGGAGTCAGTCTTACGCTTTTAATAAAGTGTGGTACATCATGGAGTAAGAAAATTTCCCATTAAGATTAAAATAAGGCTGTTCAATTGTCACTCCTAAAATTCTGTACGCACTTCTGTTGTTGTTTCCTTGGTCGGTGCTTTGTTTACTGCATTAACTTGAACACCTAAAGATGTTACCTTAGCTATGCATGCAGTCCTTAATAATATTGCTTAAGAGCACTCCATTAACGTTTCCTATAAAAATGCCTATAGTTTGTTTCCAATTGCAATTTAACCCTCTCAACATAACAAGAAGTGCATGTATAGCGATGACATTTTTCCGACCAAAACTGCCATGATCTATACAGCCATATACCTTTTATATCTTCTGACGAATTATATTCGAATTCAGGCTTTATAGCCATTTCATCTAGCAACAACACACATTTTTTGTCTATTGTTGAGAGGGAAGTGCTTTTTATTTTTAACAAATCAAGAACGCCTTGAGATATTCCTGGAGAAAACTTTATATTTGAATGCCACTTTCGAATTGTTGAAATTGAGGGTAACAAAAATCCAATTTCAATTAAATAACTATTGTACCTACATTACTGAAGATTTATAAAAATATTATATAAATGGTTTCCTTCACTTTTCCACTGACAATTTTTTTTATGTACCTACTAATTGAGATCAAATAAGGATTCTCACAGGATCGGTTTTGGTACTGAGCATTTTATTATTTTGTTTTCTATTTTCATCATCACTTTCGACTATTTTCTTTGGAGACCTGAAAAGAAATCGTGGAATGCGAGATGACGACGATTTTTGCTAAATCTACCCTTTTTTCGATGAAGACGGAAGCTCTGTTTCTAAATCACAAGAATAGCTGGTGTACTAACTTTATATTATAGAAAACTCTTAAACTAGGAGCTATCTATTTCCTTCCAAAGATAAGAAATTATCTTCATCTAAGGGTAAAGGGCAGTGTATAGGCGTAATTGTCGCAGGTGGATGTTTTCGTTTAAATTTGTTTTTTATTCTCTCCTAACATTCTCCTTCTAATCGAATGTCTGCTCTGCCAAAAAAGATACTTTCATAAGTTCTTCACACACTGTATCCCTATAGTTTTCAGATCAAGAACATATATTAGGCGACAAAATTGGTGCCCAAAATGTTTGTCCCACCCACAACCAAATTTGAAATATTAAAATGTTTTTAGCAAAACCTTATATTTTTTTTCCATATTTTGCCAAATTACTTAATTGTGTATTTCCTGGATGCTTAACCCAAAGCACTTGCCTGAAATCATTAGGCAAACTGAAAAAAGATATGCCCCCACTTCTATAAGCATTATAACAATTCGTGTATGATGCACAATACAAAAAAAAAAGTAGGTGTCTTCTCAAGCTAAGACCGAAATATTGGTAATGAATGACTAATGAAATGACAAACAAATAAGAAGAAGAGCCACTAAAGATCGACAAGTAAACACATATCTATACAAATACAATTCCCTTTTTTACTTTGAGAAAATCCCTCACACGCCAGACTTCACACACGGTTAAGAGGCCTCTACCCATAAATCGAGCAAAAGTGCGAAAAATGGCATTTCGCTTCCTTCCTAGAGAAGTAAATACTGAAGCGATTGAAATGATGTAGGATGCATTTGAAAGAACAGAATATGTCCTTGAAATCCAATGAAGCTTGTTTGTAAGCTGATGTATATGTATGTATATTAAAGTACAATGTTGCTTGATCATGTTGCTTAAATCATAAAAGCTCTGACATTATATTCACCACACCAGTTAAGGTAAAAATGTATAGCCGAGCATATTGTCTAGAGAATTGAGAGTGAGTCGCAATAAATCAGCCAGCGTGAACAGATCAATAGTGTCTTTTCTTCCGGAGTTGGATTTCCCCTTTTCAGCGTCTTCCCCCCCTGACCTTCCCGTGTTCATACATATTAAGTGGCGACGAGGTAAAACGCGATTAAACGGAACAGTTATAAAAACTTTAAATATTGGAGTAACAGGGACTATTACGTGAGTTTGATTTGGACTGAAAGTTGTGATTTCCCCGCATAACGTTATGGTGACAGTGACTATGAAATAGATATTTTTTTTTATGATATTTAACTAGAGAACGGCTTTCCAGACACATGATTGAAAAAAAAAAACCATCGATTCGTAAGTAAAGCAGCAAACATTTTACATAAAAGTGAGTACATACACCTTCATTTCCTTAATATTTGTTTCGCAAATTGAGAAAATTGGTATCCATCCGAAATAGGATTAATATTAAAGATAATACATATACATATATGATTGAGATAGACACAAAAGAATTGGAAGCGGAGATTCTAGAAGTGAAGCAGGAAACGGGAAACAATAACGGTACTGTTATGGCGGGACAATTGATAGGACAAATCGAATGTTTTACACCGGGAGAAGACTTCGAGCTTTGTCTGGAGCGTATGGAGTTGTATTTAAAACTAAACAAGATTACAGAGGATAGCAATAAAAGGGATTATTTTATAACACTAGGTGGGGCTGAATTGTATAAAATTTTGAAGTCGTTAGTGGCCCCCGAATCTCCAATGTGTGTAACTTATACAACTCTACATGCAAAACTGGTGGAACATCTCAAACCAAAGAAAAATATTATTGCCGAGCGATATAAATTTTATCAGCGCTACCAAAGGGGTGATGAGTCAGTAAGTGATTTCGTGGTGGCCATCAAATCTCTTGCACAGGAGTGCAAATTTGATACTTTTCTAAATGATGCACTGAGGGACCGACTGGTGTGTGGCATTCAAAGTGATAAATTAAGAAGCACACTGTTAAACGAAAAGGATCTGACCTTGGAATCTGCGATTGATAAGGCTATGAACTTCGAATTAACTGAGAAAGAGCTTAGGCAAATAAAACCCGGACAACCCGAGATAAATTCAATTAGACCAAGTGCTAGTAAAACTGGTTATGCTAGAGGACATACTAATAAATACAGTGGTAATACAAATTTGGAAAAGAACTGTTTCAGGTGCAATAAATCGGGGCATTTTGCAAGAGAGTGTAGAGTAATAACTTGTTTTAAGTGCGGAAAAGTAGGGCACTATTCTGATAAATGTAAGTTTAAGGCGAGTACGCGGGTAGAAAAAAAAAGGGAAACCGGAAGAAAAAATCGGAAGGTTAATTATGTGGAAGAAGGTGAGACGGAAGATGAGGAAGGGTCTGACCTCGAGGATCTAAGAATTAGTACGATAAACTTTGTAGATAAAGAAGATAATCCTTTATATGTAAATGTTCTAGTGAACGAAAAGTCAGTGAAAATGGAAATGGACTCAGGGGCATGTCTCACGATCGTTGAATTAAGAGATATAGAAAAGTTAAATATTAGAGAGACAGATATTATCGTGTCACAAGTTTCACCTTTAAGTGTTATAACAGGGGGATATGTTAAGGTGAGGGGAACCTGTACGGTTATGGTTCAATTTAACAATATGCGGAAAATAATGCAAGTAGTCGTCATCGAATCGGACCGAAAATTTGTACCACTATTTGGGAGGACATGGCTAAACGACTTAGTTCCCGGATGGCGGGAAAAGTTGGCGGGAAGAAATATAAATAAGATAATGTTCGATAAAAATTTCGAAGTGTCAAAAATCCTGAAGGAGTTTAAAGCTTGTTTTGATGGGGATAGGAAGGCAAATATTCGCGGGTATGAGGCAGAAATTCATATTAAGGAGGACGCTAAGCCCATCTTCTGCAAACCCTACACTGTGCCCTATGGACTTAGGGAAAAAGTGGAACACGATCTGGACAAAATGGTGGAAGCAAATATTTTAAAAGCAATTTCTCATAGCAGTTGGGCCTCCCCTATCGTTATAGCCCCCAAGGAAAATGGGAAAATCAGGATTTGTGTCGACTTTAAGGTCAGTGTCAATAAATTCGTAGTTACCCATCATTATCCATTACCCAGAATGGATGACATATTTGCATCATTACGGGACTCTTCAGTTTATTGTATCTTGGATCTAGAAGGAGCGTACCAGCAATTGTTAGTGACGGAAGCGTCGAAGGAGTTGTTGGTCATAAATACTCATAGAGGGTTATTTCAGTTTCAAAGGCTCCCTTTTGGGATATCTTCAGCTCCGTCCATTTTTCAGGAAACAATGGATAAAATGCTTAGTGGATTAGAACGTACCAGCTGTTACTTAGACGACGTTCTTGTAGGTGGCCGAACGTATGAGGAGTGCCGTAAGAACCTCCTTTTGGTTTTGAAGCGGTTGAAGGACCACAACGTAAAGGTCAATAATTCTAAATGCAAATTTTTTGAAACAACCGTAACGTACTTGGGTCATGTTATCAAGGAAGATGGCATTTTACCTAATCCAGAAAAGATTAGGGCTGTTGTAAAGGCTCCGGCCCCATCAAATATAGCAGAGCTGAAGGCATATTTAGGTCTTATAAATTTTTACGGCAAATTTATCCCAAACCTTTCTACCGAGTTGTATGAGTTGTACCAACTACTTAAGAAAGATAACAAATTTAATTGGACCAGCAGATGCCAAAAATCATTTGAATCAAGTAAACGGTTGCTTCTAAATAACGGACTACTGGCTCATTACGATCCGAAGAAGCCCATTGTTTTATTATGCGATGCAAGCCCGTATGGAATAGGGGCGGTGTTGGCGCATGTTATTGATGGTATCGAGCGCCCTGTAATTTTTGCTAGTTGTTCATTGTCACCCGCGGAAAAAAAATATTCCCAGCTACATAGGGAAGCTCTGGCGATAATATTTGCGGTTAAGCGCTTCCACAAATATATATATGGTCATGAGTTTACAATTGTCAGTGACCACAAACCACTCAAAGAAATATTTAGTCCATCTAAGGGGACCCCAGCAGTGGCAGCAGCGCGCCTTCAGAGGTGGGCGATATTCTTGGGTATGTACAGTTACAAAATAGAATACCGAAAGGGATCGAAAATGGCACAGGCAGATGCATTATCACGTCTCCCGCTCCTAGAGAGTTCAAATGTTGATACCGGTTATATCAATTCAATAGCAAGGGTGGACGAGCTTCCGATAGACAGCAAGATCGTTGCAAAATATTCGGGCAAAGATATGGAGCTGAAAAGGCTATTTGAACAAATAAAGGGAAATTGGAAATCCGGCAAGGGAGTGGGGCTGGAGTCATACTGGGAAAAACGGTTTGTTTTGGAAGAGGAGAACGGATGTGTGTTTTACGGGCATCGAATGGTAATACCTGTGATTCTGAGGAATAAGATGTTAGAGATTCTGCATGAGGGACACTGCGGAATAGTGAGGATGAAGGCCAAAGCGCGATCGTACGTCTGGTGGCCAAAGATAGACAGGGATATTGAGGAGCGAGTTAGGGCCTGTGAAGCTTGTGCAGTAACTCAAAGAGTCTGCAAGGCAACGGAGTTTGTTTCATGGACAAGGGCCCAGAGACCATTCGAACGCGTCCATCTGGATTTTTTTCATATCAAGGGAATGAACTTCTTAATTCTGATAGATGCCTATTCAAAATGGATGGAGGTGGGGATTTTTAAAACCACAGACGCCGCGACAGTTATTGAATGGTTGAGATCTAAATTTATAACATTTGGACTTCCGAGAAAAATAGTGACTGACAACGGCCCCCCTTTCAGTGCCAACCTATTCCAAAAATTTTGCCAAGCAAACGCTATACTTCTGGTTCACTCACCCCCTTACCACCCAGAATCCAATGGAGCGGCAGAGAATGCAGTGCGAACAGCTAAAACGGCACTGAAAAGAGAGATGATATTAAACCCAGCACCGTATTTAATGCAGACATTTTTAGACAAGTTCCTTCTAAACTATCGGAATACCCCCACAACAACTACCGGAGTTACCCCTGCATCTTTAATTTTTAAATTTATACCACGAACGGAACTGGATAGAATTAATGCGAGAGGAACGAAAACCAGCGAAATCTGCGAAAATAAAGGGCCATCTAAGAACCATAAGGAATATTCGGTACAAAATGTCAAAAAATGGTTTGTGGTGGGTGAACATGTGCTGTACCGAAATCATTTCAGGGAAATAGTCAAATGGATACCTGCTACTGTAACAAAAGCATTGAGTAAAGTAGTTTACGAAATACGGCTTAATGGCTCGATTCGAACAGCACACATAAATCAGCTCAGGAAAGCTAATATTCACGTTGCAAGATACGCACCAAAACCGATGGCAATAGAGAACGAACTAACAGAGTTGAGGCGACCGGAAGGAAGAGTTATTCTACAATCAAGGACCACGAAGAGGAAGATGATTTCCCCAAACACATCTCCCCGGCGTTCAGAGCGAATAGCAAAAAAACGGAAAGAACAACAAAGGGAGTAAATCAAAAATACGCACAGTCAGCAACCTAATAGTAGATATTTGTCTCAAGTTAAAATATTTAGATACAACTTTTAATATTCTATTTTTTTTCTAATTTATAATTTTTTTTATTTTCTTAAATTTAAATGAAGTATAATTTAACAACTTTTAATATTCCATTTTTTTTCTTCTAATTTATAAATGTTTTTTTTATTAAAAAAAAAAAAAAAAAAAAAAAAAAAAAAAAAAAAAAAAAAAAAAAATTTAAAAAAAAAATTTAATTTAAATGAAGTATACTTTTTTTTTGCTCAAATTTTTCTATTGGAAAAAAAATAATATTTATGAAATTTAAATTGAATTTGAATTAAATTTAAATGAAGTATAATTTTTTTTCCTCAAATATTTCTATTAAAAAAAAAAAAAATAATATTTATGAAATTTAAATTGAATTTAAATTAAATTTAAATGAAGGATCATTTTTTTTCCTCAAATATTTCTACATATTTGAAAAAAGAAAAATAATATTTATGAAATTTAAATTAAATTTGAATGAAAAATAATTTTGTTTTCTCTAATATTTTTTATTTTTAAAAGTCATTGAAAGTTAACCAATTTTTTTTTTCCTCGATGGGGGAAGAGATGATGTATATGTATGTATATTAAAGTACAATGTTGCTTGATCATGTTGCTTAAATCATAAAAGCTCTGACATTATATTCACCACACCAGTTAAGGTAAAAATGTATAGCCGAGCATATTGTCTAGAGAATTGAGAGTGAGTCGCAATAAATCAGCCAGCGTGAACAGATCAATAGTGTCTTTTCTTCCGGAGTTGGATTTCCCCTTTTCAGCGTCTTCCCCCCCTGACCTTCCCGTGTTCATACATATTATAAGCGATATCTCGTTTTTCTTTTATTGAAAGAATTCGCAGCTGTGTTTGGGAAAATTGGCATAAAACCGACTTTTTGTTTGCCGACGAATGATATGATAGAGTTCGAAACAGTCTAAGATAACTAGTTTATCTAAAAGGTAATAATGCAAAACACCAATTAAGAAGAAGAAAATTATTAAAATTGCATCCTGGTTTTTAAAAACAAGTGTTTAAAAACAAACAATTATTTGAAATAATGAACAACGTTTTTCCTGTATATATTGATTTATATTTGATGTAATTTTTACTCAAAACAATAAAGTATCATACCAGCTATCGGATGCAAAAAAAATAATTATGTATTTACATGTATTTTGTTGCAAAATACTGAGTTTAAATTTTATATATTTTTCAAGAAAAATACCATGTATGTGTCACATTCTCAGAAAAAAGTTCCAAGTTTCTCATTTAGATGGCGGTAGTTCTGTCGTCTGAATATAATAGCCAATCAGAATGACTCCCAAGCTATAAGGGATAAATGTGTAGTTTATTGTCAACTGCATTGAGAGGCGTGTTATAAATGAAACAGGTTTGGCGTGAAGTCTGAAGTGTGATCTAAATGGAATCAAGGATGCGTGTGTTGATATGTGTGTAAGCAGGTGGGGATTCTTTAATTCAAAGTGATTTTTGCTTCATGGGGATTCAAAGTAATTTTTGCTTCTTGAATAAAAATATGAAAATGAGAGAGGGGTGTACAGAAGCACTTTTCAATATGTTGCTATATGTTCCTTGCGCAGACGAGTGAGAGACTCGAAATTAATTCGGCAAAGTAAAGGTTGAATTTTATTTCTAAAGGCAATACAAAAAATATTTCAAGTTACAAATTTGAATAATTATACAAATGAAATTCTTACCGCAGTTTGCGTCTCCCAACTCGCTTTCACCTCGCAAGAACTTTTCTTTAAGAATGACAATTTCAAGGCGCGATAAACGATGATTTAGTGAATAGCAAGTACGAGTGAGAGGCACAAACATTGGTTTGACAGAGAACACTATATGATGAATGGTTGACGTTTCAAAAGATCTGTTCTATTACAAGATCAGTTGGCGTTTTGTTACATCCCCGCCCCCGTGAATCAATCTGATTCACCATCAGTCACGTTAAGAACAGCCAACTTTGATACAGGTCTGCGCAGTAATCCTGTTTTTGTAGACACATCTGCTCGTCTCACCTCCCCGTCCACTCCATAATATACTTTATCTACTCTTCCACGGCACCACTGAGACCTCGGCAGATTTGGGTCGCAAATGAAGACTAGTTGTCCTTCCTTCAATGGTGTTGTCTTCCGGCACCACTTGACTCGACGCGTTAATGTAGGCAAATACTCAGCAATCCAGCGCTTCCAGAATCGGTCCCTCAGTTGGCGTGCAATTCGCCATTGCTTCCGTAGGGTGTATAGCTTCTCTGGGTTTTCGAGTGAACTCGGGGTTTGTGCGGTGTTGGCTGATCCGAGAAGGAAGTGATTTGGTGTCAGCGGCTCCTCTTGGTCGATAGAAATTGGCAAATGTGTTAAAGGACGAGAATTTACGACGTTCTCAGCTTCAATAACGAGGCACTGTAATGTATGTTCGCGAGGCGTTACTTCCTTTAGCGTGTGGCGCAGGACCCTTTTCACGCACTGCACCATCCGTTCCCATACGCCACCTTCAGAGGGATTGCTCGGGCAATTGAAGACCCACTCCACTCCCCTCGATGAAAGCTCGTCCTGTATGCGCCCGCAATCGAAGACCTCAGAAAATCGTTTCGCTTCCTTATCCGCACCAACGAAGTTTTTCCCGTTGTCGCTACGTATTCTGACCGGAACACCACGACGATTAATAAAGTTTCTGATGACAAGGATACACGCATCCGTTGAGAGATCAGAGGCGACTTCAAGGTGGATGGCTCTCACTGCCAAACACGTAAACAGCGCTACCCATCGCTTCTCCGTACGGCGGCCAATTGAGACTGTAAGCGGGCCAAAGTAGTCCAATCCAGTATAGGAAAACGGTCGCATATAAGGTGTCACACGATCTTTCGGAAGTGGTCCCATTTGGGGGGTGACAGGCAAAACTCTCGCTATTTTACAAATGTTGCAGTTCGTAATCACCTTGCGCATAACCTGCCTCAATCGTGGTATCCAATATCTGATCCGTACTTGACATATCGCTGCTTCAACGTTTTGATGTTTCATTTGTTGATGATGATAATGTACGACCAAATAAGAGAAAGTGTGATCTGGCGGCAGTATTATAGGACGCTTCGCACTATACGGAAGCCAACTGGCTGCGTCGATACGACCATTGACGCGTAGGACCCCTTCCCCATCTTTGTATGGTGTAAGATTGTACAAGCTGCTTCTTGTTGTAATTCGGCAAAATACACTTCAGACTGAACTTGACGACATAGCTCAGCTTCAGATGCCTTTAGTTCAGCTGCAGTCAAACCATTGTCTTCTCTAGAGCTCTTTCGGCGACATCGGTTGACAAAACGAATGACCCATGCAAATGTCCTCTTCAGCTTGAGAAAAGAAGAGAAACGATTAAATTCGATAAAGGTATTACTCACGGATAATAAGGTGAATTTCGGGCGAAGCTCTTCATCGTCATTTTCTGTGTGCTGGTCGACATCAATGCTTTCAGTTGGCCACTCCTCTTCGCGTTCCCAAAGAAAGTCTGGACCTCTTAACCATCGGGACGAAGGGCTGAAGTCGATTTTGTTGTTTGATCGAGTGGCTTCATCGGCGACATTACATTGAGTTGGAAGCCACTTCCAATTAGAAACGTCTGTAACGGCCAGAATCTCAGCAATCCTATGAGCTATGAACGGCTTATAGCGGCGAGTTTTGGATCTGATCCACTTGATGACGGTTTTGGAGTCACTCCAAAGGAAGCAACAATCGACTTTAAGAGAGTGTTCATCGATTATTGTTTTCAATAACCGAGCTCCCAAAACGGCGGCTTGAAGCTCGAGGCGTGGTATGGTCATCGGCTTCAATGGGGCGCACTTAGTTTTAGCGCAAACAAACGTAACCACAACTCTCCCATCGGCATATGTAGCCCTCCAATATGCTACGGCGGCAAATGCGTCTTCACTGGCATCTGTGAAGACGTGTAGCTGGATCTGCTTTGGAACTTCATTGGAAAAATATTGGCGTGGTATCTGGAACTCGGCAACTTGTTTAATTTCTTCGCACCATTTCCTCCATGCGAAGTTGACATCCCTGGGCAATGGCTCGTCCCATTTAATGTCACGTCTCCACACTTCTCGCATTAATAACTTCGCTGTGATTAGAAAGTTACACAAGAACCCTAAGGGGTCGAACACTGACATAATAACGCTCAGTAGTTCCCTTTTGCTGGGAGTTCTGTTCCCTGCAATGATGTTCGCATCAACACGGTGAAATTTGAGTTGGTATCCGAAGGTATCACTGGTTGGCTGCCAAAACATACCGAGCACCTTTTCAGAGGCTAGGCTTTCCTCCATGGAACGACGAATACCATTCGTATCGGTCAACACACCCGCAACCAAAGCTTGCGTCACTTCTGGCGAATTAGAAGAAAAACTACGCAGCTCGAATCCAGCGTCCTTATGGATTTTACGCACCTGTCTGGTAATTCTGATCGCTTCCTCAGGCGACCCGAAGCTGTCCACGTAGTCATCAACGTAGTGGTGGTGAAGGATAGATTCTACAGCTCGTGCCTCGTCCTCATTATCCTGGTGTTCCAATGCGTTTATCGACTTGACATATTCAGCGGCACATGGCGAACAAGCAGCTCCGAATGTCATTACTACCATTTCATAGACATCAGGTGGCTGATGATCATTTCCACCACGCCAGAGAAATCGTTGGGAACTTCTGTCCTCCGGTCGAATAACTACCTGGTGGAACATTTCCCGTATATCACCACATACGGCGATTGCTCCCAGGCGAAAATTGAAGAGGACCGACGGCATTGGCTGATATTGCTGTGGTCCCTTGAGCAAGCAGCAATTCAATGAAATCCCCTTTACTGTGGCGGCGGCATCAAATACTAGGCGCAACTTCCCCGGCTTGTTAGGGTTCGTGACGCAAAAATGTGGACGCAAAAATGTGACATATCCTTGAATAATTTCGTTATAGGCAACAGCAAATGAATTATCCTTTTTCATCTTGCGTTCGATACCAATTAGTCTCCTCATGGCCATGGCGTAGCTATCAGGCAGCTCCATAGCGTCGTCCTTCCAAAGGAGCCCGGTCTGGAATCTGCCTTCGATTTTCGTCGTTGTAGTTTTCAGAATATTTCGTGCGCGTACGTCAGCTTCACTTTCTAAAACTGGTGCTGGCCGCACACCGAAACTTTCCGTGTCGAAATAGTCCATTACCAACCTATGCAGACCGTCATCAGTTGTAGCTAGGCTTGCCACCCGTCCTCCTTTGAGGAGGACAGTCCTCCTTTATAAGATGATGTCCTCCGTCCTTCACAAAAAGAAAAATATCCTCCACAAAAATAATTACTATCTATAGCAAAATAAAAAAAAATCCTTTCACTTCTCAAAAAGTAGTATTTTATTTTAAAAATGTGGCAACAGATACTTTAGAGTCAAGTTTTAATATAAATTGCAGGGACTTCAGGTACTATTGAATTCAGCATCTGCATTGAACGTTAAAGCTGCTGCGGAACGAAATATGTATCATAACAAAAATGACATACGAGGAAATCATGAACGAAAACTGTCGCTCTACTTTCCGTTTTGCAGTACTCTGCTATTGCAATATGATGCCGAAAAGTGGGGAATTGTAGTAGATTGGGCTAGATTTTACTTTACTGTTCATTCAAAAAAAAAAAAAAAATATAGCTATGTACCTAGTTTATTTTTAATCCGATTGAATTTTATGCGCTGAGCTGAAATCTGCAAAAAAAATTTTGCGCTATAATACCGTCAAATTTTTCCAAAATTATTTTATATTAAACAAATGTGGAGTTAATTAATAAAAAAGTTTCATCAAAATCGTCATCATTTTTTTAAGTCCTCCACGAGATTTTCTAAAAGGTGGCAAGCCTAGTTGTAGCCCTCATCATTAGACACGATTCACTGGTTGTTGTTTGGTTGACTTCTCTCGTCGGCCCGAAAACTACCCATCCCAGTTCGGTGTTTCAGCATATGGACCATTATCCATCAAGTGAACTATTTCAGATGGTAGACCGAGATGGCAATGATCTAATCCAATAAGCAATTGCGGCATGACATTGGAATACGTCTGGGATAGCAGATGTTTAACTTGTTTGTTGTTCCCCTTAATATCACGGCGGTGTAGACTTTGTGTCGGCAAACGCAAGTTCGATACGCAATGCACATTTCGTAGCAGATGTCTCTTTTTGATATTTGCTCCACTGACATGCAAGTTGACTACTGTTGTAGGTTCCTGGGCAGTTCTTCCTCCAAACCACTGAATATTCAACCGTTGTTGATGACCTTTCAGGCCGAGCACCTCAACCAAATCACTATCCATCATTGTTACAGACGATCCTTCATCTAGTAGCGCATACGTATCAACTCGTTTCATTGGTCCAAAAAGAGTAACAGACAGAACACGAAATAGTAATGAGTTCGATGACTGACTGGTGGAGCAGCTAAGGACGGTTTCGTTTTCTATATCGTCTACCTGTGGTTGTGTAGTCTGTGCTGCTGCTGGTTGCCTACCAACATTGTAACTTCTAGGCTCATGCAACAACTTATGATGGTTTCGTTTACAACCATCAACAGCACATGCCTTTCGATGACGACAGTTGCGTGTTGAATGTCCTGGTTCGAGGCAAGTGAAATGGCCGATTCACAATACAGCGAGAGAGCGAGACGAGAGCGAGATCGAGTCTAGCGCGAGTTGTCAAATAATTTCCAATCAAAGGAAATGCATGCACCAATACACAATGGCGCGAGACTCGTTGCCTCGTCTCGCGACCATTTCGGAAATTTGGAAAAATCTCGCCCGAGACACCGATGACATTTACTCTCTGAGTGGGAAGCGACGTCATTTTCATAGGAATGTACTTAAGGTTGCCACTTGTATTTTCTCAAGCAAACAGGGCGGCACTTTTATCGTTTTTTTTTTTGTTATTATTTTGATACGGTTCGATTATTCTGAGAAATTTTTAAATAAGTCAGCGACAATGTTAGAACTTATTTTCCCATAATAATGAATGCGGTGAAAAAGGGAATTTCGTATTTCTTTAAACAAACATTGCCGCGAAAATATATACGTTTTGATTGTGTTTCTTTTTGATTTCTTGGTTATTGGAGGTCATTTTCTTGAGCAAATTTTATTAGGATGTAAGACTGTAAGCTTTTTATAGGGATTCATTGGAACCTGTTCTGGAATTGACTAAGAAGTTCAACAGAAAACTACAGTTGTACGTACGTACGTACGAAAAAATTAATAAATTAATTTTCTAGAAAATGTAGACTAGATTAAACAACACGTTTTTGATTCGAAAAAAATCTTTTTTTATTTGAACACACACCAAGCGAAACAGAATGTAGTACGTACGGACTCAGACAATGAAGTTGTGCAAATCTTATTTACATTTTAAAAACAACGACATGTAAATTTTGTTTCGTAAAAACAACAGGTTAACTATCGGCAACGAAACATGTTTTTCTGTTTTGCTTTGGTTTTTATGTTTTGTTTTCTTTGGTGTGTGTTGCGCTCTAAGAAAGTAGGCAATTATCGTCAACGACGCTGGTTCAAAACAGTTTTGTTGCATTCGGTGTGTGTTATGCTTGTATACAATGGCATGTATTTTTGACAACCACCACCGAAACACTTAAAACCAAAAACATCTGTTTTGTTTCATTTGCTTTGGTGTGTTTTGCCTCATAAGAAACAATGTGCTCTTGTTTCACGAAACAAAGAAACACGTTTTGCTTTATCCGGTGAGTTTTCAACCTTAGACAACAATTGCTTAATTTTTTTAACTAACTTTATATTTCATAAGCAACATTTTAAGACCAAGATTGAGTTCAGTCATTAAGTTTAAGTGCTCAAAAAAAGCAACAGAATTTTTTTCGGTAGCATTTTACTGATAGTTATAGCGACTGATGATAGCGACGCCTGAAAACTGCGAATTGGTTGTTTTTAGAATATTCAAACTGCATGCAATAGTGCTAAAAAAGCAATAAAAGTGCAGCTCTGTTTTGTAAAAAAAATCGAAGTGGCAATTTGGTTTTGTAGTTTCAGTGGTCCCTCTATTCGTTGTCAGAAAAACTCGCCGACGTACCACGTTTCATTGTGAATTGCCGGACGAGGTTAAAGCGAGAACGAGGCGAGAGCGATTCTCGCCTCGCTCTCGTCTAGTTATCACGCCCACATTGTGAACGGGGCAAAACATAGCTGAGCATTCTTGACATCGGTCCATCGATCACGTATGGTACTTTCGAGAAAACTTCAGCAGTCGTATACTTTGTGCCGGCCTTGGCATAGGTGGCATTTTGTTACATCAACTAGTTGTTCTTCGGCTGTATGAAGTACTACGCGCCGTCGTGACTCTGAAATTGTACGAGCACCATGGTAATCCTGAACGGTACAAATTAAATTTGCAACTGCACTTACCCAGTTGCTAAAATCAACCACAGTTGGAAATGGCTGTATAGGTGCTGCGTAGGCAGCCCACTCAATTTTCTTGCTCATGGGCAGCTTGGCGATAAGTTCGTCTAATAACGTTGAGCTACATAAGTGGTGTTGACCATTCGCAGTCTGCAAAAACACTGCAAACTTTTTTACTTTCGTTGCGAATGGGATTAATTTTTCCACATTACCTTCCGAAACTGGAGCTATTTCTCGAATTTGTTGTAATTGTGTGCGTATCAGTTGTTCTGGACGACCAAAATGAAATCGCAGCTGTTCCATCACTGCACTCACGTTGTCTGGGTGAATAAGTAACGATTTCACTCTTTCCCTTGCTTCACCCTTTAGGCATTTTTGTAAGCGCGTACTATTTTCTAAATTGGTGTAGTTATATGCAGCTGTTGTTTCAGTGTATGCCGTGTAGAACATTGGCCAATCTTCAGCGTGACCGCAAAATTCAGGCAAATCTTGTATTTTTCTTGGGGCGGCGAATTGTGGTTGTGAATTTTCACTGATTCTTGAAGTCGGCGCAGAAGAAATCCATTATTGTGGAATATTCCGGCAGATGGTATGCAGTTACTTGCGCTAGCGTACGGTATGTGATAGCCTGATGATGATAACGGAAATATAGTCGGCGTAGACATACTCGATTGTACCGCAACGTGGTTGGGAACTGACACTATATAATTTGTTAATACATGGTTCTCGGGCATAAATGTTGTTGAAAGCGGCAACGAATTTGCAGGGTTAGCACTCGTCAATGGTGATGCAGCAGATGACATGAGCATTAGTTGTGTCTGTGGTACAATTGCAGGGGTTAAACTCTTCGGTATCGTTGTAACGGACGGTGTATATAACGGCGATACGTCCGCTGCAGTAACTGGGATAGCGGTGCTCTGCAGGGTCTGCATCAACGTCTGACACTGCAAATCACGTTCCTTCAATTTCACTTGGGTTTCTTTGAGTTGGCATTCGAGGGCGTTGAGCTTCCTTTGCAAAGTTTCCAGAAGGTTTTCTTGCTGACGTGCTGCTGATGACCCTGAAATAGAGACATTCGGTGAAACTAGCGGCTCTGGTACATTCGCACTAACCATTGAAGTGGTAGTGGAAGTGGTGGTGTATACGGCGGCGGCAAGATTTGAGTTTTGTTCCATTTCAATGCTGGCAGGCGTATTTTGTGAGGGATTAAGACGTGGGCTTTTCCTCGGCGGTGTACGTTGCATTGGTGGTATTCTGATAGTGGCACTCCACTGTGGCTAAGGGAGTCTCAGAGAAAAACAAAATGGCGGCTTCACAGTTCACTCCACGGCATGGAATGCAACTGCGAAATGAAAATTGTTCCTTGCGCAGACGAGTGAGAGACTCGAAATTAATTCGGCAAAGTAAAGGTTGAATTTTATTTCTAAAGGCAATACAAAAAATATTTCAAGTTACAAATTTGAATAATTATACAAATGAAATTCTTACCGCAGTTTGCGTCTCCCAACTCGCTTTTACCTCGCAAGAACTTTTCTTTAAGAATGACAATTTCAAGGCGCGATAAACGATGATTTAGTGAATAGCAAGTACGAGTGAGAGGCACAAACATTGGTTTGACAGAGAACACTATATGATGAATGGTTGACGTTTCAAAAGATCTGTTCTATTACAAGATCAGTTGGCGTTTTGTTACACTATATTTAATAAATTCTTTTTGAAAATATATTTATTTGTTTAAACAAAATTGCTGTTTGGGCACCCTGTATTGCATTGTACTAAAAATAGTTGTAGATAGTTTTCACTCAAGTTTGAATTTGCATATAAAGTGAGAGAAAAATAAAAAGAGATGACTGTCATCAGTTGTGAATTGAAAGAACGGTCGTTTTTTATTTCGTTGGACAATTTTTTGGTTTGTTACCGCTACAAGTTTGATTTGATTTTTTCGTCGTTGGTCCGTAAAACTATACGGAACATTTTGGTGCCGAAACCCGGGAATTGGTTCCCAATAATTATCGTTTTTTGCCTCGCGATCGCGAGTTCTGTGAGAGTGTATGGTGAATTGCGCATATCGTTCACTCATACCAAATTAAAGCTTAATACACCTGAGATAGACTAGATAGACTAAAGTGCAGTGGCTTTGACAGGCGTTGTAAGCAGTGGAAGCAGTGGACGAGGTTTTTTCATCGTCTTTATCGCAGCAGTTTGGTTGAGTGAGCAGATTACGTGGCCAGGCAGGCTAGCGCAGCATTGACAGCAGTGTTTGAGTCAGCAGTGGAGTTGCATATGGACCATTATCCATCAAGTGAACTATTTCAGATGGTAGACCGAGATGGCAATGATCTAATCCAATAAGCAATTGCGGCATGACATTGGAATACGTCTGGGATAGCAGATGTTTAACTTGTTTGTTGTTCCCCTTAATATCACGGCGGTGTAGACTTTGTGTCGGCAAACGCAAGTTCGATACGCAATGCACATTTCGTAGCAGATGTCTCTTTTTGATATTTGCTCCACTGACATGCAAGTTGACTACTGTTGTAGGTTCCTGGGCAGTTCTTCCTCCAAACCACTGAATATTCAACCGTTGTTGATGACCTTTCAGGCCGAGCACCTCAACCAAATCACTATCCATCATTGTTACAGACGATCCTTCATCTAGTAGCGCATACGTATCAACTCGTTTCATTGGTCCAAAAAGAGTAACAGACAGAACACGAAATAGTAATGAGTTCGATGACTGACTGGTGGAGCAGCTAAGGACGGTTTCGTTTTCTATATCGTCTACCTGTGGTTGTGTAGTCTGTGCTGCTGCTGGTTGCCTACCAACATTGTAACTTCTAGGCTCATGCAACAACTTATGATGGTTTCGTTTACAACCATCAACAGCACATGCCTTTCGATGACGACAGTTGCGTGTTGAATGTCCTGGTTCGAGGCAAGTGAAATGGCCGATTCACAATACAGCGAGAGAGCGAGACGAGAGCGAGATCGAGTCTAGCGCGAGTTGTCAAATAATTTCCAATCAAAGAAAATGCATGCACCAATACACAATGGCGCGAGACTCGTTGCCTCGTCTCGCGACCATTTCGGAAATTTGGAAAAATCTCGCCCGAGACACCGATGACATTTACTCTCTGAGTGGGAAGCGACGTCATTTTCATGGGAATGTACTTAAGGTTGCCACTTGTATTTTCTCAAGCAAACAGGGCGGCACTTTTATCGTTTTTTTTTTTGTTATTATTTTGATACGGTTCGATTATTCTGAGAAATTTTTAAATAAGTCAGCGACAATGTTAGAACTTATTTTCCCATAATAATGAATGCGGTGAAAAAGGGAATTTCGTATTTCTTTAAACAAACATTGCCGCGAAAATATATACGTTTTGATTGTGTTTCTTTTTGATTTCTTGGTTATTGGAGGTCATTTTCTTGAGCAAATTTTATTAGGATGTAAGACTGTAAGCTTTTTATAGGGATTCATTGGAACCTGTTCTGGAATTGACTAAGAAGTTCAACAGAAAACTACAGTTGTACGTACGTACGTACGAAAAAATTAATAAATTAATTTTCTAGAAAATGTAGACTAGATTAAACAACACGTTTTTGATTCGAAAAAAATCTTTTTTTATTTGAACACACACCAAGCGAAACAGAATGTAGTACGTACGGACTCAGACAATGAAGTTGTGCAAATCTTATTTACATTTTAAAAACAACGACATGTAAATTTTGTTTCGTAAAAACAACAGGTTAACTATCGGCAACGAAACATGTTTTTCTGTTTTGCTTTGGTTTTTATGTTTTGTTTTCTTTGGTGTGTGTTGCGCTCTAAGAAAGTAGGCAATTATCGTCAACGACGCTGGTTCAAAACAGTTTTGTTGCATTCGGTGTGTGTTATGCTTGTATACAATGGCATGTATTTTTGACAACCACCACCGAAACACTTAAAACCAAAAACATCTGTTTTGTTTCATTTGCTTTGGTGTGTTTTGCCTCATAAGAAACAATGTGCTCTTGTTTCACGAAACAAAGAAACACGTTTTGCTTTATCCGGTGAGTTTTCAACCTTAGACAACAATTGCTTAATTTTTTTAACTAACTTTATAATTCATAAGCAACATTTTAAGACCAAGATTGAGTTCAGTCATTAAGTTTAAGTGCTCAAAAAAAGCAACAGAATTTTTTTCGGTAGCATTTTACTGATAGTTATAGCGACTGATGATAGCGACGCCTGAAAACTGCGAATTGGTTGTTTTTAGAATATTCAAACTGCATGCAATAGTGCTAAAAAAGCAATAAAAGTGCAGCTCTGTTTTGTAAAAAAAATCGAAGTGGCAATATGGTTTTGTAGTTTCAGTGGTCCCTCTATTCGTTGTCAGAAAAACTCGCCGACGTACCACGTTTCATTGTGAATTGCCGGACGAGGTTAAAGCGAGAACGAGGCGAGAGCGATTCTCGCCTCGCTCTCGTCTAGTTATCACGCCCACATTGTGAACGGGGCAAAACATAGCTGAGCATTCTTGACATCGGTCCATCGATCACGTATGGTACTTTCGAGAAAACTTCTGCAGTCGTATACTTTGTGCCGGCCTTGGCATAGGTGGCATTTTGTTACATCAACTAGTTGTTCTTCGGCTGTATGAAGTACTACGCGCCGTCGTGACTCTGAAATTGTACGAGCACCATGGTAATCCTGAACGGTACAAATTAAATTTGCAACTGCACTTACCCAGTTGCTAAAATCAACCACAGTTGGAAATGGCTGTATAGGTGCTGCGTAGGCAGCCCACTCAATTTTCTTGCTCATGGGCAGCTTGGCGATAAGTTCGTCTAATAACGTTGAGCTACATAAGTGGTGTTGACCATTCGCAGTCTGCAAAAACACTGCAAACTTTTTTACTTTCGTTGCGAATGGGATTAATTTTTCCACATTACCTTCCGAAACTGGAGCTATTTCTCGAATTTGTTGTAATTGTGTGCGTATCAGTTGTTCTGGACGACCAAAATGAAATCGCAGCTGTTCCATCACTGCACTCACGTTGTCTGGGTGAATAAGTAACGATTTCACTCTTTCCCTTGCTTCACCCTTTAGGCATTTTTGTAAGCGCGTACTATTTTCTAAATTGGTGTAGTTATATGCAGCTGTTGTTTCAGTGTATGCCGTGTAGAACATTGGCCAATCTTCAGCGTGACCGCAAAATTCAGGCAAATCTTGTATTTTTCTTGGGGCGGCGAATTGTGGTTGTGAATTTTCACTGATTCTTGAAGTCGGCGCAGAAGAAATCCATGTGGCATTATTGTGGAATATTCCGGCAGATGGTATGCAGTTACTTGCGCTAGCGTACGGTATGTGATAGCCTGATGATGATAACGGAAATATAGTCGGCGTAGACATACTCGATTGTACCGCAACGTGGTTGGGAACTGACACTATATAATTTGTTAATACATGGTTCTCGGGCATAAATGTTGTTGAAAGCGGCAACGAATTTGCAGGGTTAGCACTCGTCAATGGTGATGCAGCAGATGACATGAGCATTAGTTGTGTCTGTGGTACAATTGCAGGGGTTAAACTCTTCGGTATCGTTGTAACGGACGGTGTATATAACGGCGATACGTCCGCTGCAGTAACTGGGATAGCGGTGCTCTGCAGGGTCTGCATCAACGTCTGACACTGCAAATCACGTTCCTTCAATTTCACTTGGGTTTCTTTGAGTTGGCATTCGAGGGCGTTGAGCTTCCTTTGCAAAGTTTCCAGAAGGTTTTCTTGCTGACGTGCTGCTGATGACCCTGAAATAGAGACATTCGGTGAAACTAGCGGCTCTGGTACATTCGCACTAACCATTGAAGTGGTAGTGGAAGTGGTGGTGTATACGGCGGCGGCAAGATTTGAGTTTTGTTCCATTTCAATGCTGGCAGGCGTATTTTGTGAGGGATTAAGACGTGGGCTTTTCCTCGGCGGTGTACGTTGCATTGGTGGTATTCTGATAGTGGCACTCCACTGTGGCTAAGGGAGTCTCAGAGAAAAACAAAATGGCGGCTTCACAGTTCACTCCACGGCATGGAATGCAACTGCGAAATGAAAATTGTTCCTTGCGCAGACGAGTGAGAGACTCGAAATTAATTCGGCAAAGTAAAGGTTGAATTTTATTTCTAAAGGCAATACAAAAAATATTTCAAGTTACAAATTTGAATAATTATACAAATGAAATTCTTACCGCAGTTTGCGTCTCCCAACTCGCTTTCACCTCGCAAGAACTTTTCTTTAAGAATGACAATTTCAAGGCGCGATAAACGATGATTTAGTGAATAGCAAGTACGAGTGAGAGGCACAAACATTGGTTTGACAGAGAACACTATATGATGAATGGTTGACGTTTCAAAAGATCTGTTCTATTACAAGATCAGTTGGCGTTTTGTTACACTATATTTAATAAATTCTTTTTGAAAATATATTTATTTGTTTAAACAAAATTGCTGTTTGGGCACCCTGTATTGCATTGTACTAAAAATAGTTGTAGATAGTTTTCACTCAAGTTTGAATTTGCATATAAAGTGAGAGAAAAATAAAAAGAGATGACTGTCATCAGTTGTGAATTGAAAGAACGGTCGTTTTTTATTTCGTTGGACAATTTTTTGGTTTGTTACCGCTACAAGTAACGTTTGATTTGATTTTTTCGTCGTTGGTCCGTAAAACTATACGGAACATTTTGGTGCCGAAACCCGGGAATTGGTTCCCAATAATTATCGTTTTTTGCCTCGCGATCGCGAGTTCTGTGAGAGTGTATGGTGAATTGCGCATATCGTTCACTCATACCAAATTAAAGCTTAATACACCTGAGATAGACTAGATAGACTAAAGTGCAGTGGCTTTGACAGGCGTTGTAAGCAGTGGAAGCAGTGGACGAGGTTTTTTCATCGTCTTTATCGCAGCAGTTTGGTTGAGTGAGCAGATTACGTGGCCAGGCAGGCTAGCGCAGCATTGACAGCAGTGTTTGAGTCAGCAGTGGAGTTGGAGCGTGGAAATTCACCATATCAACAAACGAGCGAAAGCACACAGGTTTGAATAAAAACTTGGAAATCAGGTTAGTGTCTCGACTTATCCGTGTCACAAACTTGATAACAAAAATTAAGCTTTTAAAAACCGATTTCCGGTTCGATTCGTAATCGGAACAAATATCAACCGATAAATCAATCCATCAAAGCTCTTCACGAAACATTTTTTGTTGAATTTCGTTGCTGATGAATCGTGAAGAATTATTGATTTGAGCGAACAAAAAAGAGATTGAGCAGTTTGTGGCACTGATATATCGATATTAAATATTATATATCTACATTATATTATATTGCATATTATAAATTTAAAATATATAAATATAAGAACGACTGACAATGGAGCAAGATGGAAAGCCATCAGTTGGGGAAACGGTCACACAGTCGCTGAGCGAGTTAAAAGCTCTTCGATCGTCAACCAAAGGCAGTATGACCCGAATTCGGCAGGTGATAAATGAAAAAAGGGATTCGTTATCACTGCCAGAATTGGAGTGTAGA
The DNA here is from genome assembly GCA_955612985.1 of Cheilosia scutellata. NCBI lineage: Eukaryota > Metazoa > Arthropoda > Insecta > Diptera > Syrphidae > Cheilosia > Cheilosia scutellata. The sequence goes on along the minus strand of OY015312.1, from coordinate 78,729,480 downwards.
CTGGGAATTTTAGAGTCGTACTTTAAACAAATATTGAGTACGCAAATTCAAATAGAACGTCTGAGTGGAGGAGATGAAGTCGATAAGAATTCGAAAGCTCGGGCTGATATAGAAGATCTATATATCGAAACAAAATCAAGTATCCTCTCGCTGATAAGCAAATTAAAGGCGATACTTTCGCCAGATGCTTTAAATGCATCAATTGTTCCGTCACAAACTGTCTCTCGCTCAAATCTGCAGTGCCAAAAGATTCCAAAATTTTCGGGAAAATACTCGGAGTACCCCAACTTTATTGGGATATTTAAAAAGCTGGTGCACAATAATCTGAGCCTTGATAATTTGGAACGTTTTAACTACTTAATTGATAGTTTGGAAGGGCCAGCATTAGCAGCGGTAAAGGAGTTTGAGGTCAGCGAATTGAATTACACGAAGGCTTTCTCGCGCCTAAAGGAAAGATTTGATAACAAGAACTTGATGCTTCAGGAGCACATAAAATCGTTGTTTGGTTTGTCGAAGGTGTCCAAAGGGTCATCCTCTCAGTTAAGATCGTTGGTGGATGCCGTTAACAATCATTTTAACGCGATGCAGACGATAGGGTCGTTGGAAAAAATTGCAAATGCGTTGATTATTTACATTGTGTGTGAAAAGCTCGACACAGAGTCGTTAATCAAATGGGAGGAATCCATTGATTACTCGAAGCTAAATACGTGGCACCAATGTGAAGAAGTTTTATCTCGGAGATGTCAGAATTTAGAGGTGAGGGAATCAAAGTTATCAACGCCTCCCTCGAGTTCACAAATGGCACAACAAAACCAATCTGCGCCACGTCGAAACCGAGCAAGATATTCGGGTAGTAACAATAATACTTCTCTCGTTGTTTCGGGTATTAACTGCCAATACTGTAATAAAAGCGGACATAGTATTGAATTGTGTTCATCGTTCAAAAACCTCAATGTAATAGCACGGTTCACAGAGGTGAAGAAACGCATGCTTTGCATTACCTGCTTGGGCTCAGGACATGTAGTCAAAAAGTGCACTGTAACAAAATGTCAGGTGTGTGGTTGGCCACACCATGTGTTGCTGCATCGTTATGGTAACAGCTCGCGGGAGGAGGGTAGTTTGCGGGCAGAGCCGGAAGCGGTGAACCCTGTTAACTCTTCGTTGCACTCGTCGACGATGGAGATTGGTCAAGAAAGGGATTCAGCTCAAGTCATCTTGGCCACGGCTGTCATTCGTATGCAGGATAGTCATGGGCAGTTCCACGATGTGAGGGCATTGTTGGATTCAGCGTCACAGTTGAATTTTGTAACCGAGGCAGTCGTGCAGCGATTGCATCTGCGGAAGACACGAGCCGACACAACTATCGCTGGGGTAGGAAAAAAGCCACTTGATGTGAAATACAGTACCAACATTGCTATTCAATCTCGCGTGGCTGCCTTTGACACATCGGTTGAAGCACTTATCTTACCCAAAATTACAGGTGTGCATCCAGAAAAAGCAGTCGACACGGAAACTTGGAATATTCCGAGAAATCTGCAGCTAGCGGACCCGAACTTCAACCTACCATCAGCGGTTGATCTGTTGATTGGCGCCGACCTTTTCTACAATCTGTTGTCTGTGGGCCAAATAAAACTAGGGGATGAATGTCCAACTCTGCAAAAGACGGTATTTGGGTGGGTAGTGTCTGGAAAGACAAAAACGGCGCGGAGTCGTAACACCCACTGCCACATGGTAGCAGAATGTCGCAATGTGGACTCAGCTTTGGATGAACTTGTTGAAAGGTTCTGGCATATAGAAACAATTCATCCCAATATGGTGCCATTGACAGAAGAAGAGAGTAGCTGTGAAACACATTTTCGAAGTACGATGAGACGAGACAAGGAAGGAAGGTTTGTCGTTAAGCTTCCTTTTAAAGCTAACCGAAATGAGTTAGGAGAATCGCTACACAGTGCAGAACGAAGATTCTTCAGTTTGGAGAAACGTTTGTTAAGGAATCCAGAACTTAAATGTCAGTATGCGGAATTTGTGCAAGAATACATGGACATGGGTCACATGATAAAGGTACCAAGATGCAATCAGTCACGAGTGAGGTACTTTACTCCGCATCAGTGCGTCATGAAACCAGATTCAACAACAACAAAGTTGAGAGTGGTGTTTGACTGCAGCTCGAGGACATCTACGAATTTGTCGTTGAACGATGTACTGATGAAAGGGCCTGTAGTGCAAGACGAACTCTTCTCTATTGTAATGAGATTTCGGTGCTATCAGTTCGCTTTAACCGCGGATATTTCGAAAATGTATCGCCAGATATTAGTAGACGATAGGGACACGTTTTATCAATGCATCCTGTGGCGAGATGATCCGGATAAGGACTTGGAGATCTATCGGCTTCTGACGGTGACATATGGCACCACTTCAGCGCCGTACCTTGCCACCAGATGTTTAAAGGCCTTAGCAGAGGAACAGGAAAAGAGCTATCCTATAGGGGCTGCTAAAATTAGAGAGGACTTTTATATTGACGACCTAATTACAGGAGCAGATACGATTGAGGAAATTTATCGAATCTACAATGAAGTCCGGACGTTGTTAAGTCAAGGGAAGTTTGACATTCGAAAATGGTACTCCAATGAGTCGAATTTTCTGCAGAAGATACCAGAAGGCGATAGAGAGAAACCCCTACGCATTAATGATGCCGACATCATCAAAGCATTGGGCATCGTGTGGGATCCAAAAAGCGATGAGTTGTGCTGCATGGACCCAAAAATTGTGACCTCTATTCGAGTTACAATGCGCAGTGTGCTATCGGAGATGTCTCAGCTGTTTGATCCCCTAGGTTTAATAAGTCCGATCATTGTGCGAGCGAAGATCTTTATGCAAGATCTCTGGATTTCGAAGGTGAAATGGGACGAATCGCTGTCACAAGATCTACACACACAATGGAACTCATTTAAAACCCAGTTGGCAGATCTGAATAAGATACGGATAGAGAGATGCGTAATTCCAACAGGGAATTTTGAGATTCATGGGTTTGCCGATGCATCGGGCAGAGCGTATGGATGTTGCATTTACATCCGATACAAGGTGGATGGCAAGTTTGTTGTTAGGCTTTTCAGCGCTAAGTCACGGGTTGCTCCTCGGAAGGTGCAACCAATACCGAGACTGGAACTTTGTGCGGCGGAATTGTTAGTACTGCTGCTGGAAAAGGTATTGAAGAACGTGCCGAATCGAATCGAGGCCATTTATCTCTGGACAGATTCAGAAATTGTTCTGTATTGGCTGGCAAAGCATCCGTCTACTTGGGAAATTTTCGTAGCAAATCGGGTTTCACGGATTCAACAAGGATCTCACCAAGCTACTTGGAGACACGTGGGGTCCAAGTCGAATCCGGCCGACATTGTTTCGCGAGGGGCTACAGTTGCAGATCTCCTGAACTCGTTCTGGTTCAAAGGACCGGCATTTTTATATAAGGAGCAAGAGCACTGGCCAAATATAAAACCAGTGTTGAAGCAAGAAGATGTTCCAGAGAAAAGGAACGTTCAAATATCGTTGTTGAGCGTGGAGATACAAAAAGAGTTCTTCAATCGATATACAAAATTCTCAAACTTTCAGAAGACTCTTCGCATTATATCATATGTTCGTCGATATATTGACGGGTATCGTCAGCGGCGAGCACCGGTCACTGGGCCATTTACAAGGAAGGAGTTGGATGAAACATTTTTGAGGCTCGTATGGAATATTCAGCAGTCAACCTATGCAGAGGAAATAAAGTTGCTGCAAAGCAATAAGGAGTTATCGAAGCAGAGCACGCTGAAAGCGTTGGCGCCATTCCTGGAACTTCATGGTGATATCCAGTTGCTCAGAGTCGGAGGAAGGTTGCAGAATGCTAAGCTACCATTTGAGGCAAAGCACCCGCTACTATTGCCAAAAAATAACTTATTTGTGCGGCAATATATGGTACATTTGCATCGCAAGAATTTTCACGCCGGGCCACAGGCGTTGTTGGCAATAGCCCGACAAAATGTGTGGATTGTCAACTGCAGGAATCTAGCCTCTAGCATAGTGAAGCAATGTGTTTTATGCTTCAAGTATCGGCCTCGTCTACTCTATGAGGTTATGGGAAGTTTACCGAAGAACAGGGTCGAATTAATTAAGCCATTTCTGGTCGCAGGGGTAGATTTTTGCGGACCACAATACATCACAGAAGGAGTGAGAGGTCGACCCCCAAAAAAGGTTTATGTTGCAGTCTTTGTATGTTTTGGATGTAAAGCCGTTCATCTGGAAGTTGTAGGCGATCTGACCTCTAAATCATTTATAGCTGCTTTGAAGCGGTTTGTTGCACGACGTGGGTTGCCACAACGAATATACTGCGACAATGCAACGAATTTTGTGGGAGCTAGACGTGAGTTAGAAGACCTCAAAGGTGCCTTCATGCAGCAGCAAGTTAAGGGGGATATTCAATCATGGTGCTCGGCGGAGGGAATTGAATTCAGACACATTCCCCCGCGAGCTCCGCATTTTGGTGGGTTGTGGGAGGCCGCAGTCAAGTCGTTCAAACATCATTTTCGTCGTGTGTCGTCTAATAACATATTCAGTTTTGAAGAACTAACCACTTTTGTTATAGAGATTGAATCTGTTCTCAATTCCAGACCCATTTCATCGATGTCGTCGGACCCGAACGACTATGAAGCGCTTACGCCTGGGCACTTCCTTATTGGGAGTCCGCAGCGGGCGGTTCCCGAGCCATTATTAGAGGAACCGAAGTCGATGTCCGCAATTGAAAGATGGAAGCGCCTCTCCGTGTTACGTCAGCATTTCTGGGAGCGTTGGCAGAAAGACTATCTGCTTGATCTGCAAAACAAAGCCAAGTGGAGAGAAGCCGCACGTAAAGAGCTGAAGCAGGATACGTTAGTACTCATCCAAGAAGACAACACGCCATCCAACCAGTGGCTTATTGGTCGTGTCGTAGCGACGATAAAAGGTGGGGACTCCAAAGTTCGAGTCGTAGATGTGCGAACTAAAAATGGGGTCATTATTAGAGCAATTCATCGTTTAGCCGTTCTACCGATAGATACTTGAATCAACTTCAAAATTAATTGCAGTTACTTCAATGGGGCCGGAATGTTTGGGCACCCTGTATTGCATTGTACTAAAAATAGTTGTAGATAGTTTTCACTCAAGTTTGAATTTGCATATAAAGTGAGAGAAAAATAAAAAGAGATGACTGTCATCAGTTGTGAATTGAAAGAACGGTCGTTTTTTATTTCGTTGGACAATTTTTTGGTTTGTTACCGCTACAAGTAACGTTTGATTTGATTTTTTCGTCGTTGGTCCGTAAAACTATACGGATCAATTGCTTAAACTTCATAATAAAAATTATAAATTAATTTAAACAATGAATGTACTCAGATTTTTAGAAATTTTATATATTTCATTGCTAAAAGATGAGGCAATTTTGTATCTTGAAAAGTGCTTGACGGCCACACCGTGATCAGGTGTAAAGCAGATATGGTTTGGTTTGGATTGGTAGGAAAAGAGACGAAACGGAGGCGGTGAAATGATGGGTTTGGCTGAATGGGATATTATTGAAGGCAAATTTAGCAGCATTGCGCTGTTGCCATTTACAACGAAAGATTATGCAATTTTGTTTGCGCTGTTGCCGTTGTCTTGCCTTTTATGAGTTATGGTAGGGTAGGTGTTTGGTTTTTCGTATGATGAGAGAAGAGGGGGACAGAGGAAAGGAGTTGCAATATTATGAACATCGCCCGGAGAAGTAGGAAAAGATACACCAGGTTTGTGAGGGGGATGATGCAAGGGGTGTGCAATTGAGGCTCAGTTGGGAAAGAATTGTAAGTTCTACTAAAGGGAATACTATAGAAACAAAGTTATAGGTACATAATATGTACATATGTACATTCACTGGACAATATGTAGGATCCTATATATGTACCTATTGGGGGTTTGTTGACTTGTGGGAGATCGATTGTTGTAAGAGTTTGAGGGTTTAGTTAGTACAATGTATGTATGTATGTACATATGTACCTATATGGGATCGATGTGTGTTGTATTAATTGCAACCCATTACCTACCCCCCTAGTGCATTTACAACCAACCTCACATGCCTTTCCCACATCCCCTTTATACCCTTAGAATCTCCAAACTACCCTTACCAAACAAATCCATGAGTCAAACAAATACAAAATATCTACCTATTGTCATGATTGTATCCGATCTGCAATTTTATATTTCTTCTCTTTACGTTCTTATCCCCCCATCCATATCTCCCTTGCCGAGCTAAAAGTACCCAACCACGCATACCATCGATATATGCGAAAAATACCTACCCCATCGTTTTTTTAATGTTCCTTTGCATATTCAGTGTCATTATTATGCAATCAATGGAGAATGGAATCTTTGTCGATGATAACCTACATTTCCCTCTCACTCCAACATTCATTTGAATGCAATTCTCAGCAACCAAAACAAAACATCCCCTCACACACGATCAATAAATTCATATCCAAGTACATACATATTATAATGGTATCCCACCTAAGGTCCGCCTCCTGAATTGATTTCAAAAGTGAAATGGATGACGAAAAGTGGTTTCAGACCGTGCTTAGAGCTTCGCAAATCCAAAATAGATGGCGCTTTGAGTTCCACTTTATGTTCTACAATATGTCTAGAGGCCTCTTAAGAGGCCATCTATTTTTGATTTGCGAAGCTCTTATCATGGTGTGAAACCACTTTTCGTCATCCATTTCACTTTTGAAATCAATTCAGGAGGCGGACCTTAGGTGTGATATCATATAATGCTTGGTATGAATTTATTGATCGTGTGTGAGGGGATGTTTTGTTTTGGTTGCTGAGAATTGCATTCAAATGAATGTTAGAGTGAGAAGGAAATGTAGGTTCATCATCGACAAAGAATCCATTCTTCATTGATTGCATAATAATGGCTTTCAATGTTCAAGGGAAAATTAAATCAACGATAGGGTAGGAATTTTTCACATATATATTGATGGTATGCGTGGTTGGGTACTTTCGGCTTGGCAAGGGAGATGTGGACGGGGGATAACAACGTGAAGAGAAGTAATACCTATAAAATTGCAGATCGGATACATGACAAGGTAGATATTTTGTATTTCTTTGACTCGTGGATTTTTTGGTAAGGGTAGTTTTATGATTCTAAGGGTATAAAGGGGATGTGGGATAGAGGCATTTGAGGTTGTAAATGCACATATTGGGCTAGGTAATGGGTAGGAATTAAAATCACACACATCGATCCCATATACATATGTATGTATCTAAATCTACATACATACATAATTATATTGTACTAACAAAACCCTCAAGCTCTTACAACAATCGAGCTCCCACAAATCAACAAACCCCCAATACATATATATATTGGATCCTGTATATTGTCCAATGAATGTTACATATCTATCTATATATAGTTATATGGATATTAGCTTTGCTTTCTATAGTATGTATGTATTGTATTCCCTTTAGCAGAACTCACAATTCCTTCCCAACTGAGTCCTAATTGAACACCTCTTGCTTCATCCCCCCTCAAAATGCTGGTGTTTCTTTTGCTACTTGTTCTGGCGATGTTCATTCCAATTCTTTTCCTCTGTCCCCCTCTTCATACGAAAAACCAAACACCAACCCTACCATAACTCATAAAAGGTAAGACAACGGCAACTGCGCAAACAAAAATTGCATAATCTTTCGTTGTAAATGGCAACAGCGCAATGCTGCTAAATTTGCCTTCAATAATATCCCTTTCAGCCAACCCACCATTTCACCGCCTCCGTTTCGTCTCTTTTCCTTCCAAACCAAACCAAACCATTATCTGCTTTACACCTGATCACGGTGTGAACAGCAAGCACTTTTCAAGATACAACTTTTTTACAACTTTTAGCAAGGAAATATATAGAATTTCTAAAAATATAAGATCATTCACAGTTTAAATTATTTGGTAATTTTAGTTTTAAAGTTTAAGCGATTTTGTTTCAACAAATAAATGTATTTTTAATAAGAATTTATTAAAAAAAGCAACATCTTGAAAAGTGCTTCTGTAGACCCCTCTCTCATTTTCATTTTTGTTCAAGAAGCAAAAATTACATTGAATCCCCATAAAACAAAAATCACTTCGAATAAAGAATCCCCATCCCCACCACTGCTTACACACATCCTTGATTCCATTTAGATCACACTTCAGACTTCACGCCAAACCTGTTTCATTTATAACACGCCTCTTTGTAGTTATCAATAAACTACACATTTATCCCTTATAGCTTGCGAGTCATTCTGATTGGCTATTCAATTCAGACGACAGAACTACCGCCATCTAAATGAGAAACTTGGAACTTTTTTCTGAGAATGTGACACATACATGGTATTTTTCTTGAAAAATATATAAAATTTAAACTCAGTATTTTGCAACAAAATACATGTAAATACATAATTATTTTTTTTGCATCCGATAGCTGGTATGATACTTTATTGTTTTGAGTAAAAATTGCATCAAATATAAATCAATATATACAAGAAAAACGTTCTCCATTATTTCAAAAAATTGTATGTTTTCAAACACTTGTATTTTTAAAATCAGGATGAAATTTAAAGATTTATTTCGAACAGATTTGCGTTTTGCATATTACCTTTTAGATAAACTAGTTATCTCAGACTTTTTCGAACATTGTCATAGTCATTCGTTCATCCAAAAAAATTGGTTTTATGCTAATTTTCGCAAACACAGCTGGGAATTCTTCCAATAAAAGAAAAACGAGATGTCGCTTTAAAAAACAGCTTCGAAGCTTTCAAAGGACATATTCTGTTCTTTCCAATGCATCCAATATCATTTCAATCGTTTCAGTATTGACTTCTCTACGTTTGATACGAAATGCCATTTTTCGCACTTTTGCTCGATTTATGGGTAGAGGCCTCTTAAGAGGCCTGTAGAACATAAAGTGGAACTCAAAGCGCCATCTATTTTTGATTTGCGAAGCTCTTATCATGGTGAAAAAACACTTTTCGTCATCCATTTCACTTTTAAAACCAATTCAGGAGGCGGAGCTTAGGTGGGAAACCATATAGTATTGCATATGAATTTATTGATCGTGTGTGAGGGGATGTTTTGTTTTGGTTGCTGAGAATTGCATTCAAATGAATGTTGGAGTGAGAGGGAAATGTAGGTTATCATCGACAAAGAATCCATTCTCCATTGATTGCATAATAATGACACTGAATATGCAAAAGAACATTAAAAAAACGATGGGGTAGGTATTTTTCGCATATATCGATGGTATGCGTGGTTGGGTACTTTTAGCTTGGCAAGAGAGATGTGGATGGGGGATAACAACGTGAAGAGAAGGAATATAAAATTGCAGATCGGATACAATCATGACAATAGGTAGATATTTTGTATTTGTTTGACTCATATGGATTTGTTTTGTAAGGGTAGTTTGGAGATTCTAAGGGTATAAAGGGGATGTGGGATAAAGGCATGTGAGGTTGGTTGTAAATGCACTAGGGGGGTAGGTAATGTGTTGCAATTAATATCACACACATCGATCCCATATACATAGGTACATATGTACATACATACATATATTGTACTAACTAAACCCTCAAACTCTTACAACAATCGATCTCCCACAAGTCAACAAAACCCCAATAGGTACATATATAGGATCCTGCATATTGTCCAGTGAATGTACATATGTACATATATGTACCCATAACTTTGTTTCTATGGTATTCCCTTTAGCAGAACTTACAATTCTTTCCCAACTGAGCCTCAATTGCACACCCCATGCATCATCCCCCCCTCACAATCCTGCTGTATCTTTTCCTACTTCTGGCGATGTTCATAATATTGCAACTCCTTTCCTCTGTCCCCCTCTTCTCTCATCATACGAAAAACCAAACACCTACCCTACCATAACTCATAAAAGGTAAGACAACGGCAACAGCGCAAACAAACAAAATTGCATAATCTTTCGTTGTAAATGGCAACAGCGCAATGCTGCTAAATTTGCCTTCAATAATATCCCTTTCAGCATAACCCACCATTTCACCGCCACCGTTTCGTCTCTTTTTCTACCAACCCAAACCTAACCATTATATGCTTTACACCTGATCACGGTGTGACCGGCAAGCACTTTTCAAGATACAAATTTGCTACAACTTTTAGCAATGAAATGTAAAGAATTTCTAAAAATCTGAGAACGTTCATCGTTTAAATTAATTTATAAATTTTGTTATGAAGTTTAAGCAATTTTGTTTAAACAAATAAATATATTTTCAAAAAGAATTTATTAAATGAAGCAACATATTGAAAAGTGCTTCTGTCGACCCCTCTCCCATTTTCACATTTTTATTCAAGAAGCAAAAATTACTTTGAATAAAGAATCCCCACCTGCTTACACACATATCAACACACTCATCCTTGATTCCATTTAGATCACACACTTCAGACTTCACGCCAAACCTGTTTCATTTATAACACGCCTCTATGCAGTTGACAATAAGCTACACATTTATCCCTTATAGCTTGGGTGTCATTCTGATTGGCTATTCAATTCAGGCGACAGAACTACCGCCATCTAAATGAGAAACTTGGAACTTTTTTCTGAGAATGTGCAGCAACTATGACACATACAGTGTATTTTTCTTGAAAAATATATAAAATTTAAACTCAGTACTTTGCAACAAAATACATGTAAATACATAATTTTTTGTTTGTATCCAATAGCTGGTATGATACTTTATTGTTTTGAGTAAAAATTGCATCAAATATAAATCAATATATACAGGAAAAACGTTGTTCATTTTTTCAAATAATTGTTTGTTTTCAAACACTTGTTTTTTAAAAACCATGGTGCAATTATACGATTTTTTCTTCTTAATTGGTGTTTTGCATATTACCTTTTAGATGGACTAGTTATCTTAGACTGTTTCGAACTCTATCATATCATTCGTTGGCAAACAAAAAGTCGGTTTTATGCCAATTTTCCCAAACACAGCTACGAATTCTTTCAATAAAAGAAAAACGAGATATCGCTTACAAACAAGCTTCATTGGATTCCAAGGACATATTCTGTTCTTTCAAATGCATCCTACATCATTTCAATCGCTTCAGTATTTACTTCTCTAGGAAGGAAACGAAATGCCATTTTTCGCACTTTTGCTCGATTTATGGGTAGAGGCCTCTTCTAGAGAAGTAAATACTGAAGCGATTGAAATGATGTAGGATGCATTTGAAAGAACAGAATATGTCCTTGAAATCCAATGAAGCTTGTTTGTAAGCGATATCTCGTTTTTCTTTTATTGAAAGAATTCGCAGCTGTGTTTGGGAAAATTGGCATAAAACCGACTTTTTGTTTGCCGACGAATGATATGATAGAGTTCGAAACAGTCTAAGATAACTAGTCCATCTAAAAGATAATATGCAAAACACCAATTAAGAAGAAGAAAATTTTTAAAATTGCATCCTGGTTTTTAAAAACAAGTGTTTAAAAACAAACAATTATTTGAAATAATGAACAACGTTTTTCCTGTATATATTGATTTATATTTGATGCAATTTTTACTCAAAACAACAAAGTATCATACTAGCTATCGGATGCAAACAAAAAAATTTTGTATTTACATGTATTTTGTTGCAAAATACTGAGTTTAAATTTTATATATTTTTCAAGAAAAATACCCTGTATCTGTTACATTTTCAGAAAAAAGTTCCAAGTTTCTCATTTAGATGGCGGTAGTTCTGTCGTCTGAATATAATAGCCAATCAGAATGACTCCCAAGCTATAAGGGATAAATGTGTAGTTTATTGTCAACTGCATTGAGAGGCGTGTTATAAATGAAACAGGTTTGGGGTGAAGTCTGAAGTGTGATCTAAATGGAATCAAGGATGCGTGTGTTGATATGTGTGTAAGCAGGTGGGGATTCTTTATTCAAACTGATTTTTGCTTCATGGGGATTCAAAGTAATTTTTGCTTCTTGAATAAAAATATGAAAATGAGAGAGGGGTGTACAGAAGCACTTTTCAATATGTTGCTATATTTAATAAATTCTTTTTGAAAATATATTTATTTGTTTAAACAAAATTGCTTAAACTTCATAATAAAAATTATAAATTAATTTAAACAATGAATGTACTCAGATTTTTAGAAATTTTATATATTTCATTGCTAAAAAATGAGGCAATTTTGTATCTTGAAAAGTGCTTGACGGTCACACCGTGATCAGGTGTAAAGCAGATATGGTTTGGTTTGGATTGGTAAGAAAAGAGACGAAACGGAGGCGGTGAAATGATGGGTTTGGCTGAATGGGATATTATTGAAGGCAAATTTAGCAGCATTGCGCTGTTGCCATTTACAACGAAAGATTATGCAATTTTGTTTGCGCTGTTGCCGTTGACTTGCCTTTTATGAGTTATGGTAGGGTAGGTGTTTGGTTTTTCGTATGATGAGAGAAGAGGGGGACAGAGGAAAGGAGTTGCAATATTATGAACATCGCCCGGAGAAGTAGGAAAAGATACACCAGGTTTGTGAGGGGGATGATGCAAGGGGTGTGCAATTGAGGCTCAGTTGGGAAAGAATTGTAAGTTCTACTAAAGGGAATACTATAGAAACAAAGTTATAGGTACATATATGTATGTAAGTACATTATGTACTTTATACATTCACTGGACAATATGCAGGATCCTATATATGTACCTATTGGGGGTTTGTTGACTTGTGGGAGATCGGTTGTTGTAAGAGTTTGAGGGTTTGAGGTTCCATAAGTCGAAGCCTCAAAATGAAAGAAAATAAATTCGAAATATAGAAACTTCGAGTTATGGAGGCCAAAAGTTGTAAAATTTAAAACTCAGAGTTCTCAATAAAATATCGAGTAATAGAGAAATTCGACTTATAGGAGTTCGAGTTATGGAAGTTTGACTGTATGTACATATGTATCTACATATGTACCTACCTATATGGGATCGACGTGTGTGATATTAATTGCAACCCATTACCTACCCCACTAGTGCATTTACAACCAACCTCACATGCCTTTATCCCACATCCCTTTTATACCCTTAGAATCTCCCAACTACCCTTACCAAACAAATCCACATGAGTCAAACAAATACAAAATATCTACCTATTGTCATGATTGTATCCGATCTGCAATTTTATATTTCTTCTCTTTACGTTCTTATCCCCCCATCCACATCTCCCTTGCCGAGCTAAAAGTACCCAACCACGCATACCATCGATATATGCGAAAAATACCTACCCCATCGTTTTTTTAATGTTCCTTTGCATATTCAGTGTCATTATTATGCAATCAATGGAGAATGGAATCTTTGTCGATGATAACCTACATTTCCCTCTCACTCCAACATTCATTTGAATGCAATTCTCAGCAACCAAAACAAAACATCCCCTCACACACGATCAATAAATTCATATCTAAGTACATATTATAATGGTATCCCACCTAAGGTCCGCCTCCTGAATTGATTTCAAAAGTGAAATGGATGACGAAAAGTGGTTTCAGACCGTGCTTAGAGCTTCGCAAATCAAAAATAGATGGCGCTTTGAGTTCCACTTTATGTTCTACAATATGTCTAGAGGCCTCTTAATGGTGCGTATTGCATTGTATAGAGATATTGGATATTCCTATGAATACACAATCATATGCACATGCCCTCCCCCTCCCTTTGCATGCTTTCGCACTGCAATTTCTTTCGTGATGTTGTCAATGGGTTCCACCATGTTCCACACACATTTTCGATCTCGATGTAGTGTACGTGGTGACATCTACTGAGGTTGTTCTAAGCTCTCGTGGTTCCTCTATGTATATAAACTCAATGGTAATAGTTCCAGATAGTCTTCAGTCACGAGTACTTGCCTTGCTCCACGAAGGTCACTGGGGAGAAACGAGGATGAAGCAGATGTCTCGTCGTCATTGTTGGTGGCCCGGTATAGACGAGTCGATTCATAAGATGGTCTACCATTGCTCCGCTTGTCAGATCAACGCAAGTCAGCCGCCGAAGCAGTACTCCAGTTGGCCATGCGCTGAGGCAGCCTGGGAACGCATCCACATTGACTTCGCAGGCCCCTTCGAGAAGCACATGTGGCTGATAATCGTCGACTCATTCTCGAAGTTTCCATTCGTCGTGAAGATGGCCTCTACTACATCGAAGTCATCCATAAGCGCGTTGCGTTCACTGTTTGCTCTGGAAGGATTGCCAAAAACCATAGTGTCTGACAACGGCCCCCAATTTACGTCAGCAGAATTTCAAGACTTTTGTGCTCGTCATTCCATCCAACATATTACCGCCGCTCCTTTCAACCCTGAGTCCAACGGAGCCGCTGAACGGATGGTTCGGACCTTCAAGACAGCCCTAACGAAGATACTCTGCGACATGTCTCAGAGTGATGATGCTTTGCAAATTTTCTTGTCCACATATCGGTCGACACCAGGCACCGATGGGAAGTCACCAGCAGAGGAGCTTCATGGTCGTTGTCATCGCACCGTTCTGTCCGCCATATGTGCGGATCCTAAGAGAAAGTATGGAAAAGGCTTTTCATCCAAATTCGCTATAGGCCAAGCTGTTTTCGTTCGACAATATCTCCGAAAAGGGAAATGGGTTAAAGCGGTTATACAAGGATTGAGGCGAATGTACGAGGTCACAACTGAACTCGGCACTAATTGGCGTCGTCATCAAAACCAGATTCGTCCAAGAGCTGCTTCGGAGATTCAGGCAAGTACCAAGTTCCCTTTTACTAATCACACTTTGCACTTGAATCCAGATGACCCACATCCATTGAGGAAAAATCATCAAGTTGAAGAAACATCTCTATCCGCACCGGTTTTAGAAGACGATTCCATCATAGAGACGTTTCCACCATCAATCCCCGTGGTTGAGCTCACATCTCCTGTTGCACCAGCGTGCTCAACGCCTACTCAACCTGTTGAAGCGGAACAATCGGAGTTTGAACTGGTTCAACAATCAACCAGCCCTACCTCATGCGCTCTAAGGCGGTCCGAACGTTTGAGAGATAAGCGAGTCAGGTTTAATTCAAAATAAGTGTGGAGGAAATTGTTGTGCCTACGAGTGTTATCGAACGCACCTATTTTGTCGTTTGCCCACGACCACCTAGATGGCGCTTCCGCCAGTGAAGATTCCACCATGTTTGACGTCTACGTTTTTCCGCCTCTTACATTTTTGGCTCTCGTCACGTGCACCTCCAATTCTCATTTTTTCTTGCAACTAATTAATGTAACTTTTTGTACCACTTAAGATTAAGTTTAATAATTGAAGTAATTTTTAAATTGAACCCAACAAACTTATTATTAACAACTGAACAGGTCCAGCATAGACCACACCAGTATGGCTAAAAGGTCTTGATGGTGTCACTCTCGCTGCCGGGAGAACTCCCATTATTTGCGTTTTGGTCGCTGCGTTAAATCGATGACATCGAATGCAGTGGTGAATCACTTGGCGTACTATTCTTTTACCTTGAATAATCCAGTATGAGTAACGTAGTGTTGATAAAGTTAATCGAATTCATCCATGTAAAGTTCTTTTGTGTGTTATTTCGACCAATAGTTTAGTGAAGTTGTCGTTATGTGGAAAAATGATGTTTATAGGAGAGCATTTCCTAGGCGGCCTCCCACTACCAAGATGCTATCCGTGTCTAAATGTGGATTTAGTGAGAGTAGTTTGCTTTTTCTCCTAATAATGTGCCCAGCCTTTAGACAAGCTATCTCTTCAGGGAACTCTCTTTGTTGTACTGCGCGGATAATCGACTTACGGGCATCCTCGATTTCCTTCACTGTTATTTCGTGGAATTTTTTGTCTGCTGTTTGACTTTTGCAGTTAAACACAAACCTTTTGCAGTACGCCACTACTCGGAGGAGTTTGTTATAAGAAGAAAACCTTTCCGCTATGTTGTAAGTTTCTGTTAGTGATACCGTTAATACTACTTTAGCTTCTGGAGGTTACGTTTCTGGCATAGCTTGGGTTGGCCAACGATCTGAGCTCTGTTGGAGCCATTCAGGGCCATTCCACCATAATAGATTATTTTTAAGTTGTTCTGGTGAACACCCTCTGGATGCGTAGTCGGCGGGGTTATCTGCGGAGCTTACGTGCCTCCAACAGTTTGGATTCGTGACTTCTTGTATGTCAGATACTCTATTCGCTACAAATGTTTTCCATGTGGATGGACACTTTTGAATCCAGGCCCATGTGATAGTAGAGTCTGTCCAAGCGAATATTCCATCTAGTTGAGGTCTGTAAATACGTACCATTTCCTTGTCGTCATGTAGGTGCCATCTGATAAGGCAACTCTGGAGTACACTACTGCTGCATAGGCTGCTTCTGAAGCATCACAGAAACCATGTACCTAATTCGAATTTATGGTCACTGTTGATTCCGATCCATCTTGGAATTCTGATAGCTTCTACTGCCAATAGGTTCAATTTAAATGTGTTCCAGGAATGTTGTAGATCATCTGAGAGCACCTCGTCCCATTCGATCTGTCCCACCAGATCTGTTGCATAAGAATTGTTGCACTTATTGTAATTGGTGCCAACCATCCCAATGGATCGTATAATTTGGCTATTTCTGAGAGAGTTTTTCGCTTTGTTAGTTGCTGTTCGATGCTTGCTGCTAGGTCAGCATTGACTTTGAATTGGAAAGTTTCCAATTCAAAGTCAATGCTTCCAAGCATTCAAATCATCTACAAAAAAGTCTTCATTGATGATCTCGGATGATTGGGTACTTCTCCTTTTGTTGAAGGGACTTTATAGATAAATAGTGTCCTGCTGCCATCCCGTACGTAACCCTTGTCATTCTATACTCCTTTATAGGTTGTTTGGTCGAACTGCGCCATAAAATGCGTTGGTTATCTTGGTGATCATCATGAAGCTTGACTTGGCGGTACATCTTTTCGATGTCTGCAGTGAAGACGATTTTATGAGTCCTCCGTCGTGTTATTATGTCTGATATACATATCGCTCATTTACTTGAAGACTGTCATAACTCAAAAAACTCGATTTTGCAGAAAACATGTTTAAAGTTTTCAATTGACTACCGCCTTGCAGAAATCTGAAGAAATCTTATAATTTCGAAATTAACTAGTAAACTTTTATAAATTTAATATATCCATAAAGGTAAATCGACAACAACTAGTCTTTTATGGTTTTTACCTGAACGAAAATATTCCCTACTTCGAATTGTGACGTTATTGTTGCAAAAATTATATTCATAGGAGTGTCATAAGTTCGAATATGTCGTTATTATTGAGAAAAAAAACAATAGTTTTGTACTTAGTCATTTCATTTTCAAAGTCTTATAATTTGAACTTTTTGAACTTAATATAAAGGGAGTTTTTTTTAAAGGTATACAAATACAATATGGAATAAAATACTTCCAGCTAATATTAATGTCTATGATATTAGCTTTATTTAATAGCTAATAATTTTTTGCCATTACTTTTTAAATTTCGGGCGAACCGAACCATGGTTTTCAAAATAAGTTTGCACAATTTGCACTCGTTGTTCTGGAGTTCATTCATCGTAAAATGGCAAAACGTACTTACCACAAATCAACTTTCAACTGCCATTTGACAATCTGTAGAAACAGAGTTGCCAATTTAAGAACCAAAACTCTAGAAAAACACCCTTTACTTCTAGTATTTAATTAATAAAAATAATAATTCAATAACAAGAAAATATCTTCAGCGTAACTTCTTTTTTTGAGTACACTACCCTACTTGAATTGCTCTTTAGTGTATGCAGATTTGTAAAAAACTGAATTTGGTGATTCTCATTAAATTTTAAGTATTTTTACTTGTGAACGTTTCAGCTCTACCATATTTAACGGAGCAATGTCATTTGCCAGCATTTTTAAATCAAAAAAATTCTCAAAACAAAGCTATTTTACAATAAATGGATCTCCTGTTTTTTTCGCCGATCGGATTATTGAAAAAAATAATTCGGGAGTATAAATGGGACCACTTTTAAGCATTCGTTCCGTTCCCTCTCAATTAAGGAATGCACAGAGTCTCCTTTGTTTTGTGTATGGCTAACCATGCCAATTTCAATGAAAATCCTGTAGAAAAATTACTCCTGTGTTTATGAGAAAAACCCTGTTTTATCGTGTAATCATACTGTTTTATTCCCATTTGAATAAACTTGAAAAATTCTATTGATCGACGCACGGTCGAGTGTTTGCTTCCATGAATAAGACGTGAACGTGGACGTACGAAAAATTGCAAGACTAAGATCAACTTGAACATGTCGTACATCGCCTTATAGATATCATTGAATAAAAAACGAAGCCGGACACGCTGTGATTCGAAAAAGAAGTATTCTGTTCAAACTCAAGGTGGTATTGATCGAACTGAAGACAAATTAGATAACGAAACCATAGACAAAGGCATGGAGGGTCCACTTCAGCAACCTACACCCGCGACCCACTTAATGGATAAGCGGGCCATAGAAAATGTATGAATTAAAATATTTATCATTTATTTCATATTTAATTAATAGTTCCTATTCTATTCTTACATTTCGAAGAAAAAAATGCACTCCAATGAAAAAGAGTTCCTGTATACAATTTATTATGCCGGCAGAAATCATTCCGTGTGCGGTGGCCATTGTGTATTATTTCTAAAAATTTATAATTTTTATCAACAATTTCGTCTCATTTTGAGTTATTGAGATCTATTGAGAGTTTCCATCGACAAAATTATCTTCAACAACGACACATTGTCTTATAATATAAACGGCTGACTTCTAAACAGCCAGTCTTTTTTACAAAAATAACGTCATAAGAAGAAATACTTCAGTTGACGAAAGTATTTTTTTCATCAAGAACGTCACATGTTGCAGTATATGGAGTTTGATTCAAGTTAAATATTTCAACAAATCAGTCACAACACGAAATAATGCACTTTATATGAAATTTATCTACATTACAAATATCATAACATTTTAACGAATAATGTCACAACACAAAATATGCCAGTTTTTTAGAAAAGCAAACCAACTAACACACGATGACGACTGTAGCAAACTGAGATATGTCGCTCTTATGAGTAAAAAATGTTAGGATATATGAAATGAAATAACGGCATATTCTCTTCTAACGCGGAAGGTATACAGGATATTAATACGAAACTTTTACACAATAATGAAGCATCATAAAACGAATATTTCTGCATCATTAACTCAAAAATCGCGTTTTTTGAGTTATGACAGTCTTCTAGTAAATGAGCGATATCTGCTTGCAGTTTGGGCCCCTAATGCATTAACTGGTTAAGAGGCCTCTACCCATAAATCGAGCAAAAGTGCGAAAAATGGCATTTCGTTTCCTTCCTAGAGAAGTAAATACTGAAGCGATTGAAATGATGTAGGATGCATTTGAAAGAACAGAATATGTCCTTGGAATCCAATGAAGCTTGTTTGTAAGCGATATCTCGTTTTTCTTTTATTGAAAGAATTCGCAGCTGTGTTTGGGAAAATTGGCATAAAACCGACTTTTTGTTTGCCGACGAATGATATGATAGAGTTCGAAACAGTCTAAGATAACTAGTCCATCTAAAAGGTAATATGCAAAACACCAATTAAGAAGAAGAAAAATTTTAAAATTGCATCCTGGTTTTTAAAAACAAGTGTTTGAAAACAAACAATTATTTGAAATAATGAACAACGTTTTTCCTGTATATATTGATTTATATTTGATGCAATTTTTACTCAAAACAACAAAGCATCATACCAGCTATCGGATACAAACAAAAAAATTATGTATTTACATGTATTTTGTTGCAAAATACTGAGTTTAAATGTTATATATTTTTCAAGAAAAAAAACCCTGTATGTGTCACATTCTCAGAAAAAAGTTCCAAGTTTCTCATTTAGATGGCGGTAATTCTGTCGTCTGAATTGAATAGCCAATCAGAATGACTCCCAAGCTATAAGGCAGGAGTTCCCTAACTGTGCGTCGCGACGCCCTGGGGCGTCGTGGCGGTATCCTAAGGGCGTCGCAAGACGGTACGTACAGGCCGCTTGCACGCGACGTTCCATAAACTTTGAGCTCGCTTTAAAATTCAATTTCTTTAATTTTTTGGACAAAGGAAGAGTTCAATATATGTACGTAGCATTTCATTTCTCTTTACGAATGAGTGAGGTCGAAGCGAAATCTAAATCCCCATTATAGCCGCATCCAATTCGAAGCTAAAACGCATTTGTGTTTCCCGCTTTATCCAGGCAGACTTGATCTCTTTAAAAACAAAAAAAAAAAATAACTTAAACGGCTCTAATTTTCGCAATAATTTTTATTGAATGAAAAACAAAGCAGCAAAAAAATAACATGACAAGATAAATTAAAGTAATAAAATTAAAAAAACGAGTAGCCGCATAGTTAAATAAGGATTGGGACGATTCGCTGTTGGCATCTGTCTCATCTGGAGTTTTTATTTTTCAGTTAATGATTCCAAATCCAGCATGCGGCGGTTCGTGGAAGAGAACCCGAGGCAGTCAATTCCTCGCCGTGCACAAGAAGTCGAATTTTGCATCAGTACTTGGGCCGACACCCGTACAAGATCCAACTGATGCAGAAGATCAAAGTTAATGACGAACAACGCCGTTTGTTCGCTGACAGGCGCTTCGGAGCCCAAATTTGGCCAAGAAATCATCTTTAGCGACGAGGCGCATTTTTGGATGAATGGCTATGTCAACAAGCAAAATTGCGATATATGGGACGACGCCATTTCAACATCGACCCGTCCTTATTGAAAAACCCTTTAATGAATTTTCGTAAGATCAGCTTCTATTCACATATCTTTTAGAAGGGCGTCGCAAAAATCGTACAACCTGTATAGGGAGTCGCAGTATGAAAAAGTTTGGGAACCCCTGCTATAAGGGATAAATGTGTAGTTTATTGTCAACTGCATAGAGGCGTGTTATAAATGAAACAGGTTTGGCGTGAAGTCTGAAGTGTGATCTAAATGGATAATAAAGGATGCGTGTGTTGACATGTGTGTAAGCAGGTGGGGATTCTTTATTCAAAGTGATTTTTGCTTCATGGAGATTCCAAGTAATTTTTGCTTCTTGAATAAAAATATGAAAATGAGAGAGGGGTCGACAGAAGCACTTTTCAATATGTTGCTTCATTTAATAAATTCATTTTGAAAATATATTTATTTGTTTAAACAAAATTGCTTAGACTTCATAACAAAATTTATAAATTAATTTAAACGATGAATGTACTCAGATTTTTAGAAATTCTATATATTTCATTGCTAAAAGTTGTAGCAAATTTGTATCTTGAAAAGTGCTTGCCTGTCACACCGTGATCAGGTGTAAAGCAGATAATGGTTTGGTTTGGTTGGTAGGAAAAGAGACGAAACGGAGGCGGTGAAATGGTGGGTTAGGCTGAAAGGAATATTATTGAAGGCAAATTTAGCAGCATTGCGCTGTTGCCAATTTCAACGAAAGATTATGTAATTATTGTTTGCGCTGTTGCCGTTGTCTTAGTTTTTATGAGTTATGGTAGGGTAGGTGTTTGGTTTTTCGTACGATGAGAGAAGAGGGGGACAGAGGAAAGGAGTTGCAATATTATGAACATCGCCCGGAGAAGTAGGAAAAGATACACCAGGTTTGTGAGGGGGATGATGCAAGGGGTGTGCAATTGAGGCTCAGTTGGGAAAGAATTGTAAGTTCTGCTAAAGGGAATACTATAGAAACAAAGTTATAGGTACATATATGTATGTAAGTACATTATGTAGGTACTTTATACATTCACTGGACAATATGCAGGATCCTATATAGGTATGTACGTATTGAGGGTTTGTGGACTTGTGGGAGATCGATTGTTGTAAGAGTTTGAGGGTTTAGTTAGTACAATATATGTATGTATGTACATATGTACCTATATGGGATCGATGTGTGTGATATTAATTGCAACACATTACCTACCCCCCTAGTGCATTTACAACCAACCTCACATGCCTTTATCCCACATCCCCTTTATACCCTTAGAATCTCCAAACTACCCTTACAAAACAAATCCATATGAGTCAAACAAATACAAAATATCTACCTATTGTCATGATTGTATCCGATCTGCAATTTTATATTCCTTCTCTTCACGTTGTTATCCCCCATCCACATCTCTCTTGCCAAGCTAAAAGTACCCAACCACGCATACCATCGATATATGCGAAAAATACCTACCCCATCGTTTTTTTAATGTTCTTTTGCATATTCAGTGTCATTATTATGCAATCAATGGAGAATGGATTCTTTGTCGATGATAACCTACATTTCCCTCTCACTCCAACATTCATTTGAATGCAATTCTCAGCAACCAAAACAAAACATCCCCTCACACACGATCAATAAATTCATATGCAATACTATATGGTTTCCCACCTAAGCTCCGCCTCCTGAATTGGTTTTAAAAGTGAAATGGATGACGAAAAGTGGTTTTTCACCATGATTAGAGCTTCGCAAATCAAAAATAGATGGCGCTTTGAGTTCCACTTTATGTTCTACAATATGTCTAGAGGCCTCTTAAGAGGAGGCGGAGCTTAGGTGGGAAACCATATACATATAATGCTTGGTATGAATTTATTGATCGTATGGGGGATGTTTGGTTTTGGTTGCTGAGAATTGCATTCAAATGAATGTTAGAGTGAGAGGGAAATGTAGGTTCATCATCGACAAAGAATCCATTCTTCATTGATTGCATAATAATGGCTTTCAATGTTCAAGGGAAAATTAAATCAACGATGGGGTAGGTATTTTTCACATATATGTATATTGATGGTGTGCGTGGTTGGGTACTTTTAGCTTGGCAAGGGAGATGAGGACCGGGGATAGTAACGTGAAGAGAAGGTATACAAATTGCAGATCGGATACATGACAAGGTACCTAGATATTTTGTATTTCTTTGACTCGTGGATTTTTTGGTAAGGGTAGTTTTATAATTCTAAGGGTATAAAGGGGATGTGGGATAGAGGCATGTGAGGTTGTAAATGCACATATTGGGCTAGGTAATGGGTAGGAATTAAAATCACACACATCGATCCCATATACATATGTATGTATCTAAATCTACATACCTACATACATAATTATATTGTGTACTAACAAAACCCTCAAGCTCTTACAACAATCGAGCTCCCACAAATCAACAAACCCCCAATACATATATATATTGGATCCTGTATATTGTCCAGTGAATGTTACATACCTATCTATATATAGTTATATGTATATTACCTTTGCTTTCTATAGTATGTATGTATGTATTCCCTTTAGCAGAACTCACAATTCCTTCCCAACTGAGTCCCAATTGAACACCTCTTGCTTCATCCCCCCTCAAAATGCTGGTGTATCTTTTGCTACTTGTTCTGGCGATGTTCATTCCAATTCTTTTCCTCTGTCCCCCTCTTCATACGAAAAACCAAACACCTACCCTACCATAACTCATAAAAGGTAAGACAACGGCAACTGCGCAAACAAAAATTGCATAATCTTTCGTTGTAAATGGCAACAGCGCAATGCTGCTAAATTTGCCTTCAATAATATCCCTTTCAGCCAACCCACCATTTCACCGCCTCCGTTTCGTCTCTTTTCCTACCAACCCAAACCAAACCATATTATCTGCTTTACACCTGATCACGGTGTGAACGGCAAGCACTTTTCAAGATACAACTTTTAGCAAGGAAATATATAGAATTTCTAAAAATATAAGATCATTCACAGTTTAAATTATTTGGTAATTTTAGTTTTAAAGTTTAAGCGATTTTGTTTCAACAAATAAATGTATTTTTAATAAGAATTTATTAAAAAAAGCAACATCTTGAAAAGTGCTTCTGTAGACCCCTCTCTCATTTTCATTTTTGTTCAAGAAGCAAAAATTACATTGAATCCCCATAAAACAAAAATCACTTCTAATAAAGAATCCCCATCCCCACCTGCTTACACACATCCTTGATTCCATTTAGATCACACTTCAGACTTCACGCCAAACCTGTTTCATTTATAACACGCCTCTTTGCAGTTGTCAATAAACTACACATTTATCCCTTATAGCTTGGGAGTCATTCTGATTGGCTATTCAATTCAGACGACAGAACTACCGCCATCTAAATGAGAAACTTGGAACTTTTTTCTGAGAATGTGACACATACATGGTATTTTTCTTGAAAAATATATAATATTTAAACTCAGTATTTTGCAACAAAATACATGTAAATACGTAATTTTTTTGTTTGTATCCGATAGCTGGTATGATGCTTTGTTGTTTTGAGTAAAAATTGCATCAAATATAAATCAATATATACAGGAAAAACGTTGTTCATTATTTCAAATAATTGTTTGTTTTTAAACACTTGTTTTTAAAAACCAGGATGCAATTTTAAAAATTTTCTTCTTCTTAATTGGTGTTTTGCATATTACCTTTTAGATAAACTAGTTATCTTAGACTGTTTCGAACTCTATCATATCATTCGTCGGCAAACAAAAAGTCGGTTTTATGCCAATTTTCCCAAACACAGCTGCGAATTCTTTCAATAAAAGAAAAACGAGATATCGATTACAAACAAGCTTCATTGGATTCCAAGGACATATTCTGTTCTTTCAAATGAATCCTACATCATTTCAATCGCTTCAGTATTTACTTCTCTAGGAAGGAAACGAAATGCCATTTTTCGCACTTTTGCTCGATTTATGGGTAGAGGCCTCTTAAGGCTTACCGCTGTTGAAGTCTTAGCGGAGAAGTTGAATACTACGCGTAATTTCGTGGTAGTACTTTCTGGTTTGTGAATTGCATGATGAGGAACATAATAAGTTTCGTGCACTGACTTGTAATTTGTAGTTGCTTCAACCATATGTCCTAATTCCAAAAATTCCTCCATGAATTTTACGTAGTCGGTTTTTAAACGTGTGTCTTTGCCGAATCTGGTTTCCAGCTGACGTAATACTGCCAACGCTCTACTTTTAGACTAGCCTAGCTGGTTGGTTTGCGCAGCTTCCTTGTCGAATGGTATTTTAACAACATATCTATCATCGTCGCCTCGGAAATGTGTTTTCCGGTAATGCTCTTCACATTCTTGATCACATGGTTTCAAGTAGTTTTTTTCTTGAAACTTCCTCTAACTCCCAAAATTTTTCCAGTTGTTCGTTAATTGAAGTTTGTAGTAGTTTGTAGTAATTTTCTGGTTGGGGATGTTTTTTGCAAAAGTTCGCCCCGAGATAAGCCAACCCAATTTTGATAGTTGAGCTATTGGAGAATTTTCGTCACCTTTTATCAATCCATTCAAAATGATATCACCATAGATGTATGCACCAATTATCATGTCAATTGAACCGGGTGTGTTAAATGAAGGATCAGCCAACACGATTTTGCTGAATGGATCAGTGTTTATGTTCTGGGCAGACGAGGCTGGTAGCAGTCTAGTCAATTTAGGTAGTACAAGAGCTTACAATTTAAATGTTGAAGGAAATGTCGGTATTATTGTCATTTCCACTCTACTGCGAGCTGTTCCTGCATCCGTAGCCCCTAGTCCACTCACATCGACTGATACTTTTTGTTTTCTTAATTTTAGTGTTTGAACAACTTCTTCCGTAATGAGTGTAGCTTGAGACCCTGGGTCGATGAGCGCCCTCAGCTGAATAATGTGTCCACATGCATTGCTTGCTTTTAGAATTGCGGTAGCAAGCAACACATTTTGATTTTGAGAACCATGGTTGATTTGAATTTGTGAGTTGTTTGCTCTCTCGAGATGTAATAACGAGTGGTGTCTCCTGTTGCCGTATTTACATGTTTTTGTGCTTCTACATGGATTTTGTTTCTCATGTTGTAAACAGTTGATACAGAGATTGGCTTGTTTAGCTTTATCGAAACGCTCCTTCGGAGTCCAATTTATAAAACTTTGGCATGTATAAATGTTGTGTTCCCCCTTGCAGATGGGGCAGGTGTTAGGCTTTGATGATACATGAAAGTTACGTACATTTTGCTTGCAGTCTTCCCCGCTTTTTGGTGATCGTCTAACAGGTGCTAGTACATCTAGTGCTTGGTATCTTCTTTCCAAGAAGTCATACAACGTTTGAAGTGACGGCATCTTGTTTGGTTGCTGAAGTCCTTGCTCAAAGAGGTTTCGACTCTCTTGATCCAACATCTTAGTGCTTAGGTGTACAATTATTGGACCCCAAGAAGTTGTATCGACTCCCATGTTCGTGAGTTCCCTTTTATAGAGACACTTGTTTACCATTTTTCTAATATCTTCGTATTGCTTTATAGCAACGTATTCTTGATGGTCATCGCTGATTAATGTTTCGGACATGAATTGTTTATGTAGTTCCGTAAGGTTTTGCCACTGTCCAATGAGGATCCTTTGTTGATACTCATGTATTTCCTTTGAGTAGTTGGCCAGTGTCTGCTCGAAGTCTTCAATGTTATACTTGATTGCTGCCATTTTGATTTTGAGTTTTCTGAGGCGTTGGTTTTGCTGAGTCCTATCATTTGCACTTGCTCCAGATGAAGTTGCGATAGGCTTAGGTGGAACGATTTTTAGTTGGCCTTCTGCTTCCTTTGATGGTTCCTGTTGTTCGGTCTGGCTAGCCTCAAGACTATGCAAATTAAGTTTGAGAGTCTCATACATATTTTGCACTATTTTGTAAGTATTTCTCTCCATGTATGGCGTATCAGCCTTAACGACGTCTTTGATCTGTTGATGATTTCCATCAAACTCCGTCCATTTGTCTTCTATTAGTTTCAGGCGTTCCGCTATATACGCCCTTGTCTTTCTGACTGAAGAGTCCTTCCCAATGTTGGTCTTGAGACTCTCCAGCTCTTGGTATAACGTTCTTTGTCTCGCGACAATGACGTATATGGTGGTTTCTTCCATATCGGTTTGTTATAATTATTTAAATTTGGTTTCACTTTCACTATATTCACTACCAGTGTTAGTCGCCCTGGTAACGCGTTGTTATCCTAACTTGGATGGTTAGCGATTGTTGATTATGGTACCAGTGTTGAATGTTGATCGCCCTGGTAACGCGGTTGTGCTTTAACGCGATTCGATTATCGAACAAGTGTTAGTCGCCCTGGGAACGCGAATTTAAAGATTGTCTAATATTTGGTGCTGATCGTTTCAAACTCGAAGGACTATGAAAAGTTGAGGAACTTAAAATTCGTAATTGACCCCTTACCTCTGGTGGGGGGAAGTCAACATAAATAATGAGTACACTCGGTGAAGTTTCTAGAATAACTCGCAGTCTTTATTTTTCAAACTATCTTATATACTAAAATAATGCTTATCTTACAATTTAATTTACAATTAGAATTTCCCAGACGGTTCATTTTGCATGAATAGTATACGGAATATAATACTCATGCTTCGAATGCGAATGACATGGCGTGTGCGTTGCAGCATGTTATTTGATAATATCATACTGCAGCGTGTGTAGTAATTGATAATGACAATTAAATAATATTATTGTTGTGCTGTCACAACAACCACCATCGACACGTTCATAGTTTATTTTGCACAAAGTTTGAGAACTTTCGGTACCTTTCAGAAGCTCACATACAAATAAGCACTAGACGTCATCGTAATTGTCATAATCTTGCTCATTTATTTTGTTCCTAATTGATGATTTATAATGTCGGATAGAGATTTTAAATGTTACGTCGAAACGATATCGTCATGCGATTGATTATTGACCACTTTTTTATGTTAAATATAGCAACTTTTTTTTTAAATACATATTCTTACTTTTGTTATAATTACTATTTAATAAAAAAAAAAGAAGACAGAAGATTATTTTATTTTCCTCAATCGCTTACAAGTTATTTTTATACCCGGTACCACACTGTGGTGAGGGTATATTCACTTTGTCATTCCATTTGTAACGCCCATAAGGAGGCGTTGTAGGTATGACAAACTATATATATTATTGATCAGCATCACTTTCTTAGTCGATCTAGCGATGTCCGTCTGTCTGTCCGTCTGTCTGTCTGTCCGCACGATTACGGCCGTAATTTAAGAGCTATCGACTTGAAATTTGGTACGTAAGCTTTTATCCACCAGACTGAGGCTAAGTTCGAAGATGAGCAAGATCGGATGAAAACTACTACTACCTCCCATACAAAAATATCAGATTTATATAGCTTTTTATGTTAAAAATTAAATTTAAATAGCTACAGTAAAGATAGCAAGTTTAAACTTTGCACGTATTGTTTTAATAATATTTAAAATTTTTTGACAAAAAAGGAGCTTGATCGAATAAAAACTACCCATACCTCCCATACAAATATATAATTTTTTTATACTAAAATATTTTTTTATTTTACAATAATATAGTACCGGGTATTTGAGCTTCGGCATAGTCGAAGATAATTGTCTTACTGGTTTAAAGATCATATCGATCTTTCATAAAAAAATTCATAAAAAATATAAAAAATTATTAAGTAAACATTTTGAGAAAAAGGCATTTTAAGTGAAAAATTGTAACAACTAATTGCTGTGCTTAATACTTGTATGCGCTAATAAATTGTCTTTTCAAAATGTACAAAACTATTTTTTTTGCTATAATAGTTTAGAAGTTACAGCGTTTTAAGTGGTAACACCTCCAAAATAGAGGTCACCTACTTTAATGGCCTATAACGGGAAATAGGATGAAAATAGACCCCCTGCCATACAATTTTTTGTTCGTCAGAACTTCAGGAATCTTCCCTTAAAGGATTATACTTTTTAACTGACGCACAATGCTTAAGGCATTATGCAGTCAGAACCGACCGAGACTGTGCTGGGTACCAGGACACTGCGGTATAGATGGAAATGAGCAAGCTTATGAGCTTGCGAGGAGAGGCGGGCAATTGTTAAATGGAGGAGATGTGGATATTGAACCACCTAATTGCATCATAAAAAGCGATATTAGGAATAAAATAAATAAGGGAGCCGACCGGAGGTGGGCGGGCCTCACCGGTCACGCAGTATCTAAGGCACTTTGGTCGCAATACGACCGTAAAAGATCTAGGGAAATCCTCAAACTAGTCAGGGAACAGCTCAGGACGACACTGATCGGTATATTATCAGGGCACTGTCTTCTTAGAAATCATGCCAAAAGGCTCGGGCTGGCTGACTCGGACACTTGCAGATTCTGCAATGACCTGCAAGCCTTAGAGGACATAACACATATACTGAGCGAATGTGAGGCAACATGTCGCAGTAGAAGGAAATTTCTGGGCAGGTACTTCTTCCAACATTTAGAGGAGATAGACAATATCAACTATAAGGGGCTATTTGGTTTTTGCAGGGAAATTGGATTGTTGGAAATTCCATTGTAGGTCACTGCAATTGGTTCCCCCTAGGGATCGCGATAGGCCCTTATGGTGCCTAGTGCCATATGGGACATCTCTCTCATACTCCTTTTTAACCGAACTTAACCTAACAGGGAAACCCTGTATATATGTAGTATTCTTTCTGATATTTCCACTGTCAAAGTCGTGGTTTCCTTTTTTTAAGAGCTTTTTAATAACGTTAATAACGTTTAGAAAATACCGAATTTGAATTAAAAACAATTAAATTGAGTTCCCATTCCCATCAATTGGAGTATATTTTATTCTGAATTCTACCATCTACTTTCTTGGCCCGAAAGGACATATATTTGTTATCGAGCACCGAGCAAGGTAACATTCTTTGACATTATTGAAGGTGGGTCAGTTCGTTTGTTCAAGCAGGTCGAATAAAATAAATAATTCTGAGCATTTCATTTGTTATCGCCCTGCCTTTGTTCGGATAAGGTAGCAGATCGTCCGTGCAGCAGTGCAGATACTGTAAGCTCCTAATCGCTAAAGTGCATTCTCTGCTTTGTTTAAAATTCGAGAAAATGCAATAAAATGGCCTTCAGACAACTGAATTTGCTGCCAGGAGGTAAAATCTGAGTGCTCCAGTGCCAGTGGAGTGTTTTCTAGTTCGACGAAATAAGATTTTTTTAAACAAAATTTACGCTTTGCTTTTGTGAGAGCTCAAACCCCCTCTATGGGGGATAATTTAAATTCCTATAAAATTGGGACAAGAAATGTTAACGGCATAAAAAAGCATAATGTGGCAGTTTATAATATACATTTGCAATAAGTAGGGATGCAAGACGTCCCGCTATGAGGCCTTTGTCCCGCAAGTGCCCCGCAATGAAAATTGTCCCGCACTGAAAATTTGTCCCGTAAAATGTCCTGCCTTTCAGTTTCAACTTGTTGCCTTATTATTACTTAATTGTTGTATATGAATCGTTAGTTTCTACTGTGCCTTTTGTAGAATTAATGTTTGTTTATATAAAAATGGCTTAGTCAATACAAAGGCTGGTAAAATAATATCTTAATATAAAATCTTCATATAAAATATTTATTATTATTTATATTAAGTTATCTTCCTTTTTGAATTTTTACTTTTTAAACATGAACCTTATAATCCGAAAACTAAATACGTTGTAAGCATTTGCTTAGAAAAAGTTACATACACTCCGCGCCACACCAGTGCTCCCAATCCAAGCATGCTATAGACTTAATTTTTATACCCGGTACCACACTGTGGTGAGGGTATATTCACTTTGTCATTCCATTTGTAACGCCCATAAGGAGGCGTTGTAGGTATGACAAACTATATATATTATTGATCAGCATCACTTTCTTAGTCGATCTAGCGATGTCCGTCTGTCTGTCCGTCTGTCCGTCTGTCCGTCTGTCTGTCCGCACGATTACGGCCGTAATTTAAGAGCTATCGTCTTGAAATTTGGTATGTAAGCTTTTATCCACCAAGCTGAGGCTAAGTTCGAAGATGAGCAAGATCGGATGAAAACTACTACTACCTCCCATACAAAAATATCAGATTTATATAGCTTTTTATGTTAAAAATTAAATTTAAATAGCTACAGTAAAGATAGCAAGTTTAAACTTTGCACATATTGTTTTAATAATATTTAAAAATTTTTGACAAAAAATGAGCTTGGTCGAATAAAAAGTACCCATACCTCCCATACAAATATATAATTTTTTAATACTAAAATATTTTTTTTATTTTACAATAATATAGTACCGGGTATTTGAGCTTCGGCATAGTCGAAGATAATTGTCTTACTGGTTTTTTATTAAAGTTCATTAATGTTGCTATTTGACCAGAAGGAAGTATTAACAAAAAATTATTAACTAAAAAGCGACAAAATGTGGGGTCCTAATTTTGCGCCACATGAATAGAACCTTAAACGAAAAATAAAAATTTTAGAAAATTCTACTTCTTCTTAACACAAACATTACTTAAATTTAGGGTAATTGGAGTAGGTATTTTAGATTTAAAAAATTTGTTGAATAATATCTTTAGCTACGATGATGAGATATGATGAGATTCTTTCCGGAGATTATAGAAAACACGAAGTCACATGTGCGCTATAAAAACGCTTGCCCTTGTATGCTTAGCATTCGATATAACACAACGCATAGTTGTGAGACTTGCTTTGATACCATATTTTTCCTGGGGTCTCATCGCGTAAGCCTAAAACGATCGAACGACGTCGTCTCGACGATGCAACTACTTCGTGTAAGATCCAAAAAACGATGATCGTCGAAACGATTGAACGATCATCGTTTCTTGTTGCTTCACGTAAACCATTTAACTGTCATGTAGCGTCGTCGAAACGATTCGATTGAACGATGGCTATTTGGCAATCGTTCCATCGTTTTTGGTATATTTTGATTCCATTTAGGGTTTTTAAAAGCAAAACAAAAATGTTAAAGAATATTATTTCAATCAAATCTTTCATAATTTCGACAAATAGTACACTCCATTCTGCATTAGTGTGGTGAAATGTGAAAATATAGAAAAAATATCCATTTCCTTCATTTTAGTTAATCGAAATAGGTACACTAGAAAGTTCACATCACACCCTTGTTATGTTCTCTTTGGAGTACACAATCATAGAATTGCATTCATTAAATGGTTTTTGAAAAATGCATTCACCAATTTTCTCTTATTTTACAACCCCTAATCAATAAAATTTTTCCTGCACCGAAAAATGTTTACCTACACATACATTTTGACATAAAAGACAACAACACACACAAATTATATACCCTTTTTATTGGTTTCAAGTTGTCACAGTTTGTTTACAGCGAAAACGATGGACGATTCGATTGAACGACGCGATTGTGTTGTTACATGAAGCTAACATAAAACGACGTCGTTTTGTTCAATCGTCGAGACGATGATCGTCTGAAAAGTTACGCGATGAGACCCCTGATTTTTGCCAAAGAGTCGTGAGAATTTGACATTTTTCCTAATATAAGTCGCCTTTCCGCATTAGTAAGCACACTATGTACTTATGTAGTGTATGCGGCCTTTCATGATTTTATCCATAGTTAGACTCGTTGTCTAAAAATATGGAAATAACGTGTCGGCTCCTCTCGATTTTCTTAGATAATTTGGCAATAAATAGGCGAGCGTCCTTTATTTTATTTTATTTTTAATTAAATAGTCGAAATTAACAAAAAAAAAATCGATCAAATAAAAATATGAGTCCACGTGCCAAAGATAACGGACAAACTAAACGCATCTTCTATTCAAATGGCGCAAAAATGTTGCCTACATTTCAGCGAATGCTAAAATAAAGTGGAAAACAACATATAACGGCTCTTTTCCAGACCTTGCAATTTGTCACAGAGAAAGAAGAAGAGCTACCCAAAAACAACGTTCAAAAATAACCATTATTTTATATATAAGATATTATAAGAAATTGTAAAGATAGTGTACACTAGTTGCGTTTTTATGAAACCTCCCCAGCCAGTGGTTGCCAGTAGTTGCCAGTAGTTGACAGTTGGGGCACATTTCACATGCTAATTAAAACAACAACCTGCTGGCAACAACTCTTGATTTCCTCCCCAGCTGGCTAAATTCAATTCACAATGAACAAACAGGTGGCGCTGAAAGCAACAAGTGGCTTGGAATTTCTGTACAATTAGCTTAAATCATATGGCATTCTTATCTCATGCAGACAACATTCCAGAGAAAAATCTCAGAATATAGCAAATATTTCTACCAAATGCATAATTGTATACTAAAACTCGGCTGGCTGGCTTCATCTTGCTGGCAATTGTCCAAATGAACGGCTGGCTGGCGAGGTTTCATAAAAACGCACCTACTGTACAGGGTGTTCTGTTCAAGTGGCAAGGAGAGACACTAGTTGCGTTTTTATGAAACCTCCCCAGCCAGTGGTTGCCAGTAGTTGCCAGTAGTTGCTAGTTGAGGCACATTTCACATGCTAATTAAAACAACAACCTGCTGGCAACTACTGGCAACAACTCTTGATTTCCTCCCCAGTTGGAGAGCGGCTGGCTGGCAGCTGGCTAAATTCAATTCACAATGAACAAACAGGTGGCGCTGAAAGCAACAAGTGGCTTAGAATTTCCGTACAATTTGCTTAAATCATATGGCGTTCTTATCTCATGCACACAACATTCCAGAGAAAAATGTTAGAATTTATCAAATATTTCTACCAAATGCATAATTTTATACTAAAACTCGGCTGGCTGGCTTCATCTTGCTGGCAATTGTCCAAATGAACGGCTGGCTGGCGAGGTTTCATAAAAACGCACCTACTATAGTACTATCACTTCGCATTTATGCACTAGCGCCACCAACCACTTCCAAGACCAACTACTCACATCGAACATGGTAGTTGTCTTTGATTATTTGAAACGAAATTATTCTTTTCTTATTCGTCTCATTGACAACATGCAGATGAAAGAGAAAGAACCATTACTATCTCTGTTGTCTTTTATTCTCCACCGATTGCATAATGGTTGTGGTGGAAGTGGAATAAACAAAGGAAAATAAAGTGAATGATCGGGTACTTTTCGCATATACCTATACTCGTATGTAGTTAGTAGTGGTGGTGTGTAGGTTAGGCGAAGTGTACTTTTAGCGTGACGAGTGTGATGAATGAGTGATGAGATGACGATTGGAATTGTTGTTTTGTAGGAAAATATGAAATCGCAGATTCTTTACAATATTTTGTATTTCTTCGATATATGGGCAGCAGTGATGGTGTCATGGTGTGGCTCTTGGACTTAGGTGTCAAGGGTAGGTTATGATGATTTGAAAGTTATGGGGTGGGTGAGCATGTGAAGTGCATGGTAGGATTGGTAGGTGTACTAGTGGGGAAGTTTGGTTGGATCTTAGGAAATAAAATGACGTACCTAGAACGATCCCATTTTTCAATTTTCTCATAATGTAGGTATGTAGTATTTGAAAGATATTGTTTTAGGTCCAAATTTATATCTATTAATTATGATATATATTAAGATGATAGTTAGATAATTAGTTAGAGTGGCTCTCGGTGAGAGAAACACTTAGTCGGCCGCTTGTGCATATCACTGCGATTTAGGGAGCCTTTCCTTTACTCGCTACTCATGTAAACCATTTGCTAGTTTGCTACCGGTTATAAAACTAAGAATGTTAGCAGCGCTGGTATTACCTAGACTAGATCACAGAGATCATTGAGAAAATAGTTTCTTAAGTGGTCCTTTCTCAGATTGGCCAGTGCAGGGCAACTGCAAAGAAAGTGAGTGACGGACTCGTCCTCCTCTTCATCTCTGCAGCTTCTGCATCAGAAGTCGTTGTATGTCAGACCGAGCCTTTGCGGCGTATCTGCCTAATATGCAGTGCCCGGAGAGGACATTAACGACTTTCGAGATCCTGGATCTTTTAAGTCGAAGAAAAAGCTCTTTTGATATTTTTGTTTCCAGAGCTGGCCAGGTGAGCCTAGCAGTATCCTAAATGTTTTCATCTGAACCCTGCTCTGCGTGCTGCGTCCGCGTTAATTATTTGTTTAGCGTAGGAAAGTGATACATACCTACACGTTGTGCAGACTTATATGTATCTACTATCCAAGCCAGAGGAGCCTAGCCTTGCTAGGTTGCGCTGTGCAGCTATCTAGTTAAGAGATACGCCGCTGTCATCTACCGCCTTAGATCTTATTTCGGTGGATATAAGGGATTTGATTGCAGCTTGGCTATCAATATTTATGACGATATCTCTTTGAGATATCGAATTAATGACCAGCCACGCTGTAGCATGACGAATAGCAGTTTTGCACTGCAGTTTTTCGAAAGACAGAAGGAGAGGCCCAGTTTCAGGTCTTCTGAAAAGACCCCGGCGCCAACTCCCTCTAGTGTCTTGGAACCGTTTATAAATATTGATGGTGATTTGTTGTGTAGGACATTTTGTGAATCCCATTGATTCCTGTCCGGGATTTCATGGGTGAAGCCTTTTTCGAAGTTGATTTTCGTAGGCAGTTAATCGGTAGTACCTAATAGGCAAGGGGATCGTCTGTAGAAAGTTCGCAGTGCTACGCTAAGTGCTATTGCAGCAATCAACCTACTCATCCCTATAAATTTGAAATTTGGATTATAGTATGGAGGAAATTAACGAATATTTAGAAACTTGTTACGAAATTAAGTAAGCTGGTGTTTGTTTTAAATATCTAAGTCATCAACGCACAGCCCATAACGGAAAATCTAAGCCCGTTTCCTAACAACTGATCAACGATCACACCAAAGTGAGGGAAAATAAAAATCAAAAATGTCTTTAACATAGCCGCACTAAACCAATCATTTGGTAATTCTTCTGGTAGACGGCCTTCGGCCAAACCATTTAAAGACTTTAGTCAAACTTTAAAGTTGATGTAAATTGTATTTATTTTTGAAGTCAATAAAATAAATAAATAATTATCAAAAAATAATTATCATTTGGTAATTCCTATAAGGGAGAATAGACAATTATGTCAAACATTAGGTATACTAAATAGCTGGTTCGGGATTTCTTACAATTATACCCTCTACGTCCTTAAATAGGGTTATTGAGCGAACTCAAGAAAAGCGAATTGTTCAGATTTATCTCCAGACCAGATTATGGCAGCATTATGTGGGTAACCCCAAATAACGCAAGCAGGGCTGCTAGTAATACTATATGAAAATCAAACTTAGAACTTCTTCTAAATACATACATGAAATACATACTTTTATATTTATGCGGAATAAATCCCGTGAATATGTATGCATTTATCTACTCTTCAGATTGAATTCGCTAGTTGTTTTATCGAAATGATTATTTATATTTTTGTCTTCAGCAAAATGCATGTCAATTTTCCAAATTTTAAAAAACTTTTGCTCCCATGACTGTCGAAGAAAAGCGTTTGAAATTTCTTTTTTTCTTTTGCATTGTCTAATTTGCCCAAACTTCACAGCAACTTCAAAGACTGCTTGGAAATTTGAGCTCAATCGGTTCGTTGACTTTCGAGTTTTGCGATCATTGGTGGTTTAATTCCCATACAAAATGGAAATTCAGTTTTTTTTCGATTTGTAGGCTTTTCATTTGGGATTTACCGAATTTTCTTTTATGCCAAACCCTGAATCAAGACGAACAAAAGAAAAAAAATAACTATCCAAATGTCTAGCTTCTAGACTTTTTTCGACTTTTGCGAATAACAATTGATTTTTATATAAAGATAAATGTAGTAGATATAATAGTTAGCAGCTCGTTGTACTTATACAGACATAAAATGTTTCTACATTATATACCTACTCCATAAAGTAGACACATATAATATTTTTGAATCAATTAAAAAAAGAATCACTTAAATCGATGCATATTTGACAAAAATATAGGCATAATAGTGAGAGTCTACATTATTTTATGCCCAATCCTCAAATCTTCTGCAATGACAGAAAGGAAGCCAAATTCAGTTTTTATTCAATTTGTCTCTCCCAACTGATCACCCCTTGCATCGTCCCCCTCTCATAATACACAAATCCTACACCATCGCACCATCGTATTCTACATCTACACAGTGATGCCATTCTGACCGGATTCCGGTCATATCTGACCGGAATCTGTTTACTCTGACCGGAGAAAATTTTGAAATCCGGCCTAACCGTTTTTTGACCGGAACGAAAAATGTTTTTAACCGGAAAACCCTTTTTTGACCGGAAAAATAAAATTTCCCTACTGACTATAAATAAAGATAGATTTCTATAATTTGAATATAACTTTGCCATACATTACGAACATGCTCCCAAGTTCAAACAAATTCTGCTCAGGGAGCAGGATAATAAATTATCTTATAGGCTAATTTTTTGACGTTTTCTTTTGCTAGAATTTTGAAGAGGAAATTAAATATTGAATTTCAATTAATTAAAGTGTGAAATTCGATAAATCTCAGATTGGTGAACTACTCTTTTCAAGTGTCAGAAAATTATTCGAGAATAATTACTTAGCCCAATTGACACACGGCCTTAGTACATGGCCTGCCTGGCCATACACGTCCTCCCATGACTTTCATTTCCATTAACAATTTGGCTACACACAAAAACCAGGCGTCATTGCAATGAAATAAAATTTGGCTGGTAAAAGAATAGTGAAATTGAAAACACAAACAATTTCTATGGTTAAGCCGAAGCGGACGCCCGTTTTTGACGTCCTCACTCTATCAACGCAAATATCAAATAAAGATTTGTATCGAAAGCACAATGGTGCGAAAAAGAACGTGCCAGAATTATTTCTGAAAGTAGATTTTCTATGCTATATACCTTTCTCCTTTACTCACTCAAAATCTACCTGTGTCATATAAAATGAAAAATTAGTTTCAGTAAATTTTAAACAAACGAAATAGAAAACAAGTTCACAAACTCAAGATTCACATATTATAAAAACGTTTTCTAAACATAACATAACATAAAAAGTCATAAATTGTAGGTAGGTATAGGTATTTTCTCTTTTTGACCGGATTTCAGGTCAAAAGTTCTCATTTTAACTTTTGACCGGAATTTTTGACCGGATTTAGAAAATAAAAATCCGGTCATCCGGTCATATTTGACCGGATTGACTTTTTTTCAGTGGCAACACTGCATCTACACCATGCTATTGATTTATCTTGGTCATAATATTGCATCTCCTTTCCTTCGTTCCTCTCTTCTATAAGAAAACAAAACCAAATGCAGTTCCCTACCCTGTTACATCACATCACATCAGAAATAATTGTGTACTGCCGAATGGGAAAGGCGATATGAATGAAGAAAGCGAAGAGGCAGACCAGTTTGACTTTGGTTTTCTCTATACACATTTCCCCAATGCTCGGAGTTGGCAGTGTACAAACTAAATCAACTGACGCGCCACCTGGATCGTCGAAGACGCGTAATTCAATGCGACGGGATGATAGTACTATAGTGTCATGCCTCGTTCACAATGTGGGCGTGATAACTAGACGAGAGCGAGGCGAGAATCGCTCTCGCCTCGTTCTCGCTTTAAGCTCGTCCGGCAATTCACAATGAAACGTGGTACGTCGGCGAGTTTTTCTGACAACGAATAGAGGGACCACTGAAACTACAAAACCATATTGCCACTTCGATTTTTTTTACAAAACAGAGCTGCACTTTTATTGCTTTTTTAGCACAATTGCATGCAGTTTGAATATTCTAAAAACAACCAATTCGCAGTTTTCAGGCGTCGCTATCATCAGTCGCTATAACTATCAGTAAAATGCAACCGAAAAAAATTCGGTTGCTTTTTTTGAGCACTTAAACTTAATGACTGAACTCAATCTTGGTTTTAAAATGTTGCTTATGAATTATAAAGTTAGTTAAAAAATATTAAGCAATTGTTGTCTAAGGTTGAAAACTCACCGGATAAAGCAAAACGTGTTTTTTTGTTTCGTGATACAAGAGCACATTGTTTCTTATGAGGCAACACACACCAAAGCAAATGAAACAAAACAGATGTTTTTGTTTTTAAGTGTTTCGGTGGTGGTTGTCGAAAATACATGCCATTGTATACAAGCATAACACACACCGAATGCAACAAAACTGTTTCGAACCAGCGTCGTTGACGATAATTGCCTACTTTCTTAGAGCGCAACACACACCAAAGAAAACAAAACATAAAAACCAAAGCAAAACAGAAAAACATGTTTCGTTGCCGATAGTTAACCTGTTGTTTTTGCGAAACAAAATTTACATGTCGTTGTTTTTAAAATGTAAATAAGATTTGCACAACTTCATTGTCTGAGTCCGACCAACACTAAAAGCAAGTCGTAAATTCCACACCAAACGAAACAAGAAAACAAAACGTTTTGTTTTGCTACAATCTGTTTCGCTTGGTGTGTGTTCAAATAAAAAAATTTGTTTTTTCGAATCAAAAACGTGTTGAATCTAATCTACATTTTCTAGAAAATAAATTTATTAATTTTTTCGTACATACAACTTTTTCTGTTGAACTTCTTAGTCAATTCCAGAACAGGTTCCAATGAATTCCTATGAAAAGCTTACAGTTTTACATCCTAATAAATCATAAATAAATTGTAACGGCAGCCTTTAAATGACTTTTATGGTTAAGTGTAGTATGTCGATTTAAGTTATGTCCGTCACCGGTCATCTGTCAGCAAGTTTGTTTTTATGGGTATCACTGTGCCGTTTTAGTGTCTGTCATCGAGCAGAAATAGCCCAATTGGAAGTTACCCAAGTTCAGAACCATTTGAGAGAAGTAGAACCTACTCTCATTTACATGATGTATTTTAGCAAAAGGAGAGGAAGATAAATAATTTAAATACTTGTCAGTGGCTAAATCGGATGATGGATAAACGGGCCTTCCGATTCATATGCGATGTTGCGGGATTTTTTTTTTTGTCGGCAACGATCTCGAGCAAATTGCAATAGTTCATTAACGAAGCAACACCAGCAAATCTTGGTCGGTAGTGTGGAAGTGCGTGACTTTAAATTCAAGTGTGAAGTCAATAAACCAAACCAAATATATAGTCCAGTAGAGATTTGTTTGGATAATTTAACTTTAATTTATATATCCTTAAGGTGAGTGAATCTTGTCGATATGTTCGTTTGGGAAGTGATTGTGAAATTAGGTTTTTCTTTTACATGTAGTGTATCTAGGCGACCACCGACTGTACATGTGCAGGTCGTGGTCGCCATCCTAAAAAGGTACCCAGGGAACATCATTGGTATTAAGAGGCCTCTACCCATAAATCGAGCAAAAGTGCGAAAAATGGCATTTCGTTTCCTTCCTAGAGAAGTAAATACTGAAGCGATTGAAATGATGTAGGATGCATTTGAAAGAACAGAATATGTCCTTGGAATCCAATGAAGCTTGTTTGTAAGCGATATCTCGTTTTTCTTTTAATTAAAGAATTCGTAGCTGTGTTTGGGAAAATTGGCATAAAACCGACTTTTTGTTTGCCAACGAATGATATGATAGAGTTCGAAACAGTCTAAGATAACTAGTCTATCTAAAAGGTAATATGCAAAACACCAATTAAGAAGAAAAAAATCGTATAATTGCACCATGGTTTTTAAAAAACAAGTGTTTGAAAACAAACAATTATTTGAAATAATGAACAACGTTTTTCCTGTATATATTGATTTATATTTGATGCAATTTTTACTCAAAACATAAAGTATCATACCAGCTATTGCATAGAAACAAAAAATTATTTATTTACATGTATTTTGTTGCAAAATACTGAGTTTAAATTTTATATATTTTTCAAGAAAAATACACTGTATGTGTCATAGTTGCTGCACATTCTCAGAAAAAAGTTCCAAGTTTCTCATTTAGATGGCGGTAGTTCTGTCGTCTGAATATAATAGCCAATCAGAATTACTCCCAAGCTATAAGGGATAAATGTGTAGTTTATTGTCAGCTGCATAGAGGCGTGTTATAAATGAAACAGGTTTGGCGTGAAGTCTGAAGTGTGATCTAAATGGAATCAAGGATGCGTGCGTTGATATGTGTGTAAGAAGGTGGGGATTCTTTATTCAAAGTGATTTTTGCTTGGATTGGATTCAAGTAATTTTTGCTTCTTGAATAAAAATATGAAAATGAGAGAGGGGTCGACAGAAGCACTTTTCAATATGTTGCTTCATTTAATAAATTCTTTTTGAAAATATATTTATTTGTTTAAACAAAATTGCTTAAACTTTATAACAAAAATTATAAATTAATTTAAACGATGCATGTACTCAGATTTTCAGAAATTCTATGTATTTCATTGCTAAAAATTGTAATAAATTTGTATCTTGAAAAGTGCTTGTCGGTCACACCGTGATCAGGTGTAAAGCAGATAATGGTTTGGGTTGGAAGGAAAAGAGACGAAACGGAGGCGGTGAAATGGTGGGTTAGGCTGAAAGGAATATTATTGAAGGCAAATTTAGCAGCATTGCGCTGTTGCCATTTACAACGAAAGATTATGTAATTATTTTTTGCGCTGTTGCCGTTGTCTTTTATGCGTTATGGTAGGGAAGGTGTTTGGTTTTTCGTATGAAGAGGGGGACAGAGGAAAGGAGTTGCAATATTATGAACATCGCCAGAAGTAAGAAAAGATACAGCTGGATTGTGAGGGGGATGGTGCAAGGGGTGTGCAATTGAGGCTCAGTTGGGAAAGAATTGTAAGTTCTGCTAAAGGGAATACTATAGAAACAAAGTTATAGGTACATATATGTACATATGTACATTTTCTGGACAATATGCAGGATCCTATATATGTACCTATTGGGGGTTTGTTGACTTGTGGGAGATCGATTGTTGTAAGAGTTTG
This sequence comes from Cheilosia scutellata, assembly GCA_955612985.1. Classification (NCBI taxonomy): domain Eukaryota; kingdom Metazoa; phylum Arthropoda; class Insecta; order Diptera; family Syrphidae; genus Cheilosia; species Cheilosia scutellata. The sequence goes on along the minus strand of OY015312.1, from coordinate 78,687,810 downwards.
AGGGTTTAGTTAGTACAATATATGTATGGATGTACATATGTACCTATATGGGATCGATGTGTGTGATATTAATTGCAACCCAATACCTACCCCCCTAGTGCATTTACAACCAACCTCACATGCCTTTATCCCACATCCCCTTTATACCCTTAGAATCTCCAAACTACCCTTACCAAACAAATCCATGAGTCAAACAAATACAAAATATCTACCTATTGTCATGATTGTATCCGATCTGCAATTTCATATTCCTTCTCTTTACGTTCTTATCCCCCATCCATATCTCCCTTGCCGAGCTAAAAGTACCCAACCACGCATACCATCGATATATACGAAAAATACCTACCCCATCGTTTTTTTAATGTTCCTTTGCATATTCAGTGTCATTATTATGCAATCAATGGAGAATGGATTCTTTGTCGATGATAACCTACATTTCCCTCTCACTCCAACATTCATTTGAATGCAATTCTCAGCAACCAAAACAAAACATCCCCTCACACACGATCAATAAATTCATATACAAGTATTATATGGTATCCCACCTAAGGTCCGCCTCCTGAATTGATTTCAAAAGTGAAATGGATGACGAAAAGTGGTTTCACACCATGATAAGAGCTACGCAAATCAAAAATAGATGGCGCTTTGAGTTCCACTTTATGTTCTACAATATGGATAGAAGCCTCTTAAGAGGCCTCTTAAGAAGCCTCTTAAGAAGCCTCTTAAGAGGCCTCTATCCATATTGTAGAACATAAAGTGGAACTCAAAGCGCCATCTATTTTTGATTTGCGAAGCTCTAATCATGGTGAAAAACCACTTTTCGTCATCCATTTCACTTTTAAAATCAATTCAGGAGGCGGACCTTCGGTGGGATATCATATACATATAATGCTTGGTATGAATTTATGGGGGATGTTTGGTTTTGGTTGCTGAGAATTGCATTCAAATGAATGTTAGAGTGAGAGGGAAATGTAGGTTCATCATCGACAAAGAATCCATTCTTCATTGATTGCATAATAATTGCTTTCAATGTGCAAGGGAAAATTAAATCAATGATGGGGTAGGTATTTTTCACATATGTATATATTGATGGTATGCGTGGTTGGGTACTTTTAGCTTGGCAAGGGAGATGTGGACGGGGGATAACAACGTGAAGAGAAGGAATATACCTATAAAATTGCAGATCGGATACATGACAAGGTAGATATTTTGTATATCTTTGATTCATGGATTTTTTGGTAAGGGTAGTTTTATGATTCTAAGGGTATAAAGGGGATGTGGGATAGAGGTGAGGTTGTAAAGGCACTAGTGGGCTAGGTAATGGGTAGGAATTAAAATCACACACATCGATCCCATATACATATGTATCTTAATCTACATGCATACATAATTAAATTGTACCTCAAACTCTTACAACAATCGAGCTCCCACAAATCAACAAACACCCAATACATATATTTATTGGATCCTGTATATTGTCCAGTGAATGTACATACCTATCTATATATAGTTATATGTATATTAACTTTGCTTTCTATAGCAGAACTCACAATTCCTTCCCAACTGAGTCCCAATTGAACACCTCTTGCTTCATTCCCCCTCAAAATGCTGGTGTATCTTTTGCTACTTGTTCTGGCGATGTTCATTCCAATTCTTTTCCTCTGACCCCCTCTTCATACGAAAAACCAAACACCTACCCTACCATAACTCATAAAAGGTAAGACAACGGCAACTGCGCAAACAAAAATTGCATAATCTTTCGTTGTAAATGGCAACAGCGCAATGCTGCTAAATTTGCCTTCAATAATATTCCTTTCAGACAACCCACCATTTCACCGCCTCCGTTTCGTCTCTTTTCCTACCAACCCAAACCAATCCATTATCTGCTTTACACCTGATCACGGTGTCACCGACAAGCACTTTTCAAGATACAAATTTGTTACAATTTTTAGCAATGAAATATATAGAATTTCTGAAAATCTGAGTACATTCATCGTTTAAATTAATTTATAATTTTTGTTATAAAGTTTAAGCAATTTTGTTTAAACAAATAAATATATTTTCAAAAAGAATTTATTAAATATAGACGTATTGAAAAGTGCTTCTGTCGACCCCTCTCTCATTTTCATATTTTTATTCAAGAAGCAAAAATTACTTGGAATCCCCATGAAGCAAAAATCACTTTGAATAAAGAATCCCCATCTGCTTACACACATATCAACACACGCATCCTTGATTATCCATTGAGATCACACTTCAGACTTCACGCCAAACCTGTTTCATTTATAACACGCCTCTATGCAGCTGACAATAAGCTACACATTTATCCCTTATAGCTTGGGAGTCATTCTGATTGGCTATTCAATTCAGACGACAGAACTACCGCCATCTAAATGAGAAACTTGGAACTTTTTTCTGAGAATGTGACACATACATGGTATTTTTTTTGAAAAATATATAAAATTTAAACTCAGTATTTTGCAACAAAATACATGTAAATACATACATAATTTGTTTGTTTGTATCCGATAACTGGTATGATCTTTGTTGTTTTGAGTAAAAATTGCATCAAATATTAATCAATATATACAGGAAAAACGTTGTTCATTATTTCAAATAATTGTTTGTTTTCAAACACTTGTTTTTAAAAACCAGGATGCAATTTTAAAATTTTTCTTCTTCTTAATTGGTGTTTTGCATATTACCTTTTAGATGGACTAGTTATCTTAGACTGTTTCGAACTCTATCATATCATTCGTCGGCAAACAAAAAGTCGGTTTTATGCCAATTTTCCCAAACACAGCTGCGAATTCTTTCAATAAAAGAAAAACGAGATATCGATTACAAACAAGCTTCATTGGATTCCAAGGACATATTCTGTTCTTTCAAATGAATCCTACATCATTTCAATCGCTTCAGTATTTACTTCTCTAGGAAGGAAACGAAATGCCATTTTTCGCACTTTTGCTCGATTTATGGGTAGAGGCCTCTTAAAAGTGCGAAAAATGGCATTTCGTATCAAACGTAGAGAAGTCAATACTGAAGCGATTGAAATGATATTGGATGCATTGGAAAGAACAGAATATGTCCTTTGAAAGCTTCGAAGCTGTTTTTTAAAGCGACATCTCGTTTTTCTTTTATTGGAAGAATTCCCAGCTGTGTTTGCGAAAATTAGCATAAAACCGATTTTTTTGGATGAACGAATGACTATGACAATGTTCGAAAAAGTCTGAGATAACTAGTTTATCTAAAAGGTAATATGCAAAACGCAAATCTGTTCGAAATAAATCTTTAAATTTCATCCTGATTTTAAAAATACAAGTGTTTGAAAACATACAATTTTTTGAAATAATGGAGAACGTTTTTCTTGTATATATTGATTTATATTTGATGCAATTTTTACTCAAAACAATAAAGTATCATACCAGCTATCGGATGCAAAAAAAATAATTATGTATTTACATGTATTTTGTTGCAAAATACTGAGTTTAAATTTTATATATTTTTCAAGAAAAATACCATGTATGTGTCACATTCTCAGGTAAAAGTTCCAAGTTTCTCATTTAGATGGCGGTAGTTCTGTCGTCTGAATTGAATAGCCAATCAGAATGACTCCCAAGCTATAAGGGATAAATGTGTAGTTTATTGTCAACTGCATAGAGGCGTGTTATAAATGAAACCGGTTTGGCGTGAAGTCTGAAGTGTGATCTAAATGGATAATCAAGGATGCGTGTGTTGATATGTGTGTAAGCAGGTGGGGATTCTTTATTCAAAGTGATTTTTGCTTGGATTGGATTCAAGTAATTTTTGCTTCTTGAATAAAAATATGAAAATGAGAGAGGGGTCGACAGAAGCACTTTTCAATATGTTGCTTCATTTAATAAATTCTTTTTGAAAATATATTTTTTTGTTTAAACAAAATTGCTTAAACTTCATAACAAAATTTATAAATTAATTTAAACGATTAATGTTCTCAGATTTTTAGAAATTCTTTCCATTTCATTGCTAAAAGTAGTAGCAAATTTGTATCTTGAAAAGTGCTTGCCTGTCACACCGTGATTAGGTGTAAAGCAGATAATGGTTTGTTTGGGTTGGTAGGAAAAGAGACGAAACGGAGGCGGTGAAATGGTGGGTTGGCTAAAAGGGATATTATTGAAGGCAAATTTAGCAGCATTGCGCTGTTGCCATTTACAACGAAATATTATGCAATTTTGTTTGTTTGCGCTGTTGCCGTTGTCTTACCTTTTATGAGTTATGGTAGGGTAGGTGTTTGGTTTTTCGTATGATGAGAGAAGAGGGGGACAGAGGAAAGGAGTTGCAATATTATGAACATCGCCCGGAGAAGTAGGAAAAGATACACCAGGTTTGTGAGGGGGATGATGCAAGGGGTGTGCAATTGAGGCTCAGTTGGGAAAGAATTGTAGGTTCTGCTAAAGGGAATATTATAGAAACAAAGTTATAGGTACATATATGTATGTAAGTACATTATGTACTTTATACATTCACTGGACAATATGCAGGATCCTATATATGTACGTATTGAGGGTTTGTGGACTTGTGGGAGATCGATTGTTGTAAGAGTTTGAGGGTTTAGTTAGTACAATGTATGTATGTATGTACATATGTACCTATATGGGATCGATGTGTGTGATATTAATTGCAACCCATTACCTACCCCACTAATGCATTTACAACCAACCTCACATGCCATTATCCCACGTCCCCTTTATACCTACCCTTAGAATCTCCAAAACTACCCTTACAAAACAAATCCATATGAGTCAAACAAATACAAAATATCTACCTATTGTCATGATTGTATCCGATCTGCAATTTTATATTCCTTCTCTTCACGTTGTTATCCCCCATCCCCATCTCCCTTGCCAAGCTATAAGTACCCAACCACGCATACCATCGATATATGCGAAAAATACCTACCCCATCGTTTTTTTAATGTTCCTTTGCACTCAGTGTCATTATGTAATCAATGGAGAATGGATTCTTTGTCGATGATAACCTACATTTCCCTCTCACTCCAACATTCAATTGAATGCGATTCTCAGCACGAAAAGAAAACATCCCCTCACACACGATCAATAAATTCATACCAAGCATTATATGATATCACACCTAAGGTCCGCCTCCTGAATTGATTTCAAAAGTGAAATGGATGATGAAGTGGTTTCACACCATGATAAGAGCTTCGCAAATCAAAAATAGATGGCGCTTTGAGTTCCACTTTATGTTCTACAATACGTCTAGAGGCCTCTTAAGTCCAAGTGAAGACCCACGAAAACAAAAATAGTTGAGCGAGCGGAGCCCAAACCTAATGCCGCAAAATCGCTTTTGATTGCCTACCTACCGACTTGCGATGTCAACGTTATAAAATAAAAATTACATTCATCGATATACATAAAAATAGATTATTGGATAAGTGAAAGCATTATTTATAAAGTACATGCATAATCTACCTACCTATATCTTAATACATAAATGATTAAAAAGCGGCAAAATTTAAACTAAAGTCGTCCGTCTAAAAAGAAAACATATAAATGCACATATACACAAAAAAAAGGCAATTATGCATATTCAATCAAAGTCGCCTGAGAGTATGCAAGCTACTACATTTTGTCTTGGTCTATGTATACAAATTCATTTTATTTTCTCTGTTCGGCGTGACATGTTTAAAACTTTTTCATTGTTGTTAAATGCATATTTAATTTATAGTTCCTTTGTTTGTGATAAATTTAGTTTTCGAAAATTTGATTAGTTGCCGGGAGATTCGAAAATAGTCGATAAGATACCTATATTGAGCTCCATCTAGGTAGGAAACGGAAAGAAATCGGAAACCCGGGGTTGTGTCTCGAAAACCAGATTTAAGTTAGGCAAATATGTTTATCGATATACATATGTTTAATGTTGTTCTTCGTTTGTTAGTGTGGATAGGTTAATAAGTAGTTTAATTTTAATTCGAATTTAGATATTTATATATATATGAATAAATTGTGAGTCACGCCTCAGAATGAAGAATTTTACTTGTTTCATTCAAACGCATGATCGTTTGATGGCGCGGTAGGACTTTGACTTTCAGGGGGTGCGAAAGAAGTGATTCAAATGGTTTGAGCTGCTGACGACATCCGCATTTTGGGGAAATCCAAAAATATGGCCACCGGATTTCCAGGTGGGGAGGGAAATGGCCAGCGCTGAATTCCAGCAACAGCGCCCCTCGATGTGGTGAAGTTCCGTCCACTTTGGTGAAGGTAAGATGTAAGTACCTTGTCTTGGCATGATATGTGTTTTTGTGGTAGGTTTGCTCGAGTTGTGGGGACAAGAACCACCCCATTCCGGCGAGCAGAGCCGTGCTAAACAAGCATGCCGCGCTCCTCATACTCGGCACTATTTCCCTTTCTTTTCCAATCCCATCCTAAGGTCCCGTCCTCATCCTTACTTCCTGTCATTTTTCTGCTCCTAGCTCCCTCTATTCATTCACCCTATAGGCCTATTACAAAATAAATAAAATTACATCAAGGAGAAAATGACCCCCAATAACCTAGAAATCAAAAAGAAACACACTCAAAACATATATATTTTCGGGGCAATGTTTGTTTAAAGAAATACGAAATTCCCCTTTTAACCGTTATTCATTATTATGGGAAAATAAGTTCTAACATTATCGCTGACTTATTTAAAAATTTCTCAGAATAATCAAACCGTATCAAAATAATAACAAAAAAAACGATAAAAGTGCCGCCCTGTTTGCTTGAGAAAATACAAGTGGCAACCTTAAGTACATTTCTATGAAAATGGCGTCGCTTCCCACTCAGAGAGTAAATGTCATCGGTGTCTCGGGCGAGATTTTTCCATATTTCCGAAATGGTCGCGAGACGAGGCAACGAATCTCGCGCCATTGTGTATTGGCGCATGCATTTTCTTTGATTGGAAATTATTTGACAACTCGCGCTAGACTCGATCTCGCTCTCGTCTCGCTCTCTCGCTGTATTGTGAATCGGCCATCTATATACAATGCTTTTGATCATTGAATAACTACAAATAGAAACGGCACCGAAGCAAACATCCGCTACGCGGTCCATACGTGTCGCTGTGATCGCTTGTGCGGGTTTGTGAAATGGATCTGGGCATAATCTGGGATTGAACATTGGATAAAAACGAAAACAAGAACATGTATAATATCCCAACAAAAATATCCCTCTAAGGAATGCTGGATGGGTAATTTTTTGTTGTAAACCAGTTTGAGGTAGTGCCGTCAGTATAAAATTCTTTCTGAAATGACGTAACAGGGTAGGGAACTGGGCAGGGGTGATCAGTTGGGAAGGATAAATTGAATAATAATGAGCAGAGGTAATGAGTTTGGCTTTCTTGCTGACATTACACAAGATTTTAAGATACATACAATTGCGTTCACGAAAATAGTAGCGCTGCTCTACACAAAACATGAACAAAATGAAACGGTACTTTTTCCGTTGAACAATATAAGGATGCAAACTTTTAGTTTAGAATGCAGAGAAGAGAATACAAATTAGAAAATTCCGTTACTTTCGGTCAAAATTAATTTACTTTTGACTATTTTAGAGAGATGCACTACTATTTTCATGAACACAGCTGTATTATGCATAAATGTATGTTAGAGTCTCACTATTTTGCCTATATTTTTGCCAAATATGCATCGACTTAAGTGATTCTTTTTGTAATTAACTCAAAAATATTATATCTATCAATCCACCAAATCGATTGAGTTCAAATTTCCAGGCAATCTTAGGTATTGGCCCGAGAATGCTCCTGTGTAGATTGGTTAAAATTGTCCCAAAGGTTAAAAAAATCGCTATTCTGATAACGTTATATGCTGATAGACCAAAATATAGGTATCTGGGCAATAAAATTCCTAGGCACGAGCAATGCCTGCCGGGTACAGTAATTGTTAATCTTTCCAATAACCACTAATAATCATTTCGATAAAACCACTAGCGAATAGGTATACAATCCTGCGATTTGTGGACCCCGCCTGTTTTTTAGTCCCGAAAATATCGTTATTTATAACTACATATTACATAGATACATTCCTTAAAGTGCTAGGTTTAATTTCATATAGTAGCCACGTGATGGTCTTGCTTGCTTTATTTGGGGTTAACCGCCAGATGCCGTCCTTTCTGGTCTGGAGATAATTATGAGCAATTCGCATTCCTTGAGTTCGCTCAATAACCCTCTGTAAGGAGATAGAGGGTAATTGTAGGAAATTCCGAACCAGCTATTTAGTATACCTGGTATGATTGTTTTGTGCGCCAATGTTAAAGTCGTTAACAAATTCTCTTACATATCTTATTTCTATTCGATTTTCGTTTTTCCTCACTTTCGTGTGATCGTTGATCAGTGGTTAGAAAACAGACTTAGATTATCCGTTTTGGGCTGTGCGTTAATAATTAAGTTATTTTAAAATAAACACCAGACTACTTAATTTCGTATAGCAAGAATCTAATCTGAACTGCAATGTTTCTAAATATTCCTAAACAAATGAACTCGAACTGTCAGCGTACAAACCGCATAGGTACCTAATTTATGCACAGTTTGAAACAACTACTACATAACATATAGGTACAAACTAATCGTCTAGAATGCACCTACCTACCAACAAACACGCAGAAAGACAGACACAATTGCGAGACTCACTTTTTGAGCTCGAATATCATCTTAATATCATAATTAATAGATCCTACTCGCACATAAGCCACATAACATTATGCTGCGATTTACGCCCACCACCCCAGAGCAACAACAGAAAATGATTGGCTTAGTATTGATTTGCCGTTATTTTTCGTATATCTCTTGAATGAGTAATCCGATTACAATGAGATAATGGAACCTAAATGGTGCTCATTGTTAAGGCCTAAATCTTCCAAAAAGATCCATACCAATCGGGTTAGTAGTTCTTACGTGATAGTGGAACACACATTTCAAAATTTACAATTTTATTATATGCAGAGATTTTTCTACACCTACCATGCACCTCACATGCTAACCCACCCCATAACTTTCAAATCATTATAGCCCGCCCCTGACACCTAAGGCTGGGTTAGCCACCCACACCTTGACACCTAAGTCCAAAAGCCACCACAATGACACCACTGCTGCACATATATCGAAGAAATACAAAATATGTATTGTAAAGCATCCGATCTGTGATTTCATATATTCCCTTTCCACATTTTTATTTTCTTAAATATCAATTTAAATCATCATTACACTTGTCATGCTAAAAGTACCACACCCCACACACCACCACTATATGCGAAAAGTATCTAACCGATCTTTTATTTCATATATACCTTCTTTCCACACCACCACTAACTACCTATAAGCGAAAAATACATACCCGATCATTGATTTCATCATCCTTTGCATATTCCACTTCCACTCCACAACCAATTATGCAATCGGTGGAGAATAAAATACAACAAAAATAATTGTTGTTTCTCTTTCATTTGCATGTTGTCAATGAGACGAATAAAAAAAGAAGAAGGTTCATAGTCTGTCATGAAATAAATATTGGAATATTTTGGGAAATTAATTTTACTTAATGCACGAACCTAGAAAAACCTAGTTAATATTCAATGCTTTTGATATAGCATTGGGCAAATATTTATAAAGAAAGCCTCTTCTCTTTCTGCATTCATTATCGCCATCCCCATCGTGTCAGTATAAAATTATTTCTGATGTGATGTAACAGGGTAGGGAACTGCAACTGGTTTGGTTTTTCTTGTAGAAGAGGGGACAAAGGAAAGGAGATGCAATATTATGACAAAGAAGCACGGTGTATGATGGTGTATAGGATTTGTGCATTAGTAGAGGGGGGACGATGCAAGGGTGATCAGTTGGGAGAGACAAATTGAATAAAAACTGACTTTGGCTTGTTTTCTGTCATTGCAGAAGATTTTTAGATTGTGCATATAGGTATATTAGACTCTCACTATTTTGCTTATTTTTTGTCAAATATGCATCGATTTAAGTGATTTTTTTTAAATTGATTCGCAAATATTATATGTGTCTACTTTATAAATTATGTATCATAATGTAGAAGCATTTTATGTCGGTAGAACGAGCTGCTAACTACCTACATCTATCTTTAGGTATATAAAAATGAATTGTTGTGCCTTAGACTCGAGAAAGTCTAGAGGCTAGACCGATTTGGATGATTATTTTTTTTTGTTTTTTTTTTTGTATTGATTCAGGGTTTGGGAAAAAAGAAAATTCGGGAAAACCCAAATGAAAAGCCGAAATTGTGTGGGAATAATAGGTATACATAGCGTCACCTGAGAATTGGTTTGCTCCATACGCCAATTTCGCGTATTTATAGTTAGGTATCAAATCTAAGGTATTTTAGGGTGCTCTTTTCGAATCTGTTGCCATTTTGGCGCTAACGCTTACCAATCCGGAGATATCCAGCATCGACTATCCAGCATCCAACAAGTTTAATGGTTAGTGCATTTTATTTTGCTCCATTTGCCATTTTTTGGCGTATCTATGTATGGAGCAAATTTCCCATACGAAAATCCTTCATATTGAGTTTACTTTTATTTTGCTCTATTACCATTGCATGTGGACGTAGTTTTCCTTTAATTACTATTGTGGAAAGGATCAAACTATGCAACCAGTATGTAGAACCTTTTTCATGAATTCATTATGCATCGACCAAAAAAGAATATAGGTACCATTGCTTTGCAAATCTAACCAATTCCTGTACCGTTCTCCTCTTCCGCGGAAAAAGGGCAAACACTATTACTACTACACACTACTAACAGTCGATAAGGAATATTTCCAAAATTTGCTTAAATGTAAGACCATCTGACTACCTTATTACCTACTAGTCTAAAAAGAATAGCATACGTAATAAATATGAGACTGTAATATTTATGTTTGGTCACCCTGCAACAATAATCACTCATACTTCATATCATACATCATACTGAATTAAATTCTAAACAAATGTAAAATGCACTCAAAGAGCGCTCTATATAAATGAGAGAAAAATATATTTGAAATCAGAAGTCAGTTAAAAGTTGAATTAAACTATCGTTTTTATTTAAACTCGTTGTTTTAGTTGCTGAAACCATATTTCGTTGGTGGATTTCAGAGTATAGATTCGTTGACTTAAATTCGTAAAAACTATTACGAATCAATTTAAGTTAATTGATGTACTTCATACCTATGTATATAATAATATACAAAACGTATTTTACTAGTATGTTTTGTTTTAGAATAACAGTAGAACTGTTTACTTTAGTACACTTTTGTGATACTTCCTTTTTTGTTTTTGTTAATTAAATTTATTTTAAAAGAAGTCATTAATTTCACTCAAAATTGATACTTTTCCATACAAAGTTATTTTCAATAATTCAGTTAGAGTAAGTGTTGGTTTGCTCTACATCCAAATTATTTTGCTCCACGTGCATGAAAAAAAGTAAAACTTGAAACGAAACTGGATATGGAGCACAAAAATAAAAAATCTTCTTTTCGTATACGCTGTATAACTGCTAAACTATTACGCATGAAAGATCGGAAAGTTGTATTCTAGTTTGGAATACCCTAGGCCTAGGGAATAGATGCTATAAATTAAAAAAATTTCTATCGGGCAGTTTTGGAGAAAAAGATGCGCAAACCTTCTTTATCATTTTTCTCGAAACCGACTAAGTGGCGTATGGAGCAAACCAATTCCCAGGTGACGATAGGTACACCACCAGTGATCGTGTGATGGTAATACTTTAAATAATTTATCATAATATCCTTCATTATTACCCATTCTAATATCGAAATATACAAAACACACATACTTAGTTACCTAATTACATTTCACCATTGTATATAGACAATATAGTACTATCATCCCGTCGCATTGAATTACGCGTCTTCGACGATCCAGGTGGCGCGTCAGTTGATTTAGTTTGTACACTGCCAACTTCGAGCATTGGAGAAATGTGTTTAGAGAAACCCAAAAGAAACAAAATAAAGTCAAATTGGTATGCCTCTTCTCTTTCTTCATTCATATCGCCTTTCCCATTCCGCAGTACACAATTATTTCTGATGTGATGTAACAGGGACACTGCATTTGGTTTTGTTTTCTTATAGAAGGGAGGAACGAAGGAAAGGAGATGCAATGTTATGAGCAAGATAAATCAATAGCATGGTGTAGATGGAGAATACGATGGTGCGATGGTGTAGGATTTGTGTGTTATGAGAGGGGGACGATGCAAGGGGTGCTGATCAGTTGGGAGAGACAAATTGAATAAAAACTGAATTTGGCTTCCTTTCTGTCATTGCAGAAGATTTGAGGATTGGGCATAAAATAATGTAGACTCTCACTATTATGCCTATATTTTTGTCAAATATGCATCGATTTAAGTGATTCTTTTTTTAATTGATTCAAAAATATTATATGTGTCTACTTTATGGAGTAGGGTATATAATGTTTTTATGTCTGTACAACGAGCTGCTAACTATTGAATCTACTACATTTATATTATCTCTATATAAAAATCAATTGGTGGCCGAAAAATCGAAAAATAAAAACTGAATTTCCATTTTGTATGGGAATATAAGTACATCACCAATGATCGCACAACTCGAAAGCCACCGAACCGATTGAGCTCAAATTTCCAGGCAGTCTTTGAAGTTGGCCCAAAGCTAGGTATTTGCTAGGTATTGACATGCATTTTGCTGAAGACAAAAATATAATCATTTCGATAAAACACCTAGCGAATTCAATCTGAAGAGTAGATAAATGCATACATATTCACGGGATTTATTCCGCATAAAAATAAAAGTATGTACTGTAAACCTTTATTGTAGAGCGCCATCTATTGTTAGTGGCGTTAATTGGTTGGAGTGTTGCAGTATCGGCTGAACGCATCCAATGAGTGCAGAAGACTGCACCCAACTTCGGATATATAAAGAAAAAAGAAGAAGATGAAGAACTTCCGGCCTTCTGTCATTCTGTCAATTGTTTTTTACACACATGTGTTGGTTGTGATTTATTTAATAAAGAATTGTAATCTAGAAAAATCCTTCTTGTCGTGTAATTTATTATTGATAAAAACTCAGATGTGGGGTCAGAACATATCTGGCCTAATTAAGACGAAGTAATTTTTTTCTAAAAATAATTCAATCGTGAAGAAATGCCGAATTCAATGACGAAGCAGCAGCTGATGGAAGCACTCAGGGAAATTGGTGTAGAATTTCCTGACTCTGCTACTACGGCGCAATTAAAAAGGTTATACCACAGTGAGCTGAATAAAAGTGCTTCCATAGCAAGTGGTGACGAAGACGCTAACGACGATAATGCCGATATTGCCGACAATGCCGACAACTCTAAGAATGCCGAGAACGTTCGAGGTGAAGCTCTGGACGAAGAGCTAAGCGAGCTCCGAAAGCGACTTGAGGTGATGGAGCTTCGTAAGCGGATTAACGAGTTGGAAAAAGGTGCCGCCTCAGTCGCTCAACCAAGACCAGACTTCTGAGAAATCGAACATGCCATTCCGAAATTCGACGGTGACGATGTAAGCCACTCTGTGCAGCATTTTCTACGTGATTTCGAGGAGATAATGCAGACGATAAATGCCGATGACCGCTCCAAGTTGCTAAGTCTGCGACGGTCACTCGTCGGAACTGCCAAGGTGTTTCTGCAGTCAACTGCCGCACTCAGTTACATCGACCTAAAGTCAGCGCTCCTAAAGGAATTCGACATTGCAGTGTCTCGTCAAGATGTATAAAGGATGCTGAGCCGAAGGAAGTGGAAGAAACAAGAGGAGTCGCTGCATTGCTACACCCTAATCATGCAGGGAATTGCCAAACGTTCGGACATCAGCGAAACAGAGGTCATCGATTTCATCATAGATGGTATGGGTAGCGGAATATCCAACGTTAATTTGTTGCTGGGTGCTCGCACCATTGATGAATTAAAGCAACTTATCAATCGCTACCAACAAAAGTATCTTACTGAAAGTACTCTGGGTGTGCCGAGACGCAATTTAAATGCCGTGCCGACAAAACCTGCTGCCGTGGTGAAGCCGAATGCCGACAAAAATTCCGTTCTATGCTTCAATTGCTCACAGACGGGGCATATTAAACCATACTGTCCGTATCCATTGCGCCGAAATGGGTCATGTTTCCAATGCTGGGAAATGGGACATGACCACAGGACGTGCCCGAACCCGAAGAAGATGCTGTCTGCCGTTGCCGTTCCGAAAGCCGAAAAACAAGTTGCTGCCGTTTCTGGAAAAGTTGTGTATGACGAAGATGAAGATGAAATTGTTGGTGCCGTAAATTGGGTGAGTGTTGCTTTTGAAGTTGATTTGGCAAAAGGTGTAGAGTTCATGAAGTTTCCTTCTCTTTTTGATACGGGCAGTCCAACTAGTTTTATAAAGTCGTCATACATCCCGGTCGAGTTGCCGCGAACATTAAAGGCACTGAGACCTTCGTTCTATGGGGTATGTGGAAAAAAATTAATGTTTTGGGAGAAATACAATGTCATGTAAAATTTGCTAATAAAATAAAGACGATACAAATTAATGTTGTTCCAGACGAAACTATGACTCTGCCGATTATTTTTGGACGTAATTTTTTGTATGCTTTCAATATTCATCTGACTAAAGTAAAATGTAGATACACCAAGGAAAGGTTGGTTTCGTTAAACAGAAACAACAGATTTAATTTGCCAAATGAACTTCTTACAACTCTTAATAGATATATAGCCCTATTATGCCTATCAAATATCAATTATTTGATACTTGATAAGATCTATCAATTCATTGATCATTTGGTATTATGAGTATCAATTGATAAATTTTACCCCATTGTGAATACTTATCAAAATATCATTGAGAATGGGTTCTGTTTTGACGTTTGACGTTTCTGATTTGTAGTTGGTTTTTGTGTTATGGCTGAAGACTCGTTTTCGTTGAATAATGTTAGTTGTTTTTATTAAACAAAAGTCGCTTTTTTCGCAAATCAAAAGAACGACCAACAGTGTTGATTGTGCAATGCCAATATTGAAGTTATTACCAACGTTCAGTTGATAGTTTCCTTTTTGCAAATAATTTTAAAATCGCCGCTACACGTAGTTTAAGTACATTTGGGATGTCTACCGCTGACCTTTCGCTCTAAAGTCGATATTTTACATTAACAACGAGGATACACATTTTTTAATTTGATGCGCCCGAATATTTGATACGTATCAACGAGAAATTTGTGGTTGATAGAAAATTTGATGAATATCAAATTTTTTGATAACCGTAATACCAAATTTATCGATAAAACTATTCACAATAGATCTTAAATCTAATACAATTCACAATTCATCAAAAATGTTGATAGGTTGATAACCATAATACCGATTCATTCATTTTGTTGATACGTATCAATTATTATCAAATATCGTGTTGATATTTGATAGCCATAATAGGGCTGATAGCCTTATCAGAGATGATCAATTGTCATCAGTTTGTAATAATGAAGAATTAGATTAATCTGTTTCGGAGGTTGAGTCAATTGGAGTTAATCGCAAGTACTATACCGTGCCGGATATATTTAATATTAAGGTTGTTTCAGATGAAGTAGATTTAAATATTGATTATAAATTAGGAAAATCCTGCTGTGCCGAATTGAATGATTTAATTATGGATTCTTATGTTTTGCCGAAAGATATTGACGTGGAACCTTTAAATTATGAAATGAAAATTCATTTAAGTGACGATATTCCGTTTCACTGTGCCCCTAGAAGACTTTCTTACTTTGAAAGAACTGAGGTGCAATCAATAGTAAATCAGTTGGAAAAAGACGGTATTATTAGGCCAAGTAACTCGCCTTATGCTTCCGGTATTGTTCTAGTTAAGAAAAAGAGTGGAGAGATTCGAATGTGCGTGGACTATCGCGGTCTCAATAAGAAAACCATCCGAGATAATCAGCCGTTGCCGCCTATAGAAGATTGTGTAGAGTATCTTGAAGGAAAACAATATTTTACGCTTTTGGATTTAAAAAGCGGGTTTCACCAAGTTCGGGTTTCTGAGGAATATATTCCTCTTACTGCGTTTGTTACTCCAAGTGGTATGTGGGAGTATTTAAGAATGCCGTTTGGGCTGAAAAATTCTCCTGCCGTTTTCCAGCGATTTATTAATGTCATTTTCCGAGATTTGATTGATTCAGGTAAAATAGTTGCATATATGGATGATATATTGATCACCACTTCAGACTTTGAAGAACACAAAGTGTTGCTAAGAACCGTTTTGCGGCGTATTACTCAACGAAATCTTAAATTGAATCTTGCAAAGTGTCGGTTTGGTCATACGGAAATAGAGTATTTGGGATATAGCGTTTCTTCACATGGGATTGCGCCGAGTGATTCCCATATTGCCGCTATAAAGAGATATCCGTTGCCGACTAATCAGAAACAATTGCATTCTTGTATTGGGCTATTCTCTTACTTCAGACGATTTGTGCCGTCATTCTCCAGGATTGCAAAACCATTGCAAAATTTGTTAAAGAGGAATGCCGATTTTGATTTTGATAAGCAATGCTTTGATGCTTTTACGAACTGAAGCGCAGATTGGTCGAAGCACCAATTCTGGCTATTTATAGTCCTGTAAAAGAAACGGAATTGCATTGTGATGCTAGTTCAATTGGTTTCGGTGCCGTTTTGCTTCAAAGACAGGATGACAGGAAATTTCATCCTGTGTCTTACTTTTCTAAAACAACCTCCTCTGCGGAATCCAGGTATCATAGCTTTGAGTTGGAGACTCTCGCTATAATTTATGCTTTGAGACGATTCAGGGTATACCTGGAAGGAATACCTTTTAAAATAGTGACGGATTGTAGTTCTCTAACGATGACATTAGAGAAAAAACAAGTTAATCCTCGGATTGCCCCATGGGCCTTAGAACTTGAAAAGTATAACTACAAAATCCAGCATCGTAGTGGTATATCTATGGGACATGTCGATGCCCTAAGCAGGTGTCAAATTGCTGCGATTTGGGATGTTGATGATGTTGATTTTCAAATTCAAGTTGCACAAGGACGGGACGAAGTAATTAAGACCCTGCGGGATCGTATGGAGGTTGAAGAGGTCAAAGATTACGAAATGACGGACGGACTTGTATTTAAAGTCATGAGAAGTGGAAGTAAGACTTTATACGTGCCAGACGAAATGGAAGATAATGTCATACGTTTGATCCATGAGAAACTGGGTCACCTAGCGCTAGATAAATGTTATGACAAGATTGCTATGTACTACTGGTTTCCGGGTATGCGTCTGAAAATTGAAAGATTTATCCAAAATTGTATTAAGTGTATCATGTATGCTATTCCAGTTCGTTCTTGTGAGAAGAACCTATATAATATTCCGAAAAATCCGTTGCCGTTTGATACCGTTCATGTGGACCATTTTGGTCCGTTGCCGTCTATTAGTTCGAAAAGGAAGCATATTTTAGTGGTGATAGATGCCTTCACAAAATTTGTGAAGCTATATCCTACAAGATCGACGAGTACGATAGAAGTAATTGCCGCTTTGAATAAATACCTCAATTATTACAGCAGGCCAAGGCGAGTTGTGTCAGATAGAGGTACATGCTTCACCTCTTTTGAGTTCGAGGACTTTTTGCTAAAGCGAAATATTGGACATGTAAAGGTTGCCGTGGCCTCACCTCAGGCGAATGGGCAGGTCGAAAGGGTCAACCGAGTGATCAAAACTATGTTGGGAAAACTAAGTGAACCTGTAAATCATGCCGATTGGTCGAGTATGTTGCTAAGGGTGGAATATGCCATTAATAATTCTATTCATAGCACGACTAAGAATTCGCCCAGTATGCTGTTGTTTGGTATCAATCAGCGGGGAGAAGTCATAGACGAAATCACGGAGCATCTGGAGGAAAAGATGGCTCCGGATAACTGCCGTGATCTAAGTCAGATTCGGGCGAAGGCGTCAGGGAAAATTGATAGGTCTCAGGAATATAATTTAAGTTATTTTCTTAGGCACAGCAAGAAAGTTAAACATTATGCCGTCGGTGACTTTGTTGTTATGCGAAATATTGATGGAGTGTTGCAGTATCGGCTGAACGCATCCAATGAGTGCAGAAGACTGCACCCAACTTCGGATATATAAAGAAAAAAGAAGAAGATGAAGAACTTCCGGCCTTCTGTCATTCTGTCAATTGTTTTTTACACACATGTGTTGGTTGTGATTTATTTAATAAAGAATTGTAATCTAGAAAAATCCTTCTTGTCGTGTAATTTATTATTGATAAAAGTACTTATTTCATGTATGTATTTAGAAGAAGTTCTAAGTTTGATTTTCATATAGTATTACTAGCAGCCTTGCTTGCGTTATTTGGGGTTACCTGAATAATGCTGCCATCTCTGGTCTGGAGATAAATCTGAGCAATTCGCTTTTCTTGAGTTCGCTCAATAACCCTATATAAGGACGTAGAGGATATAATTGTAAGAAATCCCGAACCAGCTATTTAGTATACCTAATGTTTGACATAATTGTTTATTCTCCCTTATAGGAATTACCAAATGATTGGTTTAGTGCATATATGTTAAAGTTATTAACAAATTCTCTTACATATCTTATTCCCTTTGATTTTTATTTTCCCTCACTTTCGTGTGATCGTTGATCAGTTGTTAGAAAAAGGGGTTAGATTATCCGTTATGGGCTGTGCGTTGATGACTTAGTTATTTAAAACAAACACCAGTTTACTTAATTTCGTAACAAGTTTCTAAATATTCGTTAATTTCCTGCATACTATTTATAATCCATATTTCAAATTTATAGGGATGAGTAGGTTTATTGGTGCAATAGCATTCAGCGTAGCACAGCGAACTGCGTATAGCTCCTCGACTATCATCTTAATATGGTTATGGTGGTTTTCATCCCAAAAGTGGGAAAGACCTCCCAGAGACTCCCCAAGGACTTCAGACCAATTAGTCTGTCCTCTTTCTTCTGGAAACTCTCGAGAGGATCATCGACCTTCACATTAAATACACTGTTGACCGATCATTGATTTCAAGCCTTCAACATGCCAACCAAAAGGGAAAGTCAATCGAAACTGCTTTTCACATGATTGTTGGAACGATCGAGAGATCCCTTTCACTCAAGGAATGGATGTCTTTCTTGATATACAGGGGCCCTTTAACAATATTGAGACTCGATCGATTATTGAAGCCCTAGACAAGTTTAGAATCGGAGAATCAATCTGCCGCGTAATCACCCACATTCTTACAAAGAGGATGGTAAGGGCTGCATTTGCCAGCTGCGCTGTCGAAAAAGTTATGCACCGAGGCATTCCCAAGGTGGAGTGATATCTCCATTGTTATGCAATATAGTTCTTAACCCTAAATTCATAAACTATGTTCATTGTTACATCGTTAAAAAACATTACGTCTGTGAGACCCCTTACCTTTAAAGTTATCTTATGTACTCTCTATACAATTTTTTGCCAAAGCTCAATGGCACTCCACTCGAGTTCGTTAGCAGCGCTAAATATATGGGGCTGAAGCTGGACACTGGACAGAAAGCTTTTATGGAGAGCAAATATTGTCGAACGATAGGAAATCCCTAGTCGCTCAATACTCCTGTAAAAGGGCTATCGGCACTAGATGGGGTCCTTCAACCCAATATAATGCATCGGCTTTATACTGCGGTTATAAGACTGATTATTCAATACGGCATCGTTGTGTGGTGGGAACAAATGTTCCAATCTAAAGGTCTTACAGAAGGCTAAGCGCTTGGCATGCTTGGGCACCACGGCCGCACTAAGGACATCTCCAACCGCCGCTCCACAAACCATGCACAACATACTTCGTCAGTAAAGAATATTCCACAAACGTGGCAATTGGAGGGAGTTGGCGCCGGGGTCTTTTCAGAAGACCTGAAACTGGGCCTCTCCTTCTGTCTTCCGAAAAACTGCAGTGCAAAACTGCTATTCGTCAAGCTACAGCGTGGCTGGTGATTAATTCGATATCTCAAAGAGATATCGTCATAAATATTGATAGCCAAGCTGCAATCAAATCCCTTATATCCACCGAAATAAGATCTAAGGCGGTAGATGACTGCGGCGTATCTCTTAACTAGATAGCTGCACAGCGCAAGCAAGGCTAGGCTCCTCTGGCTTGGATAGTATAAGTCTGCACAACGTGTATGTATCACTTTCCTACGCTAAACAAATAATTCACGCGGACGCAGCAAGCAGAGCAGGGTTCAGATGGAAACATTCAGGATACTGCGATACTACTGGGCTCACCTGGCCAGCTTTGGAAACAAAAATATCAAAAGAGCTTCTTCTTCGACTTAAAAGATCCAGAATCTCGAAAGTCGTTAATGTTCTCTCCGGACACTGCATATTAGGCAGATACGCCGCAAAGGCTCGGTCTGACATACAACGACTTCTGATGCAGAAGCTGCAGAGATGAAGAGTAGGACGAGTCCGTCACTACTTTCTTTGCAGTTGCCGTGCACTGGCCAATCTGAGAAAGGACCACTTAAGAAACTATTTTCTCAATGTTCTCAGATTTACATGACTAACCAGTGAAGGAAAGGCTCCCTAAATCGCAGTGATATGCACAAGCGGCCGACTAACGGCCTAAGTGTTTCTCTCACCGAGAGCCACTCTAACTAATTAACTAACTATCGTCTAAATATATTTCATAATTAATAGATATAAATTTGGACTTTAAACAATATCTTTTTCATACTACATACCTACAGTATGAGAAAATTGAAAAATGGGATCTTTCTAGGTACGTGATTTTATTTACTAAGATTCAACCAAACTTCCCCACTAGTACACCTACTAATCCTACCATGCACTTCACATGCTCACCCACCCCATACCTTTCAAATCATCATAACCTACCCTTGACACCTAAATCCAAAAGCCACACCATGACACCATCACTGCTGCCCATAAATCGAACAAAATATTGTAAAGAATCTGTGATTTCATATTTTCCTACAAAACAACAATTCCAATCGTCATCTCATCACTCATTCATCACACTCGTTACGCTAAAAGTACACTTCGCCTAACCTACACACCACCACTACTAACAACATACGAGTATAGGTATATGCGAAAAGTACCCGATCATTCACTTTATTTTCCTTTGTGTATTCCACTTCCACCACAACCATTATGCAATCGGTGGAGAATAAAAGACAACAGAAATAATAATGGTTCTTTCTCTTTCATCTGCATGTTGTCAATGAGACGAATAAGAAAAGAATAATTTCGTTTCAAATAATCAAAGACAACTACCATGTTCGATGTGAGTAGTTGGTCTTGGAAGTGGTTGGTGGCGCTAGCGCATAAATGCGAAGTGATAGTACTATGGCATAGACTAAATAACTTATACAGATGTCTCACCGCCATACAAATCGATGCTTGCACTTCTTTGCGATCGTCAAACACGATTGTCTAACAAATATATGGTGGAAAACAAAACCCACCATACCTCATTCAAAAAGAAGGGTGGACTTGCTTTGCTATTGCCTTGCCGTTGCCAGTTGTATTATGATCGTATGCAGGAGTGGGTGCGTGCTGGAGTATGACATGGGGTAGGTATATTATTAGCTTTCGTCTTCGTAGGAGACCGGAGACGTATAGAAGAGGAAGAGGTTTGGTATTGGTTTCGGCTGGATACGTGTTGTTGCATTTTTCTAGATAGGCGAATGAGTATTTTGAGGAAGAAATTTACATGTTCTTGTGCATGGAAGTTGTTTCGTGTTGTTGTTTTCTATATTCCTATTTGCTTTATAGTGTCTCATGATTGTTGGGAAGAGGGGTGTGTGCCGTTTGGAGGTGTTCAGTTGTGTAATGCATGGTGTATGGGATTTTATTGTTGGGAAAAGGCACACAAAACGATTTGGGTTTGTGTGCCTTTTTCTTGACCTAAGCGAATGGGGATTTCGGTGATGAAACATTTTCTTCTGCACGGTCGATGATTTTTTGGTTGGCATCATTCGACCGTGTGGTTTTGGTATAACCATCGATTTTATGCACACACCCCATACAGTAGTCATAAACGACCACAAGTTGATCAGAGGCTGGTACGGAAACTAGCAAAGTGACTGTGTAATTGATTTAAAAATACATATGAATTTATATTGTGAATGTGACAAGGTAGTGCAGTGCTAGTCAAAACAGTTCGATTATTTTAAAGGGTGAGCAAATACGTTTTGTAAATGTATTGTAATGTAATGTAATGTTTGTAATGTAATGTAATTGTAATGTAATGTAATGATTGTAAAGATTTTAGGTAAATACAGCATTAGGGGTGGTATACCTAAGAAGAAACTTTTTTCTTTTTAGAAAAATGGCTTGGAGAGCTAAGTGCGTTATTATTTCCTGCAATGCAACTGCAGCAAAATTTGCAGATATAAAATTATTTAAAGTTCCAAACCGAGGTACTAAAAGGTATAGAGAATGGTTGGAACTGGTAGGAGAATCGCGTGTAAATATAGAAAATCATAAACGCCCTTTCATCTGTAGTCAACATTTTGAAGCAAAGTATTTTGGTAAAAAGAAATTAAAAGGAAAAGCGATTCCTACTTTATTTTTAGAAAAATCCGATATGTCTATGACAGATGAAATCGACGATGATGCAAATAGTGATCTTGTCTTTGACACTAATAAAGTAATAATATCTTACTCGAAACATAATCGAACAGAAAAAAACAATATGATGGATTTTAGCATTGAAGAACTTAATAAAGCTTCAGCGATTATGGAGCATACTGAAAATGAGTGTCACGATTTTGTATGCACGAATTGTATATCTAATATAAAAAAACAGCATTTGTATATAAAGAAAATTAATAAACTTACGAAAATGAATAATTTATTGCAACTAAGGGCTCGAAAAAATAACAAAGTAAGAAACAATTTTGTAAATCAAACACGCAGATTGAAACAAAATAATAAAAGGTTACGAGAGATTGAAAAACAGTCAATAGAAGAAAGAATCGACTTGTTGACAAGTGTAAATAATAATACAAAAACGTTTGCCAAGCTTATTCTTTCCCAAAGTAATCGGCAATTTACCGAGGATGAAAAATGGATATCGCAGTGCATATTTTTTCGTTCATCATCTGGATACAATTTTCTTCGAGATCAACTGAATTTGCACTTGCCACACCCTTCCTCACTTCACAGATGGATAAAACTTAAAAGTTTATCTCCTGGAATGAATAATGGTGTTTTAGAGGAAATAAAAAAAAGTATCTTAACATTTTCGCCAAAAGACAAAGAAGTTGTGTTAATATTTGATGAAATGAGTATACAGGCAAATTTAACTTATAACAAATATAAAGATCAAATTGATGGATTTGTTGATTACGGCAGAGATGAAAGATACAATACTTGTGCTAAATCTGTTTGCGTTTTTATGTTTCGCAGTATATGTGGAAGGTATAAACAAGTTCTGTATCATGTTGTTTGTCCAAGCAATATACCAACAGAAAAGCTTGAAATTGAATTGCGAAATTGCATAAACATATGTCATTATCTAGGACTAAATGTAAAAGCCATTTGTTGCGACCAAGGGCCTACAAATAGAAGTTTATTTAATAAGTTAAGCCTAAATGAGGAAACATTTTCCTTTATTTATAAAGATAAAACTATTTATGGAATGTACGATGTACCCCATTTAATTAAAAGTATAAGAAATAACTTTTTAAAATTTAATATACAAACTTTGGACGGAGTTATAAGTTGGAAGATAATTGCGTTTATTTACAACATTGAAAAAAATAATTCGACAAAAATATGCCCGCAATTAACTTCCGCACATATTGATCCTACCAATTTTCAAAAAATGAATGTTAAATTGGCGGCACAAGTGTTGAGCAGATCTGTTGCTTGTGGAATCGAAGCGCTGATTAAACTAAACAAATTTCCTGAAAATATAAAAGAGTTTGCGAAACCGACTGCAGAATTTTTAAAAAAAATTAATAAAATGTTTGATATTTTAAATGGAAAACCAGCTCTAATTAGAAATGATACAAATATAAAGTATTTAGAAAATATGCAAGACTACATCAAATCATTGGAACCAATTAATGCAAAAAAAAAACCTTTCTGTTTCAAAGGTTTGATAATGACTATTAAAAGCATACTTGGTATAAGGAAGGAATTATTTGCTGATCACGAATCATTGAAATATATATATGCCAACAAATTTAATCAAGACCCTCTGGAAAATCTTTTTGGAAAAATAAGGGCTCGAAATATAAATAAAATCAACCCGAGTACTTCTGAATTTGGTAACTTGCTAGCTAAAATAATGGCTTTAAAATTTTTATTTAAGTCAACATTTTCAAACTGTGAGGAAGATGATTCCGAATATCTTGAACTAGATTGGAAAGCAGTTTTGGAAAATGAAAACGAAAACTATATAGTCATTACTCAAGAGGAAGCACAAACTGAGTCTGAGTATAAATTCGACGTAGCTGAGGATTTTCAAAACCACGCGGAAAGTACAACACTTGATGATGATATAATTTGCGTTAAAATACCAGAAATTAATGATATAGCAGTGAGGTATTTTGCAGGATACTGCTTTTTTAAAACAATAAAAAAAGTTAATACTATTTGCGAAAATTGTACTGAAGAAATGACTAAGGACAATCAGAATTTCAACATGCCAGAAATTCTTATAAAACTAAAAGAATATGAAAGTCATAATGACACAACAATACTTATCTGGCCATCTGAAAAATATTTCGCAATATGTAGGCTACATATAAATATATTTTCAACTTTCTTTGAGAAGTTTCCGTTTGCAAGAAAGCTTAGAGAAAATATTGTAAATCGATGTATCGTAGTAACTGATTTGCATTATCCGGATTGGTTTGAAAAATCAAGTGAATGCTATCAACATAAAATTGACACTGTTAATTTTCTGTTAAAAGTATTGTTATGGAAACATTGCAAGTGGTTTATGGACAAAAACATCAAAAAAATTAAAAATACGAAACATAAACCACAAAAACTTAAAAATCTAATGAATTTATAAGCATAATTATTTCTTTTTTTGTGATAATGTACATACATATTATTATTTCATTACTTTTATTTTGTAATACGCTAGAAGATGCTAATTTTTGTTTGTTGTTTAGTAAATTAATATTTATGAATAAACCAATTTGACTAAGCTATAGTTTTTTTTTCTGTATTCAAACATACTTATATTCTAATTTTTACTAATTAGATTGCTGTAAATATGTACCTTTTTTTTTTATTTTTTTGATTATGGTCTTGGTTCATTCATTGAATAAATTAATTGTTTGCTTTTAGTTAATATTTTTACTTTTTTGTTTTTTTTGTAAATACAAATACTTGGGAGGGGGTGGGGGTCGATATACTGCCACGTCCACGTTCGTGTCCCCTGGAAACTACTTTGGTTAAGGCTATGCTGGTGTTTATACACTACGTAATTAATCAGTTATTTATATTTGACTCCAACAATTGTGTCGTTAAGCTTTTCGCTTATCGGAAATGAACATAATTAGAGCTTGTTAACAGTTATTTGATAGTAGTTATTGTTTGCCTTAACAAAAGTAGGCTAAGAGCAGTGTAGGTATTTGCATGTATGTAGGTTTACATATTGTAGATATTTGCATGTTTGTATTCGTATATGTGTACTGCGGTACATTATTACTTCATTTTGGTCAAATCATACATAAATGCCTATTTTGTTTAGTTTTTATTTAAATACATGACATCAACTTACTAAAGAATGTTTAACTTTCGCTAGTCTTCTATCGACCCAGGGTTACACAGTAATTCAATATTACCTACAACATAAAACTAAAAAACGTTTAAATCTTGGTTCTTTATCCGATTTTACTTTTTGACACACGGTCAAATGATGCCAACCAAAAAATCATCGACCGTGCAGAAGAAAATGTTTCATCACCGAAATCCCCATTCGCTTAGGTCAAGAAAAAGGCACACAAACCCAAATCGTTTTGTGTGCCTTTTCCCAACAATAAAATCCCATACACCATGCATTACACAACTGAACACCTCCAAACGGCACACACCCCTCTTCCCAACAATCATGAGACACTATAAAGCAAATAGGAATATAGAAAACAACAACACGAAACAACTTCCATGCACAAGAACATGTAAATTTCTTCCTCAAAATACTCATTCGCCTATCTAGAAAAATGCAACAACACGTATCCAGCCGAAACCAATACCAAACCTCTTCCTCTTCTATACGTCTCCGGTCTCCTACGAAGACGAAAGCTAATAATATACCTACCCCATGTCATACTCCAGCACGCACCCACTCCTGCATACGATCATAATACAACTGGCAACGGCAAGGCAATAGCAAAGCAAGTCCACCCTTCTTTTTGAATGAGGTATGGTGGGTTTTGTTTTCCACCATATATTTGTTAGACAATCGTGTTTGACGATCGCAAAGAAGTGCAAGCATCGATTTGTATTGCGGTGAGACATCTGTATAAGTTATTTAGTCTATGACTATGGTGTCTATATACAATGATTTCACATTTCTATAGTCACATTCCTTCCATATTGTTGCCTATATGAGATACCCCATCATCATCACTTCATCAGTCTCGTAATGCTAAAACTACCCTAGCACACACCATACAACTAGCTATATGCTATATCATGCAAAATGTACTCGATCTCGATCTCCATCTCCATCATCGATTTCATTTGCTGTTTTTTTTTCCTCTTTATCTTTGGTATCTTGCAAACACCATAGATACAAATATGGAAATTATGCAAACACAAAAAATGTTTATAAGTTGACCAACTGCATTGGGACGCCATCTACTAGGAGTAAAATTGTGAGGTATACGCTGTTCCAGGTTGGGCTATGAAATGCATCATCTAGTAATATTGTGTCTATGCTTAAACCAAATATTAGTTATTACATCAAATAAAATTGAACCTACCCAAGAAAATAATGTGAAGAATGTAACGGGTGTCTCTAAAAACTTTAAAACCGTCGCTAATATTGTAACCACCCTTATTATATAATATTTTACGTGTGAGGGAAAATTGAACCTACCCAAGAAAATAATGTGAAGAATGTAAGGGGTGTCTCTAAAAACTTTAAAACCGTCGCTAATATTGTAACCACCCTTATTATATAATATTTTACGTGTGAGGGTTTACTGGTAAACCAACCAATTTTGCCATCTCGGTGCATTTCCTACTTCCTGCCTTTGTAGTTTTCCGATCGCTTTGTTCTGTATTTTTGTTTAAATTTGCATTGTTTGCCTGCCTCATTTGCTTTTGTTTTTCTTACAACTTCCAATTCCATTATGTACCAAAAAACATACCTTTTCGTTACTGTGTTAGAGTACATCAAACATGGTGCAGCTAAGACACAGCTCAGAATCCATATTAGAAATAAGATTATTCGGACTTTTCTTCTAGAAGTTCGTCTTTTTAATGGGTGAACTATCGCAATATATCTTTAAATAAATGAAAACACATTTCAGATATTTTATTTGTACTGTAGTATATATTTTAATACGAATATACTGACCTGTCAAATGAAATTGCTACTAATGTGAATACTGATGTTGACACTGTGACATTAGCCATAAAGTTATTAACTGTGCAATAAACTGAACCAAAAGGCCAGTCAGAATTTAGCATAAAAATGAAATTAAAAATACAGTTTAACAATGACATAAGCAAATCAGCAATGCTTAGATTTAATAGGAAATAGTTTGTCACTGTTCGCATACTTCGATGTCCTATAGTACAAAAGAGTGTAGGTATATTAAAAAAAGTAATTATTCACATACTTTTGTACATGCCTGCCACAATCCAAAGTACAATGGCGTTTCCGATTATGGCTATACAAAGCATAAGTCCGAATACGAATGCCCAAACTGTTTTCTGCTCCCATGGTAGTTCGTAAGGCCTTGTAGGAGAAGGAAATAAACATTCCGTTAAAAAGTCTCTGGAAGTATAAAAAACATAATATGTACATATTTTTAGCATTGTATAATAAACACTATAGTACTATCACTTCGCATTTATGCACTAGCGCCACCAACCACTTCCATGACCAACTACTCACATCGAACATGGTAGTTGTCTTTGATTATTTGAAACGAAATTATTGGCTCTTATTGGCCGCGTTCCATTGACCGCTAGATGACTAGCGGCATGCCAGACTCCATATAAAAAAAACTGACATTTCAGCATTTGCGCTAGACATCTAGCACATTTTGTGAAATATCCTTTTCTGGGAAATTTTTCAATTTAGCGCAAAATGAACTGCTAGATTGAAAAAAATAACGAACTGTCAAAATAAAAGTGAAAGTGCAGAAGTCAAATATTTCCAATTTGGTGTAAAATGGGAATTCAAACTTCTATGTAACTAATATACTTTGTATTTGCCTATTGAAATTATTGTGTACTAATAAATATGCGGCATGATGGCACAAAATACGTTTTTGACTCTCATGAGGATGAAATCATACGAATTCAAATTGGTTCTCATGCCACTTTGCCGCTGCCGCTAGATCTCTAGCGCCAGCGTTCCTCCATCAGGGATATTATGTGCTAGATGACTAGCGGTCAAAGGAACGCGGCCATTGTGATTGTCGATCAGCGATCAGCACGACAATAATTAATTGTCGATTGCGTCGATTGATTTTAGCTATTCGTACGCACAAAATTTGTTCACTTCCAAGAGAAAGCATCAACCAGACATTTGTAATCGACTACGAGCAACTGTCAAATCGACAAATATCAATCGCAATAGACAATCACAGTTGTCTATCGATCGACAGTTATCGATCAACGATCAACTATCGACACTCACAATAGGGGCCATTCTTTTCTTATTCGTCTCATTGACAACATGCAGATGAAAGAGAAAGAACCATTATTATTTCTGTTGTCTTTTATTCTCCACCGATTGCATAATGGTTGTGGTGGAAGTGGAATACACAAAGGAAAATAAAGTGAATGATCGGGTACTTTTCGCATATACCTACATATACTCGTATGTAGTTAGTAGTGGTGGTGTGTAGGTTAGGCGAAGTGTACTTTTAGCGTGACGATGACGAGTGTGATGAATGAGTGATGAGATGACGATTGGAATTGCTGTTTTGTAGGAAAATATGAAATCGCAGATTCTTTACAATATTTTGTATTTCTTCGATTTATGGGCAACAGTGATGGTGTCATGGTGTGGCTTTTGGACTTAGGTGTGAAGGGTAGGTTATGTTGATTTGAAAGTTATGGGGTGGGTGAGCATGTGAGGAGCATGGTAGGATTGGTAGGTGTACTAGTGGTGAAGTTTGGTTGGATCTTTGGAAATAAAATCACGTACCTAGAACGATCCCATTTTTCAATTTTCTCATAATGTAGGTATGTATTATGAGAAAGATATTGTTTTAAGTCCAAATTTGTGAGAAAATAGTTTCTAAAGTGGGCCTTTCTCAGATTGGCCAGTGCAGGGCAACTACAAAGAAAGTGAGTGACGGACTCGTCCTCCTCTTCATCTCTGCAGCTTCTGCATCAGAAGTAGTACACGGAGATGACATTAACGATTTTCGAGATCCTTGATCTTTTAAATCGAAGAAGAAGCTCCTTTGATCTTTTTGTGTCCAGAGCTGCCCAGGTGAGCCTAGCAGTACCGCAGTATACAAATGTTTCCATCTGAACCCTGCTCCGCTTGCTCCGCTTGCTCCGTCCGCGTGAATTATTTGTTTAGCGTAGGAAAGTGGTACATACACATTGTGCAGACTTATACTATCCACGCCAGAGGAGCCTAGCCTTGCTAGGTTGCACTGTGAAGCTATCTAGTTAAGAGATACGCCGCAGTCATATACCGCCTTAGATCTTATTTCGCTGGATATAAGGGATTTGTTTGCAGGTTAGCTATCAATATTTATGACGATATCTCTTTGAGATACCGAATTAATCGCCAGCCACGCTGTAGCTTGACGAATAGCTGTATTTTTGGCTTGGAAGACACTGCAATTTTTCGGAAGACAAAAGGAGACGCCCAGTTTCAGGTCTTCTGAAAAGACCCTGGCGCCAACTCCCTCTAGTGTCTTGGAACCGTTTGTAAATATTGATAGTGATTTGTCGTTGCCCTCTCCAGTGTTTCCCATCCCTTAATCTGATTGCCACGTTTGTGGAATATTCTTTACTGACGAAGTAATTTGTGCATGGTTTGTAGAGCGGCGGTTGGAGACGTCCTTAGTGCGCCCATGGTGCACAAGCATGCCAAGCGCTTAGTCTTCTGTAAGACCTTTAGATTGGAACCTTTGTTCAAGTCCGCCCACCACACAATGATGCCGTATAGAATAATCAGTTTTATAACCGCAGTATAAAGCCAATGCATTATATTGCGTTGAAGGATCCTGTAACATCTTGTCCTATGCCGCCTGCTCTCTGCCGTCTCTGTCGATCAAGTCACAATTACTATTTTATTTATATTATTTATTTTACTGACATTTTAGACTACTATTTGCCAGGATACTACAATTACTTTCTTTTTTTTATATAATATATATTTCTTTATTCATAGCTCATTAGCTAATGTCACTCATTTGCGAACATTCAAGTTGCGCATCAACTTTATTTTACATATTTGCGAACATCAAAGTCGCATCGCACCATTTTATTTTCCTTTTCTTTTATTTGCGAACATTTAAGTCGCATCACACCATTTTGTTTTTCTTTTTTTTTTTTATTTGCGAACATTTAAGTCGCATCACACCATTTTGTTTTTCTTTTGTCACACGAATCGCACTCACACTATTTTGATATTTTTTTCCCTTTTATTTGCGAACATTTAAGTCGCATCGCCCTATTTTGTTTTTCTTTTATTTGCGAACATTTAAGTCACATCATATTTTCGCAATTTCATCACCAGGTTTCCTATTTTGTTTACCTGAATTTTTCTGTTTTTATCCTCGTCGCCAATGTAACATCTTGTCCTATGCCGCCTGCTCTCTGCCGTCTCTGTCGATCAAGTCACAATTACTATTTTATTTATATTATTTATTTTACTGACATTTTAGACTACTATTTGCCAGGATACTACAGATCCCATCTAGAGCCGATAGCCCTTTTACAGGAGTATTGAGCCATTAGGGATTTCCTAGCTCGTTCGGCAATATTTTCTCTCCATAAAAGCTTTCTGTCCAGCTTCAGCCCCAAATATTTATCGCTGCTAACGAACTCGAGTGGAGTGCCATTGAGCTTTGGCAACAAATCTGTATAGAGAGATAATATAGCTTTAAAGGTAAGGGGTCTCACAGACGTTTTTTAACGATGTAACAATGAATATAGTTTATGAATTTAGGGTTAAGAACAACTTATATTGCATAACAATGGAGATAGCACTCCACCTTGGGGGGTGCCTCGGTGTACAACTTTTTCGACAGCGCAGCTGGCAAATTTAGCCGTTACCATCCTCTTTGTAAAAATGTGGGTGATTAGATTGATTCTCCGGTGTTAGGCTTGTCTAAGGCTTGAATAATCGGTCGAGTCTCAATATTGTTAAAGAGCCCCTGTATATCAAGAAAGACATTCCTTGAGTGAAAGGGACCTCTCCATAGTTTCAACAATCGTGTGAAAAGCAGTTTCGATTGACTTGCTCTTTTGGTAGGTATTTTAGGTTAGGTTAGGAGGGTCGATGATCCTCTCGAGAGTTTCCAGAAGAAAGGAGGAGAGACTAATTGGTCTGAAGTCCTTGGGGAGTCTGTGGGAAGTCTTTCCTGCTTTTTGGGATGAAAACCACCATAACCATATTAAGATGATAGTCGAGCAGCTATACGCATTTCGCAGTCTACGCTGAATGCTATTGCAGCAATGAACCTACTCATCCCTATAAATTTGAAATATGGATTATAGTATGTAGGAAATTAACGAATATTTAGAAACTTGCTACGAAATTAAGTAAGCTGGTGTTTGTTTTAAATAGCTAAGTCATCAACGCACAGCCCAAAACGGATAATCTAAGCCCGTTTTCTAACCACTGATTAACGATCACACGAAAGTGAGGGAAAATACAAATCGAAAGGAATAAGATATGTAAGAGAATTTGTTAATGACTTTAACATAGATGCGCTAAACCAACATTTGGTAATAGTGAATATGATAAACTGGTCTCGCCCACCCGGGCTTGACTTGCTAAACTTATAAGCGCGAGTGTTGAACACAAAAAAATAGCAATACTATAATGCTCTGTCGGAATTGACTGTCTGCTCGATTCTCAGAAGTCTAACATGAGCACCTCAGAATGAGGACGTACGGCGGATGAATTTAAACGATTAATGGCGTCAACAGCCAACTTGGCAGATACCTTAATGGGCTACTTCGACTTATTTGGAGCTAAGGTCATTAGGGCTTTTCAGCATTAGTCAGGATGTTGAAATAGAGATGGTGGCGGATGAGCCCTCTATGGGCCAACGGCAGCGCTCACATCCCCGAAGCGGGTTACTGACTCCGGGAAATCCGGCCCCTTTTGTCCAAGGGGTTCAGCAAAGGACCTGGCCCTCCAGGTTGGGGGTTGTGCGTCGGGGTAACTTCCCTACCATGGATGATCCATATGTTGACGACCCCAGCAAACGAACTAAGGACAACGAACTTCGGATCTGCACATCGACTGTCCGGACTTTAAACAGACCGCGTGCAGCCGAACAATTAGTGGAAACCCTGGATAGGTACAAAGCGGACATAACGGCCATCCAGGAAGTGCGATGGGATGGAGAAGGCACAAGAAGGATGAAAAACTGTGACATTTACTACGGCGAGTGCCGCAGGGAGCAAAGTCAGCGGTTGTTTGGATGCGGATTTGTGATTAGTGGAAGACTTAGGCAAGAAGTCTTGGGCTTTCGCAACGTAAGCGAGCGCCTGGTCACAATCCGAATCAGGGCCAAATTCAAAAACATAACACTGATTTGTGCTCACGCCCCCACAGAGGAGAAAGATGACGCAGCTAAGGAAGCATTCTACGATCTTCTGGAGAAGACGTATGATAAGTGCCCGAAGTACGACGTCAAGATAGTTCTTGGCGACTTTAACGCCAAAATCGGAAAGGAGGACATCTTTGGCTCTGCAGTCGGACAACACAGCCTGCACGACAATACCTCCGGAAACGGACTCAGGCTAATCGACTTTGCGGCGGGGCGAAATGTCATCATTGCCAGCACACGATTCCCACACCTCAACATACACAAAGGGATTTGGCGGTCTCCAGATCAACAAACCGTAAACCAAATCGATCATGTTGCGATCGACGCCAGACATGCCTCCAGTATCTTGTATGTCCGAACTTCCCGAGCTGCCAGCATAGACTCGGACCATTACTTGGTAGTAGCCAAAGTACGGATGCGGATATCCAATACTCCACAACACCGAGAGGATACTATAAGAAGATTTGACGTCACAAGGCTACTATCGCAAGAAACCGCCAAAACCTTTGCCGACCGTGTCTCCCTAAACCTCTCAGCAAGCCCATCCTCAGCTTGACCAGCATCAAGTGCAGAGGACCAGTGGCAACACTGCCAGCGTGCCATCAGGAGCGCCGCTACCGAAGTGCTGGGTTTCACTAGGAGACCACAACGAAACCCCTGGTTTGATGAGGAATGCAGCTAAGAACGAGGCCTGTCAATTAATACTGTAAACAAGAACCAGAGCCGCTGAGAGAGCTGCCAGCGAGCTCTACGGGCAAAAAAGAAGGGAGGAACACTGACTTCTCAGAAGGAAAAAGAAAGCACGAGAAGCGAGCGGTTGAATCAATTGAGGGACGCTACTGCAGAGGCAATGTTCGAAAGTTCTACCAAAGGGTAAAACGATCCATCCAAGGATACAAGGCCCGAACAGAATCCTGCAGAGATGAGCATGGGAGTACAGTACTAGATTCACACTCGGTGCTGAGGATTTGGAAAGAACACTTCTGCAGACTGTTAAACGGCGGAGACAGGCAACAACCCGCTGTCAGTCAGAATGATCTGTTCAGCTTGGACGATGATGGCCAAAATTTCCGTCCACCTGACCTACGCGAAGTGAGGATAGCGATATCCAAACTTAAGTCCAACAAACCTGCTGGAGCGGATGGCCTTCCGGCCGAGCTTTTCAAAGCAGCAGGAGATGGCTTGGTAAGGAGCATGCACCAACTCATCTGTAAAATTTGGTCGGATGAAAGCATGCCCGACGAATGTAACCTCAGCATCGTGTGCCCCATCCACAAGAAAGGAGATACTCTGAACTGCGCCAACTACAGAGGAATAAGTCTCCTGAATGTCGCGTATAAGATCTTGTCGGCTATATTGTGTGAACGCCTAAAACCTTTCGCCAACAACCTGATCGGCCCATATCAGTGTGGTTTTAGACCAGGAAAGTCAACCATCGACCAAATTTTCAGACTCCGACAGATCTTGGAAAAAACCCAGGAATTTCAGATCGATACACACCATCTATTTATCGACTTTAAAGTCGCCTATGATAGCGTATATAGGGACGAACTATACAAAGCCATGTCAAGTTTTGGCATCCCCGCCAAACTCGTCCGTCTGTGCAGGATGACGATGGAGAAATCTCGCTGCTTCTTCAAATTCGGCAAGAACACCACCGATCCATTTGATGTCGAAAAAGGTTTGAGACAAGGCGACGCGCTATCATGTACTTTCTTTAACATCGTTCTTGAAGCAATTGTACGTAACTCACAAGCCAACACCAGAGGTACAATTTTTCAAAACTCCGTTCAACTACTTGCCTATGCTGATGATATTGACATTATAGGGAGAACGCGGCGAGCTGTCAGTGGCGCATTTGCAAGCATCGAAACGGAGGCGGCGAAGATGGGTCTGGCTGTTAATGAGGACAAAACGAAGTATATGCTATCAACGCGAAGGGACTCTCAACATCGGCGACTCGGACAAAACGTCACGATGGACAGATACAACTTCGAAGTAGTTAAAGACTTTGTCTACCTGGGCTCCACTATCACTTCGCAGAATGACATCAGCGCAGAGATCAAGCGAAGAATCACTCTTGCCAATCGCTGTTTCTTCGGGCTAAGAAGGCATCTAAGAAGTAAAGCCCTCTCTCATAGAACCAAGGAGATACTATATAAGACCTTAATCATCCCGGTCCTGCTGTATGGTGCAGAAGCATGGACCCTGTCAAAAGCGGATGAAAACCTTCTGGGATGCTTTGAGAGAAAGATTCTTCGAATGATATTCGGTCCAGTTTGTGACGATGGAGTGTGTAGAAGAAGATTCAATGACGAGCTATACGGGCTATACAGCGACGCTGATCTGGTCAAAAAGCTAAAAATACAACGGCTGAGGTGGCTGGGACACGTGGCGCGTATGGACAACAACGCACCAGCCCGACGAGTCTTCGAATAGACCCCTGAGGGACAACGCAGCAGAGGAAGACCCCACCTTAGGTGGCGCGCACAATTGGAGAACGACCTCAACCAACTTGGTGTGCGTAACTGGAGGCAGCTAGCGAGGGACCGAGCTGGCTGGAGGGGCTTGTTGGTTGAGGCCGTGGTCCACCCCGGACTGTAAGCGCCACCAAAAGTAAAGTAAGAAAGTAAGAATATGATAAATTTCCTAAAAATTATGTTAAGCAACTTTTTTACGTACGATCAACAGAAGTTATAGTAAAAGCCACCTTTTGTCAGACAAAAATGGTAAAAAAGACTAGATGTGAGCTAACAATTGTTCGGCAGAACTCCAGGAATCACACCTTAAAGGGTTATACTTCTTAACTGGGACACCCTGTGTAGGGTTATTGAGCGAACTCAAGGAAAATCGAATTGCTCATTTATCTCCAGACCAGAGATGGCAGCATTAGGCGGGTAACCCCAAATAACGCAAGCAAGGCTGCTAGTAATACTATATGAAAATCAAACTTAGAACTTCTTGTAAATACATACATGAAATACATACCTACCTACTTTTATTTATAAATCCCGTGAATATGTATGCATTTATCTACTCTTCGCTAGTTGTTTTATCGAAATGATTATATTTTTGTCTTCAGCAAAATGCATGCCAATGTTCCAAATTTTAAAAACTTTTGCTCCCATGACTGTCGAAGAAAAGCGTTTAAAATCTATTTTGTTCTTTTGCATTGTCTAATTTGCCCAAACTTCACACTAAATAACTTTGGGCCAACTTCAAAGACTGCCTGGAAATTTGAGCTCAATCGGTTTGGTGGCTTTCGAGTTTTGCGATCATTGGTGGTGTATATTCCCATACAAAATGGAAATTCAGTTTTTTTCGATTTTTCGGCTTTTCATTTGGGGTTTCCCGAATTTTCTTTTATGCCAAACCCTGAATCAACTATCATACAGTTTGTCAAGGAATTTTTTTTACAAAGGAAAACAACTGGCTTCTTTATAAAACAAAAGAGCTTCTTTGATATTTTACTTCATTTTCTTAATAAATTTATTTTTATTAATACATCTACTAACGAACAGTTACAAAAAATACTACAATGTGAAAGTAATAAAAAATACGCAAAAATGAGCTTGTCAAGAAAATTGTAAAAACAATTTCGTGACAGACGTATATCCAAATGTCTAGCCTCTAGACTTTTTTCTACTTTTGCGAGATTAGCGCAGAACAATTGATTTTTATATAATAGAGAGATGTAGATACGTATAATAGTTAGCTGCTCTGTTTACCGACATAAAATGCTTCTACATTATATACCTTATAAAATAGACACATATAATATTTTTGAATCAAATAAAAAAAGAATCACTTAAATCGATGCATATATGACAAAAATATAGGCATAATAGTGAGAGCCTACATTATTTTATGCCCAATCCTCAAATCTTCTGCAATGACAGAAAGAAAGCCAAATTCAGTTTTTATTCAATTTGTCTCTCCCAACTGCCCTTGCATCGTCCCACCTCTCATAACACACACATCCTACGCTACACCATCGCACCATCGTATTCTACACCATACTATTGATTTATCTTGCTCATAATATTGCATCTCCTTTCCTTCGTTCCTCTCTTCTACAAGAAAACAAAACAAAATGCAGTTCCCTACCCTGTACCAGACCAGCGTACCTTTGTCGGACTTTGACCCAATTCAATTCAACTAGTAGTGTTTGAAGCCCGTACATAAGAACATAAAAAAAATGTTTGGACAAGACAGCAAAGATTTTCGCGGAAATATAGTAAAAAATGTCCGTGTACTTAATTATTACTCGATTTATGTAATCTCTATGTGAAATAAAAAAACTATTTTCTCCGATTTTGGAAATTCAACTCTTAAAGGGGTAAAAAGGGGGTCGAAGTTTGTATGGGACCATTTTTATTTTTCATCCGATTGAGTTCAAACTCGGTTTGTGTACTCTCTATGAGAAATAAAGAAAACGCATTTCTCCGATTTTGGAAATTCAACTCTTAAAGGGGCAAAAAGGGGTCAAAGTTTAAATTCAAATATACCTACATAGGTATACATTGTAATGTATTGTGGCTGTACGATCAGATAATTAGACCGTCAACCGGGGATCTCTATGGCCCTTTATTTCGGTAGGAAAATCCTCTGGTTGATGCGTTGACCAATGCCAACGGTAGCGAACACGACAACGGAATTTTTACCGATGATTAGCGAGTGAAACGACGAATTTTGAGGCGGCGACAAATAAAAAGCAGTGTTTTCCCAAAGGGCTTTAAATAACAATAACTCTAGCTTTTATTTTGCTCATGGTATTTACACAATTTGAGAGGGAGAGAATGTTACGTTGTTTTAACACTAAGGCGAATTCAAAAATATTTAAATATGGTGGATGGTCTAAAAGAACCGCGAAATTTGAATTTATTATACATAATTATAATGAACTAACATATGTTAAAAGTTTTTAAAATTACATGATGATGATTTGTTGATTCTGCCGCAACAGTGGCATAAAATATGTTGAGACAGGGGCGGACTAAGCAGCAGTGGAACCCGGGGCGGTAAAGCAAGCTTACACCCCTTAAAAATTTTAAGAAAAAACATGAACAAACATTGGCCCCCATTTTACCCCTTTTAGGGTTGAATTTCCAAAATCGAAGAAAATAGTTTTCTTTATTTTTCATAGAGAGTAGGTACGCAAACCGAGTTTGAAGTCAATCGGATGAAAAATAAAAATGTTCCCATACAAACTTTGACCCCCCCCCCCCCTTTTACCCCTTTAGGGCGCAATCTGAAGTGCCCCAATATCTTAAAATCATTTTCATATAATGTGTCCTCCATGGTAAAAATTTCATGCTTTCATCACAAAGTGCACAATTGTTATACAATTTTATATTATGCCGCCTCACTAAAGCAATGACCCTAAGTAGTAAGGATTGGCGGGTTCCAGACCAGGTGCAAGGTGCAGTGACGTCATAGCTAGTACTGTATTGCCTGATAGATGGCATTGTTCATTCTGGTTATATGGTTCGGTTCTGAGATGATGTTCTTGTTAGGATGATTCGATTCTGTGATAATGTTCTTGTTAGGATGATTCGATTCTTGTTAGGATGATTCGATTCTTGTTAGATGGTGAGTTTATGATTCAGTTCTGTGATGATGTTCTTGTTAGATCTTGAGTTGATGATGGATGGATATCCATTCTCTCCTAGATAGCGCTCAGCTCTTTAGCTTCTTATTATCAACCACTGCTCGTTGGATGGAGTTTGCTTCGTAATGCTGAAAAAAAAGGTATTGGGGCGCTTTGTCCTGGGAATTCTGTGCTAGAAAGAGACAGAAAATGTGCGAGAGAGAGATAGAGTGAGATGGCTGTGGCTGGGTGTGTGGCTATGCGTAGGTGGTAGGTAATGAGTTGATTGATTAGGTGTGTGGCTAGGGTCAGGTACTGGTGTGAGTTGGTTGGTTGGGTGCGCAGGTGGTGGTTTTTGAGTTGGTTGGCTGGGTGCGTAAGGTCAATGGACAGAATTTTTTGTTTGGCTGTGAGTTGGTTGGTTGGGCATGTGCGTAGGGGTCAGGTAGTGGAGGGATTGGTGCGCTGGAAGAAGATTTATGGGTTAGTTTTGGCTGTGTGCAGGGTCAGGTAGTGGATGGGCTGGTGTTGCTTTGTTTGCTAGCTGGTAGACTGGTGTTGCTTTGTTTGCTAGAGCTGGAGAGGGGGTGAACGATTTGCTGCATAATTTGCGCTGTGGGTGAGAGAGAGAGAGATAGAGTGAGATGGTGCGCTGGTGTGCTAGTTTGGCTGTGCGTAGGGTCAGATAGTGGATGGGCTGGTGTTGCTTTGTTTACGGGATGCTGTGAATGATTAGCTAGAGAGTGTAATGTTAGGATGGCTTGGTGCTGCTTTGTTGCTGTTCATATTATGACAATGAGACCCAAGATGTTGGCAACGTAACGTTTGATCCCAACAACAAATTGGTTTATCTTTTCATCACACAAGCAGCAGAGCTAAGCCACCGCGATTCTTTTCTTAAACAAGACATTGTCGCCGTAAACCGTAAACGTGTGGTGATCTAAAAAGGGTACAATCAGGTATTTGGAGATATGCAACAATGTGTTTTTCGGTTCTGGCTGTGAGTTGTGTTGGTTGTTTGCTTTGTTTTTGTGATTTTGAATTGGTTTATTTGCTGGAGGAGGAGAGGGGTTCATATTATTTATGACTGATGAAGATGAAGGAAAATTGAATTATGTTTTGATGTGAGAGGGAGGAAAATTGTGAAGTTGGTATAAAATTCTAGGATGAATAGTTTGAGTTGCCGCACCAACAATCTTCCACATGTTAAACTGCATGTTGATTTTTCTGCGAGATTGATGTTTTATCCCCGTTTGTCCAGAAGGTTAGGGACTGATTTCTATGAATATTGTTTAAGAATATAAGAGAGCGGATGATTGAAAGTGCATGAGTTTCCATTATTTCTTAAAGGTCTACCGCTTAATAAAAATCCTGACGTTTGATCTGAATTTACAACAACAAATTGGTTTATCTTTTCGTTCGTCACATAGTAACAATGTAAGCGGTGGTCCAAAATGTTACACCTACAAAGTCTATATAGTACTAGAGACGGTGGTGAAAAAGTGTATGCAAAGTCAAAGGGTTCAATCTGAATTATTCTGCAGTAAAGAAGGTACATTTTTGAGGAATCAATACTTAATGCTGAAAACGAATATTTGCCGAACACGAGAACATGACTGTTGCAGAAATAAAAACATACAAACCCCGAGCAGAGAAGATCATAGCTCCTAGGTTATAAAAGACAGAAATAATAAATTAAAAAACTTTAATTTGTAATAAAATAAATCACAAGATGTAAATGTTGTTTTCTTTATTATCAGGATATAAAAATCTATTTATCAAAAAGACGGCGCAACATTTGCTATGTAACATACATACATTTCATTGGGATATGTCCGTTTTAATTCATCCATATTGGGACAGGCCATGTCTTCCACATTGATGATCTCAACATTTTCGTCAAAGAGTCCTCTCAACCATTGTGCTTTCTCATTTCCTTTAGTATAGACAGATGTATGCTTGATTTCTCTTTAAAGATATTGCTTCACTTTGCGAAATTCAGTAAATCCTCCATCCTAGGTTAGGCCGTGATGATTGAGATAGAGCCATTTTGCCTGCTTTCTTAGTGATGATGATAATTGGATAGATTTAGACGGAGGCTTCAAAATTAAATGATGACAATGATTATTATGGAGTACAGCTACTTCCTTGACGATAAAGTTGTTATTCGGTCCTCGAAATCCCTGAACATCAATAATGAAAGACATTTTTTCGATTGTTTCTTTGATGATAACCCGCCGACGGCGACGATTGAAATTTCTCAGCACATTTCTCTAACTCATATTGAATAAAAAACGAAGGAAAACTACATTAAAATAGGGCTTTATTTGTAACCTTTTATATATTCACATCAATTTCTTAATTCTAATCAATTTCATATAATATGCGCAAGTCCTTCTTGACATAGATTTGGGGCTGAGTACCTATAACAAAATTGTAAGTAGTACGGACCGATTGTTGATCTTGGGAAACGACGGTAACGCCTTCCCACACTCATATTGTAGGGAAAGGCATTAATAAATGATGTTTGATTCACGCAGCTCTTCCACTATAGAATTTATTTCATTCTGATGATTATTATTGCCAGCTTTTCGGGATGCGATCAAAAGTCTTAGTCTATCAACTAGTTCATTGGCATTATCCCAATAGACATAATCGACGGGATTATTAGAGTACACAGAATATGATTTTCCAACTTTCTTTGTTAGATGCTTTAGTAGAGGTTGAATAACATGTTTGTACTTGTATCCTTTATTACCGTTGACTTGTTGAGTACTATCATGATTTCTTAAGTGGGCTTTTGTTTTTTGTAATATTCTAAGCTGAATGAAAAAATCGATACATTATTCATTTAAGTAACTTGCAACAGTGTATGAAAAATGGTCTTGTTCTTAAAAAGTTCATAGATTATTAAAATTTATCTAGTCTAGATGGTTAAAAACTTACAAACTAACGGAGGTTGTTGCAGATCCAGATTTGACTTATCCTTCCCACTTGCACGATATTCATAATTATATACCATTTTACCCCGAAAATATAAAAACCCCTGGCTGTTAGTTTTTCAAGTTGATTGTTAGCCTGAATGAAAAGAATCGATACATTATTCATTTAAGTAATTTGCAACAGTGTATGAAAAATGGTCTTGTTCTTAAAAAGTTCATAGATTATTAAAATTTACCTAGTCTAGATGGTTACAAACTTACAACCCTGTTAGAAAGCATATTTTAATAAACCGCGCCATTAAACGCTTTCTATGAATCACACCTAATCCAGCAAAAAAAAAAACAAGCGAACGTAAACATCTAGCCTGAGGATTATCACAGAACCGAATTATCTAACCAGAGAGAACAGCACCATCTAGCAGGCAATACAGTACTAGCGATGACGTCACTGCACCTTACAAAGCCTCTCTGTGACCAGCAAAATTGATAATGTAAACAAACAGCATCCAACACATAAGTTGGAGTAAGTCCATAAGTCCAATCTGCGACCAACAATTGCCGAATCATCATAAAATCCATCCAACAATCACAATTTGGACCGGGAGAAGCAGTTTAAACTTTCGCTTACTTCCACGATGTTTATCTATGCTCCTCACAGAGGAAAGCCGAAAATAATAGCGCACGTGCTGAATAGAAAATTCATAAATAAAATCAAGCAAAAGCATGGTTGTAATGTTTATTTGTCATTGTCTGCAATGGATATGAGAAATTGCTCTCGACATCTGAGGAAGAATAGTCATAAGGAGAGCTCAAGGCAGTTCTTGAAGTAGAATGTGAGCATTATTGAGGGCGCGTTTAAAAATCGAGTAAAAAGTTCTTCAATTCAGAATAATGATGAAAACATTTAAGTATTGATAAAGGTAGGTATAAGAAATCATTTGAAGCAATTGCACTGCTCAGTCGTCAAGCATCCGCCTAAGCGAATAGAACGAAACCGTTACCGCTCTACTAGGAACTGCAACAACCCCCTTTTGAAAGTGCAACAGCCCGTTTTGAAAATACAACAGCCCATTTTGAAAATACAACAGCCCGTTTTACCTGTTATAGAATCCTGCTCAAATATGAATATAGATGAAAAATTATTGAAAAATCTTATAAAAACAAAGAAGGCCTTAAAGAAAAAGTACATGCTCCTAAAGGCGGAAAAAATTATGAGAAAAACCGAATTTGAAGATACTTTTAAGCCCATAATTCAACCACTGAAATCATTTGCTGAAAGCATTAAGACTGAGGCAATCAATAATAAAAATGATGATACAGTGGAAGATGAGGAAGAGACCGTCAAACGTCAATTACATTTTCAAAGTCCCTCAGACAAACTTCAAAGTGTAAAGAAGAGCTTGGAATTTTCATCTCCAGAATCAACTCTACCGGAAGAAGAAGATGCTTCATTTAGAACACCAACTAACCAAAGTACCCCATTCAACCAATCGTCATACTCTGAATCTAATCGCGACAAAATCTATGGCCCATATTTCGATATGCAGTCAAACTCTGTGAAATTAGGTAGTGCAAACTTTTGAATTAACGAACACGCGGATTTCGTTATCGATGATGAAATTTTCTCTGGAACGGATGGACTTAAGGAACTAATTTTCCGACAGAAACCTAAAAAAGATAGGTATACCGATTCAGACTTGAATGAATATCTTAGAATATTACAAAAAACAAAAGCCCACTTAAGAAACCATGATAGTACTCAACAAGTCAACGGTAATAAAGGATACAAGTACAAACATGTTATTCAACCTCTACTAAAGCATCTAACAAAGAAAGTTGGAAAATCATATTCTGTGTACTCTAATAATCCCGTCGATTATGTCTATTGGGATAATGCCAATGAACTAGTTGATAGACTAAGACTTTTGATCGCATCCCGAAAAGCTGGCAATAATAATCATCAGAATGAAATAAATTCTATAGTGGAAGAGCTGCGTGAATCAAACATCATTTATTAATGCCTTTCCCTACAATATGAGTGTGGGAAGGCGTTACCGTCGTTTCCCAAGATCAACAATCGGTCCGTACTACGTATAATTTTGTTATAGGTACTCAGCCCCAAATCTATGTCAAGAAGGACTTGCGCATATTATATGAAATTGATGTCAATATATAAAAGGTTACAAATAAAGTCCTATTTTAATGTAGTTTTCCTTCGTTTTTTATTCAATATGAGTTAGAGAAATGTGCTGAGAAATTTCAATCGTCGCCGTCGGCGAAACAACCGAAAAAATGTCTTTCATTATTGATGTTCAGGGATTTCGAGGACCGAATAACAACTTTATCGTCAAGGAAGTAGCTGTACTCCATAATAATCATTGTCATCATTTAATTTTTAAGCCTCCGTCTAAATCTATCCAATTATCATCATCAGCAGGCAAAATGGCTCTATCTTAATCATCACGGCCTAACCTGGGATGGAGGATTTACTGTATTTCGCAAAGTGAAGCAATATCTTTAAAGAGAAATCAAGCATACATCTGTCTATACTAAAGGAAATGAGAAAGCACAATGGTTGAGAGGACTCTTTAACGAAAATGTTGAGATCATCAATGTGGAAGACATGGCCTGTCCCAATATGGATGAATTAAAACAGACATATCCCAATGAAATTAAATGTATGTTACATAGCAAATGTTGCGCCGTCTTTTTGATAAATAGATTATATCCTGATAATAAAGAAAACAACATTTACATCTTGTTATTTATTTTATTACAAAATAAAGATTTTTAACTTATTATTTCTGTCTTTTATAACCTAGGAGCTATGATCTTCTCTGCTCGGGGTTTGTATGT
The DNA here is from genome assembly GCA_955612985.1 of Cheilosia scutellata. Lineage (NCBI taxonomy): Eukaryota > Metazoa > Arthropoda > Insecta > Diptera > Syrphidae > Cheilosia > Cheilosia scutellata. Next base: position 78,643,424 of record OY015312.1, on the reverse strand, counting down.
TTTTATTTCTGCAACAGTCATGTTCTCGTGTTCGGCGAATATTCGTTTTCAGCATTAAGTATTGATTCCTCAAAAAATGTACCTTCTTTACTGCAGAATAATTCAGATTGATCCCTTTGACTTTGCATACACTTTTTTCACCACCGTCTTTAGTACTATAGACTTTGTAGGTGTAACATTTTGGACCACCGCTTACATTGTTACTATGTGACGAACGAAAAGATAAACCAATTTGTTGTTTTAAATTCAGACCAAACGTCAGGAAACTCCTGCATTTTCAATCATCCGCTCTCTTATATTCTTAAACAATATTCATAGAAATCAGTCCCTAACCTTCTGGACAAACGGGGATAAAACATCAATCTCGCATTAGACAGAAAAATCAACACGCAGTTTAACATGTGGAAGATTGTTGGTGCGGCAACTCGATCTATTCATCCTAGAATTTTATACCAACTTCACAGGTTTTCTCCCTCTCACACCAAAACATAATTAAATTTTCCTTCATCCATAAATAATATGAACCCCTCTCCTCCTCCAGCAAATAAACCAATACAAAAAAAAAATCCAATGCACATCATCCAATTCAAAATCACAAAAACAAAGCAAACAACCAACACAACTCACAGCCAGAACCGAAAAACACATTGTTGCATATCTCCAAATACCTGATTGCACCCTTTTTAGATCACCACACGTTTACGGTTTACGGCGACAATGTCTTGTTTTAGAAAAGAATCGCGGTGGCTTGTGTGATGAAAAGATAAACCAATTTGTTGTTGGGATCAAACGTTACGTTGTCAGCATCTTGGGTCTCATTGTCATAATATGAACAGCAACAAAGCAGCACCAATCCATCCTAACATTACACTCTCTAGCTAATCATCCACAGCGTCCCGTAAACAAAGCAACACCAAACCATCCACTATCTGACCCTACGCACAGCCAAACTAGCACACCAGCGCACCATCTCACTCTATCTCTCTCTCTCTCACCCACAGCGCAAATCATGCAGCAAATCGTTCACCCCCTCTCCAGCTCTAGCAAACAAAGCAACACCAGCCCATCCACTACCTGACCCTGCACACAGCCAAAACTAACCCATAAATCTTCTTCCAGCGCACCAATCCCTCCACTACCTGACCCCTACGCACATGCCCAACCAACCAACTCACAGCCAAACAAAAAATCCTGTCCATTGACCTTACGCACCCAGCCAACCAACTCAAAAACCACCACCTGCGCACCCAACCAACCAACTCACACCAGTACCTGACCCTAGCCACACACCTAATCAATCAACTCATTACCTACCACCTACGCATAGCCACACACCCAGCCACAGCCATCTCACTCTATCTCTCTCGCACATTTTCTGTCTCTTTCTAGCACAGAATTCCCACTCCAAGTCGTCCCAATACCTTTTTTTTCAGCATTACGAAGCAAACTCCATCCAACGAGCAGTGGTTGATAATAAGAAGCTAAAGAGCTGAGCGCTATCTAGGAGAGAATGGATATCCATCCATCATCAACTCAAGATCTAACAAGAACATCATCACAGAACTGAATCATAAACTCACCATCTAACAAGAATCGAATCATCCTAACAAGAATCGAATCATCCTAACAAGAACATTATCACAGAATCGAATCATCCTAACAAGAACATCATCTCAGAACCGAACCATATAACCAGAATGAACAAAGCCATCTATCAGGCAATACAGTACTAGCTATGACGTCACTGCACCTTGCACCTGGTCTGGAACCCGCCAATCCTTACTACTACCCTAATTAATAAAATCCTTCTAATATGCATTGTCATTACTGGCGATGGGTGACCGGATCTGGTAAAAACCCGACGGAAGCAGTGCCTGCATTTTTTCGTCAAAATGTCCAGCATACCACTACCACGAGATGTATAAATACATATAACTGAAATAAAATATAAATATAAATTGAAAAATCGAGTAAATCGTCAGTATCCATATATTATTAATAAGGTTTTTATTTTTAAATAGCCAAACCAAGTTTTTAACAAAATTGCACCTCTATATTTAAGTGACTGAACTTCTTTCCTCAGCCTAGATAAATGACCATTATTTGGTAATCTTGCTCACTTAATCGTTTTTCACGTAGATATTCCACAAAGTAATCAATTCATAAGTTTAAGGGAAGGGAAACTGTTTGTTTGAAGAAACTTTTTGCATTAAAACATTTTTTTTTTTTTGGACCGAGGAAAAAAGTAAAAAAGTAGACTTTTACAAAAGTTCTAAATTTTCAATGGGTACTTAATGGGTTAAGGAAAGTTTTGTATCTTTCAAGCGGAATTCAAATGACCTTTCCATTGATGCCAAAATTTACATGAAGTAAGTTCAAATTTATGAGTAGATTAACTTTACTTTTGTGCAAATAATTTTGCCACTGACTGTACTTATTCGCCTATCTAGAAAAATGCAACAAATCGTTTGCAGCCGAAACTAAACCTCTTCCTATACTGTACGTCTCCTACGAAGACAAAAACTAATATTATACCCTATTAGTCCAGTCATTTTAGCGATCGACCTCGGAATGAGAGATAATAAGCTTAATTTTTGTATATACTTTAATCTTGGCGTTCTAAATGTTCTTTCAAAAGTCTCATAAAATCTCGTGTCTGCGTCGTAAGTTGTTATTCGAGGGCAAAGGTCAAGAAAATCAGTTTTTCCAATGTCCAATTTTTAAAAAAATAATTATTTTATACAGGGTGTCCCAGTTAAGAAGGACAATCCTTTAAGGGAAGATTCCTGAAGTTATGCCGAACAAAAAATTGTATGGCAGGGGGGGTCTATTTTCATCGTATTTCCCGTTATAGCCCATCAAAGTAGGTAGGACCTCTAATTTGGAGGTGTTACCACTTAAAACGCTATTACTTCTAAAATATTATAGGTACAAAAGTTGTTTTGGGCATTTTGAAAAGACAATTTAGTAGCGCATACAAGTCTTAAGCACTTCGGCTACATCTGGGTAGCTACAAAAAAGTTATGGCTCCTTAAACTCAAAATTTTGAAAATTTTTGTTACAATTTTTTACTTAAAATGCCTTTTTCTCAAAATTTTTACTTCATAAATTTTCATTTTTTTATGAAATTTTTATCCTTGAGAAATTTCCTAAAAATTATGTTAAGCAACTTTTTTATGTACGATCAACAGAAGTTATAGTAAAAGCCACTTTTTGTCAGACAAAAATGGTAAAAAAGACTAGATCTGAGCTAACAACCATGGATTTTTTCTGCTGGGGTACTTGCTATCAAAGAAAAAGAGAAATATTGAGTCTTTTTTACCATTTTTGTCTGACAAAAAGTGGCTTTTAAAGACTAAAAGTAAAGTAAAAGTAAAAAGGTAAAAAAGACTAGTAAAAAGTAAAGTAAAAGTAAAAAGGTAAAAAAGACTAGATCTGAGCTAACAACCATGGATTTTTTCTGCTGGGGTACTTGCTATCAAAGAAAAAGAGAAATATTGAGTCTTTTTTACCATTTTTGTCTGACAAAAAGTGGCTTTTACTATAACTTCTGTTGATCGTACATAAAAAAGTTGCTTAACATAATTTTTAGGAAATTTCTCAAGGATAAACATTTTATAAAAAAAATGAAAATTTATGAAGTCAAAATTTTGAGAAAAAGGCATTTTAAGTAAAAAATTGTAACAAAAATTTTCAAAATTTTGAGTTTAAGGAGCCATAACTTTTTTGTAGCTACCCAGATGTAGCCGAAGTGCTTAAGACTTGTATGCGCTACTAAATTGTCTTTTCAAAATGCCCAAAACAACTTTTGTACCTATAATATTTTAGAAGTAATAGCGTTTTAAGTGGTAACACCTCCAAATTAGAGGTCACCTACTTTGATGGGCTATAACGGGAAATACGATGAAAATATACCCCCCCCCCTGCTATACAATTTTTTGTTCGGCATAACTTCAGGAATCTTCCCTTAAAGGATTGTCCTTCTTAACTGGGACACCCTGTATATTTATTCGAGTCTTTTTGCGCGATTTAAAACAGGTACAAAAGGTACATCGCTAACACACCCAACCTTGACGCAGTGGCCATTGGATCGACAGTTGCGGATCTTCGATTAAAGTATGGTGAGTCAAATTTAAACTCATACTATAAAAAAAATATATGTATATATAAAGTGATTTTTGTTAACGTTAAATAATTGCCGGTATCGCCAGTAAGGTATACGTAGATATATGCCAGTTCCATTATATGGTTATACCACCCCACAGTAGTGCAAAAAAAAAGATACCTACACGAAAATACATTGAACAAAAGAATAAGAACATAAATATATACACACAAATTACTTTTGATTTTAAAATTCGTTTTATCCGCGTTTTTATTAATTGTTAATTTATTTAGTCTTTCGTTTATTCGCGTCTTGCAAACAAATTTTTATAAATAGTCAAATAGACTTGTTTTATTATTCAAGTAAAATGAAAGTTTAATCAATTAAAGCAATAATGAATAAATTATGAATTGGCATAAAAGGATAATGATGCGTTTAAGTTAAATAAGGCGTAAGAGGATGAGGAAGTGCGGATAGGGAAGGATGGTTCGGAGTAGGAGGTGAAAGGTGGCTGCATAAGGGACTACTTAGGCGAGAGTGGTAGTCAAAGGTAGGGAGGGTGTAGAAAAATGTTCTCGCAGCGTCTATCAACACCTCGATGCAAGTGCAAGTCTGGTATGACAAATTTTTTTTGTTGCTAGGCAAAAAGGGTCAAGTCCCACACCCACGCCCACCGACGAGCTATAGAGGGAACTAGCATAGCAGCACAGACCCGAATGCAACCAAAGTTTAGCAACAAAATGGCGCCCACAACGTTAGACTGCTTTATGGCAGGAATTAGTAGTAGCTAGCGATAGTTACAAATAATTTTTACCAATTTTAACCGCATTTTAGTTTGTTTTAAATTTTACATTTTTATTCGGCTCGTAGAACTTTGCCATCTTTCACTTGCGAAGTTGTCGTCCTTCCTCCGCCAATAATCCGAATCCTTAGCCAATTTATGAAAATTAGTCAGTTTTATTGCTTCGTTTGTCTTATTACCTTTAATAGTTTGAATATTTCACATCATTATTATTTATTTATTCTTTTTTTTATATATTTTTATTTCTTTTTGTGAGTTTTCCTTGTGCTTGCTTGTCGTATCATCTTTTATTTCAATAGTATGAGTAAGACCCCAGGTCGTCCTGTCACACGCTCTACTACTAGAAAAGAGACATCTAGTCTCAATACATTAGAAATAGACTTTGAAAGTTTTCATAAGTCAATTAATCGTTTGAGCTTTGACAGTTCACTTAACACAACTGCAAGTGACACTGAAAATTCGCCAAATATGGCTAACAATAATCAGTCTGTTCCAATTACTGCAAATGAAACTGAATGTATAGGAGATTTTGGTGGGTTAGTAGCTAATGCTGACCAAATGGGTAATAACAACCACCCAAACCCTATTGGCGTCAATAGTGGTACAAATGCAGGAGCTTCAGCTTCAGGTACTACAGAGAATATGAATGATTTGTCAGACAAGATTGAGCGGTCTTTGACAATCAATCAACTTCGTCTATTCCAACAAATGGACATCTTTATGAATAATGTCTTAGCAAAGATGGACAGTATGAACCGAAGCCAGCCACCTCAACAGCCTAATATTGGCGTTAAGGCTGGGTATCCGAGGGTGTATGATTTTTCGACCCGATGGGGCTTGCAGGGCTTAAGAGATAAATGATCGCAGTAAACGGTTTTCGACAGCTAATAAATAGATGCTGTTAATAGGCGTCTTAGAATTTTAATTTTTGGACTTTTATGTACCATAAAGTGCCAAAAACATAATTTTTTGGGTGTTTTTTTTTTCGCCCCGGTGGGGCACTATCTAAATGAAACTTTTTTATTTTTTTTATGATTTTATTTTATATCCAATGGGTTAAATTAGTTAGTGGGCGAGGCAGAATTTTGATTTTTTGAGTTAAGTTATTATAATCTGCAATTTAAGCTGACCAAAAGGAAACAGTGCTTGTAGAGGAACCACAACTTATTTTTGTTAGCTGTTAAAAATAGAATGCCCTCCAAACATTTATGTATCCGTTCATTGAATACAAATTAAAGATTTGGTTCATAAAATAGTTAAAATTGTATTTTGAAAAGTTAACAATTTAACTGCAGTTTCATTTTTGTTTCAGAACTCACGCTCACATATGCAATGTAGTTCACAAAATATCCGAAATAGCGCTAATCGTTTTCTCTGTAATTTTGTTCTCTCGCGAGAGTCTGCAATTTGCAGATTGTCGTTGGCCTCAGCCGTCCGTTGCCACTGCGATATGGAGAAAACAAGTTTGGTTCCTTTTTTTGGTTTTCTGATAGATACATACTAATTACTTAATAGTATTATTGTTGTTTTTTGAAGTCAAGCGAACATTTTGTGAGACATAGACATTGGATAAATATCGTCGTTACATAATTATGATTATAAATATGATAGGGATAGGGAATCGAAATGAGAAATGTTGAGAGCCGAATATTTTTAAAGGATGTTGATTGATATGAAGTTGAGGTATGACGTATGAGGATTGAGGGCGTGGGGTTGAGAAGATTTGAGAATATGAATGGGAGTGGGAGCTGGAAGGTGGATTTTTTTATTCTGATGAGTTGTGTTCAAATTACATACATAATGCAATTTGGTTCATCGTAAATAAAATATTGTATGAGGGAAGGGGTTGGTTGCTTCGCTGTTCCCTATTTCTGTTGTGTGTTTTAATATTTTGAAAATGATTGTATGTAGTATAAGTACACAACATCCACTTTTATTGGTGATATTGAAATGTCATCTATTCAGATTCATAAATCATAATGATTGGTCAATGTTTTGCATAAGCAGTCTGAAGAAGAATTGTAAATTTGTGTTGAGGTTGACCGGTGGGGCAAACTCATTGTTTGTTATTACAAAATTTATATAGAACTGGGTAATGTTTTGTTGCACTTTAAACGATGTCTAGGTAACTCATTGACGATATAAGAGCAGTATTCTACAGGATCCTATTTTTGTATTATTTCTTGCCGCATTTGGTTAGTTTGTAAGGCAGTCCTCGACTAGGTGCAGCTTTGAAGCTCGTCTATTGACACCTGGCCTGCGCACTATCTGCTCCAGTACAAGTTTGAATAAGTCGCATGAATAAGTCTCCTTGCCAAAATCCGGTGCATGTTTGAAATAGTTCGGAGGAGCTACATACTTCCAAACTGCATATTGCAGCGCATGTTTTCCAGCGTAACGCGACACACCTGAATCTTTTTTGCCGGGATTCCAAATTCATCCACCGTCATATAGGGCTCTTGACGAACTATGCTATCAAACGCGGCTTTGATGTCGATGAAAAGATGGTGAGTTTCGACTTAAAATTCGTTTGTGTTTTCCAGGATTTGCCTCAGTGTGAAAATTTGGACTATAGTCGATCTGCCGGGCCGGAAGCCACACTGGTACGTGCCGATTATTGTGTTGCAGAACGGTTTAAAACGTTCAGACAGTACGTTGGATAGGATTTTGTATGCGACATTAAGCAGGGTTGGCCTTATTAGCCTAGAGGCGTGCATTGATTCAGGCAAGTCTAGCAGCAACTCCATCCTGTGCCGATTCTATGCAGAAATTAGCTGCTTCAACTGTCTTAAATATCAACCGAGAAATGAAATATACCTACATCGATTCAACCACACGTCATAAGAAAGCAGGAGTAGAATCATCTAAAAATATTAGTAGATATAGTGGCTTAAATACATATCACTCGACACTAGAAAATCAAATTTGATTTCAATTGATTTGACTATATGTATACCTATACCTACCTATATACATTATGGTAATAAAGGTAATAAAGGATGGTAATAAATAGTCCATTCCGTACTAATGGGTACTTATAATCGTTCATGTTATTTTTTGTTTTCCGCATGATGCTGCCGTTATACCTATCTACATAATAGATCTCATATCTCTGTAGAGTGAAGATAGTTACAATAAGTAATTTGTCTCACTAAAAGAGAGAAAGGGGATCATTTTAAAAAATTCCGAAAAAGCTAAAAACTATTAGTTTTTTAAACCCTATTCGGACATTAGTATACAATATAATGTTATGTATAAGTATATCCATCCACCAATCGGATGGAAAATAAGAATTTTCCCATATAAACTTTGATGAAACTTTGAGTCAGCTTCCTATCTCTTACCATTTCGGCTAGGCGTTGATCCCGAATCAGTGAGGACAAACTTTTTATTACCTAAATGGAATAATCCATACATCCATAAATAGTGCGAGCAGGGCTGTAGCCGTTTCGCATAGGATTTATCTCTATATTCTATATAATACTGAAAAGGAACCCTCCCAAGTAGAAATCGTTGGTTAAAGTTCTAGCGCTGTTACCACAATTCAAAAAGTTTACTATTACGGTCAAAGTGTGTTTTGATTTATAAAAGTGCAATCTGTTTCTCATATAGGAGGGAACCGTGATCAAGTAGGAATTAGTTTGACGTACTTATTTGACCATTCCGTGATATACACAATATGGTATAATCGGCTATGATTTGCAACCGAAACGTTACCGATTTTTGCCAGTCACAGCTTGCGATGTATTTGCAGTACAGCAACTACACAAAATGGTCACAAAGTATTGCATGCAACACATAAAGTGAGCTGTCAAATTTGTCTTAATGTGTTTGTAGGTTTATTCACACAAATAGAATATAATAAAATCGCTACACAAATACAATCAGACAGGTACAAATAAAATGTATATACATATGGAATGAATTATTGGCATACCTAAAGGAACAAAATGGAAACATTAAATTAATATTAATTGCATTTCTTCGTATCCGTAGCCCAAATATTAAAACGAAAGTCAGTTTTACCACGAATGTGAATAAGTTGCAGTGGAAAAAACTCACGCGCTCAAGAAATATTGAATATTTAGATATTCAATTTTATTTTCAAAAAATTCTACTTTTTCCAGGGACATCGAAAATTATCTTAATAGCTTCAAAAATGAATTGAAAGAATTATAAGGTATATTTCAAGGTGATACATATACGTACTTATAAAGAATAAAGAGTTTGCGAATTTCAATTGTGAAATTAGTTTATTAAAAATGGATGCCCAGTACTTACGATCGAAAATGGCGATTAGTTTTCGTATAAATGCATGTGCATTTCACTTGGTAGGGGCAAAGGGTGTATGTGCTCCCCAAATTGATAAAGTTGTTTTTTGCGTTTATTAAATGCAGTAGGTCTGAAAATTGGGGAATAGGACAATGGGTAAAAAAGTTTCATTGAAATAGGAGTAGATAGGCATGAAATTAACTTTAAAAATGTATAACGCTTTAGTATTGTCATTTTTAAGAATAAAAAAAAACTGATATATTTTAACATTATAAAAATAACTTCCTAGCCATGTATAGGTAGAACTACTACTAGTGCCATGTGGTAGATTTCTCGAGATATTGGGGCGTGAATCTCCTACGATGTTGCAAACTACTATTTTATACAAACTCTTATTACTATTTTACACTTAAATTACATTTGTTCACACCTCATTTATTTTTCTTGTAATTGTAAAATATTTTATTTAATAAAAGCACACTGCATTCTTCCTTCTAAAGATGTGCGTTGGACGTAGTAAAAGTAGAAAAGAAATTATTAATAAAAGCGCTGCATGCTTTGCTACTAAAATTGCACCATTATTTTCAGATATGTTCCCAAGATTTTACGATTAGTTTGTTAAAACTATGATTTCTATTTTATGGAAAAACAATATGGGAAGACTGTGTCAATAAAAGAATTACCAGTACATATATGAGATAATTTCGAAACGATGTATGATTTTTTTTTTCTGTGCCCCCTTTATACTCTACGCCTAGCCTATGAGCAAAACCATGTCATATAAAGATACACTATCCGTTCGTTTACACACAAATTACATAAAACGTGCATAAAAATCCACTTCAGTTCGTACTTAGTGTTGATACAATACCTGGTACAATATAGTAATTGTGGAAATAACATTCAACTATTTTGTGTGATATTAATGCGTCAAATTGTGTAGTAGTTATTTAGGCAATGTATTTAGAGATTGTGTGCAAATAAAAACCAAAAGCGAATAATGCAGCTTATGGTAACATTTAACGGTCACAATTCAGACTGGGCGTAGTCTATTAGTGTAGTTGTGTAGTAGTAACATTAAATGGTAACTCTGCGGATTTTGAGACTTTAGTTTTGACACTTTCAGTAATTTTTTAGACACAACATTTACTGAAATGTTACGTTAAAGAACATTTGTCTCTTTAAGGCACGTAATAGTTACAAAAATGTCAAACTGTTTCCATATTCATAGCAACGCATTTATCTACTCAAAACCAAGTCAAATATACCAAACGGTGACCATAATTTAAAATAAATTTGAATCAAAGTCACAAATTTCTACTTGGGCCTACCCCACAAAACAAAGCAATAATAACAAACTAGCTCTAACAGGTTTTTTTATAAACAGCCAGCATAGAATGCCAAAAATAAAAGCCAAGGCCAGGAATGAAAATTTGTATAATATGGATTTTGGATATTATTATTATGTATTTCGATTTCTGCTTACGATTCCGATTGTACGTCGCTATGACGAAAGCCATATTCATAAGTGTGCGTTAGGAAATTCTATATCACACACACTTTTGGTTTCGGTGTATTAGGTACACAACGTTTGCAGCAACAGCAAACAGCAAGCACAGCTTGTCCGTAATCCGTATTGTCCTCCCTTCCCTTTGGTTGTTTTGATTTATTTTGTTGTGCAGACAATTTTGTATTATTTTTATTAATTGAGCTGAGCGAGTCTGCACTCTGCGGTCACAATTGTGATCTTGATAAGGGAGGGTGTGCTCGGCTATTTTAAATTCCGTGCACCAATACATGTAAATACGTTTACTTGAGCACGGAGTTCGTAGCTGAGGGAGACCCACCCTTAATGATAATTTCAATTCCCAATTTGTGAGCAGCGTAGAGGACAGACAAGCGACAGTTCTTCCACCTACGTCCAATTCTATTTATGTGCAGAACCGACTTCCGCTACACCAACTCCATCGAATGCTAGCACATCCGGGAATTGTCGATTGGACGGGTGGAATATCAAATTCGACTGCACCGAAAGTATTTCCGATTTCCTCTTCAAAGTCGACCGTCTCCAAGCTTCTTCGTCCTATAGCGATGAGCAAATAACAGCAAACTTTCATACCTTATTGGCCGGTAAGGCAAATACCTGGTTTTGGACGTTTTTACAAAAAAAACCCTAACGCGAAGCTTGGGGATATTAAAGTTGCCATGAAGAAGGAATTCGGCCGGAAAGAGAACGATGTCGATGTCTATATGCGCTTGCTCACACGTAGGCAGTCATTTAAGGAATCGTTTGACGATTTCTATGATGCAATTGTGCGTCTTAACGACCGTTTAAACGAGCCTTTCGACTCGAAGAAGCTCATAGAAATCGTCAGAAATAACGCCAAGGAAAAGCTGGGGGAAGTTCTACAGGCAGCTGATATCAAGAGTCTTGAACAGCTGAGAGATAAAGGCAGAGATGCTGAGCGTTTCCTATCTAGGCGCATAACAGCTCAAAGAACGGTTCATGAGATACATTTGGAAGAAGAGGCGGAGGAGCCTGTTGAAGAAGTTGCAGCTTTCAGCCGATCATATAATCGAGCAACAGCCGCTACACTTGTATGCTGGAATTGTGATCAGCAAGGACACACCTTCTACCAGTGCCCATCACACAATCGACAGCTATTTTGCTTTCACTGTGGCGAAAAAGGTGTTAGTACCCCGGAGTGTTCTAAGCACCAGGGAAACCGCACAGGGAACGACAGAAGAGTCGGGGAGAGAGTGGCAGGATGTATGCGAGTTTGCAGCTGAAAAACGAACAAGTTCTTGGTTTGTTAGACAGCGGGGCATCCATCTCTGTGCTAGGTGAGTCATGATTCGAATTTGTAGAAAGGAATGGGATCAAAGTGATGCCGTATACGAATTTCGTTAAGACAGCGGATGGTACCTCTCAAGATATTGTAGGATATTGTGAGATCCCAACGACTTTTAACGGCATCACCAAGACCATTACTTTCTACATGATTCCCAAACTAGCACAGAAGATATATCTCGGCATGAATTTCTGGAAGGAGTTCTGCTTAATTCCCAATATTAGCGAAATAGATGCACCAGTCGTACCGGTTAGCGAAAATGAGAAATTGTTCGAAGAACCAAGCTTTATGCTACTCACCTCAGCTCAGAAAATCCAGCTAGAATCGGTGAAGAAACAATTTCCCAATTTCGTTGACTTTGGACTCGGTCATACGCATCTTGAAACCCATCAGATCGACGTCGACGATGCTGTGCCCATAAAATCCAGGCACTACCCCTTGTCTCCGGTGCGGCAGGAAGAGGTCTATAAAGAACTTGATCGCATGTTAGAGCTGAGGGTTATTGAGGAAAGTAACTCACCTTGGTGTTCCCCTATAGTGCTAGTCAGGAAGCCAGGGAAAGTACGCCTTTGCTTGGACAGCCGGAAGTTGAACAGCGTGACGAAAAAAGACGCATATCCGCTGCCACATATTGACGGTCTTCTTAGTCGTCTGCAGGACACGTACTTCATCACGGGGCTCAACCTTAAGGATGCATTTTGGCAAATCCCCCTTGATGAAGAGTCAAAACAGAAAACGGCATTTGCTGTACCTGGACGGCCACTGTACCAGTTCACAGTTATGCCGTTCGGGTTATGCAATGCTGCACAAAGGATGTGTCGCCTTATGGATCGCGTGATTCCTGCACGATTCCGGGAACATGTCTTTATATATCTGGATGACCTTTTAATATGTTCAGCGGATTTCGACACCCATGTTCAAGTACTGGCAGAAGTGGCTTCCTGTCCATCAACCTCAGTAAGAGTAAGTTTTGCATGCGCGAAATCAAGTATCTTGGTTATATCGTCGGTCAGGGCACGCTAAAAACCAACCCTGAAAAGGTCGAGGCGATGATCAACTTTCCGATTCCGAAAACACCGAGGCAAGTGCGGAGATTTATCGGTCTGACGGGATGGTACAGGCGTTTTATTAAAAACTATTCCGATCTGGCAGCTCCACTTACGAATTGCCTGAAAAAGAAAAAAAACTTTGAGTTGTCGTCTGCTGCTCGGGAAGCATTTGAAAAGTTGAAGCAAGCACTTACCTCTGCTCCTGTGTTGTCCCAACCGGACTTTAAAAAGGGTTTCACCATCCAGTGTGACGCTTCATCTGAGGGAGTAGGGGGAGTCCTTTTCCAACTTGACGCAGATGACAACGAAAAACCAATAGCGTTTATGTCGAAGAAGTTGAATAAGGCACAAAAGAATTATACCGTGACAGAGCTTGAGTGTCTCGCTGCTGTCTTAAGTGTCAGGAAATTCCGCGCCTACATCGAGGGTTCCAAATTTCGTATTGTTACCGACCACTCAGTCTCAAGTGGCTTATGTCGCTTAAGGATTTGAGTGGTAGATTGGCAAGATGGAGTCTGGAACTCCAGCGATTCGACTTTTCCATCGAACACCGCAAGGGTTCGCTAAATGTAGTGCCGGATGCCCTGTCGCGAGTAGACATGGAAGAAATTTCTGTCACAGATATAGGTGAAGAAGTAGACCTTACCTCGCCTGAGTTCGATTCTGTGGAATATACTGTTCTTAAAGAGGAAATCGTCAAAAATCAAGCCTCGCTTCCAGATCTAGTTGTATCAGACAAATATATATACAAAAGAGTTAGATTTAGAAGCGATGCGCTTGGAAACGAAGACTCTTTGTGGCGTTTGTGGATACCGAACACCTTGACTCAAACTGTTATCGAGATGTATCACAACTCGAAACTCTATTGCCATAGTGGCTTTTCAAAAACTTATGAACGATTTCGCGAGAAGTACTACTGGCCAAAAATGGTTAACGATATCAGAGCATTTGTGAGTCGGTGTGAAGTATGCAAAACCACAAAGGCGCCAAACAAAACTCTTCGTCCTCCAATGGTAAAGCAGATCGTCTCAGAGCGGCCAATGCAGCGACTCTATGTTGACTTGCTCGGCCCATATCCGCGCACAAAGCTAAGTAACGTCTACATCTTCATAGCTGTTGACCACTTCACGAAGTACACCTTCCTAAAAGCGCTGCCTAAAGCAACTTCGACGAACATAATTCGATTTTTAGAGTCCGAGGTATTCCATGGGTTCGGTACACCGGAATACGTGCACTCGGACAACGGCAAGCAATTTGTGTCTGTTGAGTTTAGCAAGTTTTTGGACAATTATGGCGTGCAACACGTTCGTACAGCTTTGTACTCGCCACAGGCAAATATTTCAGAGAGAGTCAACCGCAGTAGGTATCCTAAACAAGTTACGAGTATTTATATCCGACGAACAAGACCACTGGGACATACACTTATCAAGTATAGCGTGTGCGTTACGCTCTGATATGCATGACGATGACTCCATGTCGTCTACTGATGAGCCCACCCACCACATCGGGGCGAAACGCATTACTAGAGTCGAGGCCACCTCAAATTTAAAAATTTGTGATGACAATCGTACACTCCAAAAATGTATTCATATCATAAATATGTTTATGATTTGAAAATAGTTTGATTGAATGGACAAGCCAGGCCCTGGGCAAAAAACAAATCCTCTCGGCGATCGTCTTTGAACCAAAGATTCGTCTTGAGGTATGATTCACAGTCACTTGTTGATTGAAAAATCATTAGTCTCGGTGAAAATCGAGTAAACAGTGCATCTAGATCAGATGTGGTGGTCGTCTACTGATGAGCCCACCCACCACATCGGGGCGAAACGCATTACTGGAGTCGAGGCCACTTCAAATTTAAAAATTTGTGATGACAATCGTACACTCCAAAAATGTATTCATATCATAAATATGTTTATGATTTGAAAATAGTTTGATTGAATGGACAAGCCAGGCCCTGGGCAAAAAACAAATCCTCTCGGCGATCGTCTTTGAACCAAAGATTCGTCTTGAGGTATGATTCACAGTCACTTGTTGATTGAAAAATCATTAGTCTCGGTGAAAATCGAGTAAACAGTGCGTCTAGATCAGATGTGGTGGTCGTCTACTGATGAGCCCACCCACCACATCGGGGCGAAACGCATTACTGGAGTCGAGGCCACCTCAAATTTAAAAATTTGTGATGACAATCGTACACTCCAAAAATGTATTCATATCATAAATATGTTTATGATTTGAAAATAGTTTGATTGAATGGACAAGCCAGGCCCTGGGCAAAAAACAAATCCTCTCGGCGATCGTCTTTGAACCAAAGATTCGTCTTGAGGTATGATTCACAGTCACTTGTTGATTGAAAAATCATTAGTCTCGGTGAAAATCGAGTAAACAGTGCGTCTAAATCAGATGTGGTGGTCGTCTACTGATGAGCCCACCCACCACATCGGGGCGAAACGCATTACTGGAGTCGAGGCCACCTCAAATTTAAAAATTTGTGATGACAATCGTACACTCCAAAAATGTATTCATATCATAAATATGTTTATGATTTGAAAATAGTTTGATTGAATGGACAAGCCAGGCCCTGGGCAAAAAACAAATCCTCTCGGCGATCGTCTTTGAACCAAAGATTCGTCTTGAGGTATGATTCACAGTCACTTGTTGATTGAAAAATCATTAGTCTCGGTGTAAATCGAGTAAACAGTGCGTCTAGATCAGATGTGGTGGTCGTCTACTGATGAGCCCACCCACCACATCGGGGCGAAACGCATTACTGGAGTCGAGGCCACCTCAAATTTAAAAATTTGTGATGACAATCGTACACTCCAAAAATGTATTCATATCATAAATATGTTTATGATTTGAAAATAGTTTGATTGAATGGACAAGCCAGGCCCTGGGCAAAAAACAAATCCTCTCGGCGATCGTCTTTGAACCAAAGATTCGTCTTGAGGTATGATTCACAGTCACTTGTTGATTGAAAAATCATTAGTCTCGGTGAAAATCGAGTAAACAGTGCGTCTAGATCAGATGTGGTGGTCGTCTACTGATGAGCCCACCCACGACATCGGGGCGAAACGCATTACTGGAGTCGAGGCCACCTCAAATTTAAAAATTTGTGATGACAATCGTACACTCCAAAAATGTATTCATATCATAAATATGTTTATGATTTGAAAATAGTTTGATTGACTCCATACGATGTCAACCATATTATGCCTTGTTTGGGCAAAACATGATCACCCATGGTTCGTCGTACAAAATACTTCGTAACTTGAAGGCACTGCAGGATCCTGAAATGATTGTCACGTATAGCGAAACCGATGTCGCACTTGCACGATCACAGTTGTCCAAGAATTTGCTAAAAGCTCACGAAAGGTCGATGAATGTGTACAATACGCGTTCAAGGCCAACATTCTTCAAAGTTGGACAAGAAGTTTATCACAGGAATTTTGCACAGAGTAACTTCGTCCAAGGCCAAAACGCAAAGTTGCTCCCGAAATTTTTAAAATCCCGAGTCCGTCGTACTGTCGGCAATTGTATGTACGAGCTTGAAAATCTTTCTGGCAAACTCATTGGTATATTCCATGCCAAAGATATACGGCAATAATTGCAAATTAACTGCAAAGATAAATGAAAACAACACAAAGAATCACTTTGAAAATTTTAATTTCACATTTCACTTATCTGATGTTGTTGCCCGGCTATTAAGTAGGTTCGTACCCACGTTTGCAATCGATAAATGTATTTTTATTACTTTTACCATGCTATGAATAGTTTTATTAACCGATTTTTCGCTTTTTACGGCACCGAAAACGCGTGGGTTCCAATTTTACAATTTTGTTTTGAAATATTGTAAAATGTAAACAAAACGCAAAGCCCATTTGTAACAGAACTGTTCGACAATTCACAATCGAACGCACTTCGAGGTGATCGATACTCGAAGTTGCAGACTTGTTTTTTTTTGTAAGCCGTGAGAGAAGAGAACATTTTATAACTGCTGCTTAAAACGATTTCCAGAAAGCCAAGCTTTCCAGAAAGCCGTTCAAATTAACGGCTAGTAATGCTAATAGTCATTTTAAATTATAATTTGGCCGTATAAACGCCATTACTCTTGCTCAGTTTAAATAAAAGTAAAAAATATAGCTGTTACTTATCGCAAGTGCAGAATTTTTTTATTAAAAAAACAAACAAAAAAGTGTAAAGTCAGTGTAGCTGAAACAAATACGAAATACGACAAACAAGAGGAAACAAATACGAAATTCAGGTACATAGAACAAATTTTAAAATACGTACATTAGGCAAGTTACTGACATTAATCTCCCGTGTAGATTTCCACAAAAAATAGGCAGGAATTAAACGCAGCGCTTCTGCATAAAGAGCGCTGTCCGAAACAAAAAACCCCTGAAGCCTAAAGTCGTTCGGATTACGTTTTTTCATCCGAAAAACGATTTTGATGAGCAATTATTGCTCCGCCACCGCCATTGTAGCAAAAATTATCCGCCATTATTAACAGCCAAGCCACAGCCACAAGAGCAGTTGGAGGTTAATTGGAGCTGCAAGCCCCAACACCGCCTTTGGCCGAGCTAGTTAAGGCGTGAGGAATGAGTCGCTCTTCAGCAGCCAACGTGATTAGTCGACTTAGTTAGTGGTGCGTGATTAGCAAAGACAATCGTTATTATAGTGATTTTGGTCAGAAATATTCTGTAAGCCCTTTGGCGCAGTGAACTGAGCCATAGACTAAGACAGAGAGGTGTCTGGTTCGAGTCCCCGTGGGGGAAGTGATCTTTTTTTTTTTTAATTAAATAAATAAAATTAATAAAGCAAAACAAAACCGAAAGTGGAAGTGCCGCAAGGCAATCAGGCGATGGACACTGGCCAGCCAAAGGTCCCGCAAGGAGATGCCCCGTTGCCAAAGCGAGTGACAACAAAAACAGTCACACAGCAGCAATCGGGAGCAGCAGCAACAACAACAACAAATGCACCAGCAACAGCAGCACAAGCAAAAATATTAGAAGCGAATGCAGCACCAACAACAAAAAATACACTAGCAATAGCAGTACCAACTACGTCAACAGCAGCAGTACAGTCGCTTGATTCAACAAAAGTTGAGAAAAAACGGCGACGACGAATAAAACCAAAGCCGAATTTGTCAGCCAAAAGAATGGCAAAGTCTGGCGACTCAGTGATGACGTCAGAAGCGGAGACTGATGACTACAACGATGGCATCAACTACTCGTACGAGTCTGAAGGGGGAGAGTGCCGGTACGTGGGCGAAGGTAACTCATTTCAAGAGTTACTGGACGCCGAAGATGAACCAGCACAACAACAAAAACAAGTAGAAGATGAGGAAGCAGAGCTCGATCGTCTTATCAAAGAGCTCCTAGAGAAAAGGGAGAAGCTGCGTCAGCAAAAAGCGCAGCAACAACAAGAAAAGCTGAAGCAAATACAAGAGGCGCAGCAAAAACAAAAACAACAACAGCAGCAACATCAAGAGCTGAAAAAGCAGCAACAACAGCAGCAGCTACAAAGGCAAAGCAAAGCCCAAAAGCTACAACAACCACAGCTAAGCCAACTACAAAAGCCGCAGCAACCGCAGCAGAAACAAAATAATCAGCAGCTGACACAAAAGCAGCCGCTGCAACAACAACAGCAAAAACAGAAGGAGCAACAGCAGCAGCAGCATCAACAACAGCAGCAGCAACAACAACAACAACAACAACAACAGCAGCAGCAAAGAAAAGTACGTGTCCCACCTATTAATGTAAGTTACCTAGACATAAGCGATAGTATTAGGTTATGTAGATTAGTTAGTAAGGATTTTTATATAAAAAGGCTAAACGCCGATAAGCATATAATAATGTGCAATAATATGGAGGAGTACAAAAAGGTACGCACTGCTCTGGAGAAAGCAGAAGCAGAATATTTTACATATACTCCAAAGGGAGAAAAATTACAAACGGTACTGCTTAAGGGTATCGACCCAAACGTTAAGACGGACGAGCTCGAGAAGGAGCTCAAGAATTATGAGTGCGACGACCTTAAGTTCGTGGGGGTCAAGCCGTTTTCCTCGCCTTCGGAGAGGGGTGGTAGCCGCAAATTACCATTCTTTTTGGTGCAACTAACCCCCGACAGCAAAATCGATAGTCTGAAAAGGATCAGATTCCTGTACTATCATGCAGTACGTTGGGAAAAATTAAAACGGTCAGATCGTGTACTTCAGTGTATGCGCTGCCAGAGGTTCGGGCACGCCGCAGCTAATTGCCATATGCAGTTCAGATGCGTTAAGTGCAACAGGGACCACAAGCATGGGGAGTGTCCTTTGGGAAGGGATAGAGTAGAGGATCGGGGCCAGCTCTCGTGTGTACTCTGCAAAAGCTCAGGGCATCCTGCAAATTTCAAGGGATGTCCAAAGTATCAGCAGGTCAAACAGAATGTGTTGGCTCGGAAACAGAGGTCCGAAGAAGAGAAGGGTCGAAAGAGTCGCCCGTTCTCAAATTTTGTTGCACCCAATGTGTCATTTGCCCAAATGGTATCTGGACCGGGTAAGGCAAATACAAAAACCGCACCAAAGGCTCCTACGCCTGAAGCGGATCTGGATTTGAAAGCGATCCTTCTGTCACTGCACGGAAAGATCGACAAATTCCAGAATCAGTTAAATGAGCAAGCGGCTCGAATAGACGTCATCTATTCGACGCTGTTTGCGGAGTCAACCGCGCCATAAATATGATGGGTACGCTGGACGAGGAAAAACTGAAGATCCTTGCGTTGAATGTTAATTCAATGATCAGGATCGAGAGAAGGATCAATGTTTCCAATCTGTTGAAAGCCGAAAAGCCAGATGTACTTTTGGTTAGCGAAACTAAGCTAAATCCGAAGCACAAAGTGGGCTATAGAAATTACAAGGTAGTTAGAAGAGATCGACCCCACTCCACTCAAGGAGGCGGTGTCGGTATCTTAATACGCAGAGGCTTGCGCCATAGGGTCATATATAGCAGGGACGTGCGTAGGTTCCGGGTGTTGGAAGCGTGCATCGTGTGCATTCCCCTCCATAGCCAGAGGCGGGTGTATGTGGTGTCACTTTACGCACCTGACGCACCCCAACCCATTATATTTTTAAATGAGCTCGAGACACTTTTTCGTTGCTTACAGCTCCAATCGGAGGACAATTATTACTTTTTGGGCGGAGACCTTAATGCTAAACATGCGGCATGGGGAAATGATACTCCGAACCCTAGGGGCAACCAGTTTCACGACTGGTGGCGTCATAATATGATTGAGTACAAACTCGAGTTGTACGCGACGGATTTCCCGTCTTTCCCTAGAGAAGGTTCTTTCTTGGACTTAGCGCTAGTTGACGAAAGACTAGAACTGACAGACACAGATCGACGAACGCGGAACTGTTTACGAACGGTCGAGTACGATAGTGACCACTACGGACTCGCCGTCGTAATACGGATCCCGAACGAACAAACGCAGCTGGAGGAGTACGATCAACTGCGCTCCTTCGATTATCGAAGAGCACAATGGTCGCGCTTCTCCAGGGTTTTGCAGCGTGATATACGTTCGAGTGAGATCAACCCACCGACAAACAGGAACTTGACAAACGATGAAATCGACAGCCATTTATTACAAATGAACGTCATCATCAAACGGACAATGGAGCGGACTATCCCCAAGGTAGGACGTTCCACTGACGAAGAACAGACTGAGAAGTATCGAAACGCGACAATCGATGCTCTATACAGACAGTAGATTGCTCTCGAGGCTTAAACAGCTGCACAGACAGTTTACTGACAGGAACGATCCCGAGATGAGGACACTGAAGTCGATGATCAAAAACCTGAAACAGTTGATAGTCGAAAATTACAGAAAATCTGTGAGTTTGTATTGGGGCAATAAAATTCGGGCTATAAAATCCAGTAGTCCGAACATGTTCCCACAAATAAATAAACTGTTCAGGCGGAAGGATCATAACGACATTTCGTGTGTCCGAATCCCTCGGACGAACGAGAACAGACAGACACTACTGACTGCTGGCATAAGCCCGGAAAGTGCCGACTCGAACGACGGTTTTTACGTGGTCGAAGACCCGCAGGAGAGAGTGGATTTGATGGGCGCTTTCTTCGAAACCGTGTATACTGTGAACAACCCAGTTCGCCGTAATCACGATCTTGAAGAGAGGGCCTTTCTGAACCACTTTTATCTTCGCACCGAACTTCAGAATTGGCGATCCGAGAACAACGGTTTCACCGTGTTCAATGACGACAACCTTGCAAACGGCATAATCGCCGATGAAAGGACAAATTCCCAGTTGTTCGTGAGCAAAGATGAACTCTTGTGTATCTTTGAGTCGCTTAAAAATAAAAAGTCGGCGGGAGTTGACGGTGTCCCAAACGTCGTATTAAGACACCTGCCACTAGAAGCGATTGAGATCTTCGCCAAGCTATTTAACAATGCGCTGAATAATGCATATTATCCAGTGCAGTGGAAAATGGCGGTGGTACACCCTATCCCCAAACGGGATAAAGATAGGACCAACCCGGCTAATCTTCGGTCAATTAGTTTGCTCCCGAATGTTAGCAAGGTATTCGAGAAGGTCGTTAATAAAGCTCTTCTGAAGTGGGCTGAAGAAAATAAGATTATTCCGGACAATCAATTTGGTTTTAGAGCGGGGCATGAAACGATTCATGCCGCGTCGAAATTGGTGTCCGACATTCAGTGGCACAAATGCAAGAACCAATGCACGGGTGCCTGCCTGGTCGACTTTGAGAAGGCCTTCGACACCGTATGGTTGGAGGGGCTCTTCTATAAGCTGACTAGGTTGGGTATGCAAAAACCATTGCTATATATGATTTATGACATTCTTATGGGAAAGAAGTTCGTAGTCAAATCTGGCAACGTGACTTCGAGCAAAGTCTTCGAAATTAAAAACGGCTTACAACAGGGAGCGGTGAATTCTCCGATCTTGTTTAATATTTACACGAGTGATCTGGTGGGTTCCCTCAGACATGCTATAGCGTACGCAGACGATTTAGTGGCGTACAGATCAGGTCCAAAAGTCGAGGTCATCAACATCCTGTTGCAGCGTGACTTCGATCAAATTAAGAGGTATTGCGATGATTGGAAATTGAAAATCAATTTCCAAAAATCGGAAACAATCCTATTCAGAACTCCATTGGCTAGGGCCTCTAGGGATACCAGAAAAAACTGGCGAAAATTAGCCATTATTGGGCAAAATGGACAACCATTGGCGGTGCGAAGCGTGGTCAGGTATCTTGGCATCTGGCTCGACCAGTATCTATATTTTGACAAACATATAGATGCTTGTCTTGCTGGGGCCAAGAGGGCTTATGCTCTGACAAGGAGACTGTTTCGCAGCAGTCAACTTGATTCCAGAGTAAAGGTCATATGCTACGTGGCCCTTATAAGGCCGATCATCGCTTATGGCTGTCCCATTTGGTTCAATATAGCGCCTTCCTATATGGAAAAGATTCGGGTGTTTGAGAGACAGTGTCTCAGGACCTGCCTAGGGTTGTTTAGAACTCCCGAGTCTGAGTACATAAAATATTATCCCAACAAGACCCTATACGATGGGGCTCGATTGAATAGGATTGACAATTTCCTAATTAAGGTGATTCGAAGGCACGTTGCAAGGGCGATGGCCAACGCTAACAATCTGATCTCGGGTGGTTATTACCCGAATTTAATGTACCACGAGAGTACGCTCCGGTCTGGCTTTGTCCCGCCTGAAGCATTTCTTCATGCAGACATGAAAGGGTTAGTCCAGGATAAAGATGGTGTTCCGGTATTGTACCACAGCCACCGCGGCGCGAGGGATAAGCGGCTCATCCACGACGGGTACGCCGCCAATGCTCAGGAGCTCCTCCGTTTTAATACCGCAATTGCGGATAGGGACATGGTTGATACCTTAAAGCAGTTCACCGAATTTTGGTGGCTTGAGGAAGAGGTGAGGGCAGACACGCTCTCCCGGGTCGGTGCGTTACCTACGTAACATCCTCCTTAGTTTTAAGCTAGTTTGTAAGTTAGTTAGGTGTATTTTAGGGGGTCTTTGGGAGGGGCCGGGCTCGTCAACATGAATGAGTGCTACCGAGACTTGACCGACGCTTATGGCCTCGCTCGGGTCCCGGCGGCGCGTGTGCACCATGTTGGTGACTGCCAGGCGACCATCGACGCAATCGGGATGGTGACCAATCGAGAGATTGCTCATCACCCTGATTATATTTAAGTTAGTTTAAGTAGCTTAGGTAGTTTTAAGTAGTTTTAGGTAGTTTTAAGAAAAACCAAATAATAAAGAGTCCAAGTTTTTAGCAAAGTTTCTTGGAAATGAAAAAACAGCAAAAAATACAAAAATTGATAGATTTAAGGCCGAAAGGCAATAATTATAAGGATATAGTTAAGTTTAGAGTGCTCGTTAAGAGCCAGTAAGCTAGAATAAGATAAATGTTAGTTTTAATTTAGATTTAATCATTTTTGTCTAGTATGTAAGTTTAAATAAGAATTAAATAAAAATGAATTTAAAAGTCAAAAAAAAGTAAGGCGTGAGGAATTGTGCAGTGACGCCAAATTATCACCAGCCCGGGTTCGAAACCCAGCCCAGGACATAGAAGCTTTATATACTTTTTTTTTGTCAAATTCCTTTTTTTTTTGTTAAATTCTTTCTTTGTTAAATCATTTCTAATTGTAAAATTGTTGTATTAGTGTGTACATATTTAATAATTTTTATTTAGAAAACGTGAAGGTAAGGGAATCAAATCACTTTTCCCATATATATATATATATTTATTCGAGTCTTTTTGCGCGATTTAAAACGGTACAAAAGGTACATAGCTAACACACCCAACCTTGATGCAGTGGCCATTGGATCGACAGTTGCGGATCTTCGATTAAAGTATGGTGAGTCAAATTTAAACTCATACTATAAAAAAAATATATGTATATATAATGTTTTGTATTTAACACACAACATATTTGTTTATTCATTTTCTATTAGTTTCTTTATTTCCTATTCTTAAATTCTAAAATGTTATACCTATTTTTTATTTAATGTGCATTTACCCTATTCTAATTCCTATTCATTTCAATTCTATGTTTTGCTTGCCTTCAGCATTATGTAATATAGCTGTTACTTATTTACTTAATTTGTTAACGTTCGGTACCTTCTTGAAAGGAAATTATGTCATTCTCGCTCTCTTTGCTTTTGACCATCAACGAGTGAAGTTGGTGCACTGGAATTCGGTATTGCTATTAGGCAAAAAAAGAGTTCTGCCATATCTTCCAACTCAGCTGAGCCCGTTGCTCAGAAACTAGCGGAGCAGCAGGCATCCTTTCTTGAGCAATTCAGTTCTAGTCGCACAAATTGCATTAATCTTCCGAACATTGTTGTACCACCCTTTTCTGGTGAATATAAGGATTGGCCTGGTTTCCGCGACCTTTATACCGGTTCAGTGGATAATAAACCGAATCTAACTGCCACCCAAAAGTTCCATTATCTAAAATCATTTTTGTGTGGTGAGGCAGCAAACTTAATTAGACACATTCCAATAACTGATAGCAACTATCTCGAAGCGTGGGATCGTTTGGAAAAGCGTTTTGATTGCACAAATCTGATTGTGCAATCATTTAGTTAAAGTTACTTGTCATTGCCTACGCTAAATTCAGGAAATGTACAGTTGCTACGGAAAGTTACGGATGGGGCCGATGAGACCCTTGGTTAATTTATCTTCTTCTGCAAAAATTAGATTTCGAGACCAAGCAGGCATGGGCAGAGGAAATCGGTTCTCGAGAAGATAGTACCATCGACGATCTTTTGGACTTTTTGCAAGTGAGATGTGATGCACTGGAGTTTTGCCAGTCACTCTGTCGGTCCAATACTTCACGTGCTAAAAACCAAAACCCCATTCGTTCGCATTTTGCTGAATCAAAGCATAACAACTGTCCAAATTGCAAAGCAGATCATCCTATCCACAAATGTTCGGGGTTTCTTTCATTTGACATTAATACTCGCCGTGACTTCGTCAAAACACATTCATTGTGCTTTAAATGTTTGAGATCAGGACATCCTTCGAATAAATGTCGTTCGAATTTTCGGTGCAAAGTTTGTAAATCCAAACACCACTCACTTGTTCACCCGGAGTCTAATGCATCTGTATCCACTAACTCTACACCACAACTTTCGGACAATGTTCCTTCATCTTCAACTTCTTCATCGATTTCTTCAATTCCACCAGTCTTGATAAACAACTATTACGAGCCTAATCGTCGAATTAACACACTTCTACCTACAGCTATAGCAAAGGCTCAGGACAACCAAGGTTTTCTCCAATCTGTTCGCTTGTTGTTGGATTCAGGATCACAGGTATCCTTTGTAACTGAAAAGACAGTTCAACGCTTAGGATTACATCGTAAAAATGTGCGTATCCCTGTGCGAGGTGTCGGATCAACACCGGCTGGCGTCACCAACGGACTTGTCAATCTACAGCTATTCTCTTGTCATAATAAGGAATTTATTGAAATCGATTGCTACGTCCTTTCTTCTCTGACTTCTTTTCTGCCTTAATCTACTATTGGTGATTTCGACCGAAATTGCTTCTCATCCTATACACTCGCAGATCCTTCATTTTGGGTTCCAGGTCCTATTGATATTCTTATTGGTGTTGATAAGGTTTTTAGTGTCATTACTGGATCTTCATTAAGTGGAAAGATAGGATTACCTAATTTGATTGCAACAGTTTTTGGCTGGGTGGCATCTCGAAATATCGACGGTATAGCTCCAACAGAGACAGTGAAATCCTTTTGCACCCAAGTAGATTTGAATAGCCAGTTTGACCTTGAGCATTTTTGGAGGTTGGAGGAAGTAATCTGCGAAGATAAATTATCTCCTGAGGACCATAAAGCTGAAACCATATTCGCAAATACGCATTCGCGGCACTCAGATGGCAAGTATGTTGTCCAGTTGCCTTTTAAATCTGAAGGTGAAATCGATTTTGGGACTAGTCTGAAACCAGCACTGCAACGCTTTTTGTACATGGAACGTAAATTCGAAAATAATCCATCTTTGAAAGAAAGCTATGTAAATTTTATGAGGGAATATTCAGAATTAGGACACATGGAAGAAGTACCTCTTCATGAGATAGATATGCCATCCACAAGGGTCTTTTATATGCCTCATCACGCGGTATTTAAGAGAGATAGCAGTACTACAAAAGTAAGAGTGGTTTTCGATGGGTCAGTCAGCACAAATGGTTCAAAGTCCTTGAATGAATATCTATTAGTCGGTCCCACCATCCAGCGTGACCTTTTTTCCATATGCATCCGTTTTCGTCGGCATACTTACACGATTTCCGGAGACGTTGAGAAAATGTTTCGCCAGATATGGCTATCAACCAACCATACAGACTATCAACGGATTGTATGGAGGGATTCACCGAATCTTCCTCTTAAGCATTATCGTTTGTTAACAGTGACTTATGGCACAGCAAGTGCTCCTTTCTTAGCGGTGCGGACTTTGAAGCAATTGGCACTTGACTCTTCGAATTTATATCCTCGCGCAGCTAAAGTTCTTCTGAACGATTTTTATATGGACGACGTGATGACGGGTGCGGATTCAATTGAGGACGTGACATCGCTTCGCCTGGAATTAGTTGCTTTACTTAAATCCGGAGGATTTAACCTACGTAAGTGGACAACTAACTGTTGGCCACTGCTGTTAACCCTCCCAGAAGACCAACGCGAATTGTCTCCCAGGGAATTCGAGGAGTATTCCGCAGTTAAATTATTGGGGCTACAATGGTATCCGTCAAAGGACTGCTTTTCCTATAAAGTTCGGTTGAGTGAAGAGCCTGTTTATACCAAACGCAGCATTCTCTCTGAGTCGTCTAGGATTTTCGATCCTCTGGGTTTTTTAGCACCTGTTGTAATAGGGATAAAAATTCTATTTCAAGAACTTTGGCGGAAAAACTGCAAGTGGGATGAAGAGATTTCGTCTGAGCTATCTAAGCTGTGGAAGGATATTCGTAATGAACTACCTCTAATCGAATCAATACAAATACCAAGAAAGATGTGGATCAATAAGGACAGTCGGGAACTTCATGGGTTTTGCGACGCTTCACTCGATGGATATGCAGCTGTTGTTTATTGTAGGAGTGTAGATGAAAAAGGTCAAATATTCGTTTCATTAGTTGTCGCAAAAAGCAAGGTGGCTCCGATAAAGGTTGTGTCTCTTCCCCGGTTGGAGCTCTGTGGAGCTGTTCTTCTCGCTCGCTTAATAAAAAAACTTAAAGACTCTTTACAGGATAAAGACTTGAAAGTTTTTGCCTATACAGATGCTGAAATAGTGCTTCACTGGTTTTCTGCTCCACCAAAAAAATGGGCGTTATTCATCGCTAATAGAACAACAGAAATTCTGTCTGTACTACCACGTGAAGCCTGGAATCATGTTAGGTCCAAGAGCAACCCTGCTGATTGCGCGTCCCGCGGCATTCTACCTTCTCATCTGCTCTCAAATGAGTTATGGTGGAAAGGACCTTCTTGGCTTTGGAAAGCGAGGGATGAATGGCCAATATCAACTTATTCAACAAAGGACATTCCAAAGGAAAATCTCGAGGAAAGACGTAGTCATTCAGCTCAGGTACTTACATGCAATGCGGATCCCACTATAATCGAACAAATTATTAATAATAGTTCGTCGTATCTCAAAGCTGCTCGCGTATTAGCATTCATTCTACGGTTTATATCAAACTCGCGCATTCATGTTCCCGATCGTCGTCAATACTCACCGTTATTAGTGAATGAAATTTCAGCCGCGAAAACAAGACTTTTAAAATTCTGCCAGTATCAATGTTTCCCTATAGAAATAAATATTCTATCAAGAGGTGAACAATTAAAGAAGAGGTCCAGGCTATCTTCTCTTACCCCCTTCCTCGATAAAAATGATGTTCTTCGCGTTGGTGGTAGAATTGAAAAATCAATTTTACCATATGAAACAAAACATCCAATAATTTTACATAAAAATCATAGACTATCAAAACTAATCGCAGAATTTCTTCATAAAATCAATTTGCACGCCGGTATTAAGCAAATGTTCGCGATTATAAAGCAAGAATTTTTCATATTGGGCTGTCGAAATTTGGTGCGTAATGTTGTCCACAAATGTGTCGTCTGTTTTCGGCATCGCAAAGTTTCCTCGTCACAACTTATGGGAAATCTCCCAGCAGAACGCATTCGATTTGCTCGTCCTTTCAGCAAAGTTGGAGTTGACTATGCCGGTCTGTTAACACTTCGTCTGGCAAGAGGAAGGAATCCACGATTTGTGAAGGCGTACATTGCTGTATTTGTATGCTTCACAACTAAGGGTATCCATTTGGAGCTAGTAGGCGACCTCTCCTCTAATGCATTTCTTGCGGCTCTGGATAGATTCGTGTCACGTCGCGGCAAGCCTATTCAATGGCACAATGGCACCAATTTCCATGGCGCAAAACGACTGTTGGACGAAATGCATCAGCTTCTTCTTAGTCAGCAGCATAATAGCATCGTTATCGACCATTTGTCAAAGGACAATATTGACTGGAAGTTTACCCCTCCATCTGCGCCACACTTTGGTGGATTGTGGGAGGCAGGGGTAAAGTCGGTAAAATATCATCTCAAACGAGTTATCAGCGATCATAAACTTACATATGAAGAGATGTATACTGTGCTGACCAAGATAGAGGCGCTACTAAATTCAAGGCCAATGTGGCCAACATCGGAGGATGAACCGATAGCTCTTACTCCAGCGCATTTCATGATTGGAGATGCTTATACTTCGATTCCTAACCCTGATTTGACTAACACTATACAATCTACTTTTTCTAAATGGAATCTTTTGCAGGCATTGACTCAAGGCTTCTGCAAGCGCTGGCATAGAGAATATTTAACTTCTCTGCAGCAGCGTCCTAAGTGGCGAAACGTTCAACCAAATCTACAAGAAGGCGATGTAGTCCTGCTGAAAGAATCTAATCTTCCACCATCAAAATGGTTATTGGGGCGCATTAAGAAAGTTCATCCAGGAAGTGATGGCCGCAATCGAGTAGTGACAGTCCACACACAATACAATGACTATGACCGACCAATAGTCAAGGTGGTTCGTCTACCTTTCTCTGAAAGACCAGAGTCTTCCAGGGAGGGGTGAATGTTTTGTATTTAACACACAACATATTTGTTTATTCATTTTCTATTAGTTTCTTTATTTCCTATTCTTAAATTCTAAAATGTTATACCTATTTTTTATTTAATGTGCATTTACCCTATTCTAATTCCTATTCATTTCAATTCTATGTTTTGCTTGCCTTCAGCATTATGTAATATAGCTGTTACTTATTTACTTAATTTTTGTTAACGTTCGGTACCTTCTTGAAAGGAAATTATGTCATTCTCGCTCTCTTTGCTTTTGACCATCAACGAGTGCAGTTGGTGCACTGGAATACGGTAACAATAAAAGATCTATTATAACGTGTTATATTGGCAGTTTACCTTCTATTTCATCGTCGCATCGTATTCGCATTTTGTATCGTCGTCGTTGGTGCTCATTAGCAAACATATAAAGTGATTTTTTTTAACGTTAAATAATTGCCCGTATCTCCAGTGAGGTATACGTAGATATATGCCAGTGCCATACATGGTTATACCACCAAAAAAAAGATACCTACACGAAAATACATTGAACAAAAGAACAAGAACATAAATATATACACACAAATTACTTTTGATTTTAAAATTCGTTTTATCCGCGTTTTTATTAATTGTTAATTTATTTAGTCTTTCGTTTATTCGCGTCTTGCAAACAAATTTATATGAATAGTCAAATAGAGTTGTTTTATTATTCAAGTAAAATGAAAGTTTAATCAATTAAAGCAATAATGAATAAATTATGAATTGGCATAAAAGGATAATGATGCGTTTAAGTTAAATAAGGCGTAAGAGGATGAGGAAGTGCGGATAGGGAAGGATGGTTCGGAGTAGGAGGTGAAAGGTGGCTGCATAAGGGACTACTTAGGCGAGAGTGGTAGTCAAAGGTAGGGAGGGTGTAGAAAAATGTTCTCGCAGCGTCTATCAACACCTCGATGCAAGTGCAAGTCTGGTATGACACATTTTTTTTGTTGCTAGGCAAAAAGGGTCAAGTCCCACACCCACGCCCACCGACGAGCTATAGAGGGAACTAGCATACCAGCACAGACCCGAATGCAACCAAAGTTTAGCAACACGTCTTTTTGTTGTTCTATGTGTAGAGTGGTTGTATGTCTTTACTATATCACTCAAAATAGGTATCCATTTGTAATTACCATTAAAGCTGCATTTTTTCCACATCTTCTCCATTGCGATTAAAACGTTCACCAATTGATGCTTTTACTATACTATAGGTTGAGTAGTGGTTCTGTTGTGTATATAATAAAAAGACTGCACGCGTTCTTTAATTCATGATATTTTAATTCAAATAAAGAACTTAAACTAATTAATGTCTATACACGTCTGACCTGTAAGCTGACTTCAATTTGAGTGCCCCAAAAATAGCTGTCAACCACATCGTAGGTTTTATGTACTTGAGAAGATGTTGCCAGATATAACTGACATCTACTTTAAGGTAGGTATGCTACTTTAACTTATACACAGCACTCTCCCCCACTCAAATTGAAAACAACCCTTACATAAAAATTGCTATGATTTTAAATTTTCAATAGCGTTGTCGCAACCTGATTTTCTCAGTTACCTTACGTTTTCCTTTCCTTAAGGCTATAGGTAAATTAATATTGCTTTTCGATACATCAGAAGCTCTAGGGAAACGCTCTGGTTTAGGTTCAGCTGGTCTAGGCTTATTACTTCTTAACTTTATACTAATTTCCTTTGGAATATCATCAGGACGAGCTTGAAACTTTTCACAAGATCGTTTCCTTAGCTGATTTTGATGTACATATCGAATTTTAGAATTCAATTCAACGAGATATGTTAAACTGCTAACTATTTTTTTAACAATTGCTGGAACCCACCGAATTACATTTTTTAACTCACTTCTATATAAAACTCTCTCCCCCCAAAAAAATTCTTAAATTGGGTAGCAATTTTTTCAGTTTCCATTACATTTTTAGAAACTTCTTTTTTAATTCCCACTTTACTTGAAATAGACGGAAAAACTTCCTTTAATCTCCCATCAAAATTAACTTTAGGATTAATATAATCTAAGTTTTTCAATTCCATTAAAAATTCAAAAATGTTGTTCTCTAAATTCGAACTGCTTTGCTTTTCTAAAACAAGTTTTCCCAATGTTGACTTCGCAGTTTGAACCACTTTTTCAGCCAACCCATTACTTTGGCTATGGTAAGGCGGAGTTGGTTTGTATTAAATTTTTTTAGTGAAGCAGTATTTTCTAAAAAGTGACGCACTAAATGGGTGGCCATTATCCGTAACTATGCATTTTGGGTATCCAAAAACCACAAATATTTCTCTTAGCTTAACTAAAAGAGATGATAAATTAGTTGATGTCATAATTTTGACCACAAAGAATTTGCTATAAGCATCAATCATAATCAAGCAGGTCTTACCTGCAAAATGGAAAAAATCCAAATGGATCCTATCAAACGGATGCTTGGCGCTTGGCCACTTAGTGTCACATTTTTCCTTCGGAACCTTCCCGGTGCTTTCGCAAATAGAGCATTCACCTGCATATGTTTCAATGTCTTTATCAATGCTAGGCCACCACACGTATGACCTAGCTAGCATCTTCATTCGGACGATGCCAACATGACCTACATGTAAGATCTCCAAAAACAACTTATTTACTTTACGAGGGATGACTATTCTGTGATTGTAGAAAACACACTGATCTTCTATAGGTACAGAGCATATTCCATTTTATAAAATATACCCGCAAATCATCTTTTATAATATTAGGCCACCCGACTCTTAGAAATTTTGAAACTGGCGACAAAACCTTATCGTCCAAAGTTTCTCTCTGTATCATTTCAAAATCCACGAGATTATCAGAGCTAAAATAAAAAATTGGCACTTGCTCCACTTCAGAGTCAACACTTAATGGGTGCCTTGAAAGAAAATTGACATGGCTCATTTTTGAGCCCTTCCTATATACAATTTTGTATTGGTACTGAGACAACAGTATTGACCAACGCTGAAGTCTAGCTGATGCTACAGCAGAAATCTGTCTGCTTGGATTAAATATTTCTTTGATAGCCATATTATCCGTAATTAAAACAAAATCTTGGCCATAAATATATGTGTGAAATTTTTTCACAGCGAAAACAACCGCTAGACCCTCTCTATGCAACTGAGAATAATTACGCTCAGCTGCATTTAACGTGCAAGAAGCAAAAAAAACTGGCTTCTCTACCCCTTCTACTAAATGAGCTAAAATGGCTCCCACTCCTACTGGACTAGCATCCGTAAGAACCACAATTTCCTTACTAGGGTCGTAGAGTTCCAAAAGACTGTTATTGAGTAATGACTCTTTGCATTTTCTGAATGCCTTCTCGCATTCCGGCGACCATATGAACTTCTGACCCTTACGCCTTAAAACGTTCAATGGGTAACTATCCGACGAAAAGTTCGGTAAGAATTGATTGTAGAAGTTTAGTAACCCCAAAAAGGATTCAAGTTGCTGCACATTACTTGGGGCAGGTGCCTCGACAATGGCCTTAACCTTTTCTTGGTTTGGCCTCAGCCCTTCACTAGAAAGAGTGTGCCCCAAAAATTCAACGGATGATTTCAAAAACTTGCACTTTGCTAAATTAATTCTAACATTGTGTTTACTTAAGCGTTGCATAACCTCAAATAACAAAGCAAGACATTCCTCATTCGTTTCAGCTCCAATTATAATATCGTCAATATAACTCTTTACACGCTTTAACCCCAGCAAGATCCTATCCATAATGGATTGAAAAATTCCCGGTACACTACTCACACCAAGAATGAGACGCGTAAATGCAAACAGCCCCTTGAACGTATTTATAACTAGCAATTTCTTTGATGCTTCATTTACCAACAGGGCGAAAATTTCTTGGATCTTCGGAATCGGATAATACATTGTATAAATGCACTTGTTTATCGTGACTCTGCAGTCGACGCATATTCTTATAGAACCATCTTTTTTTGGCACTATAACAATTGGGCTTGCCCACCGGCTGAAGTCAACCTTCTCTAAAATCCCTTCGTTTACTAACCGGGCTAACTCTAATTCCACCTTATCGCGCAATTTAAATGGGACACTGTAAGCTACGTGAAAAATGGGAACGGCGTCTTCCTTTAGAACAATATCTGCTTCAAACCCCGTTATTGGTGACTTTAAATTGGGATCGACAACATTGGGAAATTTTGCTTTGATTTCTTTGATTACATTTACCTCATCTGTGACTTGACCGATAGATACAACACTTTCAAACCCGTTTCTCCAGTTCGGAAAAAGAATGTCGATCCAGTTACGACCCATTAGACTTAATTTTGGTGTATCTCCTTTGACAACAATTACAGGTAAAGTAAACTTCTGGCCAGAAAAAATTACCTCCGAGCTCATAACAACCAACTCCTGAATTTTGCTACCTGTAACTGATACAAGATTATAATTATTATTCACTAAAGTACATTTAGAAAAACTTAAATTATAAAGTTCCTCGCTCATAATAGTTATTGCTGCTCCAGTATCTACTTCCATTAACAAGACATTCCCATTGACGATCACACGGCATATTTGAGGATGACTGCTGGCATTCGAACTGCTGATGACTTTAATGACATTCGACGACGATGACTCTTTTTTTGCTCGACACATGGTAGAAATGTGGCCCTTTTTATTGCACGCAAAACACTTCCAGTTGACTGCGGGACAATCGCGATGCGCTGGACGACCACAACGTTGGCACTGACTGTTGTTGCGACTACATGATGACTTTGAGTTGTGACTTACTATACTTTGATGACGAACCGGTTTGTTGGTATTGCTTGTTGTTGGGATACTTTGATTGGACTGACGATGCGGCTTTTTCCGATGCCTCAATAGACAGGGCTCTATCACAATACTGCTCGAAGGTAAGATTATCATGCTCCAGCAACGCCTGTTGGATTTGTTCGTGCCTCAGGCCGACAATAAAACGATCTGAAAGCTGATCGTCTAATATCTTCAGCTTGTATATTCCTATTTTAACATCTTGGGAGGCCCTTGTCGTTGTTGGGGGATCAGAAGGTTCGGTGACTGTAACCGCGGCTGGTTGAATAGAAATGCTGTCCAAAAAATCGCCAAAATAGCATTCCTGTGACGCTGCTTTCAGTCTCACAATATATTCACTAATGGATTCCCCAAGTTGCTGCACGAGTGTGTGAAACCTAAAGCGCTCTGCCCTTTTGTTGGGTTTTGGGGCAAATTGACTGCGTAGTAAAGCAATGTTCTGCATACAATTTTTTTCACTAGGATCTGCCGGGTATGTTAGCTTTGCCAACATTTCGTACATAGATTTTCCCATGATTCCAATAAAGTATGTGTTTTTATCTTCATTTTTTATAGCATTTAGTTTAAAGAAATTAATCAAACGATTTTCGTAGTCTTTGAAATTGTCTCCAATTTCGTATGGTTCGACATAACCAATGAGTTTTGACATTTTGCACGTGAGCGCGCTTTTTTTTTTTGCTTTTTTGGTTTTTAGGTTTCACTGTTTTTTTTTCTTTGATTTTTTTCCTCGTCGCCAATAAATGTTGTGTAGGTATATAATAAAAAGACTGCACGCGTTCTTTAATTCATGATATTTTAATTCAAATAAAGAACTTAAACTAATTAATGTCTATACACGTCTGACCTGTAAGCTGACTTCAATTTGAGTGCCCCGAAAATAGCTGTCAACCACATCGTAGGTTTTATGTACTTGAGAAGATGTTGCCAGATATAACTGTTAACGTCCATGCTTCTGCGCCATAGAGTAATACTGGGATGATGAGGGTCTTATATAGAGTCTCCTTAGTGTTTCTTGACAAGGCCTTACTAGTCAGTTGCCTTCTTAGGCCAAAGAAACAGTGGTTGGCAAGTGTAACTCTTCGTTTGATTTCTGCTGTGGTGTCATTATCAGAGTTTATAGCGGAGCCGAGGTAGATAAAGTCCCTAACCACCTCAAAGTTATAGCTGTCTATCGTGACGTTCTGTCCGATTCGCCGATGTTGTGTGTCCCTTCTTGTTGACAGCATGTACTTTGTTTTGCCCTCATTCACTACTAAACCCATTTTTGCCGCTTCTGTGCTAATACTTGCAAACGCACCAGTAACAGCTCGCTGCGTTCTGCCAATTATGTCAATGTCGTCAGCGTATGCAAGTAGTTGCACAGACTTTTGGAAAATTGTGCCCCTGGTGTTGGCTTGCGAGTTTCGCACAATTTTCTCAAGTATGACGTTGAAAAAGTCACATGACAGCGCATCACCTTGTCTAAATCCTTTTTTGACATCAAAGGTCTCGGTGAGATTATTTCCGACCTTTACGAAGCAGCGAGCGTTCTCCATCGTCATTCTGCACAATCTGACAAGTTTGGCAGGGATGCCAAAACTAGACATGGCTCTGTATAGCTCGTCTCTATAAATGCTGTCGTATGCGGCTTTAAAATCGATAAATAGACGGTGAGTATCGATTTGGACTTCTTGGGTTTTCTCCAGGATCTGCCGTAGTGTGAATATTTGGTCGGTTGTGGACTTACCGGGCCTAAAACCACACTGATAGGGACCAATCAGCTCGTTGACGAATGGTTTCAGGCGCTCACACAGTACAGCAGATATGATCTTATAGGCGATGTTAAGGAGACTGATGCCTCTATAGTTGGCGCAGTTTAGAGGGTCTCCTTTCTTGTAGATCGGGCAAACGATGCTGAGGTTCCAATCATCAGGCATTCTTTCCTCTGACCAAATTTTAGAAACGAGTTGGTGTATGCTCTCTACCAAGTCATCTCCCGCTGCCTTAAAAAGCTCGGCCGGTAAACCGTCCGGTCCTGCAGCTTTGTTGGACTTCAGCTTAGATATTGCTATCCTTACCTCATTTTGGTCAGGTGGACGGAAGTCTTGGCTTTCATCGCCCAGGTTGAATGGTTCATTCTGCCTGACAGCGGAATATGTGTCGTCTTCGCCGTTTAACAGTCTGTAGAAATGGTTTTTCCATGTCCTCAGCACCGACTGTGACTCCACTACAAGGTTTCCTTGTTCGTCTCTACAGGTCTCTGTTCGGGTCTTGTTCCCGTGACACGTTCTTTTTACCTTTTGGTAAAACTTCCGAACATTGTTCCTGGAGTAAAACCTCTCTATTTCTTCGATCGCGCGCTTCTCATGCTCTTTCTTTTTCCTCCGGAGAAGCCGGTGTTCTTCCCTCCTTTTTTGCTCGTATAGCTCACGAGCTGCTCTCGTCCTTCTCTGCAGCGCCGCTTTGTAGGCCAGTTGCTTTGCTGCATGTGCTTGCCGGCATTCTTCATCAAACCAAGGGTTTTGTGGTGGTGGTCGGGTGAAACCTAGCACATCAGTTGCGGCTTTTCTGATGGCTTCCTGGCATTGGTGCCACTGGTCTTCAGCACTTGATGCTGGCTGCACAGGACTTCTCGAGAGGTTGAGGGAGACGCGATCGGCAAAAGTTCTGGCGGTTTGTTGCGTTTGTAGCCGTTCAACGTTGAACTTCCTCACAGTATTTCCTCGTTGTTGTGGTGCTTGGGATGTCCGCATCCGTACCTTGGCTACAACAAGGTAGTGGTCCGAGTCTATGTTGGCCGCTCGGAAAGTTCGGACATCTAGAATACTGGAGGAGTGCCTTGCGTCGATCGCAACATGGTCAATTTGATTGACCGTTTGATGGTCTGGTGACCGCCATGTTCCTTTGTGAATATTGAGGTGAGGAAACCGTGTGCTAGCTATAGTAACATTACGTCCCGCAGCAAAGTCGATTAGCCTAAGTCCGTTTCCAGACGTGTTGTCGTGTAGGCTGTACTTCCCGATTGTACTACCAAAGATGTCCTCCTTTCCTATTTTGGCGTTAAAATCACCCAAGACGATTTTAACGTCATACTTAGGACATTGCTCATATGTTTTGTCGAGGAGCTCGTAGAAACATTCTTTGGTAGCATCGTCTTTATCTTCGGTAGGGGCGTGAGCGCATATCAGGCTGATGTTGGCGAATTTAGCCTTGATGCGGATAGTTGTAAGGCGTTCACTAACGTGTCGAAAGCTCAAGACTTCTTGCCTAAGTCTGCCGCTTACAACGAATCCGCATCCAAATAGACGCTGCTTCTGTTCTCTGTAGCAATCACCGTAGTAGATGTCACAGTTTTTTATCCTTCTTTTGCCCGGCCCATCCCACCGCACCTCCTGGATGGCGGTGATATCTGCTTTGTAGCAGCTTAGGGCCTCCGTTAGTTGTTCGGATGCACGCGGTCTGTTCAGGGTTCGAACATTCCACGTGCAGATCCGAACGTCATTGTCCATATTTCGTTTTGCAGGGTCGTCAACAGTGAATCCGACCTTATCCGAGGCTCTTGGTTGCTTCGTAACCATATTGTTTTTCCGTGGTTGGGTAGTTAACCCCACGCACAACCCCCAACCTGGAGGGCCAGGCCCTTTCTGTGACCCCTTGGACGAAAGGGGCCGGATATTCCGGAGTCAGTAACCCGCTTCGGGGATTTGAGTGCTGCCGTTGACCCATTAAGGGCTCTTCCGCCACCATCTCTATTTCAACACCCTAACTAGTATTGAAAAAAGTCCTTAATGGCCTCAGCTCCAAATACGTCGAAGTAGCCCATTAAGGTATCTGTCATGCCGACTGTTGACGTCACCGTTGATTCAATCGCGTGAATTCATCCGCCGTACGTCCTCTTTCTGAGGAGCTCATGTAAGACTTCTGAGGCTCGTTCAGTCTTTCCGACAGAGCATTATAGTGTTGCTATTTTCTTCGTGTTCAACACTCGCACTTATAAGTTTAGCAAGCCAAGCCCGGAAGGGTGGTTACAACGCGGAGGTAAAATAAGCACAA
Source organism: Cheilosia scutellata (assembly GCA_955612985.1). NCBI lineage: Eukaryota > Metazoa > Arthropoda > Insecta > Diptera > Syrphidae > Cheilosia > Cheilosia scutellata. The sequence continues at coordinate 78,605,311 of OY015312.1, read as the reverse complement.
TTGATGTGTATGAAAAAGTTGCAACAGCTGCATTCTTATTTCATGAAATTCGATATGAACTGAACGGAATAGAAGTCGATAGCAATAGAAATGTTGGCATCACGTCCACAATTAAAAACTACTTTTTTTTAAATAAAATCGAAAGTGAAATGCTGTATAACGGAAGATGGTCTCCCGACTCTCACACAAGTGTTAATTGGTTCCATTTTAATTTCTGTCTGCCGTTAAATAAACTATTAGGTTTTGCTGAGGATTTCAAAAAAATTATTCCTAATGCTCGACATGACTTAATTTTAACACGTTCTCGTACAGATGACAACTCTCTAATAACCGATGAAGATGAGAAAGTAAAAATAAGTTTGCTTAAAGTTCAATGGAAAATACCTCATGTCAATTTAGCTGATTCTGTTAAACTAAATCTATTCAAATCTATAAAAGATGGTGAGTCGATGAAGATTGCATTCCGAAATTGGGATCTGTATGAATATCCTTCATTACCTGCCAACACCACTCATCACGTTTCGAATGTTAAGACAACTTCACAAATGGAAAAACCTAGATACATAATTTTTGCATTACAAACCAACAAACGAAATACTCTTAAAGAGGATCCAACCAGTTTCGATCATTGTAATATTACAAATCTGAAGGCGTATTTGAACTCGGATGTTTCTCCATATGAGGTTTTGAATTTGTCATTTGACAAAAATAACATTACATCTGTTCTAGACGCACTGTTTGCTCGATTTTCACCGAGACTAATGATTTTTCAATCAACAAGTGACTGTGAATCATACCTCAAGACGAATCTTTGGTTCAAAGACTATCGCCGAGAGGATTTGTGCGAAACGCATTACTGGAGTCGAGGCCAACTCAAATTTAAAAATTTGTGATGACAATCGTACACTCCAAAAATTTATTCATTTCATAAATATGTTTATGATTTGAAAATAGTTTGATTAAAAAAATAACATTAGCATACTATACAACATGTAGTTTGAGAAAACCTACTATAATCGAATGTTTGCTGAACCCTTGCTAACACGAAGTGAATTCAAGTCGCGATCTACTATTTATGTAATAGACTGCAGACATCAGAATGAAATGCTGAAAACTGGACCAGTTGACATTCGTCTGGAAATTAAATCATCCAAACCAATACCAGAGAATACATCCGCATACTGCTTGATGCTCCATGACCGTATCATCGACTACAATCCTCTAAATGGTTTCTCATGTTGTATAGTCAGTTGGATATAATCAGTCATCAAAGAAACAACAATGTCTTTCATTATTGATGTTCAGGGATTTCGAGGACCGAATAACGAATTTATCGTCAAGGAAGTAGCTGTAATACATAATAATAGCCATCATCATCATTTCATTTTGAAACCTCCGTTTAAATTTAACCAATTATCATCATCACTAAGAAACAGGCAAAATGGCTCTATTTTAATCATCATGGCCTAACCTGGGATGGAGGATTTACTGAATTTCACAAAGTAAAGCAATATCTTCAAAGAAAAATCAAGCATACATCGGTCTATACTAAAGGAAATGAGAAAGCACAATGGTTGAGAGGACTCTTTGACGAAAATGTTATGATCATCAATGTGGAAGACATGGCCTGTCCCAATATGGATGAATTAAAACGGACATATCCCAATGAAATTAAATGCATGTTACGTAGCAAATGTTGCGCCCTGCAGAATGTCTTTTTGATAATTATAGATTTTTATATCATAATAAAGAAAACAAAATTTCCATATTGTGATTTATTTTATCACAAAATAAAGATTTTTTTTTTAAAAGAGTTTGACTTATTTCTATTATTTCTGTCTTTTATAGCCGTATGGTAGGAGGGAATTATATTTTCTTCTTCAGTTATTCTCGTCCTTTAGGAAGTCTTACAGATGTCACATTTATGCGAAAAGTATCCGTACTTAAACCTGTAGAATTACTTTGGAAAATTTTGGAAATAATCTCCCATACCTCGTTCCATTTCAAATCACCAGCCTTTTTGTAGTTCAACCGACCAGGGCCGTGATGTTCGAAATTTTTCCCCGTAAAATTTATACCCACCATATCGGAAGAATCAAGTTCAGCAGTAACACGTTTGAACATACCCTTGACAGCGTTCTGAATCCATGTTGTTGGTTCAGCATTATCAGCCACATCCTTTATGCGGAATTCAATTTTACGCCCTTTCAAATTAAATCGCCGAACCAACGTAGATGTATCATTGACGAGCTCAAAGCACTTTAGAACAAAGAAAATACAGTACATCAGTTTCACATTTTTCTTTTTATTTTCTTTAATAGTACAATTTAAAAAAAAAGGTTGCGAATATGGAAAGCTAACCTCTACTTCTTCCTCTGTTATAGGATAGAACTCTAGCTCGAAGGAATTTTCTACTGGCTGCAACACCTCCATCTCGCTCCTAGTAAGATTCTTCAGGGTTTTGTCGTCCACCTCGTTGAAGCGTATGGGTAAAAACACTTTGTTTCCATCCAGCTCCACCAGTACCCTTGGTCCGTACTTGGTTTCACACCTCATAGTATGAAGAATGCGGTACTTCTTCTTCAGAGCAAGCACTTTCATGCTCTCTTAAGACTTAGTTTTGCCAAATTTGTTGAGTGCTTCCATTTTCGTTATATAATTTAATAAAACTGATAGTTTCTTGCTTCTATACCGGGGTTTTTATACCCAAATTTTTAAACTATGACGAACAGGTTTTAAAAAATAAAGCTTACCCTTAAAAATAAATAGGCGGCGAAACAGGCGGTAAACACCCAAGGCCTAGCTTCTCGCAACCATTCGTTTTGTATGAGTTTATATTTTTAGAACGAATAGAAGGGACCTACAATTTTATGCCGAGTCCGAACGACTGAATTGAGAAGCTTTTTCAGTGGCGCAGTAGAAAAAAACCTTAAGATGTAATTTGTGTTTTTCCGGGGATCGAACCTGGGATCCCTCGCACAGTAGTCCAGCACACTAACCACTGCGCTACTGCGCCCACAAAGCTAACCCTTTCTGTAATTAAAATTAACATATTACTTCAGTTAAAAATCCACATCAATTATAGATTCCATTCACTGGGGTCTCATTCTTATATTCTTAACACAAGCCCAACCAACCAACCAACCAACCAACTCACAACCAACGCGCAAAGCAAAAACAATTAATATCACTCACGCGTGACCGCGAGACTCCAATAATCGTCGCATACATAATTAATTAATGAAAACGGCCGCACACGCACACCTAGCCAACCAACTCATTACCAAACCAAAAACCACCACATGTCCCCTACGCATAGCCACATGCCCAGCCAAACAACTCACAGCCAATCTTCCATCTCGCTCTATCTCTCTCGCACATTTTCTGTCTCTTTCTAGCACAGAATTCCCGGTCTAAGTCGTCCCAATACCTACTGAGGTGGCGGTATAACTAGTGACGCAGAGCGCTATGCATATTACTTGGTAAAGCTTTGCGCGCAGTCGGAGATCTAGCTGTTAGACCACCACCGAACAACAAATTTGCGGCTCTCAAGGAGCGATTGCTGAACAACTTCGCTCCGACACCTGAATCACAACTGCGACGTATGCTCCGAGGGGAAGACACCGAAGGAAAAAAACCTACGGCTATACTCGCTCACATGAAACATCTGTCTGCAGGACGTTGCGATCCAGCTATCATGCGTACGCTTTTTATTGACAGATTGCCCGAAAACATGCAGTGTTGATTGCGACCGGACAAAATGATCTCGACAAATTAGCTGAAGTTGGTGACAAAATTCACGACATATCAATAACGCTACAACCCCAGCTGCAACAGTACAAGCTATCGCCAATCGTGACACCATTAGTACGGCTGAGCTGTCGAAAAGCATCGAAGTCCTTAGGAACGAAATCAAGGACATGAAAAACAACATCTTTGCAAGAGGAAGATCTGTAGCGTAACACTTCCACTATTGGTATATACACTTAAGCCTTTTACATTTTTCTTTTTCTTCCCATAAAATTTAAAATAACTGACTACCTGCATTATCATCGCGTATATGGCGCATTCCCACAGGAAGCACACATCCACTAATGATAAAACTAAACACGTCCCTTATTGAAAAGTGTTAGCGAAGCAAATCACAAAAGATCGAACCGGTACAACGACGAAAGAAAAGAGAGACACGTCTTCATACAATGAATGCTTTTATTAAACTCAAACTAAAAGAATGTAACAAAGATGAATAAGTGCAGTTAAAGATTAAATGAGTACATTATGTACAACTGAATTAGGGTTGCCAATACATGTTTATCCTACAAACTCCATCTCAACCAAAATTCACAATTAAAAGTATATAATATTAATTTTTAAATAGTTCGTTAAACAAATTCATGTGTTTAGTCTTATTTAAACATTTTGTGAAAATATCAGCAACATTATCATTACTTGCTATATATTCAAATGAAACTTCATTATGCATACATTTATCTTTTAAATAATGATATTTAATATCAATATGCTTACTTCGTTTATGTGTTATATGATTTTTAGCAAAAAAACCGGCACCCTGGTTGTCACAAAATATGGTAGTTGCTTCATCTGTGTGTTGCAAATATCCCATCTACGCCAGTAAACTTCGCTGAAATACGACCTCCTTTGTGCCCTGACACATGGCGATATATTCAGCTTCCATCGTGCTAAGTGCCATAACGTTCTGCTTTTGGATTCCCAAGCGACTGGACCACCAGCAAAGTAGACAATATAACCACTATAGGACTTTCGGTCAGTTGCATCCGAACCCCAATCAGCATCTGTATAACAAATTAAACCATTATTATTTTTGTAAGTTAAACAAACCTCTGAATCGTTTCTCAAATATCGTAGTACATGCTTAGCTGCCACAAAATGATCCTGATGTGGATGGGAGCTAAACTGTGATAGCTTCGATACAACATGAGTGATGTCAGGTCTGGATATTGTTGCCAAATAGTTAAGTGCACCCATAAGAGATTGATATTCTTTAATTTTTGTTCCGACTCAGTTCTGCTATGTAAATTTTTCTAGTACGTTTCCACAAGCAAGCGGTGTAAATGCAGGTTTGCAATTTTCCATCCCCCAGTGAGACAACAAATCTTCAACATATCTCTTCTGGTGAACAGTAATATTTCCACGTAGATCATCTCTTTCGATTTCCATTCCAAGATAAAATTTTATCGGCCCATGATCAACAGCCTGGACATATCTATTCAAATTCTTCACTACACTGTGCATAGTTACTTCCGATGAACATGCCAACATGAAATCATCAACATATAATCCAATTATATTAATTTCGCCTCCATTCCGTAATAAATAAACACAACTATCTGTTTTGCACCTTACGAATCCAATGCTTAACAATACTTCGTTAATTTTCCTATTCCAGTCTCTTCCTGCTTGTTTCAGTCCATACAAAGACTTTTTTAGTTTACAAACTTTCTCTGGTTGACTCTCATCTACAAACATATCGGGCTGGTGCATATAAACTTCTTCTTCTAGATGTCCATTAAGATGAGCGGCTGCAATATCAATGTGATTTATTAGAAGTTTATTCTGCACAGCTAGCGCCAAAATTAGACGAATTGTAGGATGTCTAACAACCGGTGCATATGTTTCGAAATAATCCACGTTGTGCTTCTGGAAACAACCTTGAGCTACTAATCGCACCTTGTACTTCTCCACATCTCCATCTGCATCTCGTTTCGTTGTGAGAACCCATCTACATACAACGATATTCTTGTTTTTCGGTTTACTTACAAGATCCCACGTGTTATTTTCGACCAACGAATTATATTCCTGTTGCATAGCTTGTTTCCACTCCTCAGCATTATGACCCTTTAGCGCCTCTTGATCCGAAACTGGATCTGGAACCATCGATACAAGTTTATTCGCAACTTCTCGAGACGTACTCGAAGCAGGGACTTTCCGCGGCCGTAATCCTGGTCGTCTCGGATAGGATATTCGCGAAATTCTCCGTTTACCTCGCCTTTTTGTTGTTATTTGGCAATATCGGTTCTTCTTCAGATAAATCGCTCTACTCTCTATCAACAACGTCTTCCGCAACCGCATCCTCAGCAATTTCCTCAATTTCGTCTCCAGTAGTAGGACTCCAACATCATCAGGAACTTCTTCTCCAGCAGCATCATCCACAGCCATCACGCTTCTTTGATCATATGCATCAAAATAAAAAGTTTGTGCTTTATCAAATGAACTATTGGCTTCATAGTCATCTTTTGAGAAGTTTTTTTTTTCAAAAAATGTGACATCTCTAGATAGAGTCATTGTTTTTAGACTCTTATTGTACAGCCTATATCCCTTCGTGTGATTTGCATAACCTAAAAGGGTTAACATTTCGCCCTTCGGATGCAGCTTAGACCGACCTGGCTGCTTAATTAATGCAATAGCATCACACCCAAATGCTCGCATATGATATACGGACGGCTTTTTTCCAAACCAACGCTCATATGGCGTTTTGTCCTTTAATGCCTTAGTCGGAGAGCGATTTCTTATATACGTGGCTGTATTGATCACCTCTAACCATAGATACTGTGGTGACTTGGATTCCTCAAACATGCATCGAGCCATTTCCACGAGCGTTCTATTTACTCTTTCGGCGACGCCGTTTTTTTGTGGTGTATAACATACAGACCGTTGATGAATTATCCCGTTTGCTTTTAAATACTTATCAAAATCGCCATTGACATACTCTCGCCCATTGTCACTACGTATACATTTTGGCGCAGGGACATAAGTCCCGAAGACATAAGTCCCGAATTCTTTTTTTCGGGACCTATGTCCCACTTTAGTGGGGCATAAGTTCCTAATTGAATTGGGGACCTATGTCCCAGCCCAGCGAGACATAAGTCCGAAAAAAAAAAGTCGGGACTTATGTCCCATCAAACATATTTTCGTAGATCTATGGTGCCGTGACATTAGGCTCAGCGACATAAGACCAAATCTGTAAATCTGGATATATGTCGTGTTGTGAAGGTGACATAAAGCCAAATTATTTAATTTGGCAGTATGACGCTTTGGTAAATTAACATTAGGCTATTTAGACTTTGTCATTTTCCACTGCATATCCGATTTTGCTTAAATGATTAGTTAGAAATACGCTCCGTTGTCCATTTGAAGTTTAAAATGGATGCATGAAATTTGAAAAATGGCCCAAACGAAAATGAAGTACGGTACCAATATGAAAACCAGCAACTACAAAAAATTGATTAATTTTTTGCTGAATTGGAAATACATATTTAATTTTTGGGGTACTTTTCCTTTTTATTTTTCTAATTCATTCTTGATTATGCATATCTCCTGGTAAGTTCCGGCACTCTACAGAATAAGAGAAATAAACTTGGGCATACAAATAATCCAGAGGTGTTGACGTCAACACTAACATTGACGGTGACGACGCACGGCAACACTGCACCAATGGGGTGGAATGCATCCACCCACAAGAAATATCCCATAAGGGAAATTGTGTCACAATAATGTCAAATGTCAGTAATGAAGTATATAAGCCAAATAAATTTACTCTGATTTATAACGTTGTGGAATATAGTGGTTTTTCTTTATTACGGAACACTTTTAACCGATTTAGCAAATTACAGTTGTGGTCAAGTAATCTCCCAAGCCAATTTTGAACCCTTTGTTCTACGCCCGAACATTTTGGTCCATCTACGCCTACGTTAACCCGAAACTGTTTCAATTTTGTGCGCGGAGATTTTACATACCACATTGGCAATTCACCAACATTTACAAAAACTCATCGAGGGATTTCAGCTGCAACACCGGATTTTCTTCAACCAGGGTATAGTGTGTGGAATTAAAACTCATCACCACGTGTGGAAATCACAAAGGGAGTTGGACGAAAAGCTGAAATTAACAAGTAAGTACATTTTACATTGTCTTACTTAGTGCATACTGCATATATTTGATTCGATATATATATATATATATATACATACACATTTTATATATAAAACGCAAATATAAATTCACAAAATGAAAAATGGAATGTTAGAAAAAATTCTTAAACAATTAGATAAAGATATTTCTAATTTCGGTAAGACTGGTCTAGCCAGGCGTACAACAAATTATTTAACTGGTCGATTGTCTGCACTTGAAAAAACAATGGAGTCGGCGGAGGTAGAATACAAAAATAAGATTTGCGCGTTGGGGGATGACGACGAGGAAAAGGAAACAGCGTTAGATGACCTCTTTGAGTCGATTAGAGAGAAATATTTCGAATATCGCAGCGATGCTATCGACAAAGTAAAGGCGTCCAAGGAGATATCTGATGAGAAACCAGGAAATCCAACAGAAGTTGCGTCAACTACGTCGAGATCGGCTGAGATAAGGCTTCCTAAAATCAACTTGCCGGTTTTCTCAGGCAACTACGAGAATTGGCGCGCTTTTCATGATCTCTTTGTCTCTCTCATCCATCACAATGCGTCACTTTCTGAAACCCAAAAGATGCATTATTTAAAATCAAGTGTGTCTGGTGAAGCTGATAAACTTTTAGCTCACCTGGGTATGGATATGGGTAACTATTCCAAGGCATGGTCAATCCTGACAGATAGGTATGACCATAGGTAGGTTTCCTTGTAAATACGCAGTTGAAGTGTCTGTTCAACCAGCCGTCAATTTCTCAGGAACGCGCCGAATCCATCAAGGAACTGTTGGACACCTCGACCGAAGTAGTACACAGCCTGGCTAACTTAAATGTTGCCGTTACACACTGGGATGTAGTACTTGTTTTTATATTGCTCCAGAAACTGCCAACAAAAACACAGCAACTATGGGTAGAGAAGCTAGGATCCAAAGAGGACAGCAAAGCATTGCCAACATTCGCTGAATTTACCCAATTTTTGGAAACTAGGTTCCGTACTTTGGAGGCAGTCAACCAACAGCAAGTTCGAGTCGCTCCGAATCCCATGAAGCCAGTATCCCAACGAAAGGTTATGCATTCAACCACCAACAAAGCAAAATACTCTTGCCAAATTTGCAGCAAGGGCCAGCATGCTATTAGGAAGTGCAGCAAGTTCTTAAAGTTGAGTATTGCAGATCGCTGTAATCAGGTAAATAGGTTAGGGATATGTCGAAATTGTTTAGCATATAGCCATACCTCTGAGCATTGTCCAAGTAGTCGCCGTTGTTATTACTGCCAACAGGAACACCATTCACTTCTCCATATTAACAGCAATACGAGTGCGGGACAAACAAATGCTTTCACTGCACAAGGACACATTATGGAGCCGACCACTTCCTCGATGACCACCGGAGCAGCTTCTGTTCAACACCAACCGCCTCCTCATACCAATAGCAATCCGATGTCAGGGCAAGCGAACACTTTAACTGTTCAAGGATATACTGCGGGGCCATCCACCTCATCTATGAATGCAGGTGCACCTAGCTTCCAACCACCTCAAAGAGAAACAGCTGCAGTAAGGCAAAACATCAACGCATTTTACGCAACAAACGCAGGAACACAAGTGTTACTTGCAACGGCTCTAGTCCAAGTGAGCTCTATGAACGGCGATTCTTTTTCATTACGAGCTCTATTAGATTCTGGTTCAGAGGCCAGTTTCATAATAACATCAGCTGTTCAGCTGCTTTCTCTTCCGTCAAGGCCAACTTCCGTCAAGGTTTCTGGGTTGGGTTTGGTCAGCAGTGGCGTCTGCTCAACGGTGGTAGATATCTCCTTAACCTCCCACCACTCATCGTTTAGAGTGTCCACTCAAGCTCTTGTCCTCAAGTCGCTGTCTGGGCATCTTCCAACCCAATCCTTGACAACTACAGGTTGGGAACATCTGAATGGCTTAACCCTAGCGGATCCGTATTTCAACCGATCAGCTAAGGTCGACTTATTACTGGGCAGTGATGTTCTGGCTGATATATTGCTACCGGAAATGGTCAGACCAGCAGATAACAATTTACCGATAGCTCAGAAAACCAAATTAGGATGGATCCTATTTGGCAGAGCTCCAATAATACCCCAACGAATCAACAATTTCCTGCAAACCTGTGGCTTGGACACTGAACTCCGTAGATTTTGGGAATTAGAAGAGATCTTTTACGAACCATACGAAAGGCCGGAAGACAGAGCGTGTGAGGCACACTTTCGGAAAACCGTTCGACGCCAGGGTGATGGTCGCTTCGAAGTGTCCCTATCGTTCAAGGGTGATATCCGTCCGATGTTAGGCAGATCAAGAGAAGGTGCTCTCACTAGCTTCAAGAGTCTCGAAAGAAGGCTGGAAAGAGACCAAAGTTTAAAACAACGCTATTCAGACTGCATTGAAGATTACCTGAATCTTGGTCATATGGAAGAAGTGGAGGAATCCTCTATTCCGGATCGGCATCATTACTTCATGCCACATCACGCCGTACTCAAGGAAGGGAGCTCGACTACTAAACTCCGAGTGGTATTTGATGCCTCGTTCAAGACAGCTGATAGCGTTTCATTGAACGATCAACTGATGGTAGGTCCAGCACTTCAACACAACATCACGGACATCGTTCTCAGATGGAGGTTCTATCGGTACACCTTTACCGGAGATATAGAGAAGATGTATCGACAAATAAGGGTACCGGAAAGTGATGCAAATTACGAACTCATACTCTGGCGCACGCACCCATCCGATATTTTGAAGACATATCGCCTCAGGACTGTAACCTTTGGCACAGCACCTGCGCCATATCTGGCAATTCGCACACTTCAGGCATTAGCAGAGGAAATCGAAGAGCTGCATCCAGGAGCCGCTAAGATGATCCGTGATGAAATGTACGTCGATGATCTGATTTCCGGGGGAGAAACCATGCAGGAAGCTAAGGAAAAGATGGAAGAAGTTAAGGAAATACTGAGTGGAGCTGGTTTTCATCTACGAAAATGGACCGCTAACCATAAAGGACTCCTGGACAACGTACCCGTTCAGGATCATGAGGTATCTTTCTCGTTACCGACTGGAGATTCGGACAGAGTGAAGACCTTGGGTATACAGTGGCTCCCTCTTCACGACGTATTCTCTTTCCATTACACGCCTTCGGACATTCAGCAGCCAACTAAGCGATCAATATTATCGTCGATAGCCCGCTTATTCGATCCTATGGGATGGATCGCACCTGCCATCATCAAAGCGAAACTCCTAATGCAGCTTCAGTGGGTCCGCAAACAATCTTGGGATGATCCTGTCGATCCCGACATTTCGAAAGATTGGACAGAATTCTACAATGATTTGCAGGCCATTAACACCCTTCACATTCCACGATGGTTGAATACTACTGGCAAGGCCAATCGTCTTCAATTACATGGTTTCTGCGATTCGTTGGAAAGGGCATACGGAGCAGCGGTTTACCTTAGAGTAGAAGATGAGGATGGAAACATTCATGTGCACCTGCTCATGTCCAAATCAAAGGTCGCACCTGTAAGCCCAGTCACCCTTCCGCGATTGGAGTTATGTGCAGCTGTCACACTCGCAAAGCTCATGTACATCATTGCAAAAATTCTTGAGGGGAGAGGAATTCCCATCTTCGCATGGACAGATTCCATGATCACACTGTGCTGGATACGTGCAGAGCCTGCGAAATGGGGAACCTTTGTCCGAAATAGAGTTGGGGAGATCCAGCGATTGACGAAGATCGATATATGGCACCATGTTCCAACACAACAAAATCCTGCAGATTTGGTCTCACGAGGAATACTTCCATCTGCATTGGTACAAGCTACCTTGTGGTGGAATGGACCCACGTTTTTAAGAACTTTGCCTGGAACTTTGACTTCCCAGAACAACCAGCTAATGTAAGCACAGAGGAGGAAAAAAGGTGTGTAATGACTCATTTCGCCAACCTCAACAACAGCGACAATCACTTCAGTCAACTCGTACATCGATCGTCTAGGCTTAGCCGGCTCATCAGGATAACCGCATACTGCAGAAGATTCGTAGCCAATTCGCGAAAGAGGAGCTCAGAACGAACGCTTGGACCACTAAATCCGTCGGAACTCGATGCGGCCATGAACGTCCTGGCACGCGTGGCTCAGATCGAAATGTTTCCTCAAGGGTCAGCTAAGGTCAGAGGCATGAACTCATTGAACCCGTTTACAGACGCTGAAGGCATCCTTAGGGTCGGGGGAAGGCTTAAAAATGCTGATCTCTCCTTCGATCAACAGCACCCAATAATCCTCGAACCTAACCATCACCTCACACAACTCATCATCGGTGAAGCACACAGCCGGACTCTTCATGGCGGCATCCAATTGATGATGGGGTTTCTGCAAAACAAATTTTGGGTCTTCCAGTTAAAAAGAGCTGTGAAAAAGCACATACATGGCTGCACAATCTGCTATAGGTATCGAAGCAAACCGGCTCACAAACTAATGGGAGATCTCCCTGGCCCCAGGGTGAAAATAGCAAAGCCCTTCACACACACCGGGGTCGACTACGCGGGGCCTATTGAAATAAAAACATGGAAGGGTCGAGGACACCGCAGTTATAAGGGCTATCTGGCTGTATTCGTCTGCCTGACAACCAAGGCAATACACCTTGAGGCTGTAACAGACCTCACTACCCAAGCATTTCTGGCAGCATTCAGAAGGTTTACCGCGCGGAGAGGACTCTGCCATGAAATATACAGCGACTGCGGCACAAATTTTGTCGGAGCAGAAGCCGAACTACGTCGATTAATGGACCATGCAATTTTCGATTGGAAGGAGATAGTTGAAGTTTTAGCGAACCAAGGAACTCGGTGGAAATTCATTCCCCCCGCTTCCCCTCATTTTGGAGGGCTATGGGAAGCGGGTGTAAAGAGTGTAAAACACCACCTCAAAAGAGTTGTCGGGACGGGAACACTAACCTATTAAGAGTTAGCCACACTTCTGACACAAATTGAAGCGTGTCTTAACTCTAGACCACTGTTTCCCCTTTCAGAAGACCCTGATGACTTCCGTGCCTTAACTCCTGGACACTTCCTCATCGGTCAGGAGGTCCTAACTGTTCCTCCTGAAGGACGAAAGACTCCCACCTTCAAGATGGAGCCTTGGGCGCATATCAGAGACCTATCCCGGAGCAGACAATATCACTAGGGTGGTGAAGCTCAAAACTCAAGCTGGCGAATTTAAAAGGCCCATAACAAAACTATGTTTACTACCAGTCAACACAATCTACACAGAAGATAGAAGATAATTCCCTAAACCAACAAAACAACTCATAACCCACATTCATCTTTCATACCACAACTCAATCAACACAACACAAAAGCCAGCGATGCTAATCTGTCAAAACCACACAAATAGATCCGTTTTTCATGCAACGATCTTGAATATTTCACAAAACCTATGCACTATACAGTCCAATCATCCCACACAAACACAAGCACACATACCCAATTCGAATTAAAATTGTTATCAATTATACATAATAACAATACCCAAGAATTAGAACATACCCAGAATTAATTTAAAATAAACATTATGAAATTTAATGAATTAAAACACACATACCCACATGCGTAAAGAAAGACGCCATCACTATATATACTTATATATATATGCACATGTATTTTACCCAGAAAAACATCACTACACACATTTAAAATTTTAAATTTAACTACACAACACTAGCTACAAATTAGCGAAATTCACTCACCTGCATTATCAGCATGAACATTTTATATAATTTAATAATTACTAAAGGAAAAAACGATTAAACTCCCGCACTACACCACACAACTGTCAAAAACTTAATAAAATTGAAAATGGAATAACACACAACATTGGTTAATGGTGCATCGACACCCCCGTCAACTTCACTTGGAGTTCCAGTCTATCACCATCCAAACCACAAACCAGTAAGAATAGACCGTCGACTCCTCCCACATAACGGACTTTGCCTACAAGCTGCCGGCGGGCCCAGGATTTTTCATGTATTGGTGCTGTACAAAATCAAAGGAGCGCCATTAACGCACGCATACTTGAAAAATCCTAGGCCCATGGTATAGCATGTAAAATCATTCCCGCCATTAATTTTGACATTTACACATATTCACAGATAAGGTAATTTTTTCCGGGGGGAATCGGGTAGGTGCACGGGAAGTCGGCGGTCTATTCTTACTAGTTTGTGATCCAAACATAATCTTCGTCTTCACGCCTCACCTCAACTTCCAGTCTATCATCGACAAAAACATAATCTTTGTCTTCACTCTTCATCTCAACTTCCAGTCTATAACCAATCAATACATCTCTTCGTATTTACGTCGCATCTGTACTTCCAGTCCAGAAACAAACATAAACAACCTCTCTGAGATTCTTCGCAATGCACTCAGACTTCCAGACTTCCAGTTCATATTTAACACATGAAGAGCATTAATAACAACAACAAAAACAATATGCAAGCTGCAATCAGCAATCATCGCCCGCATACATAATACTCGTACCTGTGAGAGAATAGAAAGGCAAAACAAATAACAAAAAAAAAATAAAAAATGAACCAAGCTCACATCACATTTGATTTTGATCGCAATTCAAAACCGGGATCATGTGTGAGAGTCAATGCTGGAAAGCTGGAGTAATTGCTGTCATGTGTTCTCTCGTAGATTTGTTTGTTATTGTTTCTCGTTTCACTGTCTGTATTATGATCATTTGCAATAATCTGTTGTTTCTTTTCATGTACCCAAACGCAAGTTTTGTATACAATCAATTTATAATCAGAGGCAACAGTGGGGGCAGCTAGATGACGACAGGAAGGCGGAAGAAGGCAAACTAAGAACATTGTTCATCGTGGGGGGAGAATGTTGACGTCAACACTAACATTGACGGTGACGACGCACGGCAACACTGCACCAATGGGGTGGAATGCATCCACCCACAAGAAATATCCCATAAGGGAAATTGTGTCACAATAATGTCAAATGTCAGTAATGAAGTATATAAGCCAAATAAATTTACTCTGATTTATAACGTTGTGGAATATTGTGGTTTTTCTTTATTACGGAACACTTTTAACCGATTTAGCAAATTACAGTTGTGGTCAAGTAATCTCCCAAGCCAATTTTGAACAAGGGAGGATCGATTTGGGGTGTGAAAATGAAAAATTCGCGCGAATTTTGAATTTTCACACCCCAAATCGATCCTCCCTTGCTCAAAAATTTGTTTTGGCTACGCCTTTAGGTTCTTCACTTTATCCCTCTTATTTCGTTGTTTGCCAGGACTTGCCCAATAATAGTCTGCTTGCCTTGCAGATAGATTGCATTTTTGAAACTCTTGGAGTGCCATTTAAAGTAAGTTATTTGCAGATGCTTTAAGAAAATGAAAGGAAAATAATAGCTGTCCTTGCTAGTGTAGCTGTACCTACATAAATTATTTAATAAAAGCAATAATATTATATAGTTCGGGGTGATTTTTTATTATTCGATTCAACATTTTCCTATTTTGGGGCAACTTTTCGTTTAGTTTGGGTGGATTTGCATATGAAACTATTTTTTCTTGGCATTAGATTAAGTAAACAATATTATATACTACTACCCAATGTATAAATATAAAGTGATGGCAATAATTTATTTTATATTTTATTATTGCAGCACCTAACAAAACAGTTCTGAATTTATAAGAAACATTATGCGAACTACAAGCATGCTAGATGTATGTAACCGCAAATGTTACACGAACATTATTAAAATCCAAAATATCCACTGACTTGTTTGCGTTTCATTCGGGACTTGTGTCCCATTTTCGACAACAAATATTCGGGACTTACGTCCCGCTGGGGTGGGGCATAGGTCCCCAATTCAATTAGGAACTTATGACCCACTAAAGTGGGACATAGCTCCCGAAAAAAGAATTCGGGACTTATGTCTTCGGGACTTATGTCTTCGGGACTTATGTCCCTGCGCCATAAATTTTACCTTTACCGTTTGTTTCTCTGAGGTTGCTACAAACTCTTTAAATACGTTCAGAACCTCCGACTTTCGCTTCAGAAAATAAGTGGTTGTATATCTCGAAAAATCATCTATAAAGGTGATGAAGTAATTGGAACCACCTTGAGATGAAATTCGCATAGGACCGCATATGTCCGTATGAACTACGTCCAGCACACTGGAAGTAAACAATGAATTATAGGTAATTATTTAATGGCTTCGTACATATTTTGCATAATGCACACGTGATGCATGTCAAATCACTTGTCTTATTTACACTCATGCCCATTTCTTTCTGTGGCAACTTGGTATTAACAAAAGCTTTATCATCGGTGAATTGAACACGATTACCATTTTTAATTATTTTGCTAACCGACAAAAAATAAGAATTAAGTTCTGGCACGTAGAGTACGTTGTTCAAAGTAATATCAGCATAATCTGATTTCAGTGTAACATTACCTACTCCATCAGGTGCCTTGGCAGGGCCTGTCGTATTTAGCGCCTTACCCCAGCAGAACCGGCTATGTTGGGGCGGACCTTTCTTCACCGGCTTACTCGTGGGAATTACATGGATCTTCATAACAAATCAAACAAAAACAAACAACAACTTCAAAAATCAGGACACATAGACGACGAAAAGGACAACGTACCGACTAACACAACGAACTACAGGACAACAAATATCGACGATAACGAATCCCTACTCCCATCGGATTCGGATTCCAAATCCATCGCGTCTGTTTCGGACGCGGAATTTGGAACTAAAGCCAAATCGGCTAGACGGGGAAAAAAAGTACACCCCCAGCGCAAAAAAAGTGTAAACAGCAACGCGCAGCTAGGCACAAATTGGCGGAACCTGGCGAAGCCGGACAGTTCTTGGGATGAGAAGGATAGGGAGACCATCCGATGGGCGGGAGCGATACTAAACGAGGAGGAAAGTCAACCTGTTGCGGGAGGACTTCCTTCCTCTACCAGTGGCCGCAACCAACCGTCAGACAACAAACAAGGACAACGGCCCCCCCTCAACAGAAACGACCCGACAAACAAACCGACGACGAGTGCACCTGCTACAGGAGCACAGAACGTTCGTAGCAAACGGAGAAGTCCTACTGGTACGGGAGGACCCTCTGTGACAGCTGCCAAGAAGGACTTCACGTCCAAAAGACCAAGGCCAACTTCTTTGGAAGAAACTCCGATGACCTCAAAGAAGGCGAAGAATGCTGATGCGGCGCTCAGACCTTTCAATGAGGTCGTCAAGGACCATATGCTCTACGGCATCTGCGACAACAGTCACGACGAGGGCAAGATGAGTGGGGAGAACTGGTTGTTGCTCAAAGCGACCCTAGCCGGAGAGGTCCTCAAATTCTTGGACTCACATCCTTCGGCAGAGCCACCGTCCTTCATGGATGGTGGTTACTGCACAAACGGGGTAAAACTAATAAAATGCAAAAATAGCAGTGCGATCGACTTTCTGAAAGTAACGATCCCAAAGATTAGTCCCCTGTGGAAAAATGCTAAATTGCAGCTTCTGCACTGGAGCGACATCCAGTTCGTCCAAAAGGACGGATGTGGCTACCCCCGGGTCCCACCAAGGAAGCAGACATCGTAAGACTAATTCGTCTGCAGAACCCTGATCTCCCAGTGAGCAACTGGAAAATTATTAAAGCCGGTGAACCGGAAGAGAAAGGAAGGCTGGTCTCCTTTCTCATGAACAAAGAATCACTCGACCTGCTTAGTAAGAGGGGTTATCGCTTCTCCTACGGCATAGACGAGCTAGTCCTCCGAGTTCAGACGAGAGACTTATGTCGGGCGTTGTATCCTCGCTAGGGGAACTTGGCCTGGACGCCGGGCCCGATGGTCCCTCGACCTCCCCCCAGGGAAAAGAAACCAGCCAGACGGAAGTCAGGCAGCCAGCTGTTACGGATGGCGCCACGACTAACGTGGAACCCTTGACGATAAACGTCAATAGCAAGCCATCATCTGATTCGGAGGATGGCAATAAAACAGTGATAGAGGCGTCTGTACCAGTCAGCAATGTTGCTACGACTAGTACAGATTAACCTCCATCATTCCAAAATAGCTTCGGCTAATTTACTGCTCCGCCTGCTAACGGGTGGAGAAGACAATCGTCCTTATCCAGGAACCGTGGGTTAACGAAAAAGACCACATACTTGGACTGAGGACAAAAAACTATGATATACTCTTTACAAAAATCCAAGGTAAACCCAGATCCTGCATCTTGGCAAAGAAAAGTTTAAAAGCTCGTCTTATACCCAATTTCAGCGATCCAGATTTTGTCTGTGTTGAGCTAGACAAAGGCAGCAACGAGAAGCTGTGGATAGCATCGGCATACATGCCCTATGACGACACAGGGCCCGTCCCCGCAAACAACGTGCGAAACACGATAATAACGGCTAACAAGGGCTCTTTTCCCCTGGTGGTGGGCGCAGATGCCAACGCTCATCATACCCTCTGGGGCAGCAGTGACATAAATAACAGAGGTGAGTGTCTTTTTGATTTTCTCATGACTACTAATCTCATATTGTGCAATAAAGGCTCAGAGCCTACTTTCATCAATAGTATTAGACAGGAGGTTTTAGACATTACCCTAGCTACTAACTCTCCCAAACTAAGAATTAGCAATTGGATGGTATCGAGAGATGTTTCTTTCTCGGACCACCGATATATTCAATTCAGCATTGACTACCGTATGCCTCCAATCGTACCCTTTAGGAATCCTAGAAAAGTCAACTGGCAGGCACATAACTCACTTCTTACGCAGAAGCTTAACCAAGTACCCAATCAACCGAACTCACCATCAGATTTAGATTGCATGGTGGACAAAGTTACCAAATATATGAACGAAGCCTTCAGGAAAGCTTGCCCAGTCAGCAGGCACAAAACTGGGAATAAACCACCCTGGTGGAGCAACCACTTAGCAAATCTGCGAAAAGATAGTAGGAAATGTTTTAACTCGGCAAAGTCCTCTAGACTTCAAGAGGACTGGGACAAATACAAGAACAGTCTCAGGATTTACAAAGCTGAGATCATAAAAGCCCAACGAGACTCATGGAGATTATTCTGTGGTACACAGAGAGAAAACCACCACATAAAGTAGAAGAAAAACTATAAGATTTCTCTATGGTTTTCATCCAAGAAGAAAGTCATATCAAAACAATAGAGAAAATCTTATTGAAATCTTTATGAATATTCTATAAGAAAACTACATACTTTTAACAAGATATCTTATTCCATATCAATACGACGGCTTCTTAAAGCAATATGAAAACTTATTGAAAAGTATATGAAAATCTCTTCGCACCAATAGGAAAAACTTATTGAAAGTATATGTAAAACCGATTGAAAAAATATGGAAAACTTATTATCTTTTTAAAATATTTTATTTATTTACACAATAAAGACAAAATTAACAATTTTTTCTGAAAAAAAGTAATAATAAAAGTATAATTATTCTAAAAGAAGAAAACAAATACAAAGTTAATATTTTCTTATTTAATAAATTACTTACACTCCTCGATACGTAGAAACGCTTTTGACATGAAGTCTGAAAACGAATGCGTTCGGCAAAGCAATACACCGTTTATATGCACTTTTATAAAATATGAGAATACTTTTAGTTCTAAGGGGAATTCTTATTGATTTAAGAATATTTCCTTATTACCGTTTAAAGACAAGCTCTTTTAATAAGTTCGTCTTCTCAAAACGGAATATTAACAAGGTTTACATATAATTATTATACAATTTAATACTCCCACCCAAAATTAATGTGATATCTCTTTAAAATTTTAAAGAGAAGTCATATACATAGATTTGAGAAGATTTCCTTTTAAAAGTTTATAAACATAATTTTGTAATAAGATTGACTTTTTAAATCCAAATAGTAATAAGGTTTTCATATTATTTTTATCATTTAATATGATTTGGCATGCAAAAATGATATGAAAAACTCTTAAAAAGATTAATAAGATTTTCTATATTAAACCATTAAGATTTCTCTATGGAAAATTCATATTATTTACTCCTTTTAATAAGATTTCATGGTGAATCAGTGCAATAAGGCAATCTTATTGATTTTATGTAGTCTTTTTTCGCTCTGTGTAACATAGAAACCAATAGTGACTCCAGTAGGCTAAGAAAAATTATCTCCAAATCACCAGATGTGCCCAGCTTTATTCAAAGATCGAACGGAGAATGGACCACATCTACTGAAGAGACCTTAGATCTCCTCATGAATACCCACTTTAAGGGTAATACCATAGACGCCAACCGGTCTACAGCAACCTATCACCTAGTCCAAGAAATACCGAAGGAGATAGTGAACACCCGGAATATAAACTGGGCCGTTCACAGTTTCCTTCCGTATAAGTCCCCTGGACCTGATAATATAACACCAGTGGAGATTCAAAAGGCCCTTGAAATATTGAACCCTTGACTGGAAGTGATTTTCCGCTCATGCCTGACTTTCGGCTACACTCCAGTCTCATGGAAAAGGGTCAAGGTGGTTTTCATACCAAAAAGCGGCAAGGCTTCCCATGTCTCTCCAAAGGATTTTAGGCCGATCAGTCTCTCTTCGTTTCTGTTAAAAACCCTTGAAAGACTCATCGACAACTTTATTCGAAAGAAACTAAAAGCAAACTCACTATCCAATTCCCAACACGCATATCGTAAGGGTTTCTCGGTAGAGACAGCTTTACACTCGCTAATAGGCAATATTTAAAAATCGCTCGCTAATAAGCAATTCTCGATGGTATCCTTTCTAGATATCGAAGGTGCCTTCAACAATGTCAAAACAGAGGCTATCTCTAATGCACTCCGCAGACTGGAAGTTGATAACTGCCTACGCTTTTGGATAGAAAACATGCTAAACAGCAGAATGATTCTGTCCGAGCTGGGCGGCTATCAAACTAAGAGGTCAGTGTGCAGGGGCACACCCCAGGGAGGCGTACTTTCCCCACTACTTTGGATCTTAGTAGTGGACGAGGTATTAACAACTCTGGACAATGTGGGGTGCAATGTTATAGCCTATGTGGACGACATCGCCATTGCTATTTCTGGCAAATTTCCTAATACCATAAGAGATCTTATGGAATCAGCTCTTAAAAAATTAGTAAAATGGACGGATACGGTTGTACTCGATGTCAACCCCTCCAAGACAGAACTAATACTCTTCACAAAGAAATACAAAATAACGGACTGTCAGAGGCTACTAGCGGGGGGTTAGACTGTTTCGGTCACCCTCTGTCTGTTTCTGAAGACTAACCGCCAAAGGGAAGAGCTGACCACGACAGTCAAATTTTTACCTTCACACGTAGAACTTTCAGGCTCCGTCAGAGGGGATAGGCAGAGGGTTAGACTGTTTCGGTCACCTTTTGTCGATTCCTCTTCCCGCAGTCTTTCTTATCTGATCTGCACCAGCCACCCTCCTTAGCAACGGACTGTCCGAGGCTACTAGCGGGGGGTTAGACTGTTTCGGTCACCCTCTGTCTGTTTTTGAAGACTAACCGCCAAAGGGAAGAGCTGACCACGCCAGACAAATTGTTACCTTCACACGTAGAACTTTCAGACTCCGTCAGAGGGGATAGGCAGAGGGTTAGACTGTTTCGGTCACCTTTTGTCGATTCCTCCTGCCGCAGTCTTTCTTATCTGATCTGCACCAGCCACCCTCCTTAGTAACGGACTGTCAGAGGCTACTAGCGGGGGGTTAGACTGTTTCGGTCACCCTCTGTCTGTTTCTGAAGACTAACCGCCAAAGGGAAGAGCTGACCACGCCAGTCAAATTCTTACCTTCACACGTAGAACTTTCAGACTCCGTCAGAGGGGATAGGCAGAGGGTTAGACTGTTTCGGTCACCCTCTGCCTGTTCTCTGAAGACTAACCGCCAAATGGAGGAGCTGATCACACCAACCAATCTCATCTCGATAGTTAGAGGACCCCGTCAGAGGCAATAGGCAGGGGGCAGACCGTTACGGCTGCCCTCCACCTTGACCCGAAGACCAAGCCGTAACCAGGTGATGCAAAATCTCAAAAGCTCCGACTGCCTCAGTCACTACCAAAACCCTCTCAACTAGGTAGGAAACCCAAATTCGCAAGTAGCAAAAGAATTCCCAGGGTAACGCCCGTTCTGGCCGCTTCCCCCCCCCCCCCCTTCTGTGGTATCATAATGGACCAAAACTATGGTCTAAGTGTGTCCCCTTTGGGACAGCCACCTTATCTAACCTAACCTACTCCATCTGCTTCTAAGTTATCGCCTGACGCCATAAAACCCTTCTGTACATGCTTTTTCAGTGACGTAAATAACCGCTTTTCACAGCACATATGAGAAGACGCACCGCTATCCAGAATCCACTGGTTGTTGTTGTACATTTTTTCTTGCGTACCGCTTAGAACTACCGCATGCGCCTGGTCAGTGCTTTTGTTTCTGCACTGCGATTTTATATGCCCTCTCATCCCACAACCGTAGCATTTTACGTTTCTCTTGTCTCGTTTTTCGCTTCCCCATGCACGCTGTCCACTTTGTTGTTGGATTTTGTTTTGTTCTTAACTATTAGCACATGTTCATTCGATTCACCTCTGTCTCCACGACGATGTTCCTCCTCCATAATTTTAATTTTTAATTGACTAATCGATGGCAGATCATCGCGACTCTCTATGGCAACAACAAAGTTCTCCATTTCATCTGGCAAACTGCACAATAATATAATGCTAAATAAATCATTGGGAATATGAACATCAATTTCATTCAACGCATCGACTATTGAGCAGAATTCGTTTATTTGGCCACTAAACTTTAATCCTGCCTTAAACTGAAATCGAACCAACTGATTAAATAAATTAACCTTCCGAGCAGGCTCTTTTCCATTGTAGATTTCATTTAATTTTTCCCACGCAGCCTTGGAAGTATTACATCCCTTTAAATGTATTAACTCCGAAGGCTTAACACATAGCGTTATCATTGCCAACGCTTTGGCATCTGTTCTGTCCCTTGCAGATTTTTCCGTAGGAGATAAAATAACTTCGCTCTTTTCAATTACTACGTTCCAATAATCCAATGTGATTAGCAAAGATGAATAAGTGCAGTTAAAGATTAAATGAGTACATTATGTACAACTGAATTAGGGTTGCCAATACATGTTTATCCTACAGAAAGTTATCTGCCATTACACAGCGCATGTCTATAAAAAGCCTTGGGCACGTGCGCTCGATCTTTTTATTTGACAAAAGTTTAGTAGAGTGTGAGCGTATCAGATCCCGCGAATTATATCGAGTGCAATCTTTATCTATTTTATAGAAAAAAAAAACTAAAAGTCTTAAGAAGAAACAATTTTCTTGAAATATCCCACGTTTAAAGTGTGAATTTACTGGGATTTATAAACTAAAACGATTATCATCATTATCTCTCGTGAGGGTAAGTTTCAGTGTTTTACCCTAACCCAAGGCCACGCACTGATTTGTGTCGTTTTTCAGAATCTGCACGTGTTTTCATTGCACTTGTGCGAGCTATTCCTCCGAAATCGACCAGCAGTCGCGAAGCACTCCGCTCTAGAGCCAACGCATAACAACCTCAAAGTTTGCCACGTTTTTGCGGCTCCTGGTGTGACTGTAGTTCATCAGAATCAATACCACGCTCTCTCGCCCTCATAACCTAACATCTAAGGTCAACCTCGACTCTCGAGGATAAACTAACCACATTACAGAGAAACGTTTCCTGCACTTGCATCTCGCGTTTACTTCTTGGAACACCAGATCCTCGAAATTTTCTTAAATTATAAAAAGGTATAATTATTAAAATTGCAATTGATTTTACTAAAGCAATAACTCCTCTTAATTTATTAGGAATTTTACGATCAAATTGCATAAGCAAATAAGATAATATCATTCAGGTTAAACAGCTAGAAGACGATCTGTGTTAACTTCCAGTGCAAGACCCAACGAACAGCTCTCTCGTATCCCTGCGCATCGCCAAAAACACGCAGTGGGACACGTAAACTACGTCCATATTACAAACGTGCTCTGCAGGTTAATCTCCTCGGGTTGAACCTCACCACCCGCCACGAACAGCATTGGTCATTAACAGTGATTGTCTCTGGGTGGAATTTGTTGAGGAAACGATATCCATATATTCATCGAAACATCACCCCAAACTACAAACCATGCGATCATCAGTCTGTGTGCGAAAACTAGTGCTAAATCATTATTAGCCAAACGTTTAAACTTGGCGTAGCAATCTCATTATCGCCAGCTGGTATATGAGTACGAGCTTGCAGAGACCACCCTAGGAAACACAAGGTCTTGTATATTCATTGCACTTCATATCATTCCGAGTGCCGCCGAACCAGCGAACCCCGAGGACTCACCGACATTTCAAATTCAAATTCAAATCTTTATTTAATAGCCTTTACACAGTAACGCCGCGTCCAGCGTAGACACGAGAAGTGCGGTGCGTGCGTTGTGGTGCAGTTAATGCGGGCAGATTATAAAATCAAACCTATGTTTTAAAATGTAGATGTCCAACGTAGGCACGATTTTGCAGTAAATGCGTGCGTTGCGATGTTCCCGCATCGTACGCATTGTTTGAAAATCAAACTGGTTTGATTTTGCCCGCAGTATCGTGCGGAAAGTGATGATGGAAGTTCTTATTTCAGAAATTCAAAACCGAAATGTTTGTGGAATAATACCCATTCTCGCTACAAAGATTGAAGGAGTGCGGAAAAGGAATGGGATGAAGTGTTCTGAGATGTAGTCGAATGTTTTTATCTGCATTCTAGTATAATTCATGAAACTTAATTTCGTCCGCTGCCAATTACGGGTATACAGATGATGAAATTCGCTCTAAGTTAATCTGTTTTTATATATTACACTAGTGTGTCGCGCTTCTTTTTTCGAAAAAGTGAAGTTCATTGAAGCCACCCGCAGGAACGCATTATCGTGTTCTAATTGGACACTTTCCGCATTCCCCGCAAATAATTGCGTTGCGTACGGGCAACGCACCGTCCGCAAAATCGTGCCCGTGTCTACGCTGGACACGGCGTAAGATACAATATCTTATTTAGTTGTGCAAGTTTCAGTGAAAATTTCTAGTTCAAAATTAAAAGTATAATGTTATGTACTATGTATTATGAGTGGAAAAGTACTTGTTCAATTACAAAAATATAGATTAAATTCAAAAATGCATTTCAAAGAATTGCTAGATAAATAACTACTACATATTTATAAATTCCTAAAGATAGACAACAAAAAACGAAAGAAAAGGAAAGGACTTAAACAACCAATCATCATCATCGAAGTGTTTGCAGGTATTGCTTGAGTTCCACTTTGAACAGCGTTGTACAGCTTATCAACCTTATATGTCGGGGAAGGGAATTCCATAGCCGAATCGCATGAATAAAGAATTGTCTTTCAGAGACCAAGAAATTGTAGCGCATTGGTATGAGGTCAAAAGTTCTACTTGAACGCATAAAATGTATCTTGCTAAAAAGGTAAGGTGGTTGGCGCGTCTGTAGTATAGTGTAAAGTAAGATCAACGTTCTCATCTTAAAAAGGTCTTCAAGAGTGATGCCATGAATCGATCTTGAAAAAGAGGAAATGTGGTCATATCTTCTTAGTCCATAAATATATCTTGCGATACTATTATAGGCCACATTGAGTTTCCGCTTGTGCTCATAATTACAGTTGCCAAAAAGCTCACAACCAAACATCAGAATAGGAATAAGAAGCGTTTTGGCAAGGATTTTTCTTGTCTTCAGAGGTGTGACTCTTTGTGTAGCCCATAGCATGCGAAGACCTCCATAAACCCTGCCCAAAGCAAGTCTTATGTGGTTGTTCCAAGTAAGCGTCCGATTAAATGTTATACCAAGATTTTTGGCGGATTCAACATATTCAATAGGGCTACCATTGAGATATATTCTTGGGAAACATAGAGTATCAACCGGCTTCCTTGAAACAACCAAGCACTTTGACTTAGAAGGGTTTAAACGGAGGTGATTAGCACATGACCAGGATAAAATACTTTCCAGATCAGCATTTACTTCACACGCAGCATTTTCTACAAAACCCAACGGAAAACTCTTTCGCACCTGGACATCATCAGCATACATATCAATTGAGGAGCTTACACTACATTTAGGAAGGTCATTTACGTACATAGAGAAGAATAACGGACCCAAAATTGAGCCTTGGGGAACACCTGAACTAAGTGGAAGAAAATCCGATATTGAGTTATTAACCACTACTGCCTGGAATCTTAGACTTAAGTAAGAGGCTACTAAATTTGTGGATACAACCGAAAAGTTAAATTGATTACGTAGCTTATTACAAAGTACGTTGTGATTTACCATGTCGAATGCTTTAGAGAAATCGAGCAAGATAAGAAAAGAAATTTCATCATTATTAGTTCTTCAATTCAACTCAACTTTCACACAACCCAAACTAACTAACAACTTATAGACCACCACTGCCATCTTTGTTGTGTTTTGACAGACAACTTTTCTATCAAGGTTGTGTATGACTATACGGACAATACGGAATTTGGAATTACATAAAACCAAGAGACAACTCAACTCAACTCAACTGTAGTTACACAATAGGGGCAGATGTCTCTTGTTGATGATGTTTAAACTATTAATTTATTGAATAAATATTGTTCAGCTATTGGAATTCAATTTAGCTCTTTTATTTAGATAAGATGATGTGGTAATACGTTATTGTGCGATGGGGAGGTGTGAAGGGTGAATAACAATGCTTTAGGTGAGGCGTAACCTAAACATAATGGGGCTATTCACAAATATTGTCGGCGTAGGATAGTCATGGAGCTGCAGGCAGAGTTAAATCAGCAGTCAGAGTGGGTATAGCCGAAGACACGGTAACACGTAGGAACATACTCCTAGCAACCACCGCAAGATCTGTAGTAGGAGGGGTGTTGGACAAAACATAACTGAGGTGTTGGCCAGTGTTGGTAAGTCGTGGGATATTTACCTTTTCGTGGGAATTTTGATGGTGAAAAACCGTCTCGTGGGAAAAAGGGAAAATCTAGTTCTCTAATGCAATTTTGTGGGAAATTCTATTTACTCAAACTTCTTTTTGTTTTCATTTAAATTCTCAAACTTTTTCAAACTTATAATGATAATTTTATCATATTTCTACTACGTTATCTTATTTTCAGAAATTGAGCCCATCTAAATCTATGGTAATGTAATAAATCTACTGCAACTAAAATCGATTCGGATCGGTTACGTACTTTTCGATGTACTATACCCAATTGCCATATAAAGATTGCACTTTCTCTTTCTTACTTTCTTCTGCATCTACATTGTTTTGGTTTTCGTTGTTGTAGGTACTTGACACTTGTGTCTTTGTGGTTGTTTTTTTTTCTGTTAGCTGCGTAAACATTGGAGTTTAACTAGTGTACGTTATACTGACTATTCGAAATAAATCTAGTTTTTATAATAAATGTACATACTTATAATATATACATGTGGCGCCCACAGTTCCAGTCAGGCTGAACTACATATGTATATAGTGGCATCCCTATAAAAGCTGCTTCGACATATTCGGATCCCAGGTCTATAGGGATCTCCAATACTACACCAGGGTATTGGAAAAGAGTTGGTGGCAGATGAACCCTTCATGGGCCAACGGCAGCGCTCAAATCCCGAAGTGGGTTACTGGTGCCCCTCGTCCTAGGGGTACGATATGGAACTGGTCCTCCAGGCTGGGGGTTGTGCGTCGGGGTAACTTCCCTACCACGGAAAAAAAATACATGTTATGAAACAGCAACATGCCCCGGAAAAGGACGGATTTACTGTTGACGACCCTGGAAAACGAAATAAGGACAATGACATTCGGATCTGCACGTGGAATGTTCGTACACTGAACAGACCACGTGCAGCCGAACAACTAGCAGAGGCCCTAGACTGCCACAGGATATAACCGCCATCCAGGAAGTGCGATGTGATGGGCCAGGCAAAAAACGGATGAAAAACTGTGATATATACCACGGCGATTGCTATGAAGAGCAGCGACAGCGTTTATTTGGATGTGGATTTGTCATACGCGGCAGACTTAGGCAAAAAGTCTTGAGCTATCGGCACGTTAGTGAACGACTTATGACAATCCGCTTCAAGGCAAAATTCTCGAACATCAGCCTAATATGCGCTCATGCCCCCACTGAAGAAAAGGACGACGCTACCAAACACAGTAGTTTCTATGAGCTCCTCGAAAAGACCTACGAGCAATGCCCCAAATACGACGTTAAAATCGTACTAGGCGATTTTAACGCAAAAATAGGCAGGGAGAACATCTTTGGTAGGACAGTTGGCAAGCACAGCCTACATGACACCACGTCTGGCAACGGACTTAGGCTAATTGACTTTGCTGCGGGGCGAAATATAGTCATAGCAAGCACCAGGTTTCCACATCTCAATATCCACAAGGGGACATGGCTGTCTCCGGATCACCAAACTGTAAGCCAAATCGATCACATTGCGATTGACGCAAGGCACGCCTCCAGTATTCTGGATGTCCGAACCTTCCGAGGGGCCAATATTGACTCGGATCACTACCTTGTTGCAGCTAAGGTAAGAATGCGGATATCCAACACGCCCCAACAAAGAAATACTGTGAGAAAGTATGACGTCGAAAAACTACAATCGCAAGAGACGGCCAGAATCTTCGCCGATCACGTATCCCGATGCCTCTCGATCAGTCCTATCGCAGCAACAGCTAGTGCAGAAGACCAGTGGCAACACTGCCAGGAAGCCATCATCAAGGCCGCGACTGATATGCTGGGTTTCACCCGACCACCACCACGAAACCCCTGGTTTGATGAAGAATGTCGACTAGCAAACGCAGCAAAACAAGAAGCGTATAAAGCGGCGTTGCGAAAAAGGACTAGAGCAAAAGAGACGGGAGGAACATCGGATCCTCAGAAAGAAAAAGAAAGAGCACGAGAAACGTATGATCGAAGAAATTGAGAGATGCTACTCCAGGAACAATGTACGGAAGTTTTACCAGAAGGTAAAAAGAACGTGCCAGGGCAAACAATCCCGTACAGAAACCTGTAGAGATAATGAGGGAAACCTTGTAGTAGAATCACAGTAGGTGCTGGGAATATGGAAAGATTACTTCTGTAGACTCTATAATGGCGACGAAGACCAGAATCCCGCTGTTAGGCAGAACGTACCACTCAATATAGACGATGATAGACAAAACTGTCCACCTGACCAAAGCGAAGTACGGGTAGCAATATCCAAGCTAAAGCACAACAAAGCTGCAGGGCCTGATGGTCTACCTGCCGAGCTTTTTAGAGCAGCTGGAGATCACTTGGTAGAGAGCATGCACCAACTCATCTCCAAAATTTGGTCAGATGAATGCATGCCTGATGAATGGAATCTCAGCATCGTTTGTCCGGTCCACAAGAAAGGAGACCCCTTCAACTGTGCCAACTACAGAGGTATCAGTCTCCTTAACATCGCATACAAGATCCTGTCTGCCATACTGTGTGAACGCCTTAAACCATTTGTAAATAACCTGATTGGCCCCTATCAGTGCGGTTTTAGGCCAGGAAAGTCCACCGTCGATAAAATTTTCACACTTAGGCAGATCCTGGAAAAAACACAAGAAGTCCAAATCGATACCCACCATCTTTTCATCGATTTCAAAGCCGCGTACGACAGCATCTATAGAGACGAGCTATACAGAGCCATGTCTAGCTTTGGCATCGCTGCAAAACTCGTTCGATTGTGTAGGATGACGATGGAGAAAGCTCGCTGCTGCATCAAGGTCGGTAGCGACCTCACCGAAACCTTTGATGTCAAAAGAGGATTTAGACAAGGTGACGCGCTGTCGTGCGACTTTTTCAACATCATACTTGAAAGAATTGTCCGAAACTCACAGGCCAACACACAAGGCACGATCTTTCAAAAGTCCGTCCAATTACTTGCATACGCCGATGATATTGACATAATTGGTAGAACACAGCGAGCTGTCACTGGTACGTTTGCTAGTATAGAAACGGAAGCGGCTAAAATGGGTCTAGCGGTCAACGAGGGCAAAACCAAGTATATGCTGTCAACAAGAAGGGACACCCAACATCGTAGAATCGGACAAAACGTCACGATCGACAGCTATAACTTTGAGGTAGTGAGATACTTTGTATACCTCGGCTCTGCTATAAATTCTGACAACAACATCTCAGAAGAAATTAAACGAAGAATAACTCTTGCCAACCGCTGTTTCTTTGGGCTAAGAAGGCAATTGAGTAGTAGAGCCCTATCCCGAGCAACTAAGGAGATTCTGTATAAGACCTTGATCATTCCAGTCCTGCTTTATGGCGCTGAAGCTTGGACTCTATCTAAAGCGGATGAAGATATCCTCGGTCGCTTCGAGAGAAAGATTCTTCGTAGAATTTTCGGTCCCGTTTGCGTTGACGGGCTTTGGAGAAGGAGATTCAACGACGAATTATACGAGCTGTACAGCGACATCGACCTGGTCAAAAAACTGCGAGTAAGTCGTTTAAGATGGCTAGGACATGTAGAGCGGATGGGAACAAATGTTCCGGCCCGTAGAGTCTTCGAGTCTAACCCGGAGGGACAACGCAGTTGAGGAAGACCTCGCCTTAGGTGGCGCGCGCAAGTCGAAGGCGACCTCAGCCGACTAGGAGTGCGCAACTGGAGGCAGTTAGCTAAGGACCGGGCTAACTGGAGAGGCTTGTTAGCTGAGGCCTCGGTTCACCCCGAACTGTAGAGCCGCCTAAGTAAGTAAGTAAAATATTTTTTTAATACTTGTTTGTTTTTTGAAATGATTGTTCCTTTTTAAAAAAACTGTTTTTAAAAGAAATATGTTTTAGTTTATTTTACTCAAAAGTATCATTGTGGGAAAATTATGGGAATTTCCGATGGGGAGGGAAAAAAGTGAAAAAAAAATTTTTTTTGTGGGAAAAACCAGTTGAAAGACATACCAACACTGGTGATGGCAGTTCTTTATACATAGCAGCTTGGAGACACGAATGTTGTGCTCGGCTAGGCTCAACGGTTATGAATTGGATATGGGATCTTGCTGCTCTTTTTTTTTCTACAAAAAAATTGTGTCTCCTAAAAGGGGGGAACGACAGCGACGATTCCACCTCTGGAAGGTGATCAGTTGCTTTATTGTCATGTAGAAAGCTTAGACGCCATTATTGTTGGGGATGAAAAATGTGTTTGTATGCGTATAATTATTTTTATAAAGTAAAAGGAAGATGGCAGTCCTTTTTCTATATTACCTATCGTTTAATTTAAAAATGTTATCGAATAACTGTACTTTATCATGAATATGTATGCTGTATGCAACAAAAAAAAATGTATCTTACTCTAATAATTTAAATTTCTCTCTTAGCAGATACTAATTCATTTAACCTGCAACTGCGCGAAATATTTAAATTTAATACGAACTTCAAAGCGAACTTATAATTACACATGTATATAATATTAAAACCAAAAGAACGTGGGTACTCACTCTTTATCTCCACTGTAGTTATGTATATGTAGGTATAAAATCCGTGATGCTGTTGTGGCCACAAAAACACTTTGACGGGGACGCTGATATCTTGACGTCGTTGGGGATGAAAAAAAAACTATTCTAGTTATACATATATGTATAACTATCCCTTAAGCACGCACTGATTTTTCATTTATCTATTCAAAAATTACTTTATCTCGGAAGGAGAGAGAAATCTAACCTCTTACTGATTAACCTATGCGAAAAATATGTACATACACTCCGTGCCACTTGATTAGGAACAGGCAGTTTTTTGTTTTAATTTTACGATATTTTTCAAACCCTTTGCTAATCTGGGAAAAACCAATTGCAGAAGGAATGAGGGATATATTATGTTTATATTGTAAAAAGAAAAATGGGATTAAGTTCATAAATGTAACTTTTATGACACTTTTCCGAAAAGAGTCATAAAATTTACCTGTTTTTTTCGTGCCACTTGATTAGGAACAGTAGTTAAATCTACCTGTTACCATGTTTTAAATCAAATAAAAGGATACTTTGAGTATTAGAGAGCTTAGTTTAAGTAATAATTTCATACAATCCACAACTATGGGTAAAGGAAAGACATTAACCAAGGAGGAAATAGGCCAAATTCGAGCTTATCGGGCACAAGGACAATCCATCCGTTTCATAGCCAGCAAGATTGGAAGAGGCGCCACTGTTGTTAACAGCTTTATTAAGGACCCTGAGAACTATGGAAAAAACCGCAAAGGAAGAGTCAGCAAAGCAATAACATGTCAGGAAAGGCGGACGATACTGAGATCTGCTTCAAGTTCAAGGCTCTCAAGGCTATAATTAAGGTAGAAACTGGAGTTACAGCCAGCAGATCGACTGTTCATCGCGTGATACAGAAGGCCAGCCATATTGGCCATGAAAAAATTAAGAGGAAACCACAATTGATGAGGAACGAACGAAGATTTGTAATTGCACCGAAATAGAAAATGATCAAACGAGGCAATAATGTGCAATTACAAATTGAGTTTTATTTAATCAAACAGCAATCAAAAATTGTACTTAGCTTCCAATGGTCAAGGTGTGGTGTCTGCAGCGATTCAAATCCAATAGACAGAGAGTTCGTAAGATCAGTCATTTGAGACCATGATTGTTCTCTCGCCCACCACAAGTGTTGCACATGCAATACAATTGTTGTTGTAAAGCTGTGCGAGCTTGGGTGGACAATCGAACAAGTCGTATGTATACAAATAAGTTGTAAGCAGACACGTATCATTGACCATTAGAAAAGCGAGCAGTAGAGATCAAAGTGATTGATAAGCATAGTATAACAAGAAAGTAAATGGAATGGATTTAGAAAATAAGATAAACAAATTAGGTACATTGGCAAGTTACTAACGATAATGAATTTGAATACAATTAAAATGACATAGCAAAGTAGAGATTGTAAATAGCTTGACGATTATAGGTAATATGTAAGATACTATAAATGATTAATCCCAAACATCCCGGCCCCCCTGGGCATCGGTAGAAGCGCGAGTTTTGAAATCGGGCGAACATATGTTCCTGTTGCTGTTCGAATGGTAGCGACGCGTACTATTTGATCGGCACCAGCGTTCACAGATTCGACTCGTCCCAATAGCCACTTTGTTGGCGGAAGGTTCGGTTCCTTTATGACCACCAAATCATAAAATGACAGGTGGAATCGAGAGTCATGCGACAGCTGTTTGGGAGCTGTTAAACAGCTGTTAATTTGGCCCAACCTGATGGATACAGCTGTTTAACATCTGTTAGGGACCTGTTAAACTGCCGTTAAACAGCTGTATCCATCAGGTCCGTCCAAATTAAATTTTTTTTCATCATCAGAAAAGACGAAGGTATGCGACTCTCGATTCCACCTGTCACACTTGTTGCAAACTCAATGCGGTGGATCTTACGTGCCGCATTCAATTGTGGTTTCCTCTTAATTTTTTCATGGCCAATATGGCTGGCCTTCTGTATCACGCGATGAACAGTCGATCTGCTGGCTGTAACTCCAGTTTCTGCCTTAATTATAGCCTTGAGAGCCTTGAACTGGAAGCAGATCTCAGTATCGCCCGCCTTTCCTGACATGTTATTGCTTTGCTGACTCTTCCTTTGCGGTTTTTTCCATAGTTCTCAGGGTCCTTAATAAAGCTGTTAACAACAGTTGTGGGAAGCGCTTGAATGTATGCCTTATTTACATTACACATTACACAAAACATAAAACATTATAATAACATACAAAACATACAAAACAAACAACACACTATTTCTGTTTCGGCCCTAACGGAAAGCATTCATAGGGTTTTCAGCCGTAAGCATAAAATGCACGACGGCGAAACCTGGCAAAAAAAAAAATTATTTTTCCTCAAAGGACTCGGGCAGATACTTTTTCGAGAACCGTCTAAGTAGTCAGACGTGAAAATAATAATAAAAAAAAATAGATACTGAAAAAGAAAAGAAAATTGATTCTTTTGTATTATTCTGATAATTTCTCGATAAAGTCTCGATAAATAAAAAAATTAGGAAGTGCTTAAAACAGAATTAAATGTGTCTTAGTATTGCATTCCTCCAAAATTCCTAATAAAATGTGAACAAAGCTATACCTTTTCATAATGGCGCTTAACCTAAGAAATAAAAAAAAAATTAAAACGTGTATTCATATACCTATAAATTAAAAATGAAAATGTCATTCGGCCGATAGTGTGCATGAAAATTATTGATGAGACAGCGAGAAGATCCTGGTCTTACGTGTTACGTATATCAACATAAATCGAAACTTCGTACCCTATTTTTCCAAATCTCTTCATATTGTTCTCTCCCTAAGTGACTTTAGTGCTAGTTTAGATATGTTTTTAAGTGTTTTGTGTCTTTTATTATAATTATTAATATTATTACGTTCTAAGACGTATACGTATATCCTTTCTGCTTAATTATTTTGTTCCTTGTTATAAAAATTCTATCTTTACCGCATTTAATTTAAATTAGTTTGAGTGTTCGTATTAAAGTGTTATTGTTGCGCAAGATAAGCTGTTCGTGTAGCGCAGGTGTAACCAGTTATTGGAAATAGATATAACCGCGAGATTAAATATCCTTAATTTCATTTCTTCCCCAATAGCCTTAAAATAATATCCTGTTAAGTGTTGTGCACATCACCGCCCCCGGATATACAGGTACATTTTTTCTTTTCTCTTACTTTTCGTTTTGTTCCTCAAAATTATTTAGATACCATACATACATAATTTCAAAACCCGTACGTATAATTACGTACTCTATTTTTTTTTTTTTTGTGTTTATAGGTCGTATTACATATGTATTTCCAAACAGTTTGTTGGCCTGTGAGGTGACCGTGAAATTTTCTGTAGTTGACTTATCTTTCTTTCTCTTGACTTTAAAAGAGAATTATTAAGTGCGTTAGAGTTAGATTTTTTTTTTGTGTTTAGAAACACAACACATACATATTTTCAATAAAATTGAATCTCTTACGATTTTAGTTTTTTTTTTTTGAAAAGCATATACCTACATTATATTGTTTCTCTTCCTTTTTTGTTTTTTTTTTAGTTTTTAAATACATATCAACTCTATTATAAGTTATTTGATTTTTATAAATACATATTAAGTTAACTTTCAATACAAAAACAAATATATTGAATATTATGATACTTTATGTTTATAATTGTCTAGTATTATAGACTAGTTAGTTTTTTTTTTTAATAAATAGATGTGCTTGTTTTAGTAAAATTCCTATGCGTTGTTCTATTCATTCTTATGAATAACATTTTTTTTCAGGTCCTTTATCAGTAAGTTCTCTTTCATGAAAATGATAATTTAAGAGATTTTAAGTGGGGTGACCTAAAGCGATGGGACTGAGGAGCGTGAGGTAGACGGTTGTTTATTTTGTTTATTTAGGGGTTGTCACAAAACTGGAGTTAGTGGCAACCATGGTATCTTTTCTGGTAACAGGAAAGGTAATGGGGAGGGCAGCTCTTTGGTACCCATAACACCAGTGGTACCATATGTATTGAGGAAAGAGAGGAGGCCGATCAGAACGCTGCTATCCTGACGTTATAGCAGTTGTAGCATGCGGACTGATCGAGTGATTTCGCGTATCTTTTTCCTTCAAAATTTTACATCCAAATTTTCTCCTTCCCATTTTGATATCCCATCCTTTATTCCTTTCTTCTTTAGTATCAAATTTTATCCTAGGCATGTAAGGTACGGTAGTCCGGAGGCCGGTTAAAGACCCCACCCCACTGACGAGCTTAGCACGAGCTTAAAGCTAGCATGCCGACTAAACCGTCGTCGACCGGACACCCTTCCACCGAAAGGCAAATATAGTAGATTCCTGTGTCTACAAAGGTGGAAGGTCATTTTATACCGTTACAGGTGGCGCCCAACGTGGGGCCCCGATTCAAGGGTTCCGCAATTTTCTGTGGGGCACAGAATCTTCATTTTTCAAAATTTTAACATTTTTTCTCTTTTCTTTTGGTAATTTTCAAATTTTGTTTTCAATATTGCATGCTCGAAATCATGCTTCTGTTATAGCCAACAACCAAACATCAAATTCCGGATGCAAGTAGGGTATACTGTGTCCTATGGCTGTTGTTTAAAATGACGCCATTAGTCTGCACATGACCACTTGTTTTTCGATGTTTAAAAGCTGGATAGTCATCATTGATTGTGATTGTCTTTCTTTGATTTGCTTTTCAGGCCTCTTTTCTGAAAACTTAGTCTGTGGAGTTTCAAACGCAAACATCGCTGACCGGGAAAGGAAAATAAGTTTTCTTTCTGTCAGCTGCAGCATGTGTTTGTCTGAAACCCCTCAGACTCTCTTAAGACCTAGTGTTGTGTTACTGTGGGTGGAATCCATTCAGACATTTTTTGTTGACAGTTCTGAATTGTTGTTCTGACCATAGTGCCAGCACAGCACTGATGTATAAAGCTATACTCTCTTTTCTCAAGACATACATAATATATAGATACAATGCCGTTTGCTCACTTCTTCAGTTTCATTATCGCATAAGTCACCCCCTTCAATTAATATTTGCATTTTCTCTCATTATATTGATTTGCTCAAAAATTTCCTAATTTGAGTCATATAATTGATTTGATCATACCTTACACTTTTTCATCTTAATTCTTTTTGTTAGTTTGATTATATTAGTAGGATATCTTCTTATTTTAATATAGGTTGCATTAGGAATTAGGTATTTTTATCTCATAGGATAGTTCACTTAGTTTATTCTTTTAAGTATTGTTAAGTATTTAATTTAGGTATCTAGTATTATTATTTGTTTTTTTTCACCACATACAATAGTCAATATGTTTATTCCTCGTAGTAATAAGAAAGACGATAGGGTGCCGTATAATTTGCGAAGCAAAAATGGTCCCCTTGAACTTCCCCATTTATCTCCGT
Source organism: Cheilosia scutellata (assembly GCA_955612985.1). Taxonomy (NCBI): domain Eukaryota; kingdom Metazoa; phylum Arthropoda; class Insecta; order Diptera; family Syrphidae; genus Cheilosia; species Cheilosia scutellata. The sequence continues at coordinate 78,568,422 of OY015312.1, read as the reverse complement.
ATCACACCAGCCATGACAATATTCACGACATAAATAATCAGACTTTCTACCAACCCCAAGAACAACAAATCCAAAATTCATATGTTGTGCCTTCTGTGCAAAACTTCAGTCTCTTTACTACTGATCCCAACTATCCCCAAATAGTTAATCTAGATAATAATAATATGTCCGCTAGGGCCGAAGCACTTCAACGAGTTGGCGGAGCATATCCCAAAAACTCAAACCCAAACATCACATCAACACCAAAGAACACAATGCAAAACACAAACAACGATGAATCTCTCCATCGATATGTTAGGGAAATTGTAGGTGCTGCTATCGGTGTAGGCCGAGCTGAAGATATGCAGACTTTGCGTAAAGAGTTGGATGATGAAAGGAAGAAGCTTCGTTCAGAGATTGCTGAAGTAATTCGGGAAACTCTCCCTTCCGTTTGTCATCCTACTCAGCTCCCTTCGCACCAAAACCCACGTCCGGTAGCCCACACATTTGTTGACAGAGAGAATACAGGCCACAACACACATACACACATACAACACCAAAATCCGAACACAGACAGATCCGTAAACGAATTTTTCCACCAATTTCAAGACCTTCATCTGAACGATGTAAATCAAAATTCACAACCACAAAATCAAACAGTTAGGCATTCTGAGTCCTCGAGTCGATACTCTGCTGGCTACAGAGATTTTCACAAGTGGGGGCTTAGATATGACAATATCAACATGACGGTAGACGATTTCCTATTCCGCCTCTCGCATTTGAGAGAGTCTTACAACGTAGGATGGGAAGAGATTGTAAGGAATTTCCACCACTTCATTGACGGTGAAGTTAGTTCGTGGTTTTGGATCCACCTCAAAACGCATCCAAATTTAGGATGGAACGAACTAAGGATCTCCTTGATAGAACATTTCAGGAGCCTTGAGACCGATGAGGAGTTGGGTAGAATAATGGACGATCGTCACCAGGGTCCAAATGAGCCCTTCGATAGCTTCTATTCCGACATCCTCAAAATGAATTCGAAGCTACGTACTCCTAGAGGTCCAGAAAGGTTAGTCTTCCTGTTAAGACAAAATGTTCGTCCGGAGATTGGTGGCCAATTGCTTACATTCAAAACCAGCAGTTTACCCGAAATGGTCTATACTTGTAGAAATGTGGAGAAGTATAACCTGGAGCATTTTGCACGTTCAAGACCACAACCGCAATATCCACCTCATTTTCAAAAAAGGGTAAACGAAGTCCATTATGAGACTCAAGACGATGCCTACGCCCAAATAGAAGCCGTCAACAGTTCTACAGTCCCTACGGAAATGAAAGTGGCCTCTTGCTGGAATTGCAAGACTCCGGGTCATCCTTTCCACCAGTGCCCTAGCCCACAACGCACTCTGTTCTGCTACAAGTGTGGCTTTCCAGACACCACCACTCCGCATTGTCCAAAATGCGCGGAAAACCGACGGAGGAGCAATACAATGTCCAGGCAACATTGCTCTTAAGTGAGGAGCCTGGACTGGAATCATCTGACACACCAAATCTAAACACTTCACACAACATCCCTAACACCCCCAACACACCCAACATACCTATCGATACCATACCCACACAGATTCTTAGAAGACCTTTCCCTTCTTCTAGAAATCTGACCGAATCTTCCTACCAACAAAGACCAAGCCTCCATGAACGTATGGTGAATTATGAAATAGTGCGCTCTCGGCACCCATCCGCAACCTATTTCGAACAAAATTTCTAAGCTTCGTCACCGTTTCGCCGAAAAAAAGAACGTGTACAAAGCCATTTCATCAACTACCCTCTTGAATGCCGATGATCCTAGACCATATGCTAAAGTTTTATTGTTTAACACTCCTGTGTTTGGTCTTTTAGACTCTGGGGCAACAATAAGCTGTTTGGGTGCAGGCGCAATGGATTTTCTTCAGGAAAATAACATTGCCTACAAACCATTTGCGTCAGGAGTTAGTACGGCTAGTGGTCAAAAGCAAGCAATTGTTGGTATGTTGAACGCCAAAATGAAGTACAACGACTTAGAAAAAGAAATCACGCTGTTCATAGTTCCCAGTTTGGAGCAAAAGCTCTACTTGGGAGTGAATTTTTGGAAGCTCTTCAACCTTGCTCCGAACATCATTTCTGAGTTGGTTCAAGTTTCCGAATCACCACCAATGGATCCGAATGCTCATCAGCTATCACAGGAACAATCAGTAAGACTTGATGAAACAAAAGCGTTGTTTCCCTCCTTTAACAATATTGGTTTGGGTAAAACCAAATTAGAGGAACATTTAATTGATACCGGTGATGCTGCTCCGATTAAACAAAGACACTATCCCGTGTCTCCAGCGGTTCAAAACCTACTCTATGCGGAAGTGGATCGCATGCTTCAGATGGACGTAATTGAGGAAAGCTCCAGTGCTTGGAGTTCGCCTGTAGTTCTAGTGCGGAAGCAAACCGGGAAAAACAGACTCTGCCTAGACTTCAGGAAAGTCAATTCCGTTACAAAGAAGGATGCGTATCCTCTGCCTCATATTGAAGGTTTGCTAGGGCGGCTTTCAGATTCACACTTTATTTCAAGTGTGGATTTGAAGGATGCCTTTTGGCAGATTCCGTTGGAAAAAGACTCAAGGGAAAAGACGGCTTTTACTATTCCGGGCAGACCACTGTATCAATTTAAGGTAATGCCCTTCGGTTTGTGCAATGCACCCCAACGCATGAGCAGACTGATGGACAAGGTAATTCCTCACGAACTAAAGGAAAACGTATTCGTTTATTTGGACGACTTACTGATTGCGTCTCGTGATTTCGAGGAGCATTTGAGCATGCTCAAGATTGTAGCTGCTAGATTAACAGAAGCTGGACTGACTATTAATTTAGATAAGTCCAAATTCTGTTTCAAGGAGTTGATATATCTCGGATTTATTGTTGGTGAGGGATGCTTGAAAACTAACCCAGATAAGGTTGCTTCCATCCAAGAATTTCCCACTCCAAAAACTCCACGACAGGTTCGACGATTCTTAGGTCTATCTGGTTGGTATAGAAGATTCGTGAAAAACTTTTCCACTCTTGCAGCACCCATAACCAACACCTTAAAAAAGGGCAAGAAATTCGAGTTTGATTCTGAAGCACAAAAGGCCTTCAATGAACTGAAAAACGCATTAACCTCCGCCCCCATTTTAGTTAATCCGAATTTCAGTAAACCATTCATTATCTTGTGCGACGCTTCAAACTCTGGTGTTGGTTGCGTACTTTGCCAGTTGGATGATGAGGGTATAGAAAGACCAATCTATTATTACTCCCACAAACTGAACTCCGCTCAGCGAAACTATTCCGTCACGGAATTAGAATGTTTAGCTGCTGTTTTAGGCATTCAGAAATTTCGACCATATGTGGAAGGGCAGAGCTTCAAAGTAGTGACCGACCATGCAAGCTTAAAGTGGTTGATGAATCAAAAAGATTTGAGCGGTAGATTGGCTCGATGGAGCTTAAAGCTACAAGGCTTCTCGTTTGAGATTGAACATCGCAAAGGATCTCAACACGTTGTTCCGGACGCGTTATCGCGAGTATACGCAGTTGATGCCCTGGGTGATGTTCCATCTTTAGAGAGCCCACATGATGTCCTTCATATAGACCTTGCAGATCCCGGTTTTAAATCGGAGGAGTATGCCAAGTTGATAACGACCGTCTTAGAAAACAAAGACCAGCTTCCGGACCTTCAAGTTTCGGATGGTTTTGTTTATAAGAAGGTTAGGCACTGCACAGGTCATCCTATTGAAGACGACATGGTGTGGAAGCTATGGGTTCCATTTGAGCTAACCGAAAAACTTATCCTTCTGGCACATCAACCACCAAAAGCAGCACATGGTGGCGTTGCGAAAACTTTGTACCGTCTTCGAAATCGTTTTTACTGGCCTAATATGGCGGCTCACGTAAAAACAATGATTTCGAATTGTGACGTGTGTAAAAGTTCAAAAGCCCCTAATTTCACTCTGAAGCCTAAGATGGGAAGAGCGTTTGTGGTTGAAAGGCCATATCAGCATGTTTATGTCGATTTTCTAGGTCCTTATCCTAGGTCGAAGAGCGGAAATAGCTATATAATCGTTTGTCTTGATCAGCTGACGAAATTCGTTCACATACATCCGTTACGAAAAGCCACAACGGACAGCGCTGTGAAGTTTCTTGAGGAGCAGGTGTTTTCTTTATTCGGAGTACCCGAATCTATCCTTACGGATAATGGAAAACAGTTTGTGAGTAAGGATTTCGCTAAGTTTCTCACCTCATACGGCGTCACTCACATCAGAACTGCTGTCTACTCACCTCAAGCGAATGCCAGTGAAAGAGTCAATCGTTCGGTTATAGCTGCTATTCGATCTTATATCGATAAGGACCAGAGACATTGGGATAAACACTTATGCTCGATCGGGAGTGCACTTCGATCCACTGTTCATTCGGCCATTAACATGTCACCATATGAGGCTTTGTTTGGACAGTGTAAAGTTGAGCACGGTTCTGACTACAAACTTTTAAAATCGTTGAAAGCCGTCAACAATTCCGATTTTGAAGTTTTGCCCAAGGCATCCAAAATGAACATTATACACTCTTATTTGAAAGAGTCACTTGCTAAGGCACACGACGTGTACGCACACACCTATAACACTCGCAGCAAGGACATCAAATTCAAAAAGGGTGATATTGTATTCAAACGAAACTTTGTGCTAAGTGATGCGAGTAAACATCTTAATGCAAAACTTTGTCCTAAATTCGTCAAGGCAAAAATAACGGCGGTGCAATAACTTGTACGACCTGCAGGATTTAAAAGGCCATGCACTAGGTATTGTACACGCCAAAGACATACGTTTTTAACACACATTTCAAGCTTTTCTTTTTCATTTCTTTTCTCGAACGCTGGCGTTCAGCGAAATGAAAATGTGGTGTGGGAAGCGCTTGAATGTATGCCTTATTTACATTACACATTACACAAAACATAAAACATTATAATAACATACAAAACATACAAAACAAACAACACACTATTTCTGTTTCGGCCCTAACGGAAAGCATTCATAGGGTTTTCAGCCGTAAGCATAAAATGCACGACGGCGAAACCTGGCAAAAAAAAAAATTATTTTTCCTCAAAGGACTCGGGCAGATACTTTTTCGAGAACCGTCTAAGTAGTCAGACGTGAAAATAATAATAAAAAAAAAATAGATACTGAAAAAGAAAAGAAAATTGATTCTTTTGTATTATTCTGATAATTTCTCGATAAAGTCTCGATAAATAAAAAAATTAGGAAGTGCTTAAAACAGAATTAAATGTGTCTTAGTATTGCATTCCTCCAAAATTCCTAATAAAATGTGAACAAAGCTATACCTTTTCATAATGGCGCTTAACCTAAGAAATAAAAAAAAAATTAAAACGTGTATTCATATACCTATAAATTAAAAATGAAAATGTCATTCGGCCGATAGTGTGCATGAAAATTATTGCTGAGACAGCGAGAAGATCCTGGTCTTACGTGTTACGTATATCAACATAAATCGAAACTTCGTACCCTATTTTTCCAAATCTCTTCATATTGTTCTCTCCCTAAGTGACTTTAGTGCTAGTTTAGATATGTTTTTAAGTGTTTTGTGTCTTTTATTATAATTATTAATATTATTACGTTCTAAGACGTATACGTATATCCTTTCTGCTTAATTATTTTGTTCCTTGTTATAAAAATTCTATCTTTACCGCATTTAATTTAAATTAGTTTGAGTGTTCGTATTAAAGTGTTATTGTTGCGCAAGATAAGCTGTTCGTGTAGCGCAGGTGTAACCAGTTATTGGAAATAGATATAACCGCGAGATTAAATATCCTTAATTTCATTTCTTCCCCAATAGCCTTAAAATAATATCCTGTTAAGTGTTGTGCACATCACCGCCCCCGGATATACAGGTACATTTTTTCTTTTCTCTTACTTTTCGTTTTGTTCCTCAAAATTATTTAGATACCATACATACATAATTTCAAAACCCGTACGTATAATTACGTACTCTATTTTTTTTTTTTTTGTGTTTATAGGTCGTATTACATATGTATTTCCAAACAGTTTGTTGGCCTGTGAGGTGACCGTGAAATTTTCTGTAGTTGACTTATCTTTCTTTCTCTTGACTTTAAAAGAGAATTATTAAGTGCGTTAGAGTTAGATTTTTTTTTTGTGTTTAGAAACACAACACATACATATTTTCAATAAAATTGAATCTCTTACGATTTTAGTTTTTTTTTTTTGAAAAGCATATACCTACATTATATTGTTTCTCTTCCTTTTTTGTTTTTTTTTAGTTTTTAAATACATATCAACTCTATTATAAGTTATTTGATTTTTATAAATACATATTAAGTTAACTTTCAATACAAAAACAAATATATTGAATATTATGATACTTTATGTTTATAATTGTCTAGTATTATAGACTAGTTAGTTTTTTTTTTTTAATAAATAGATGTGCTTGTTTTAGTAAAATTCCTATGCGTTGTTCTATTCATTCTTATGAATAACATTTTTTTTCAGGTCCTTTATCAGTAAGTTCTCTTTCATGAAAATGATAATTTAAGAGATTTTAAGTGGGGTGACCTAAAGCGATGGGACTGAGGAGCGTGAGGTAGACGGTTGTTTATTTTGTTTATTTAGGGGTTGTCACAAAACTGGAGTTAGTGGCAACCATGGTATCTTTTCTGGTAACAGGAAAGGTAATGGGGAGGGCAGCTCTTTGGTACCCATAACACCAGTGGTACCATATGTCTTGAGGAAAGAGAGGAGGCCGATCAGAACGCTGCTATCCTGACGTTATACCAGTTGTAGCATGCGGACTGATCGAGTGATTTCGAGTATCTTTTTCCTTCAAAATTTTACATCCAAATTTTCTCCTTCCCATTTTGATATCCCATCCTTTATTCCTTTCTTCTTTAGTATCAAATTTTATCCTAGGCATGTAAGGTACGGTAGTCCGGAGGCCGGTTAAAGACCCCACCCCACTGACGAGCTTAGCACGAGCTTAAAGCTAGCATGCCGACTAAACCGTCGTCGACCGGACACCCTTCCACCGAAAGGCAAATATAGTAGATTCCTGTGTCTACAAAGGTGGAAGGTCATTTTATACCGTTACACAGTGGCGCCTCTTCCAATCTTGCTGGCTATGAAACGGATGGATTGTCCTTGTGCCCGGTAAGCTCGAATTTGGCCTATTTCCTCCTTGGTTAATGTCTTTCCTTTACCCATAGTTGTGGATTGTATGAAATTATTACTTAAACTAAGCTCTCTAATACTCAAAGTATCCTTTTATTTGATTTAAAACATGGTAACAGGTAGATTTAACTACTGTTCCTAATCAAGTGGCACGAAAAAAACAGGTAAATTTTATGACTCCACCTGTCACACTTGTTGTAAACTCAAGGCGGTGGATCTTACGTGCCGCATTCAATTGTGGTTTCCTCTTAATTTTTTCATGGCCAATATGGCTGGCCTTCTGTATCACGCGATGAACAGTCGATCTGCTGGCTGTAACTCCAGTTTCTGCCTTAATTATAGCCTTGAGAGCCTTGAACTTGAAGCAGATCTCAGTATCGCCCGCCTTTCCTGACATGTTATTGCTTTGCTGACTCTTCCTTTGCGGTTTTTTCCATAGTTCTCAGGGTCCTTAATAAAGCTGTTAACAACAGTGGCGCCTCTTCCAATCTTGCTGGCTATGAAACGGATGGATTGTCCTTGTGCCCGGTAAGCTCGAATTTGGCCTATTTCCTCCTTGGTTAATGTCTTTCCTTTACCCATAGTTGTCGATTGTATGAAATTATTACTCAAACTAAGCTCTCTAATACTCAAAGTATCCTTTTATTTGATTTAAATCATGGTAACAGGTAGATTTAACTACTGTTCCTAATCAAGTGGCACGAAAAAAACAGGTCAATTTTATGACTCTTTTGGGAAAAGTGTCATAAAAGTTACATTTATGAACTTAATCCCATTTTTCTTTTTACAATATAAACATAATATATCCCTCATTCCTTCTGCAATTGGTTTTTCCCAGATTAGCAAAGGGTTTGAAAAATATCGTAAAATTAAAACAAAACACTGCCTGTTCCTAATCAAGTGGCACGGAGTATATGTACACCAATATGTTATGACTTTAATTACGATATGAGCAAACTAGAACAGAACTACACAATTTTCAATTCAATTATTAGCACATGGCTTATGGACACTGGATAAAAACGCAATTTGTACTTTAAAATTGTTCCCTTTTTCTTTGTTCTTACGTTTTCTAAAATAGCTTAACTACGTGTACACCGGAGCCGCAGCTTCTTGGAACTTCTTTCACGGACGCGAGCAACGAGCAAACTATAGTACCTAACAATAAAACTAGTCTTTAGCGTTTTGATTCCACAGCGTTCTCGTGCGAGTGGATGATGATCTTCCCTGGTTTGGCTGGAAGGATCCGCTATTCTTGCTTATTAAGATGGGATTGGTGTCAATCGATTTGCTAGTACATATGTCGCCTGTCGGCTAGCTGATATGAGTTTTTTCGTGTTTTTGGCATTGAAACTAGGCGAGCACTCGATCTATGTATTGCAAAAGATTTGCGGGCACGCTCTCTTGTATTTTTAATGTACATAGGGTGCTGCGCGTGCATGGACGATGCACTTAAGTGAAAAATTACAATTAAACCAGTGAAATATTACCTCCTCCCGCAAATTCTATTTTCTTGGTCACTGAGGGTTTGATGCTTTAATTCATTTTTTCACTTGAGGGCAAAACTTGATCAATATGTATTAAAATTTTAAAGTTTCACTAGCTATACTGGTATCAAATATCCAAGTTTATATTGAGACTTGCGGAAACCATCAAGCAAACGTAAGCTTAGCTTTAGAGCGTGATAGACGGCAAAAAGAAAGGATCGCTCCGCCGTACATACATCCTTATATAGCCGCGGTAACGCCGTGTTCCGCTATACGTGTACGCTGTCCGCACCCATACTCAAATAATTACATACAACCGAGCAAAGTTGCTGAATCTGCAAGGTCTCGCGGCTGACGATTCGTCAAGTTTTAAGGCAGTGTTCATACTTGGACGGAAATACAAATATAAAAACGGATTGCCTTGGTTATAGTAGCACACTACAAAACCACGGATTTGAATGAAGCGCCTTCTTCGTCTTCTTTAGAGACGTGGAAAAAGTGCTACTCTGAGTCTGGAAAATCGTCCCACGCCCTGTAAAGTTCTCTCTCCTTACGCCTTATTGTCTTATATCTTTTCCATGCACTCGGCCTACTAGTTTCCCTTGCAAGTCCTCAACCTCATACATACAATTGCCTATTTCTCTTCTAATCCTACATCACAGAAACTTGGAACACAACTTAGCATTGATGTTCTTTGCCTGATTGCTTTGCACAAAGTTTCTCCGGAAAACCTTATGACCCGGATAAAACTTCTTACTGGAACTTCTGGTATTGTACACCTTTTCATTCTTTCGGTAAGCGTCCGCCAGGTGTTGTTTTACTTTTCTCCGAATGGTCTCCATTCTGTCTGAATGTTTTATTGTGGAAAACTCACTATCGTCTGAACTGTGTAGTTTCCGAAGGATCGGATACATGCCACCATGAGTAATCATGTTAATTCCAAACAAACAAAAGTATGGACTTATTTTTATCGATTGGTGATAAACCGAGCAGAGCGACTGTTGCACTTGGTGAATGTGCAAATCCCATTCCTTCTGGTCCTCTTTCATATATGTTCTGATGGCGGATAAAACTGACCGATTCACTCGCTCAGAAGCATTTGCTTGTGGTGAGTATATCGCCGTCAAAATCTGTTTTATACCATTACCGTCTAGAAATTGCTTGAACTCTTTCGAGACAAATTGCTTCCCGTTATCAGAGTGTACATACTCTGGAATTCCAAACCTACAGAAAACATCTTGCTCGAGGAATCTAATCACCGCAGCTGAAGAAGCTTTTGGCATGGGTTTCAAAAAGACGTATTTAGAGAAGTGGTCAAGCACAATGAATAAAAACAGATTCCGTAGGGGCCCATGAAATCTATATACAGCTTTTGGAAGGGTCTATATATGTCCATCGGTAGACCCATTGGAGGTCTCAAAACAGTATTGGGGGCCTTGTTTTCCTTGTATGCACTGCAACTACTCACGTACTCGCGTAAACATGTCCGGCCAATAATAAGACTGCCTAATTCTCTCTACTGTTTTTGTGACTCCGCCATGTGAAGCATTGGGTGGATTATGAGCTCTTTCGATGAGCTTCTGTGTCATGCTTTTAGGCACCCATAAACGCCATGTAAGTTCGGAGGCCACAGACGTCGAATCTGGTTCTCGAACCCGCTTATAGAGAAGATTTCCATCCACCTTTATATCAGGGCACTTGGACGGATCCTGCAGAACAACATCTCGTATCTCTGCATATTCTTTTGAGTCGAATTCATTACTCTTTAAATCTACAACCATGCCAGTATCCGGTTCGAGCGAAAGCGCTTCTACAAAACTACGGGAAAGGGTATCTGGAACTATGTTCTGGGATCCTTTCCTGTGCTCAATTTTAAAGTGGAACGCTTGTGGTTTCAGAGACCACCTAGCCAAACGTCCACTTAAATCTTTTAAGCCCATCAACCATTTAAGGCTGGCATGGTCCGTGATTACTGTAAATGGTAAGCTTTCTACACTGGTCGGCATAAGTATTTTGACAAAACTAAAGTTAATTCTACTCATAATTTGAACTTACTTCATGTAAATTTTGGCATCAATGGAAAGGTCATTTAAATTCCGTTTGAATGATACACAACTTTCCTTAACCCATTAAGTACCCATTGAAAATTTCGAACTTTTGTAAAAGCCTACTTTTTTTACTTTTTTCCTCTGTCCCAAAAAAAATCTCAGAAAAATTTTGTATGAAAAGGAGGAAAAAGTTGCTAAAATAGTCATTTTTAGCAATTTTCAAAAAATAATAAAAAATATTAGCGAAGAGGTTTTTGAAAAGTTTTTTTTGCAGTCACTATTAGAATTCTTTGAGAAACTTTTTCCATCAAAACTTTTTTTTTTGATACCGAGGAAAAAAGTCAAAAAAATTGACATTCACAAAAGTTCTAAATTCTAAAATTTTTAAATGGGTACTTAATGGGTTAAGGAAAGTTTTGTATCATTCAAACGGAATTTAAATGACCTTTCCTTGGTGCCAAAATTTACATGAAGTAAGTTTCAAATTATGGGCAAAATTAACTTTAGTTTTGTCAAAATACTTATGCCGACCAGTGTATGTATATACGGTATAAATCTCTTGATGGCTAAAACTGCTGCTAAACATTCTTGTTCAGTTGCGCTATACCTCTGTTAGCAAGAATTCATTTTCTGCGAAAAATACGCGATAGGTTTTTCATATCCATCTTCATCGTACTGAAAAAGAACGGCACCTACGCCATAGCTAGATGCATCGCACTGAACTAAGAAATGTTTAGAATAGTCGGGATTACTAAGCAACGGAGCGGAAACCAAAGCCGATTTGATAGCATTAAAAGACGTAACTGCTTCGGGTGTCATTGTAAAACCTTTTCCCTTTTTCAAGGTATCAGACAACGGTGCTGCTAGTGACGAAAAATTCCTTATAAAGCGCTGATACCACCCGCACATGCCGAGAAATCTCCTAACTTGTTTTTGCGAGGCTGGCAACGGGAATTCTTGCACCGCTGAAACCTTGATAGGATCAGGCTTTAAATGTCCATGTCCAACAATATAACCTAAATACTTAAGATCTTTATAGCAAAATTTAGATTTTTCCAAGTTAATGGTAAGGTTAGCTTTAGTTAGGCATTCCGCCGTCAACTTTAGGATTTTAAAATGAGTTCCTAAGTCGGGTGAAATGACAAGTAAGTCGTCAAGGTAAACGAATACATATTTGCGGAGTTCCTGGGGGTCACTGCATCCATCAGTTTGCATAACCTTTGCGCCGCGTTGCATAGGCCAAAGGGCATGACCGGAAACTGATAGAGTGGTCTCCCAGGAACCGCGAACGCTGTTTTCTCCTTTGACTTCTCATCGAGCGGGATCTGCCAAAAGGCATCCTTGAGATCCACGCTCGATATGACTGTTGTATCGTCGAGTCGACTTATCATCCCCTCAGCAAGATGTGACGGATACGCTAATTTTTTTGTAACCCGGTTCAGTTCACGAAAGTCTATGCACATCCTATTCTTTCCAGGCTTCCTAACGAGAACAATTGGAAAGCTCCAAGAACTGCTGCTCGGTTCTATTACTCCTAAAGATTCTGTCTACTTCCTCGTAAACTATTTTCTGGATGGCCGGAGAGATCGGATAAAACCTTTTCTTAATAGGTTGTGCATCGCCTGTATCGATGGTATGCATTTCTAATGCCGTTCTACCTAATCCTTTTTTCGCATAAGTTGGAAATTCTTGTATAGCTTCTTCAAGCTGAAGTTTTTGCTCAGGACTAAGTACATGCATAGGCGTATTATTCTTCGGATCTTCTTCCACGGGTACATCCTTACTATGACCGTCCGGTATTCATGTCTCATACATTTTACTGACACCTAATTCGCCTACTAACTGAGGCGCGATCTTGAAAATCCTCCAAAAATCAACACCTAGATATAGAGGTTGCGCTAGGCTTGGAACTAAGTAAATATCCATATAATCCTCTATAATGCTGTGCTTAACCAACGCTCGTATACGACCAATAATCTTGTGTTTACTATCATCAGCTGTTTTTACAACTGATTTGAAGTTAGAAAATGGTATTCCTAAACTATTGACAAACACATCCCTTGCCTAAACATGAAACAGTTGCTCCGCTATCGAGGAGACCTTTAATCTCCTGACCGTGAATTAAAATGCAAGCATACGGACGCGGATCTTCACCCTGTTCCAATGAACAAAACTTTATCATTTTCTTATACAATAATCTCTTCCTGTTTGCTGCGTCTGGTTTAAGTTCTGCCCGGTAAAATTTGATTGTTCTCCTCGTTTTAAATTTCGAGGTGGTATTTCTACATTATGTTTTTGAATTATTTCGGTGTGGGGTATATCTGTGCTTGTTCCAACAGTTACGACTCGGGACCCGTCTGAGTCGAACGGGATTCCCCGGCAATCACGTTCGATTTCCGGTTTCCCTGACTGCACTTAGGACATGTAGGCGTCGTAACATTATCAAGCCCCCAACGGTAGCAAAATAATTTCCGAACGGGTGAAGGGCAACTAATAAAGTTGTGACCAGGTTGTTTATAGTTGAAGCAACAAGGTTTGCATGCGCTATTGATTCCGGAATTATCTGCCGATCCTCTGTGGAAAAAAATTGCAGAAACATCTTCCGAAATGTCGAGCTCGCTACCAGGCTGATCACTACTCAGTTCGTTGACATTCCTGATATTAAAACTTGGATTACGATACCGACTCTGATAGTATCATCTTCTCAGTTCGACGGCACTCGTCTCTGAACTGATCCAACGTATAAATAGAACATCAGTTTGTTGTTAACATTGCCTTTAACTATACCCAATAACTCGGATTCATGAATCGGTACCCTCAACAGATTTTTCAAATGCAGTATAGAATTATAAAAACTATCAAAACTCTCCTGTGGATATTGTTTGCGATACATGAGCTGCTTTATTATTTCGAAATCACTCTCATTAGTTTTGAAATTCTTAAGCAAAGCTTGTCGAAAGAGACCCCAGTCTAATCTAGAACCGGTACGCAAATATTGCCAATACCACTCTTCAGCTATTCCCGAAAGGAGAAGATGAAAATTTCGTAGGACTTCGGCCCATAGACAGTAGTTGTAATTGCTTTTGAGTACTTCTACTCGAAAAACGAAATTTTCGACGATCATTGTCTTAGACGTTCCGTCAAAGTTTATGCCCCATCTATCCATTTCAATCTTTCTTTTCTGTCTAGCTGCCTGGTATGTAAACTCTGCCCTATGGAAACGTTGAGTGTCTTCACGGAACATCTGTTCATTTCCTTCCTATGAAAAGTTATCGCGAGAATCACTTCTGATATTCGGTTGATATCTGCCTGCGTTACTAGCCCCTTGAATTTCATTTTGTGCTGGCATTGGAACTGCCTGCCTGTTTGAGTTCCGAGACGTACTCGGCTCTATAACTTCACGCGCACTTGCTTGGGAATTCTGGTGCACATGATTTAAACATTGCACTGTCGCACGGTTTGAAGAGATGGCATTTTGAACTGACTCCTGAACATAATTTCTAATCATAGTTGTCAAAGATGCCATCGTCGACGCTTGGGAAGAACCAATACTTGCATCAACTACATTTTTGATTTGAGATGTAAGCAGCCGTTGTTTTTCTGGTGAAAATATTGGCGCACTTGGATCTACGTGTGGAAGATCCCAACTTGAAGTTTCGCTCCCAATTGGAGGAAGTAAGCAAGTCGCTATCGGGTTTGACATTGTGTACACAGTTGTGACGAACGTCCCCGACGAAAGACCACCTGTGGGAAAACTAAAAAAATACTCTCACGTTGAGCTCCATCGTTGACGAATCCCAGACTCTAACATCAGCAGAGGAACTGTTATTTGGGCATAACCCAATTGAAAAGCGATAAGATCTCCTCCGGCACTATGGCGTGCTGGCGAAAGCCTAAACCGCAGATGGTCGAAAATTCCCTACCTGAGTTTGAGTCCGAGAACGACCCTCCCTCTAACACTATCTCCACCCATATGACCCAAACTAACAGGACCTTTGGGGCAGTCCGGGCGGACTAGAAGGAGGGGTGTCCAGGCCTCTTGTGGCACAGGCATAATCTTCCCCCACGCTAGCTCAGTCCTGGACGGGGGTTACATTAGTTTTACATGCCTGAAAATTTGCGAAATAATAAGATCTAAAACAACCGCAACCGTAATCAAAAAAAAACCGAGAGATTGCGAGGCCCGAGTTTTGCCTAATCAACACCCTGTTGAAAGTCTTCATAGCGGGAATGAGGCGGAGAGGAAGATGGTATATCTCTCCATGAGCTGGCCCACCCCTAGCTGAATCCAAATTCAGCTGCCTTGGCTATCGCGCCGCTCTATTGCGATAGCCCCTAAGACGATGTATGTTAACACGCAACTAAAACTTAAAATCAAACATATCTTAACCCAACATACAGTTCAATCTCAAAATTCCAACTAAAATTCGATGACGTCACTCAGCTGGCATCAACATCGTCTCTCCTTGCGGTATATCTTCCGACTGGTCACACACATCCTCCTCCAAACGTTATAACAACTCATGACTAAATTAATTAAATTTTCAAACCACACAACTTAAAATGGTAAAACTAACGATCACTTTCAAAAGCATAACGACAAACAGAGTGGAAACGGAACCTTCAAATTTAATAATCCAAAATGGTTTCTTTTAACACCATAAAAATTCATCCAATTTATTTATTCACGATCTTGTAGGTAGGTAATGTTATAGGCAGGTATATAATATCATTGAGTTTATATACATAGAGGAACCACGAGAGCTTAGAACAACCTCAGTAGATGTCGCCACGTACACTACATCGAGATCGAAAATGTGTGTGGAACATGGTGGAACCCATTGACATCACGAAAGAAATTGCAGTGCGAAAGCATGCAAAGGGAGGGCATGTGAATGTGCATATGATTTTGTATTCATAGGAATATCCAATATCTCTATACAATGCAATACGCATACGCACCATTAACCTTGTGTGGAGTCTGGCGTGTGAGGGATTTTCTCAAAGTAAAAATGGGAATTGTATTTGTATAGATATGTGTTTACTTGTCGATCTTTAGTGGTTCTTCTTCTTATTTGTTTGTCATATCATTAGTCATTCATTACCAATATTTCGGGCTTAGCTTGAGAAGACACCTACTTTTATTTGCAATTTCAGAGATGCAGGCTGTGTGTGCATACACGAATTGTTATAATGCTTATATAATTATTATTATTATAATACATAATAATAATGCTTATAGAAGTGGGGCTTATCTTTTTTCAGTTTGCCTAATGATTACAGACAAGTGCTTTGGGTTAAGCATTCAGGAAATACAAAAGTAATTTGGCAAAATATGGAAAAAAAAAGGTTTTGCTAAAAACATTTTTATCTTTCAAATTTGGTTGTGGGTGGGACACAAATTTTGTCTATATAATATGTTCTCGTTCTGAAAACTATAGGGATACAGTGTGTGAAGAACTTATGAAAGTATCTTTTTTGGCAGAGCAGACATTAGATGAAGGGGAATGTTAGCAGAGAATAAAAAACAATCTTAAACGAAAACATCCAGCTGCGACAATTACGACTATAGATGAAGATAATTTCTTATCTTTGGAAGGAAATAGATCACCACCTGGTCCTAGTTTAAGAGTTTTCTATAATAGAAATCTAGTACACCAGATATTCTTTTGATTCAGAGCTTCCGTCTTCATCGAAAAAAAGCGTAGATGTAGCAAAAATCGTCGTCATCTCGCATTCCACGATTTATTTTCAGGTCGATAAAACAAAGGAAATAGTCGAAAGTGATGATGAAAATAGAAAACAAAATAATAAAATGCTCAGCACCAAAGCCAATCCTGTGAGAATCCTTATTTTATCTCAATTAGTATAGGTACATAAAAAAAAATTGTCAGTGGAAAAGTGAAGAAAAACATTTATATAATAATTTGTAAAGATGACCAAATAGTTTTAAATCGAATATTTATTATTAATTAAAAGAAATGTAAAATACATTGAATAAAGAAAATTAATCGATCAGATAACGAATGCGTCTGTCTTCTCTCGTGGTTAATCAACGAACATGTCGTCTCCCTCATGGTGGTCGATGGTCAAAGAGTCTTCGTCAAGATGTGGCAGGGTTACCGTTGACAGCTCGGCCTCTCCTGATCCATCATCCTCAGTGGATGACACCACGTCGGATATGTCTTCGTCGCGCCCGAGGTCCCAATCAATATCTGGACTGAGCATACACCATGGTTTCATATGGTCACTAGAGATGACATTGCTGTATCGTCTTCTGTTTAATGGCTTGTCTGGCAGATCTTCTACTATATAACGATCAAACGAAAGAACCTTGGTCACTATATAAGGCCCTTTATAGCTCGGATCTAACTTGTGTGATTCGCCCGTAGCTTGTGGGACGAAGTCGAGGACAACTAAATCACCTTCTTCGTATCGATGCGGAGCTTGATGTTTCTTATCATACCTTATTTTCCACTTACGTCTCTCCTCTGCGATACTGTCGGCAGCCTTTTGTCTTCTCAAATCGATGTCAACTTCATTCAACGGTTCGTCTTGTATTGCTTGTATTATGCGATTGTGACTTACGTCTTTGAGGTCGAAATTAAAAACGAGATCCACGGGTCGGAACTTTGTTGTCGAGTTGCGTTGAGTATTTATACTCCATTGCAGAGTCACTAGGGCTAAGTCCCAATCCCTATCATTCAGAGCAGAACACTTGAGCGAGCTGAGTAATGTCTTGTTTACCCGCTCAGCCTGTCCATTGGCCCTTGGGGTCCTAACCGCTGTCTTCACATGTTGGATACCATGCGCAGATATAAAGTCGCCAAATTCCCTCGAAGTGAAGGCCGTGCCCCGGTCTGAAGTAATTCGCAAGGGCTGACCAAAGAGCGACATAACCTCGCGCAGCATAGCGATCACTGGAGCCGTTTTGGTATTCTTTAGCGCCTTCAGAATGGTATATTTGCTGAAAGAACAAACCAAAACAATTATATAAAGATTACCACGTTTGCTCCGAGGAAAAGGTCCTAAATGATCCAAATTGACGCATCTGAACGGAATTGGTAGCACCTCCATCACATGCAGCTGGCTTTCGGATTTACCACCCTTAACTTTATTAAAACAGCACTCTGGACATGCTGCTATATACGACTGTACGTAACGCCTCATTCGTGGAAACCAAAAATCTTTGCTTATACGATCAATTGTCTTGTCTAAACCAAAATGTCCAGCATCATCATGGCATGCCTTTGTGATACGCCATCGAACAAGTTGCGGCACCACCAACTTTCGTTGAATACCTATCTTTCTCTGCAAGCGACCCTTTTGTATGGCATAATCTGCATTTGTCTGCTTCACCACTGCCTCGTTATCGCTGCTCTCGCCTTTAAGAATTCTTACGATGTCCTTGAGTTTATCGTCTTGCATCTGCATAGCAAAAATCCAATCGTCGTCAATCGAAGATACTTTTAAGATGTTCTCAGCTACAGATGACGTCATCTTTGATGGCAGCGTAGGGATTCGGCTCATCCCGTCAACGTGCTGCATCCTTGCTCCTGGACGATGAACACATTCGAAGTCAAACTCTTGAAGACGCAGCCACCATCTTGCTATACGTGGGGGCAGCGGCGAAGTTGCTTTTGTAGTTGCAACCGCGTTGCAATCAGTAATGATTCGAAATCGCGTACCCAGCAAATAAACTCTGAATCTCTCCAATGTCTCTACAATAGCCAATACTTCAAGCTCATGACTGGCGTATTTGCTTTCCGCATCACTGCATCGCCTACTATAATATGAAACTGGTTTCATACCATCGCCTTCCTGTTGAAGTAGAATTCCGGACAAACCTACAGAGCTTGCATCGGTATGTATCTCATGCGGCTTGTTCGTGTCAAACAATACCAGAACCGGTTCGCTGGTGATGGCAGCTTTCAGCTTCCCAAACGCCTCTTCTTGTTCGTCGTCCCAATGGAAGATTGCGTCCTTTTTCAACAAGTTCGTTAGTGAATGTGCAATGTCACTATAGCCCTTCACGAACTTCCGGAAAAATCCAGTGACACCCAAAAACTGTCGCACTTCAGTTGCATTGGTTGGTCTGGGAAACTCGTCGATACACTTTGTTTTGTTCTCACCTGCCCGTATGCCATTTGAGCTCACTACATGCCCAAGGAAGTTTACAGTTGTCCCCATGAAAACACACTTTGACGGTCTGAGTGTTAATCCGGCCTCTTTTATAGCTTGCAACAATTCTTGTAACGCCAACATTCCTTCCTCAACCGTACTAGTAGCAACGACAACTTCATCTACATAGTTCACTATTCTCTTTCGATGTTTCAGCCGACGTATTATTTGTGACATCATCTCCTGGAAGTACATCGAGGCGTTTACCAGCCCAAAAGGCATAACATTGTGCTCGTACAACCCATCTGGCGTTAAGAAAGCAGTGAATTGTTTACTCTCTTCCTTCAACGGGATTTGATAATACCCAGCCGTCATATCCAAGGTCGTAAAGAACTCGTTTCGTGTCAACTGCGACAGCTGCTCCTCGACTACTGGTGTGGGAAACTGCTTCTTTACTGTGACTGCGTTTAATGCACGGTAGTCTACGCACATTCGCATTTCTCCGTTAGCTTTAGCCACGAGTACAACAGAGGCGGCGTGTGGCGAAATACTGGGACGAACAATGTTGCATTTCAGAAGATTATCGACAATTTCAGACAGTTTGTCTCTTTGTGCAAATGGCACCTGATAACGTTTGCCAACAATGGGTTTATCGGTCGTCACTTCAATCTCCATAGACGTATTATTACAGCGGCCAATACGTGATACATCTTCAGCAAAGCAGTCGGCGTAGTCGGTGAGAAGATCCAATATCGCCGTCTGATGAACATCGCTGAGCGTCTTATTGATGTTGAACGAATCTGGCGATCCAGTTTGCACCTGCAGAACACCTGCCTCAAGGATAACTCGCTGATTTCTACGGCATAAAATATCACGACCCAATAGAATTGCTTGAGTTAGGAACTCATCCGGTACAATCTGGAACTCCGCATTAATCTCGTGTTCATCCATCTGTATATCAGCCGTGATCATATTCGTGGACTCGACGATGGACCCTCCGAACCCTTTTAATTGTTTGATGGACAGCTTCCGTGGAACATCCTTCCTACTCCTGGCAGGATCGCCATGTAAGAGATCAACCCTGTGATCTAATAGTCCTGTAAACTCAAATGTAAACTCAGAGGAAAGAAAAGGCAAGGCTCAAATGCGCCATAGGGTTTGCCATAAAGTGAGAAACAAATTGTTTGAAAGTCAAAATGAATCTAATTTATTTTTCTAAAATGTTCTACTTATATACTAGTTGACCCTCCTTAGCATTCCCAAATCTAAACCAATAATTGACCCGAATTGAGAGAGTCGGATTACTCCTTCATTCACACTTGCGACGCGATAAGTAAAATGCATGACACTTGTGTATTGTAAATTATCGTTTGTTTACATAACATGAACCTGAGTGAGTCAATGCTTATGCAATGTGAAGTGCATAGCCATTAGGTCACTCGTTATCTGTTTTGTGTTTTGCTTGGCGCCTTTGTTTGTCGATAGCGTTGCTGCTATTGTAATGTGAGTATTTGTGTTACTTTGATTGTTCTAATTGTGGGTACACTACATGATTCTCTTATCAATGAGTAGTCACTACCCGTGTCGACGAATGCGGAATATGTTTGCCCTGCTAATCTAATTGTGGGTACACTACATGATTCTCTTATCAATGAGTAGTCACTACCCGTGTCGACGAATGCGGAATATGTTTGCCCTGCTAATCTGATCTGTTTCATCACGGGTGGAACAAAAGCACCTTCCTCAGAATTTTGTTCAACCTTTGCTACTGTAGACTTTTTCAACCGACAATCTTTCGCGTCGTGTCCTAACTTGGAGCAATAACTGCAGCGCATTTTACGTTGTGGTTGAGGACACTTCACAGCAATGTGGCCTATTTCGTTGCAGTTAAAGCACTTCACATTCTTCCGCCCATTCGTGCTTCTGTTGACCTCAGCGTTACACTCCACTACTTGCGATGATTCCCCCGTGGTAGCTCGTGATGGTGTTATCGGCAGCATTGAAGATACATTCTCCAGTGAGTTTAACAGCTCATTGCACGTTTGGAAGTTCAGTGCGAGTAGGGATCGTGTAAGATATGAGTCGTTTAGACCATTAATTATGTACGAGTTAATGGAAATATCGTCCAACTTACCTCGTCTTCCTATGGTGAGCATTACATAATAATACTCGACTAGTGGTTCGTTTTGTTTTCGTCTGCGTTTCATCAAATCTCTGTGAATATCCGCTACGTTCACAGCGCAAGGGAAATCTTTCGAGAATTCATTGACAAACTCTGTCCATGTCTTGAATACAGGCTGCGCATCCAACCAGTCTTTAGCGATACCTTTTAGCTTGTGCTGAACTGCGAACAGGATCATTTCTTCGCTCCACATATATAGTCGTTGTAACTGCTCAACCTTACTGATAAATTGTTGTGATGAGAGCGTTCGTTTCAAAGGATCGAAATCCGGGAGAGCTCCGATGACATCTTGAGATCCATTTGGATGGCGTACCTGTACGGCAAAGGGCGACGTATGCACAGTCGAATCACGTGATACGTGGGCAGAAGTAGCTGTCTCGTTGGAGTTCGTCGGCGTAGCCGCTGGAGAATTTCGTGGGGCGCTGCCAGAAGCTACATCCACTGGCTGTGCTGTCGTTGGACGCGATATTCGGTTTATGCTTACGGCCATTTCACACACAGTTTTCGCCAAGCTCGTAACGATCTCCTTCAAGTCATCCATGTCCGCTTGCCATGGTTCTACCCCCTCTGCGTCGTCGGCACCCAACTCTTCGGAATCTACTTCGTCAGTACCCATCACTTCAATCAATTTTGCAATTTTATGCGCCTTATTGCCGACTGTTGACAAATTACGATTGCGCAATAATCTGTTTAATTGTTCCACTTTTAGAATTTCTAGTTTTAATATGATTACGTTTGCCGTTTTTGCGATTGTCTTTTTTTCCTGTCACTTTTTTTCTGTCCGTTTCGTTCACCACCTTTGATGCGTTTTTTTCCTTGTGCGAGACCCGTTGAACCTATTCGTTGTCTCTTTCGTTGTTCGTTGATGCGTTGGAAATTCTATATCGTTGCGTTGATCGATTTCGGTTTTCTTTCTATCGGATACTTATGGATTTTTTTGGGAGCATCCCACTTCTGATGTTGTAAAGATGACCAAATAGTTTTAAATCGAATATTTATTATTAATTAAAAGAAATGTAAAATACATTGAATAAAGAAAATTAATCGATCAGATAACGAATGCGTCTGTCTTCTCTCGTGGTTAATCAACGAACATGTCGTCTCCCTCATGGTGGTCGATGGTCAAAGAGTCTTCGTCAAGATGTGGCAGGGTTACCGTTGACAAATTTTATAAATCTTCAGTAATGAAGGTATACAATAATTATTTAATTGAGATTGGATTTTTGTTACCCTCAATTTCAACAATTCGAAAGTGGCACTCAAATATAAAGTTTTCTTCAGGAATATCTCAAGGAGTTCTTGATTTTTGTTAAAAATAGAAAGCACTTCCCTCTCAACAATAGACAAAAAATGTGTGTTGTTGCTAGATGAAATCGGCTATAAAGCCTGAATTGGAATATAATTCGTCAGAAGATATAAAAGGTATATGGCAGTTTTGGTCGGAAAAATTTCATCGCTATACATGCACTTCTTGTTATGTTGAGAGGTTTAAATTGCAATTGGAAACAAACTATATGCATTTTTATAGGAAACGTTAATGGAGTGCTCTTAAGTAATATTATTAAGGACTGCATAGCTAAGGTAACATCTTTAGGTTTTGAAGTTAATGCAGTAAGCACCGACCAAGGAAGCAACAACAGAAGTGCGTACAGAATTTTAGGAGGGACAATTGAACAGCCTTATTTTAATCTTAATGGGAAACAAATTTTCTTACTCCATGATGTACCACACCTTATTAAGAGCGTAAGACTGACTCCGGATCGAGTTTCTTGGAAAATACTCGAAGAATTGTTTGATCCTAATTCAGGCACTGTAAAACTAAAAAAAATGTTCCACTGAATTCCTATATGAATTACTGGGGTTAAATGTTTCAGTTTTGTTCTGTTTAATGTTTTTACGAATCCATTTTCCTGATAGCTATATAACTGATGTCTTACAACTATTGATTGATGAAAAGACAATTTTTAAAGTTCGGCTACAGAATAACACGTTCAATTTGGGCCAAATTTGGGCGCTCATTGATGGTGAAGGCATCAGTAACGTCATTTTCAAAAAAGTGCGGATTAATGACGCGCAGCGCCATATTTGTCAATTTTGTTTGATTTATGAAAAAAAACCATAGCCTCATCCTAAAATGCGCCTCGTCGATAAAGATGATTTTTTGGCCAAAAATAGGGACCACGTTGATCCGTGTCACCGCGGCGGACATTTGAACGATGTTATATTCCATACATAATGGCGTACTTACATGTATGTGCCTTTCAAATTAAAACATAATTTCGTTAATACACACCTTGTTTTATTCCATATCAACATTGACACACCATTATTGAAAAACCCTTTACCCACATACCTAACTATGTATTTAAAATTTCAATAGGAAATATACATTTCTTTCCCCAATCGAATTATGTAATCGTTTATCTTCGATCGCCTGCCTCAAGGCTAAACTACATTCAACACAAAGTAAAGTACTTGCACGAAAATGTTTTTTCCCTTTCCACACCATTTCAAATCTGTATTTTTCTCTCAACTTTTCACAAAGTGTGTTACTTGAAAGTTAGCTATACCTCTAACTTTCAAGTGGCACACTTTTTGAAAGCGCCATAAAAACTACTACATGCACAAAAAAAGTTTGCGCTAATTACTGAGATCACCATTAGAGGCCTCTGATGGGACTAGAATGTCGCATTTTTGTTTCCGGTTTACCATGGAAAAGAACAATTATTGCAGAAAATACCATGGAATAGAACCATTATTGCACAAAATTGCAGTATTTTAATTTGGCTTGCTTTCGTGTCAGAGCAAGCTTTTTAAATAAATATCTTACCAGAAGGGGGCAACTACGTTTGTGTGTGAGCTTGCACTTTTTCACTTTTTTACTTTTTTCCGAATGTAGTTAAGCCTTCACAAAATATTTTTCCAGCGATACAATGTCCTTATCGAAACTGTTTTTTTTACTCTACGTATAGCGCTAACCTGCTGTGCTGCTCCTGCTAACAAACAACCTATACCTATATGTATGTAGTTTGTGCTCATGTTTATGAAAATACAGCACAGTGGAGTGTGGTTGTGTTAAGTCACATTCCAAATTATCCACAATCCAGAATCCACATGGTTGGATATGAAAATAAGCATATCGTTAGGGGTAAATGAGCATACCTTCAGGGGCAAATAGAGACGCTATCTGGCGAGGCGTTGACCAACTATTTTCGTTTCGTCGAGGTGGTTAATCTATGTATATAAACTCAATGATAATTAGGCCTATTCGGCAAAATCTGTTATTCTGTTATGAATTTTCTGTTATGAATCATAAAAGATCTCGACCATAAAAGATCTTTTATAAATCGTATTCAGGGTTTCGAACTTTTATGAAAATCTGTTATGGAAGTTCGAAACTTGAAAATCTGTTATGAAGCTGTCAAAACAAACCGCAGAGTTTTTTTTTATGCATAGACGGTAGGCACTTGATCAAATTTGCACAAAAAACATATTAAAATGCAGTCTGAAAAAAGTATGTTTTGAATTATTACAAACTAAATAATTGTGTAATAAATACTGGAACATCTTTTTAGGAAAAAGACAACAAAAAACCACGACGAGGCAAAAAGAAGTATATTGCTCTTACATGGAGCAAAATGCAATTTGAAAACTCTATTTCAAATTAGTAATGAATCGATCTCGATGTAGGTACTGGGCTGCGATAAACCAAAACTGTGTTCCTATTGATGCCTGATATGAACTGTATCCGTAAAAATGTAGTGTCGCGAGAAACTTGAAATAAATATGCAACTTTACATCGTCATTAGAAATACAATTTACATGCATTTGAAATGAAATGGTTGTATTCGTGTTTTGTAAATTGTTCCAATTTGTTCATTATAATTCTAGCATACACCTTATGCAATCTGAAGAGCTGAGTAAAACGCACATTAGGAAGATCAAATGGATTACTATTTAATCTTAGTTCCAGCTAAAGTGATCGGTGTCTTCGTCTAAACCAAAAATATTCACTCAATCATTTTCAATGGTCCGCTTATCCATTAAGTGGGTTGCGGGTGTAGGTTGCTCAAGTGGACCCTCCATAGCTCTCGATTCTCCGCCATCGTCTCTAAATCATTAAGGGCAGTCCCCATACGGGTAGAGGAGGGATTATGAACGTGATATAAACAATTAACCATCTCATACTGGGTCTACCTAGAGGACGCCTGCCTGGATGATGGTACGGATTCCATAGGACGTCGTGGGATCCTGGTTGGGGACATGCGTTCAACATGACCAAACCACCGAAGCATGGATCGCTCGGTCCGGAGAAGTAGCTACTCGACATTGAGTTCCTCGCGAATTAAAGCAAAAATATAAATTTCCAAATTATTTTCCATTACAAACCCACTAGTTTATGCACAATTATTACATTTGTCTTCTTTTGTAAACATTTCGTTGACCATAAATTATATAGATTATCCCTTTCAATCCAAAACTTTCTAATTAATAAAAATCTTTTATGATAAAAGTCACAAAATTCTGTCTTTTATTCTGTTATGATTTATAACAGATTTCATAAATGATTTTTGCACGCAGAATACCAATTCTGGAGATCGTAAAAGATTTTTTGACAGTTCGAACTTTTGTATGGAAATTCATAACAGAATAACAGGAAAAATGGATAAAAGATTTTGCCGAATAGGCCTGAATAGCCGTATTTTATTATGCCCGTGATCTGAACCAGATCACAAATTAACACTAATTTGCACCAACAACACGTGATCCAACTTTCTATCTGGACCCCAATTCTCAAATTCCGCATAACGCAACTCGTATACGAGCAAATCCGCCTGAAATTTTCGCATACGAAAAAAATTGGTATTCTCAAAGTTTTTTCCACCTCTGCGAAAATTGTATTCACCTCTCGCATGAGGTAGAATTTTACGTCGAAATGTACCTACTTTTTGTGCAAAGAATGGCATGAAAAAAAACTATGTATTCAAATTGGCTAAGAAATAGCTATTGTGGAAAAAAAAACATTTTGCGATTGTGTGTGATTGGTTCTAATTTCAGTTAATAATTAATTGTGTTTTTACAATGGCTACATTGGGCGAAATGAGATTAGCATTTGTTCAGTTGGCAATGGAGCATTTGGAGCAACTTCAAATAGACCAAGATATCCGAGAACCCCAAGACTATTTTGAACTTTTCGACACAAAATTTATGAAATTATTTCGGTTAAACTAGCGCTCTGCACAGGAATTCATCGATTTCTTGGCTACTCATATGATTGACTAATTTAGATCAAACGCTTTATGTAACTGCTGAAGAACCTTCTTCTTTTGTTTTCCTTCCATTTTAATTATTTTTGCTTCATCACAATGAATTATTTCACACAGAAATTAAAAAATCAAATTTTCAAACTCACAATTCCGTATGCGAGAAGCAAATCCGCCTAGAAAAAGCAGACGAGTAACATTCGAAGAGAAATTCTCGTATGCGGAATTTGAGAATTGCAAATTTCAGTCTTTCGCATGAAATTGGATATTTTGACAGATAAACGTATGCGAGAATTTTTGAGAATTGACCCCCTGGATCATTTTTCATGATCCAGATAGATAGTATGATAGTATACTTTTAGGCGATTAATTTTATTCGTGTATGTTGGTAGTTCTATGAACACAATACAAATAAAGTGGCTTACAAAATTTGAACAACTTGAATAAAATTTGTAAGCCACTGTCAAATGTCAAAAAAATTACAATTGATCCTGGTTTGTTTTATTATGCTGATCTGATCCGGTTCAGATCACGGGCATAATAAAACACGGCTAATATAATAAACTTATATAAATACTCCCGAAAAGTATGCAATTAAAATATAAAAATGTTTTATCAGAGTATGGTTATGTTATGGTTTCATCCAGTAATATTAACGCAATAGTTTTCTTTATAAATGTTCACTAATTATTCACGCAGCTTATTATAAAATTTCTTGAATATAGATTGGTATAATATGTTGGTATGTCTATATTCGTAATCGATTTTGATTGTCGATATGGTTTAATAATATTGAATTCACAATCATATTATAATCAAAAATATTATGTAAAATTGTGGCATACTCTTAGGCTTAGGAGAGCACGAGCTAAGTCAATGTTTACGTTATGAATGTATTTGACAACGTTTAATCAATTATTTAATTAATTAAAATCAAATTTGAACACAATTAAAATATCCGAATAAAAAAAAATCAATCAACTCTAGATAAATAATGAAGTTCGTTCAAAATGGTAAAAAGCAAATTCACTTACCCCGGTTTTGGTCTTTACTAACGATGAAATATACATCCAGATGGTGTGCACAGCATCATGGGGATTCAGCCTACGTTGCGAATGAGAATTTTTTTTCTCCTCTCTCTGTTTTTATTTGGTCCTATATATTATTTATCAAACGAAAACGAAATTTGATCGAACTTTTACATATATATAATAAATCTAAATAAGACAAGAAATACTTAGCTTTTCATGAAAATTGGTCGCTGCTGATACGATGTGAACTCTGGCTAATTAAATAAATGTTCATGCAATGAAATGAACTGCGGATGATCGTGGATGATGAGATCGTGTTGGTCTACGGCAAAGGTGAATGGTGGGGATGGATGATGTATGTTGATTGCTGCGATGATTAATTTGATGAACTCTCTTCAGGTGAGATTGCTGCTTTCCATTGGCTGCTCATACAGGGTGTTGAATGAGTTTTTCGTCAACTCATATGTTTTGTCGTGGATTTCTTAGCTGATTCGGGATTTTTATACAGGTGTAAGATGATAGATGCTCCGCTTGATTTTTGATGAGTTTTAGGTTTGCTCCTTAACAATGACGGGTCGCACGTGTGTTTGCGTTGGTGTGCGATTGGGTCGTAATAAAATGTGACCTTTTTGGTGTTGTTGGTACTCACGTGGTGCGGTGATGTGGTGACGATTTTTCTGCGCTCCTTGGTGGTGTTTTGATGGACGTTTTCGGTGTGGCAATTTTGTGTGCGATGTGGTTCTCGGCGGTTTTGGTGATTCCTTGGTCTCTGTTTTTGACGATGAAGACTCGTGTGGGTAGCGAAAGTGTGCTTGATGTACGTCGATAAAATGACGTGGTGAAGGTACCAATGCTGACACTGATTTTAGCGATATAAACTATTATTACAAGCGTAGTTTTAGAGACACTTTTATAGTTTTTAGACACTTTGTCGTTTATGTCACTTTTGTAGGTTTTTGTCACTTTCATCTACTTTTAATGTTATTACTCGTAGATTAATTACAATATTTTTCGAAACACAGGAACTATATTGCTTAGTACGGTTTTTTTATATTTTCTTTACCGCGATACTTGGCACTTCGCCATTCATACGATCCGGAGCAAAAAAAAATCGATTCGTTAGGGAACTTGTTAACCCGATTAGAAGCAATACTAAAAAGAGAGCGTAGGCAGTGTGACAGGGGTTTTTATACCCTTCCTTGAGGGATGCCTTCACACCCATACAGAGACAGCTCGATCGCATGATGGTTGACGCTTACTTCCGCGTCTTATCCAAATAGGTTATTCTTAACACCGAAAATTCATATTTTTATTTTAAAATTCAATTTAGAATATTTAAAAAATAGGTGTGACGAAAATAGAATTTTTTGAATTGAACTTTTCGAAATATTACCAACAGGAAATCGTTCGCGCTTGTTCGCCATTGGTAATTGCAACAGTGTGCGTGACTTCGATTTTCTGGTGTTTGTTTACATCTGCAGATTCTTCATTATCCCAATAGAGCCTCTTTCGACCGTCGAAGATCATAACACGGTTTGGCTTAATGGTCAAATCCAGTGATCATGTTTTGTTAGTTTTGTTTTCGAACATAAAACGAGTGGGTTCGAGCGTGGTCCGAGTCTTCTTTTTTTTTTTTTTTTGTCGTAATTTTGGTGCTTAGTGCCCAGGCCGGATAAATACAACTCGATTTGCTTCGTTGGGAATTTATTCACCACACTGCGTCAGATATCGCAACCACTATATCCAGTACACCAACCATCTTCGACCAGATCTCAAGACGACATCATCCACAATTCATTTTCTACTTATAAATAAAATATTTTTTTCCTCGTACAAAAACCGAATGAAACCATTAAATACCATAGACTCTCAAACTATTATAATTATTTGAATTATAACGCTCTATTCAATGAGACGTTTACAAAACTTTTTCGTTTTTAAGAACTGGCGCCTAAAACGGAAATGGAAAGAAACGGTTCTATTCGTCATGCTCAATTCGACCCACCCCTGAGACATTTGCTAGAATCTCATGCTCAGACTGAGCTAGTCGGGCTTATAAAATTGCAAAAATACCTGATTTGTCTGTAACCTTTTCCTACATATTAAATCTGTAACTAAACATTGTGACTTATCGGCGAATATCTTTTGTGTGGGTAACACCTAAGCTATTACCAGATCCATCTACTAACTCATAGAGATTGTTTCCTATAACTTTCTTGATCCTAGCCTTACAGAACTTTGGACATAATTTCGAATTCCTCCCTTTTGAAGCATCACTCAAAATAAAATTGCGTCTGTACACTTAGTCACCAACTCTATATTTTACTCCGGCACTGCGGGTATTATATACTTTTTCATACACGTTATTGGCTCTCTCAAGGAACTTTTGATGTACGAGTGTAGAATATTCATTTTCGATGCTTTTGGTAAGATATCTAGTTCAGAGTTGCTTAAGCCACCTAAGTCCCTCAACAGTTTATAGTCACTGGCATGCTCAATCATTCTTTGGCCGAATACAGCTTCGTATGGTGACATCCCATTTGCCGAATGAACTGCTGTTCTGAGTGCGCAACCAATTTGTGCTAGATTTGAGTCCCAATTCCTTTGATCTGCATCAATGTAAGAACGAATCGCCGCTAATATTGAACGGTTTACGCGCTCACTCGCGTTAGCTTGCGGAGAATATGGAGCTGTTCTTACATGATTTATTCCAAAGGACTTCATAAGGATTTGGAACTCTTTGCTGAAAAACTGTTTGCCGTTATCGGACAGAATGGTTTCCGGCACTCCGAATTTCAAAAATATATCATCGCGAAGAAATCGTATCGCTAAATCGGATGTGGCTTTTTGAAGAGGCTTTATAAATACAAATTTTGTTAGTTGATCTAATGCCACAATTATGTTTGTATTTCCTGATTTAGACCGAGGATACGGACCTAAAAAGTCAATATAAATATGTTGGAAGGGTCCGTCAACAGTGAAAGCATTACCCATCGGTGCTCTTAAGATGTTATTTGGTGCTTTGGTGCACACATCACATTTGGTTATAAACTGTTTAACCTGAGTACTCATGTTGGGCCAATAAAATTGTTGTCTCAATCTATACAGCGTCTTAGCGATGCCGCCATGCGCAGCTCTCGGTGGACAATGAGCAAGAAGAATCAAGGTCAGCGCTTTGGGAACCCATAACTTCCAAGTCAGCTCGTCCTGCAACGGATTGCCAGAACTATGTTTAACCCTTTTGTAGATAAAACCATCTGAAATGAGAAGGTCCGGGAGTTGATCTTTATTCAGATTAACTTTCTCCACTATCTGACAATATTCTTCGACTGAAAGGCAGAATCCGCTAAATCTATATGCAGGACGTCTGTGGATTCCTTCGAATTCGCAACATTGGTTTGCAATGCATCAACTTCAAATGCACGCGATAATGCATCGGGCACAAAATTCAAGCTACCTTTACGGTGCTCAATTTCGAAGGAATACCCTTGTAATTCCAGGCTCCAACGCGCTAATCTTCCCTTAAGGTCCTTCAAGCTCATTAACCACTTCAAGCTTACGTCGACCGTTATCACTTTAAATTTGTAGCCTTCAATATACGGCCTAAATTTGGTAATTCCCATTACAGCTGCCAAACACTCCCTCTCTGTTACCGTGTAATTTCTTTGCGCGTCATTCAATTTATGAGAGTAGTAGAATATTGGACGTTCTACACCAGCTTCGTCCTCCTGGCATAATACTGCGCCGATACCAGTTGAGAAAGCATCACAAAGTATTATGAAGGGTTTGTCGAAGTTTGGATTGACTAAGACCGGTGCACACGTCAAGATTTCTTTAATTGAATTAAACGTTTCTACTGCCTTCTCACAGAAATTGAACTTAACTCCCTTTCTTAAAGTATCTGAGAGATGCGAAGCAAGCAACCGGGGCCATTCCTAAAAAACGTCTGACTTGGCGCGCGTTCTTCGGTATCGGGAAATCTTTAATAGCTGCAACTTTGCTAGGATCTACTTTTAGTGTACCATTACCCAGTATGAACCCAAGATACAGGGCCGTAGCCAGGATTTTGTTTCGGGGGGGGCTTGCTTCCAAGTCTTACGAGGAATTCTTTAAACAAAAAACTAAATACAGGGTGTCCCAGTTAAGCAGTATAATCCTTTAAGGGAAGATTCGTGAAGTTCCGCCGAACAAAAAATTGTATGGCAGGGGGGTTATATTTTCACCATATTTCCCGTTATGGCCCTTCAAAGCATGTGACCTCTAATTTGGAGGTGTTACCACTTAAAACGCTATAGCTTCTAAACTATTAGAGATACAAAAATTGTTTTGTGCATTTTGAAAATACAATTTAGAAGCGCATACAAGTCATAAGGTATATGTGTGCAGTTGCAAAAGAGTTATAGCTCCTTAAACTCAACATTTTGAAAATTTGTTGTTACATATTTTTACTTAAAATGCTTCTCAAAATGTTTACTTAATAAATTTTTATTTTTTATATGAAATTTTTATCCTTGAGAAATTTTCTAAAAATTATGTTAAGCAACTTTTTAAGTACACCATGTAGCCCGGTACTGATGCGTATCAGCGAAATAAAAAAATAAAATAAAACGACGTTTAGACGCAGCGGCGGCAGAAATTGAGGGTAGGATTTTGCGTGCTGTGGAAGTTAAGCCTTTAGTCAGGTCCGAGGACTAGCTGTGCAATTGGAACGTCCCAGAACCAGGATTCACAGAACTCTCCAGAGTAATAGGTTACACCCTTTCCATTTAGCACCGGTACGGACACGTCCTCAAGAACATTCTTTGGACTGACGAAGGGCAATTCACAAACAAAGTTATAAAGCTGCAAACCTCCACAATTTGCACCATTGGTCAGACCCCAATCCCCATTTAATACACACAACATCATTTCAAAGGTAAGAATTTAATTATTTTGAACAACTTCTTCAAAATGTGTGCTTATTTCAAAGGAGGTTTAGCGTAAATGTTTGTAAACACTTTAGTAGGCCCGCACGTTCTTCCACAAGCAGTTAATTCCCTTGAATTTCTTAGAGAACGATTGCCGAAGCTCCTTGACGATGTTCTTCTTTTTCAGAGCAGAGCGATGTTCTTTCAACAACCTTGTGACAGTAGCAGCGGGGTAAATCCATTCCTTAACCACACTTTTAATGAACGATGAACTGGTCGATTTGGCCCAATCCTTGGCCACCCAGATCTACTTACCTAACACCAATGGATTTTTTCTTCTGGGGTGCTATGAAAGAAAAAGTTGATTTTAGAGAAATATCGAGTCTGACCATTTTTGTCTGACAAAAAAACGGCGTTTACTACAAATTCTATTGATCCTATGTAAAAAAAAGTTGCTAAACATAATTTTTGAAAAAATTCTCAAGGATGAAAATTTCATAAAATAAATAAAACGGGAAATATGATGAAAATCTTCCCTTAAAGGATTATACTACTTAACTGGGACACCCTGTATATTCCAATTCATTGATTTTTATTAGTTTTTAAATCGTATGTACCTAAACAAACATACTAAAATTACTTTTTTCAAAACAGAAGACGTCTTGTTTTTTTTTGACATGACATGATGGTAGAACGTCTTCGTTGACCATGAATCTGTCCGTAAGATTTTGTATTAACGATTCTATACAAGGAATCAGTATAGACACTCTAAAATAGGCTTCAGTAGAAGAGGTTTCTGGATTGGAACGCGTTGTTTGTTTCAATTAAGTTCTTGGGGCTCTTAATTCAAATTCAAATAAGTCCTCTGCAAGTTGGGACTCGGATTGAAAAGCCTCTCTGAAAAAATCTTCGGCATTTTCTCTGATGTTCTTAAGAGAATTCAGAACTTCTTTTGTGCGGACGAAAGCAGAAACGAAATCTAAGGATTTGGGCTGTAGGAAAACTGATAAGGGTAGCGTTAAGTTAAACTTAGTGAATAGTTAGTGAATAGGCTTACTAGGAAAACACTTTTTTGGATCGCTGCCAAAAGTGTTGATGCTTTCGAAGACATCGCCCACGTTCTGCTAGTTATTTCTTCAAGACTTATTGAGATGCATTTGAAGAGCTCAACAAAGGAAATCATACTGTCATGCCTTTCAATGTTTCACAAAAGCTTAGAAGTCGAGTGTTTCGGCTCTCTGGTGCGTGTTTTTTAGTGACATATTTTAAAGCTATATTTGCATTTGAATGGTTGCGGAAGAAATTAGCTATTTCACTAACTTTAATTTTTTGCTTAGCGTTTCGGGGGGGGCTTCAGCCCCTCAAGCCCCCCCCCTGGCTACGTGCCTGCCAAGATATCTAAGTTCCCTATAACAAAACTTAGATTTTTGCACATTGATGGTTAAGCCTGCCTTCTTTAACTTGGAAGCAACGAGATTGAGAAGTGTAACATGTTCTTCAAAAGTCCGTGAGAAAATCAGAAAGTCATCCAGATAGACGAAAACTTGCTGCCTCAATTCATGCGGGATGACCTTGTCCATCAGCCTGCAGAGACGCTGAGGCGCGTTGCAGAGGCCAAAGGGCATCACCTTGAATTGATATAATGGTCTACCAGGGACGGTAAAAGCTGTCTTCTCCCTCGAACTTTGCTCCAACGGTATTTGCCAAAAGGCGTCTTTCAGATCCACACTTGAAATGAAGGGCCTTACCAATAATCATTTTTAATCTTCAACTTAAATATTTTGACGGTCACAATGGATAATTTTATATGGAAATTCTCGAAATTGTGACTTCCTTACCAGGACAACAGGGGAGCTCCATGAACTTGAACTTTCTTCGATCACGTCCAAAGCAAGCATACGGTCCAACTGCGCATAAAGAAGAGTTTGTACCGCCGGAGATACGGGATAATGACGCTGTTTTATTGGCGGCGCGACCCCAGTATCAATTATATGTTCCTCCAATTTTGTTTTACCTAAACCAAGGTTAACAAAGGAGGGAAACAGGCTAACAGTGTTTTCTAACTTTCTGGACTCCTCCTCTGACAACTCGTGGGCTAATGAAAGTATGTTACTTCTCATTGGGACTTCAGATGAAAAATCTCGGCCTACGAAAATGATTTCTAAGTCAAAGGAATTACTAGATATTTCGGCAATGAGATTTGGAGCTATATGGAACCTTTGCCAAAAGTCGACACCGAGATACAACTTTTTCGTCAGAGAAGGAACGACATATAAGGTGATATCTTCGACTCGATTTTTATACTTGACCTTGCCCTTGACTATACCAACAATGTTTTGCGCTTTACCATCAGCCGTAGTTACCGCAGAAGAAAAAGATTTATAGGGTATGTTATTTTCGTGCAGGAATTCAACCCCACCAGCACCCAAACAACTAATACAGGCTCCGCTATCCAACAGTCCTAGCCAATCTCTACCGAAAATATTTACATTAGCATAAGGTCGGGGATCGTCTGTTGAAGACTGTAATGTCGTTGCAGCAATTGCTTGGTACAACTTCCTTTTCCCATCGAAACGTTTCCTTAGCTTTTGTATCTTTACCGGGACAGGTGGACTGCGGAAAATTCTTACTCTCGCACTGTAGTAATCACTTAGTCGCTGATGGAGAGACTTTCTTGGGGTACTAGGGGCTTGTGATCTCTCTACAGAATTGTCTGAAGTAGAGGAATCTGCAGGACGGTTCAGTATGATGATAGGTTGAGACTTATTTGGTTCTTGAATTAATTCGCCGGATTTTGCCTCCTCGAACAATTCTCCCCGGTTGGAGGTTTGCTCTGCTGGGAGTTTCCCGAGCAAACTGGACTATGAGGGGTGGTTGACGAACTTTTCAATGGTGCGGCAAACATGTACCATTTCGGGTATACTGTGCGTGTTAAACGTAATAAGGTGTTCCCCCACCTTTCGCTTGACATTTTGCTTCATAATTTCAATGAGCTCACGGTTCGTTTTCGGCACACGCAATCTCGAATTCAATTGCATTATGTCGCCAAAGAATTGGTCAAATGGCTCGTACAACCCTTGACGTCTATCGGACATCTTTCGCGAAAGCTCAAAATCAGACTCCAGGCTTCGGTACTGCTCTATGAGAGCAAGGCGGAGAGTGGACCAGTTAACTGCTGGATTACTTTTTAGATACATCCAGAACCAAGTCTCTACTTGCCCAGACACAAAGTGATGAAAATTGTTGACAACATCGACCCACGTGACATGATACTTGAGCCTTTCTAGACGAAATAGGAAATCGTCGAAAGTCATTCTGCTATTGTCGAATTTGATTCCCCACTTGTGGTAGTTATGGAATCTATCTAATGAACTCGAAGGAGAAGCCGATGGCAACGTTTCATGACGCTGAATGGGATCACTCACATGCATATTGGCTGAACTGTCTCAGAAAATTGTCCACATTACTGCTTTGTGCCATCTGGACTGGATATATCGCTGGATTAACCGGAGGATTATTGCTTTGCTGCGGAACCGCGGGTCTAGAAACGAATTCGGGACGTCTGTTAACGTCGTAATGGCTTTGAGGATTTATAGAAGTTGGAACAGAGTGATCTTGAGCACTGTTATGGGGCACCGCAGATGGAGGTGTTGGTGTACAATTCCCTAAAGCTGTTCTAATTAAAGCTGTCACTTCCTGTTGAAGAGCTACTCTGTTTCTCTCTAGCTCTTCTCGTATAAAGCGAAGTTCGTCAGTGCGGTTGATGCCTACTGTCGCGGATACGACATCTTGAACGTATTGTTCGAAATGCACCGATTCGCTGGCATCGTCGGATCTCATAGGAGTACGCTGGCTAGTATTAATGGACTGAGTTAAAGGAGGTTGAGGTGAGCTAGCTTCCGGTCTATTAACAGAATTAACTTCACAATTTTCATTTTTCCTGCCTTCCGACATATTGACCTGATGGTGCGGACTTTCTACTCCTTCACCAATTCTCTTACTACTCCTATTACGAAGTGGATATCTTTCTGGTATATTGCTTGACCGACTAGGACCAGGTTCAGACATGACGAAATTCAAAATAAAACTAATATAAGATTTTTAAATGAAAACAAGTTAATATATGAATATGCAGAATAAGATGTCTTAAAAAAAATAATAAAAATAATTTATTACATTGTATGGAGGATGTGTGAGACCAGACTTGTATGGACATTATACCAAAGGACATAAAACTAAAAATCTCATATTCCGCTATGAATTCTTTGAATAAATCTCCAAACAAACTACTATGCCAATGTTCTGTAAGATGAAAGTTTGAACTGATTTTATTTTGCTATGTCATCTGCGTTATTTAGTGAACTATAGGTAGAGAGGTATGAAGCAACTGACGTAAGTGGGGACTAAGTCCAAACCCACTTACCGGACTTAACATAACAACTCAATCTATCTTTAACCAGATGCAAAAACTTTAGTCAAGAAACCCAGCAACGGACGTAAATGGAGAACGGATTTCATCCATTTACCGGACAAAGGTTCCTTGATCTAACGTACACATGATAGCAAACTCGAAGACTTTTAATCGGATGCAACTGACATAGGTAAGGACTAAGTTCAACTCACCTACCGGATATGTGACTAAAAATGAAACGAAAGAAAAGTATAAATAAAGCAATATTGGCTAATGGTTAACTGAATTTCGATTTCCAACTGGTGCAACAACTATCAGCGAGGAACTGACTTCGACTCACTGAGCGGACATGTTGAAAATCAAAATATCGAAAATATTTGTGGAAAAGAAAACTTACTGATTGTAAGTGCAATCACAACTATAAAAGATTTCAGACTGGGTATCAACTATTGACAAAATATCGGGCCCCACGTTGGGTGCCACCTGTAACGAACGTCCCCGACGAAAGACCACCTGTGGGAAAACTAAAAAGATACTCTCACGTTGAGCTCCATCGTTGACGAATCCCGAACTCTAACATCAGCAGAGGAACTGTTATTTGGGCATAACCCAATTGAAAAGCGATAAGATCTCCTCCGGCACTATGGCGTGCTGGCGAAAGCCTAAACCGCAGATGGTCGAAAATTCCCTACCTGAGTTTGAGTCCGAGAACGACCCTCCCTCTAACACTATCTCCACCCATATGACCCAAACTAACAGGACCTTTGGGGCAGTCCGGGCGGACTAGAAGGAGGGGTGTCCAGGCCTCTTGTGGCTCAGGCATAATCTTCCCCCACGCTAGCTCAGTCCTGGACGGGGGTTACATTAGTTTTACATGCCTGAAAATTTGCGAAATAATAAGATCTAAAACAACCGCAACCGTAACCAAAAAAAAAACCGAGAGATTGCGAGGCCCGAGTTTTGCCTAATCAACACCCTGTTGAAAGTCTTCATAGCGGGAATGAGGCGGAGAGGAAGATGGTATATCTCTCCATGAGCTGGCCCACCCTAGCTGAATCCAAATTCAGCTGCCTTGGCTATCGCGCCGCTCTATTGCGATAGCCCCTAAGACGATGTATGTTAACACGCAACTAAAAATTAAAATCAAACATATCTTAACCCAACATACAGTTCAATCTCAAAATTCCAACTAAAATTCGATGACGTCACTCAGCTGGCATCAACATCGTCTCTCCTTGCGGTATATCTTCC
Organism: Cheilosia scutellata; assembly: GCA_955612985.1. Lineage (NCBI taxonomy): Eukaryota > Metazoa > Arthropoda > Insecta > Diptera > Syrphidae > Cheilosia > Cheilosia scutellata. The sequence goes on along the minus strand of OY015312.1, from coordinate 78,530,494 downwards.
GACTGGTCACACACATCCTCCTCCAAACGTTATAACAACTCATGACTAAATTAATTAAATTTTCAAACCACACAACTTAAAATGGTAAAACTAACGATCACTTTCAAAAGCATAACGACAAACAGATTGGAAACGGAACCTTCAAATTCAATAATCCAAAATTGTTTCTTTTAACACCATAAAAATTCTTCCAATTTATTTATTCACGATCTTGTAGGTAGGTAATGTTATAGGTAGGTATATAATATCATTGAGTTTATATACATAGAGGAACCACGAGAGCTTAGAACAACCTCAGTCGATGTCGCCACTCGCCACGTACACTACATCGAGATCGAAAATGTGTGTGGAACATGGTGGAACCCATTGACATCACGAAAGAAATTGCAGTGCGAAAGCATGCAAATGGAGGGCATGTGAATGTGCATATGATTTTGTATTCATAGGAATATCCAATATCTCTATACAATGCAATACGCATACGCACCATTAACCTTGTGTGGAGTCTGGCGTGTGAGGGATTTTCTCAAAGTAAAAATGGGAATTGTATTTGTATAGATATGTGTTTACTTGTCGATCTTTAGTGGCTCTTCTTCTTATTTGTTTGTCATATCATTAGTCATTCATTACCAATATTTCGGGCTTAGCTTGAGAAGACACCTACTTTTATTTGCAATTTCAGAGATGCAGGCTGTGTGTGCATACACGAATTGTTATAATGCTTATATTATTATTATTATTATAATACATAATAATAATGCTTATAGAAGTGGGGGCTTATCTTTTTTCAGTTTGCCTAATGATTACAGGCAAGTGCTTTGGGTTAAGCATTCTGGAAATACAAAAGTAATTTGGCAAAATATGGAAAAAAAAGGTTTTGCTAAAAACATTTTTATCTTTCAAATTTGGTTGTGGGTGGGACACAAATTTTGTCTATATAATATGTTCTCGTTCTGAAAACTATAGGGATACAGTGTGTGAAGAACTTATGAAAGTATCTTTTTTGGCAGAGCAGACATTAGATGAAGGAGAATGTTAGGAGAGAATAAAAAACAATCTTAAACGAAAACATCCAGCTGCGACAATTACGACTATAGATGAAGATAATTTCTTATCTTTGGAAGGAAATAGATCACCACCTGGTCCTAGTTTAAGAGTTTTCTATAATAGAAATCTAGTACACCAGATATTCTTTTGATTCAGAGCTTCCGTCTTCATCGAAAAAAAGCGTAGATGTAGCAAAAATCGTCGTCATCTCGCATTCCACGATTTATTTTCAGGTCGATAAAACAAAGAAAATAGTCGAAAGTGATGATGAAAATAGAAAACAAAATAATAAAATGCTCAGCACCAAAGCCAATCCTGTGAGAATCCTTATTTTATCTCAATTAGTATAGGTACATAAAAAAAAATTGTCAGTGGAAAAGTGAAGAAAAACATTTATATAATAATTTTATAAATCTTCAGTAATGAAGGTATACAATAATTATTTAATTGAGATTGGATTTTTGTTACCCTCAATTTCAACAATTCGAAAGTGGCATTCAAATATAAAGTTTTCTTCAGGAATATCTCAAGGAGTTCTTGATTTTTGTTAAAAATAGAAAGCACTTCCCTCTCAACAATAGACAAAAAATGTGTGTTGTTGCTAGATGAAATCGGCTATAAAGCCTGAATTGGAATATAATTCGTCAGAAGATATAAAAGGTATATGGCAGTTTTGGTCGGAAAAATTTCATCGCTATACATGCACTTCTTGTTATGTTGAGAGGTTTAAATTGCAATTGGAAACCAACTATAGGCAATTTTATAGGAAACGTTAATGGAGTGCTCTTAAGTAATATTATTAAGGACTGCATAGCTAAGGTAACATCTTTAGGTTTTGAAGTTAATGCAGTAAGCACCGACCAAGGAAGCAACAACAGAAGTGCGTACAGAATTTTAGGAGGGACAATTGAACAGCCTTATTTTAATCTTAATGGGAAACAAATTTTCTTACTCCATGATGTACCACACCTTATTAAGAGCGTAAGACTGACTCCGGATCGAGTTTCTTGGAAAATACTCGAAGAATTGTTTGATCCTAATTCAGGCACTGTAAAACTCAAAAAAATGTTCCACTGAATTCCTATATGAATTACTGGGGTTAAATGTTTCAGTTTTGTTCTGTTTAATGTTTTTACGAATCCATTTTCCTGATAGCTATATAACTGATGTCTTACAACTATTGATTGATGAAAAGACAATTTTTAAAGTTCGGCTACAGAATAACACGTTCAATTTGGGCCAAATTTGGGCGCTCATTGATGGTGAAGGCATCAGTAACGTCATTTTCAAAAAAGTGCGGATTAATGACGCGCAGCGCCATATTTGTCAATTTTGTTTGATATATGAAAGAAAAACCATAGCCTCATCCTAAAATGCGCCTCGTCGATAAAGATGATTTTTTGGCCAAAAATAGGGACCACGTTGATCCGTGTCACCGCGGCGGACATTTGAACGATGTTATATTCCATACATAATGGCGTACTTACATGTATGTGCCTTTCAAATTAAAACATAATTTCGTTAATACACACCTTGTTATATTCCATTTCAACATTGACACACCATTATTGAAAAACCCTTTACCCACATACCTAACTATGTATTTAAAATTTCAATAGGAAATATACATTTCTTTCCCCAATCGAATTATGTAATCGTTTATCTTCGATCGCCTGCCTCAGAAAATATTTTTCCAGCGATACAATCCGCGGTACTAATAATCATTTTTAGTGTCCAGGCTAACTTTTTCGAAGTCACAATGGCGAAAATGTCCATATAAAATTATCCATTGTGATCGTCAAAATATTTAAACTGAAGGTTAAAAATGATTATTGGTAAAGCCCAATGTCCTTATCGAAACTGTTTTTTTTACTCTACGTATAGCGCTAACCTGCTGTGCTGCTCCTGCTAACAAACAACCTATACCTATATGTATGTAGTTTGTGCTCATGTTTATGAGAATACCGCACAGTGGAGTGTGGTTGTGTTAAGTCACATTCCAAATTATCCACAATCCAGAATCCACATGGTTGGATATGAAAATAAGCATATCGTTAGGGGTAAATGAGCATACCTTCAGGGGCAAATAGAGACGCTATCTGGCGAGGCGTTGACCAACTATTTTCGTTTCGTCGAGGTGGTTAATCTATGTGTATAAACTCAATGATAATTAGGCCTATTCGGCAAAATCTGTTATTCTGTTATGAATTTTCTGTTATGAATCATAAAAGATCTCGACCATAAAAGATCTTTTATAAATCGTATTCAGGGTTTCGAACTTTTATGAAAATCTGTTATGGAAGTTCGAAACTTGAAAATCTGTTTTTGATGAACTCTCTTCAGGTGAGATTGCTGCTTTCCATTGGCTGCTCATACAGGGTGTTGAATGAGTTTTTCGTCAACTCATATGTTTTGTCGTGGATTTCTTAGCTGATTCGGGATTTTTATACAGGTGTAAGATGATAGATGCTCCGCCTGATTTTTGATGAGTTTTAGGTTTGCTCCTTAACAATGACGGGTCGCACGTGTGTTTGCGTTGGTGTGCGATTGGGTCGTAATAAAATGTGACCTTTTTGGTGTTGTTGGTACTCACGTGGTGCGGTGCTGTGGTGACGATTTTTCTGCGCTCCTTGGTGGTGTTTTGATGGACGTTTTCGGTGTGGCAATTTTGTGTGCGATGTGGTTCTCGGCGGTTTTGGTGATTCCTTGGTCTCTGTTTTTGACGATGAAGACTCGTGTGGGTAGCGAAAGTGTGCTTGATGTACGTCGATAAAATGACGTGGTGAAGGTACCAATGCTGACACTGATTTTAGCGATATAAACTATTATTACAAGCGTAGTTTTAGAGACACTTTTATAGTTTTTAGACACTTTGTCGTTTATGTCACTTTTGTAGGTTTTTGTCACTTTCATCTACTTTTAATGTTATTACTCGTAGATTAATTACAATATTTTTCGAAACACAGGAACTATATTGCTTAGTACGGTTTTTTTATATTTTCTTTACCGCGATACTTGGCACTTCGCCATTCAACCGATCCGGAGCAAAAAAACTCGATTCGTTAGGGAACTTGTTAACCCGAATAGAAGCAATACTAAAAAGAGAGCGTAGGCAGTGTGACAGGGGTTTTTATACCCTTCCTTGAGGGACGCCTTCACACCCATACAGAGACAGCTCGATCGCATGATGGTTGACGCTTACTTCCGCGTCTTATCCAAATAGGTTATTCTTAACACCGAAAATTCATATTTTTATTTTAAAATTCAATTTAGAATATTTAAAAAATAGGTGTGACGAAAATAGAATTTTTTGAATTGAACTTTTCGAAATATTAACAACAGGAAATCGTTCGTGCTTGTTCGCCATTGGTAATTGCAACAGTGTGCGTGACTTCGATTTTCTGGTGTTTGTTTACATTTTTTTTTTTTTTTTCAGATTCTTCATTATCCCAATAGAGCCTCTTTCGACCGTCGAAGATCATAACACGGTTTGGCTTAATGGTCAAATCCAGTGATCATGTTTTGTTAGTTTTGTTTTCGAACATAAAACGAGTGGGTTCGAGCGTGGTCCGAGTCTTCCTTTTTTTTTTGTTTTTGCCGTGATTTTGGTGCTTAGTGCCCAGGCCGGATAAATACAACTCGATTTGCTTCGTTGGGAATTTATTCACCACACTGCGTCAGATATCGCAACCACTATATCCAGTACATCAACCATCTTCGACCAGATCTCAAGACGACATCATCCACAATTCATTTTCTACTTATAAATAAAATAATTTTTTCCTCGTACAAAAACCGAATGAAACCATTAAATACCATAGACTCTCAAACTATTATAATTATTTGAATTATAACGTTCTATTCAATGAGACGTTTCCTACAAAGTTGTTGTAGGTGTTGTACTAATAGTAGTCGTCGGGGAAGTTGTAACCCAAGTAGAAATTTGTGACTTTGATTCAAATTTATTTTAAATTATAGTCACCGTTTGGTATATTTGACTTGGTTTTGAGTAGATAAATGCCTTGCAATCAATATGGAAACAATTTGACATATTTGTAACTGTTACGTGCCTTAAAGAGACAAATGTTCTTTAACGTAACATTTCAGTAAATTTTGTGTCTATAAAAATACTGAATAGTGTCAAAACTAAAGTCCCAAAAACCGCAGAGTTACCATTTAATGTTACTACTACACAACTACACTAATAGACTAAGCCCAGTCTGAATTGTGACCGTTGAATGTGACCGTAAAGTGCATTAGTCGCTTTTGGTTTTTATTTGCACACAATCTCCTAACACATTGCCTAAATAACTACTACACAATTTGACGCATTAATATCTACACAAAATAGTTGAATGTTATTTCCACAATTACTGTATTGTACCAGGTATTGTATCAACACTAAGTACGAACTGAAGTGGATTTTTATGCACGTTTTATGTAATTTGTGTGTACACGAAGACGAACGGATAGTGTATCTTTAATTGACATGGTGTTGCTCATAGGCGTAGAGTACAAAGGGGGCACAGAAAAAAAAATTTAATTATCATAGTACCTACATCGTTTCGAAATTATCTTATATTTTGGTACCGGTAATTCTTTTATTGATACTATACTATGATTACTATGATATACATATATATATGTACTATCTTCCCATATTGTTCCCCATAAAATATAAATCATAGTTTTAACAACCTATTTGTAAAATCTTGGGAACAATTATTTTAAATTTATTTTACAATTACAAGAAAAATAAATGAGGTGTGAAAAAATGTAATTTAAGTGTAAAAATAGTAATAATAGTTTGTATATATTTGTATATTGTAGTTTGCACCATCGTAGGAGATTCACGCCCCAATATCTCGAGAAATCTACCACATGGCACTAGTAGTAATTCTACCTATACAGGAGCTAGGGAGTTCTCTTTATAATGTTAAAATATGTATATAATTTTTTTTTATTCTTAAAAATGACAATATCTACTTAAAGCGTTATAAATTTTTAAAGTTAATTTCATGCCTATCTACTCTTATTTCAATGAAACTTTTTATTGAAATCTACATTGTTAAATTATACAAATTAAATTACTACTATAAATCCTTACTACTTTATTATACTTAACTTAATGGTAACACTGAAAACTCTTATATTGCTGATATTCTAACTTACTATTACTATGTATATACAAACTTATCTCACTCTTGAATTATACGCTGAACTATCAAACTCGTGGTGTTTTTACTTCCTCTTCATCTCAATTTCTAACAGAGGTTATGGGCCTACGTTTTCCCGCGTTTTATTAAAGTAAAATGTCGAATTCAATATATCAAATTGAGAAATTAAGCGAACATAATTATGATTCGTGGAAAGTATTAGTTAAAAGTGTTCTAATACACAACGATTTATGGAGCTATGTCTCCGGTGGTTCTGTGAAGCCAGAACCAGATAAAATAGAGGAATTCACACTATGGTGCACAAAAGATGAAAAGGCTTTAGCTACCATTTTATTGTGCGTAAAACCTTCGCAGATAAATAGCATAAAAAATTGCAAGACGTCGTCAGAAGCTTGGACAATTTTAGAAAAAATTCATCAACCTAAAGGACCGGCGAGGAAAGTAACGCTGTTCAAGCAGCTTCTTCAATTAAAAATGGAAGGTAACAATGTTCAGCATCATATTAATTGTTTCTTCGATTTGGCAGAAAAAATCAAGGAACTGCACATCGAGCTTCAGGATGAACTCTTAGCGATCATTTTATTGTCTAGTTTGCCCAGTGCATACGAAAATTTCATCATTGCAATAGAGTCGCGCGACCAGCTACCATCGGTCGAAAATTTGAAGGTTAAACTACTCGAGGAAGGGCATCGCCGGGGAGAGAATGAATTAAATGAGAATTCCGTAGAACGAGCATTATTTTTACAAAACAAAAAAAAATAAGTATGCACAGAAAAAACAACATGCTCAATTTAATAGAACAGGCTCATCGGAGAGGGGATTCTTCAAAGGCAGGTGCTTTCGATGCAAGCGCCAGGGACATATGGCTTCAAATTGTCACGAAAAGCAACAACATTCTTCAAGTGCGGGTACATCAGCGTTTGCATTGTTAAATTCATTATGTGTAAAAGAATTTGATGAGAGCACATGGATCTTAGACAGTGGATCAACCAGTCATTTATGCTGCAACAGAAAAAAATTTTCTTGCTATAGGGTCCACGTGGAGAGAATCGAACTGGCTGGTGGGAAGTACATCAATTCAGCGGGGATCGGCAATATAAATCTAATTGCGAACAATAAGATCACATTAAAAGATGTTTTGTTTGTGCCTGACCTACAAATGAATTTTATTTCAGTAAGTAAAGCAACTAGTGCTGGAAATAAAGTAGTCTTTTCAGACAAGCGTGCAGAAGTTATTGATACTTCATCTAATAAGCTGCTGTATGCGACCAAAATAAACAACGTATACGTTTTTAAAGAAGTGCAATTTAATGCACTTGCTGCTGGTGCTAGAGATGATGGTGATGTGGAGGTTGCTAGAAACGATGTAGATGCAGGAAGTGCTGGAAGTTCTGTTGGAGATGGTGGATGGGACAAAGTGTTTGCACTATGGCACCAAAGGTATGGCCATCTGAATGGACAGTGCTTGCATAATTTGTTCAATAAAAATATGGTTCGTGGTGTGAGCTCCCAAAAAATCAATAAAACTGCAATCAAATGCGAAATTTGTATGAAAGGAAAAATATCACGCTTACCATTTGGCTCGTCGGAGAATCGAAGTAAGTCTGTGCTTTCAATTATTCATACTGATATTTGTGGCCCGATAAGGAACGTCTCAAATGGAGGTGCGAAATATTTTTTGACATTCATAGATGATCACTCCCGTATGATCTTCGTGTATTTTTTGCGTCAGAAAAGTGAGGCCCTAAACTATTTTAAGACGTTTAAGGTAATGGCAGAAAAACAGACTGGTAACAAAATTAAAATTTTAAGGAGTGACAACGGGAAAGAATATGTTAATAAAGATTTTAAGAACTATTTAGAATGTAATGGTATAAAACATCAACTAACTTCCCCCTATACTCCACAGCAGAATGGGTGTGCAGAGAGGGCAAACAGGACGCTGGTGGAAATGGCGCGTTGTATGCTGATTGCGTCTGGACTCAAGCAAGGTTTTTGGGCTGAAGCAATAAACACTTCTGTTTATCTTAGAAACCGGTCGCCAACGAAATTATTAGAACATCAAACACCATTTGAGGCCTGGTTTGGATATAAGCCAAATGTTTCCCACCTACGGATTTTTGGATGCAAGGCGTTTATGCTGATTAAGAAACCAGGTAATTCAAAGTTTAGCCCCAGAGGCATAGAATGTTTAATGGTAGGGTACTCTGACGAGGCCAAAGCCTACAGATTGTATGAGCGTAAGACGGGTAAGATTCATACTAGCCGCGATGTTAAATTTATTGAGAATCCATCAAAAATGTGTCTTACAGACTCCGATTTCATACTAATCGAATCATTAAAGGAAGACGAATGTGAGGCTGAGTTCAAAGATGCTCTAGGGCCGGAAGAGAACAAAGTTGCTGTTGATCTGTGGAAAATTGAAAAACCTGATGTTGAGGCTGCTGCATATGAAGTTGTTGTGGGCTCTGAAGATGATGCTGGTTCTTTAATTGGAGCTGCTGATAATTTTGATGTTGAAGCTGATGTTGAAGAAGTGACAGATAATGAAGAGGAAAACTGTACTGACTCTGAAGATGACAATGCTGTTGGAGGTGATGATCACTACGAAGATTGTGAGGATACAGAATTAGAGGATAATTCTAATGAAAAGGATGATGAAATATCCAGCGAAAATAATAACCAGGTTAGTGTTAGCATTTTAAGAAGTGGCAAAATAAGAAACAAAGTTAATTTGATTAGAAAAAGATCAAATTCATTAAGTTTCATGGTAAATAGTGGCAAAAGCTGCCAGAATATACCAAATTCCGTGAAGGAAGCACTTCGAAGTCAAGATTCCCAGATGTGGCATAATGCTATGGAGGCGGAATATCGTTCGCTTCTGGAGAATAGAACATGGGATCTTGTTGATTTGCCAGCTGATCGCAAAGCTATAAAAGCCAAGTGGGTTTTTAATATTAAAAAAGATAAAACTGGTAGAATCGAAAGATACAAGGCAAGGCTTGTAGCAAAGGGCTGCAGTCAAAAGTATGGCCAAGATTTTACTGAAACTTTCTCTCCAGTCACTAGGTATTCTACAATAAGGCTAGTAGTTGCTTTGGCCGTGGAGTTGGGGTTGCTGTTACATCAAATGGATGTCACCTCTGCATATCTCAATAGTGATCTGGATCAGAATATATATATGGAACAACCTGAAAATTTTGTGAGTAAAACACACCCAGGAAAAGTGTGTAAGCTGAAAAAGGCCTTATACGGACTCAAACAATCCGGTAGACAGTGGAATCAAAAACTAAACAGTGTTCTGCTGAAAATTGGTTTCGTGCGGTCATCTTACGATAATTGCGTTTACACTTTAAATCAAAATGGTACTATTAATATTTTGGTTGTCTATGTGGATGACATAATCCTTGCTTTCAAAGATAGGAACGACTTAATTGATGTCAAAATAAAACTGGCTGCGGAGTTCAAACTAGAGGACAAAGGACCTATTAATTATTTTTTGGGGATGGAGTTTGAGAGAAACGGCGAGAGAGGTTCAATCAAATTGGGACAACACAAAATGATTGCAGAAATTTTGTCTAATTTTCGAATGATGGAATGTAAACCTGCAAGTACTCCATTAGATCCGGGATCGAAATTGGAAAAATGCACAAAATGTCCGAACTGTGCGAAGGTGGACACAAAGGTGTATCAATCACTCGTTGGGTCGTTGAACTTTATTAGTCTGACAACACGGCCTGATATATCACACTCTGTGATAAAGTTATCACAATTCAATATGAACCCTCATAAGGAGCATATTAATGCAGCAAAACATCTGCTTAGATATTTAAATAAAACAATAAATTTTAAACTTGTTTTCAGACGGTCTTCTTCTAAATTGGTTGGTTATGCTGATGCTGATTGGGGTGGAGACACTAATGATAGACGATCTTTTACGGGCTTCGTATTTATGCTTGCCGGATGTGCGGTTTCATGGGAGTCCAGAAAACAACCTACAGTGGCACTCAGCAGTACTGAGGCAGAGTACATGGCCCTCTCATCTGCATCTAAAGAGCTACTATACCTGCGCAACCTGATAGATGACATGGGATTTGGTTATCTCGCTCCGAATCCGATTGTGTTGTATGGAGACAACTTAAGCGCACAACAGCTGGTAAAGAATCCTGTTTACCATGCGAGAAGTAAACACATAGATATTAAAGTTCATTTTGTAAGAGATATATATGAAAAGGATTTTGTTAACTTAAAGTACGTTTCAACTAACTATATGGTTGCTGATATATTAACGAAAAATTTGAATAGAATTAAACATTCGCATTTTGTAAATATGTTAGGATTTAATAATAAAATTTAATTTGAGGAGGTGTATTGAAATCTACATTGTTAAATTATACAAATTAAATTACTACTATAAATCCTTACTACTTTATTATACTTAACTTAATGGTAACACTGAAAACTCTTATATTGCTGATATTCTAACTTACTATTACTATGTATATACAAACTTATCTCACTCTTGAATTATACGCTGAACTATCAAACTCGTGGTGTTTTTACTTCCTCTTCATCTCAATTTCTAACACTTTTTTACCCATTGCCCTATTCCCCAATTTTCAGACCTATTAAATATTAATTGAATGATTGAAATAAATATTGACTAAGTGCGCAAGTAATAAACGTAAAAAACAACTTCATCAATTTGGGGAAAACATACACCCTTTGCCCCTACCAAGTGAAATGCACATGCATTAATACTCAAACTAGTCGCCATTTTCGATCGTAAGTACTGGGCATCCATTATTAATAAAATAATTTCACAATTGAGATTCGCAAACTCTTTATTCTTTATAAGTACATATATGTCTAACCTTGAAATATACCTTATAATGCTTTCAATTAATTTTTGAAGCTATTGAGATCATTTTGGATGTCCCTGAAAGAAGTAGAATTATTTGAAAATAAAATTGAATATCTAAATATTCAATATTTCTTGAGCGCGTGAGTTTTTTCCACTACAACTTATTCACATTCGTGGTAAAACTGACTTTCGTTTTACTATTTGGGCTACGGATACGAAGAAATGCAATTAATATTCATTGTTTTCATTTTGTTCCTTTAGGTATGCCAATAATTCATTCCATATGTATATACATTTATTTGTACGTATCTGGTTGTATTTGTGTAGCGATTTTGTTATATTCTATTTGTGTGAATAAACCTACAAACACATTAAGACAAATTTGACAGCTCACTTTATGTGTTGAATGCAATACTTTGTGACCATTATGTGTGGTTGCTGTACTGTAAATACTTTGCAAGCTGTGACTTGCAAAAATCGGTAACTTTTCGGTTGCAAATCATAGCCGATTATACCATATTGTGTATATCACGGAAAGGTCAAATAAGTAAGTCAAACTAATTCCCCACTTGATCACGGTTCCCTCCTATACGAGAAACAAATTGCACTTTTATATATCAAAACACACTTTGACCGTAATAGTAATTTTTCTGAATTGTGGTAACAGCGCTAGAACTTTAACCAACGATTTCTACTTGGGAATGCCGATTGGAACTTGATTAACCCGGACAGAAATTCCAGGACTATTTGCGACTGGCAAACTTGGCAAAGATGGGTTGATGTCTATTAAACTTTGACTGAATTGACTTGACATTCTATTGGGTGGAGAATGCATGACCTGTCTATTCGAGGGAGTTCTTTGTGCATCAAAAGACCTGTTGTTATACGACACTGGACCATAAGACCGTAACGACATATAATGTCTAGGATCAACGTTAGGTTTTCTATTGTTTTTGTTTACTGCACCTTTCGATTTATTCATTTGGTAGGTATATTAATATTCTGGTAGGTATAGCTAACGATAAATTGTAAAATATTAGTGAGATCCAAATACGTTCACATGCACACAACGGAACAAAAAAAGGTTCACTAAAGCACACAAAAAAGTTAAAAAAAAAAAAACGATCAGTAATACTGCCGCTCATTGTACCCTATCCTGATGATTATCCGTACTCATAGGTACTGATGGACTCTTCTAAAATAGTGGAATAATGAGGAACGATTTAAGGTGTACTTCCGTAGCAAATGAAGATATGTTATAGACCTACTACTAACAATTCACGACTCACGAAAGTATCTACTCTTAAATGTTTTCATACGCATTTCTGTTTCCATTCTACTGGAGCAAATAGGCTAAAGATTATTCTTCTAAGACTCTCCGACTTCCAATAGATCCTAAGAAACACTACACAAACAAAATAGCAAAGCTTTAAAAAAATAGTTTTTACTAAGAATAAAGTTAAAGATTTGCCATAGCATTACTGTTGCTACGGCTCCACTTGGTTGGGCGCCATTTGTAGTAGGAGGGGTGTTGGACAAAACATAACTGAGGTGTTGGCAGTTCTTTACACATAGCAGCTTGGAGACACGAATGTTGTGCTCAGCTAGGTTCAACGGTTATGAATGGATGTGGGATCTTGCTGCTCTCTTTCCTCTACAAAAAAATTGTGTCTCCTAAAAGGGGAGAACGCCAGCGACGATTCTACCTCTGGAAGGTGATCGGTTGCTTATTGTCATGTAGAAAGCTTGAACGCCATTATTGTTGGGGATGAAAAATGTGTTTGTATGCGTATAATTATTTTTATAAAGTAAAAGGAAGATGGCAGTCCTTTTTCTATATTACCTATCGTTTAATTTCGATGGCCAGGTGTTATGCCATCGTGAAGGGTGCCCGCCCTCTTACAGCAATGGAGTCTCCACCATTGCTCCTTGACTATCCGCGCCCTTAATACATTAATGGGATAGTCCCTATATCGAATACACGCAAAAGTGAACTCTGTACTGGGTTATTTATCTGTGTGCATGCTAGACGATCTGAATCTCACCCGGAAAATTTAATTCAAACCTTCATTATTGAATTATAACACCAAAAATTGTATTCGTAATTGCATTAAACATTTTATTCAGGAATAAGTAACCTACTGTAAATATGTTTTAGGAATCTGAATAGCCATATTCTTGTAGCTTTTGTAAATCCAATGCTTTATCAAAATTCATATACCTAAACGTTAGGCTCATATATTAAAACAAAAATGTTATCGAATAACTGTACTCTATCATGAATATGTATGCTGTATGCTTAACGCTCGTATCTATCCTCTTTTTTAGGGGATAATCCCTTTTTTCGAAGTCAAAGAAACTATCCCCTGAAAATTTCCAAAATCCCTTTTTTATCCTATAAACTCCTCTTTTCACCATAGCAGATTTCTGGTGGAAATATTCAAACATCTGGAAGCCGAAAATAGTGAACGAAATCGCTACGTTGGTGGAATGAATGCATTTTGTGCTTGCTGCGAACAACAGTATCGGTGGAACGAGTCTTTTCTGCGATGACCAAGTCTTGGACCAATGAAAAAACTCGATTGCAAATCAAAACGTTAAAAGCAATTCTCACAGTAAAATGTAATATTCAGTACTCAACTCATGCATTGAATTCTACAAATTTCTGAAAACGAAGCCTGAATTGCTTCGTTCAATCGCTGCAGAAGATAAATATAAGAAGAAAACCAAAAGTGGAGAAATTATTGCTATCGAAAACGATTCAGATGCGAATGACGACGACGGCGAAGATGGCACGTTGGTTGTTTATTAAACACATATGTAATTTAAAAATAATAATAATTTATTAAACACAATTTACATTAATTTTTGTATTGATACTATTCTTGAATTTCATCAATTTCAGTGCGAAAACAAGTTAAAAACTTATCACCTATATATCCTCTTTTTTAAATTGCGATATCCCTTGAAATCTCCAAATTTCGGGCATTTATCCCTTTTTCTGTCCGCAAAAAGATACGAGCGTTATGTATGCTGTATGAAAAATATGTAATGTACACCAATATGTTATGACTTTAAATACGATATGAGCAAACTAGAACAGAACTACACAATTTACAATTCAATTACTAGCACATGGCTTATGGACACTGGATAAAAACGCAATATGTACTTTAAAATTATTCCCTTTTTCTTTGTTCTTACGTTTTCTAAAATAGCTTAACTACGAGTACCGCCGCAGCTTCTTGGAGCTTCTTTCACGGACGCGAGCAACGAGCAAACTATAGTACCTAACAATAAAACTAGTCTTTAGCGTTTGGATTCCACAGCGTTCTCGTGCGAGTGGATGATGATCTTCCCTGGCTTGGCTGGAAGGATCCGCTATCCGCTATTCTCGCTGATTAAGATGGGATTGGTGTCAATCGATTTGCTAATACATATGTCGCCTGTCGGCTAGCTGATATGAGTTTTTTCGTGTTTTTGGCATTGAAACTAGGCGAGCACTCGATCTATGTATTGTAAAAGATTTGCGGGCACGCTCTCTTGTATTTTTAATGTACATAGGGTGCTGCGCGGGTGTGCGGTGCTTCGTTTTTTGCCACAATATAGGTACCAAATTAGGACAAGATCGCTTAACGAAACTTATGCCCATGCGGGGATTACCTGAAAACGCACATGGACGATGCACTTAAGTGAAAAATTACAATTAAACCAGTGAAATATTACCTCCTCCCTCAAATTCTATTTTCTTGGTCATTGAGGGTTTGATGCTTTAATTCCCCGCTGGGCGATTTCACTTGAGGGCAAAACTTGATCAATATGTATTAACATTTTAAAGTTTCACTAGCTATACTGGTATCAAATATCCAAGTTTATATTGAGACTTGCGGAAACCATCAAACAAACGTAAGCTTAGCTTTAGAGCGTGATAGACGGCAAAAAGAAAGGATCGCTCCACCGTACATACATCCTTATATAGCCGCGGTAACGCCGTGTTCCGCTATACGTGTACGCTGTCCGCACCCATACTCAAATAATTACATACAACCGAGCAAAGTTGCTGAATCTGCAAGGTCTCGCGGCTGACGATTCGTCAAGTTTTAAGGCAGTGTTCATACTTGGACGGAAATACAAAAATAAAAACGGATTGCCCTGGTTATAGTAGCACACTACAGATCACAGACATCTGATCATTCCCTTCATTTCTCTTAATTCTTTCTTTTCTTTCCCTTCAGTTCATTTTCTTTTACATTTAAATTTAGTTTACCTATCTCTTCCTATTTCTTATTTCAATTGCAATGCTTTTATCTTTATTTACCTATGTAGTTCATAAAATATATTATGGTGATCCATGTGGTTACAACCTGTAGCGTACACCTTAAAGCTTAAACCAAATATCCCTTATACAAATTATGTTTCGTTCAGTTTCAAAAGAAACCGTCGACTCCCCATAGTCCTGACACAAACCGGACATTCAACGAACATGCCCCAAGAGTGATTACTATTACCGCAGTTGAAACATGGTTACCACTGACCGATAGCACTTACACACGAGAACCACTTCCCTTGCAAGCGAATGATGTACGTCGATAAAATGACGTGGTGAAGGTACCAATGCTGACACTGATTTTAGCGATATAAACTATTATTACAAGCGTAGTTTTAGAGACACTTTTATAGTTTTTAGACACTTTGTCGTTTATGTCACTTTTGTAGGTTTTTGTCACTTTCATCTACTTTTAATGTTATTACTCGTAGATTAATTACAATATTTTTCGAAACACAGGAACTATATTGCTTAGTACGGTTTTTTTATATTTTCTTTACCGCGATACTTGGCACTTCGCCATTCAACCGATCCGGAGCAAAAAAAAACTCGATTCGTTAGGGAACTTGTTAACCCGAATAGAAGCAATACTAAAAAAAGAGCATAGGCAGTGTGACAGGGGTTTTTATACCCTTCCTTGAGGGACGCCTTCACACCCATACAGAGACAGCTCGATCGCATGATGGTTGACGCTTACTTCCGCGTCTTATCCAAATAGGTTATTCTTAACACCGAAAATTCATATTTTTATTTTAAAATTCAATTTAGAATATTTAAAAAATAGGTGTGACGAAAATATAATTTTTTGAATTGAACTTTTCGAAATATTACCAACAGGAAATCGTTCGTGCTTGTTCGCCGTTGGTAATTGCAACAGTGTGCGTGACTTCGATTTTCTGGTATTTGTTTACATTTTTTTTTTTTTTTTTTTTCAGATTCTTCATTATCCCAATAGAGCCTCTTTCGACCGTCGAAGATCATAACACGGTTTGGCTTAATGGTCAAATCCAGTGATCATGTTTTGTTAGTTTTGTTTTCGAACATAAAACGAGTGGGTTCGAGCGTGGTCCGAGTCTTCCTTTTTTTTTGTTTTTGCCGTGATTTTGGTGCTTAGTGCCCAGGCCGGATAAATACAACTCGATTTGCTTCGTTGGGAATTTATTCACCACACTGCGTCAGATATCGCAACCACTATATCCAGTACATCAACCATCTTCGACCAGATCTCAAGACGACATCATCCACAATTCATTTTCTACTTATAAATAAAATAATTTTTTCCTCGTACAAAAACCGAATGAAACCATTAAATACCATAGACTCTCAAACTATTATAATTATTTGAATTATAACGCTCTATTCAATGAGACGTTTCCTACACAGTTGTTGTAGGTGTTGTACTAATAGTAGTCGTCGGGGAAGTTGTAATGCCGATTGGAACTTGATTAACCCGGACAGAAATTCCAGGACTATTTGCGACTGGCAAACTTGGCAAAGATGGGTTGATGTCTATTAAACTTTGACTGAATTGACTTGACATTCTATTGGGTGGAGAATGCATGACCTGTCTATTCGAGGGAGTTCTTTGTGCATCAAAAGACCTGTTGTTATACGACACTGGACCATAAGACCGTAACGACATATAATGTCTAGGATCAACGTTAGGTTTTCTATTGTTTTTGTTTACTGCACCTTTCGATTTATTCATTTGGTAGGTATATTAATATTCTGGTAGGTATAGCTAACGATAAATTGTAAAATATTAGTGAGATCCAAATACGTTCACATGCACACAACGGAACAAAAAAAGGTTCACTAAAGCACACAAAAAAGTTAAAAAAAAAAAAAAACGATCAGTAATACTGCCGCTCATTGTACCCTATCCTGATGATAATCCGTACTCATAGGTACTGATGGACTCTTCTAAAATAGTGGAATAATGAGGAACGATTTAAGGTGTACTTCCGTAGCAAATGAAGATATGTTATAGACCTACTACTAACAATTCACGACTCACGAAAGTATCTACTCTTAAATGTTTTCATACGCATTTCTGTTTCCATTCTACTGGAGCAAATAGGCTAAAGATTATTCTTCTAAGACTCTCCGACTTCCAATAGATCCTAAGAAACACTACACAAACAAAATAGCAAAGCTTTAAAAAAATAGTTTTTACTAAGAATAAAGTTAAAGATTTGCCATAGCATTACTGTTGCTACGGCTCCACTTGGTTGGGCGCCATTTGTAGTAGGAGGGGTGTTGGACAAAACATAACTGAGGTGTTGGCAGTTCTTTACACATAGCAGCTTGGAGACACGAATGTTGTGCTCAGCTAGGTTCAACGGTTATGAATGGGATGCGGGATCTTGCTGCTCTCTTTCCTCTACAAAAAAATTGTGTCTCCTAAAAGGGGAGAACGCCAGCGACGATTCTACCTCTGGAAGGTGATCGGTTGCTTTATTGTCATGTAGAAAGCTTGAACGCCATTATTGTTGGGGATGAAAAATGTGTTTGTATGCGTATAATTATTTTTATAAAGTAAAAGGAAGATGGCAGTCCTTTTTCTATATTACCTATCGTTTAATTTCGATGGCCAGGTGTTATGCCATCGTGAAGGGTGCCCGCCCTTCTTACAGCAATGGAGTCTCCACCATTGCTCCTTGACTATCCGCGCCCTTAATACATTAATGGGATAGTCCCTATATCGAATACACGCAAAAGTGAACTCTGTACTGGGTTATTTATCTGTGTGCATGCTAGACGATCTGAATCTCACCCGGAAAATTTAATTCAAACCTTCATTATTGAATTATAACACCAAAAATTGTATTCGTAATTGCATTAAACATTTTATTCAGGAATAAGTAACCTACTGTAAATATGTTTTAGGAATCTGAATAGCCATATTCTTGTAGCTTTTGTAAATCCAATGCTTTATCAAAATTCATATACCTAAACGTTAGGCTCATATATTAAAACAAAAATGTTATCGAATAACTGTACTCTATCATGAATATGTATGCTGTATGCTTAACGCTCGTATCTATCCTCTTTTTTAGGGGATAATCCCTTTTTTCGAAGTCAAAGAAACTATCCCCTGAAAATTTCCAAAATCCCTTTTTTATCCTATAAACTCCTCTTTTCACCATAGCAGATTTCTGGTGGAAATATTCAAACATCTGGAAGCCGAAAATAGTGAACGAAATCGCTACGTTGGTGGAATGAATGCATTTTGTGCTTGCTGCGAACAACAGTATCGGTGGAACGAGTCTTTTCTGCGATGACCAAGTCTTGGACCAATGAAAAAACTCGATTGCAAATCAAAACGTTAACAGCAATTCTCACAGTAAAATGTAATATTCAGTACTCAACTCATGCATTGAATTCTACAAATTTCTGAAAACGAAGCCTGAATTGCTTCGTTCAATCGCTGCAGAAGATAAATATAAGAAGAAAACCAAAAGTGGAGAAATTATTGCTATCGAAAACGATTCAGATGCGAATGACGACGACGGCGAAGATGGCACGTTGGTTGTTTATTAAACACATATGTAATTTAAAAATAATAATAATTTATTAAACACAATTTACATTAATTTTTGTATTGATACTATTCTTGAATTTCATCAATTTCAGTGCGAAAACAAGTTAAAAACTTATCACCTATATATCCTCTTTTTAAATTGCGATATCCCTTGAAATCTCCAAATTTCGGGCATTTATCCCTTTTTCTGTCCGCAAAAAGATACGAGCGTTATGTATGCTGTATGAAAAATATGTAATGTACACCAATATGTTATGACTTTAAATACGATATGAGCAAACTAGAACAGAACTACACAATTTACAATTCAATTACTAGCACATGGCTTATGGACACTGGATAAAAACGCAATATGTACTTTAAAATTATTCCCTTTTTCTTTGTTCTTACGTTTTCTAAAATAGCTTAACTACGAGTACACCGGAGCCGCAGCTTCTTGGAGCTTCTTTCACGGACGCGAGCAACGAGCAAACTATAGTACCTAACAATAAAACTAGTCTTTAGCGTTTGGATTCCACAGCGTTCTCGTGCGAGTGGATGATGATCTTCCCTGGCTTGGCTGGAAGGATCCGCTATCCGCTATTCTCGCTGATTAAGATGGGATTGGTGTCAATCGATTTGCTAATACATATGTCGCCTGTCGGCTAGCTGATATGAGTTTTTTCGTGTTTTTGGCATTGAAACTAGGCGAGCACTCGATCTATGTATTGTAAAAGATTTGCGGGCACGCTCTCTTGTATTTTTAATGTACATAGGGTGCTGCGCGGGTGTGCGGTGCTTCGTTTTTTGCCACAATATAGGTACCAAATTAGGACAAGATCGCTTAACGAAACTTATGCCCATGCGGGGATTACCTGAAAACGCACATGGACGATGCACTTAAGTGAAAAATTACAATTAAACCAGTGAAATATTACCTCCTCCCTCAAATTCTATTTTCTTGGTCATTGAGGGTTTGATGCTTTAATTCCCCGCTGGGCGATTTCACTTGAGGGCAAAACTTGATCAATATGTATTAACATTTTAAAGTTTCACTAGCTATACTGGTATCAAATATCCAAGTTTATATTGAGACTTGCGGAAACCATCAAACAAACGTAAGCTTAGCTTTAGAGAGTGATAGACGGCAAAAAGAAAGGATCGCTCCACCGTACATACATCCTTATATAGCCGCGGTAACGCCGTGTTCCGCTATACGTGTACGCTGTCCGCACCCATACTCAAATAATTACATACAACCGAGCAAAGTTGCTGAATCTGCAAGGTCTCGCGGCTGACGATTCGTCAAGTTTTAAGGCAGTGTTCATACTTGGACGGAAATACAAAAATAAAAACGGATTGCCTTGGTTATAGTAGCACACTACAGATCACAGACATCTGATCATTCCCTTCATTTCTCTTAATTCTTTCTTTTCTTTCCCTTCAGTTCATTTTCTTTTACATTTAAATTTAGTTTACCTATCTCTTCCTATTTCTTATTTCAATTGCAATGCTTTTATCTTTATTTACCTATGTAGTTCATAAAATATATTATGGTGATCCATGTGGTTACAACCTGTAGCGTACACCTTAAAGCTTTAACCAAATATCCCTTATACAAATTATGTTTCGTTCAGTTTCAAAAGAAACCGTCGACTCCCCATAGTCCTGACACAAACCGGACATTCAACGAACATGCCCCAAGAGTGATTACTATTACCGCAGTTGAAACTTGGTTACCACTGACCGATAGCACTTACACACGAGAACCACTTCCCTTGCAAGCGAAAATTGCAAGCTCTTTCTTTTGCGTACAGACAGTGATCGTGGGTGGTAGTGTGTTTCAGTCCCCAAAGTCGCCAAGAACTTACAGCAATGGAGTCTCCACCATTGCTCCTTGACTATCCGCGCCCTTAATACATTAATGGGATAGTCCCTATATCGAATACACGCAAAAGTGAACTCTGTACTGGGTTATTTATCTGTGTGCATGCTAGACGATCTGAATCTCACCCGGAAAATTTAATTCAAACCTTCATTATTGAATTATAACACCAAAAATTGTATTCGTAATTGCATTAAACATTTTATTCAGGAATAAGTAACCTACTGTAAATATGTTTTAGGAATCTGAATAGCCATATTCTTGTAGCTTTTGTAAATCCAATGCTTTATCAAAATTCATATACCTAAACGTTAGGCTCATATATTAAAACAAAAATGTTATCGAATAACTGTACTCTATCATGAATATGTATGCTGTATGCTTAACGCTCGTATCTATCCTCTTTTTTAGGGGATAATCCCTTTTTTCGAAGTCAAAGAAACTATCCCCTGAAAATTTCCAAAATCCCTTTTTTATCCTATAAACTCCTCTTTTCACCATAGCAGATTTCTGGTGGAAATATTCAAACATCTGGAAGCCGAAAATAGTGAACGAAATCGCTACGTTGGTGGAATGAATGCATTTTGTGCTTGCTGCGAACAACAGTATCGGTGGAACGAGTCTTTTCTGCGATGACCAAGTCTTGGACCAATGAAAAAACTCGATTGCAAATCAAAACGTTAACAGCAATTCTCACAGTAAAATGTAATATTCAGTACTCAACTCATGCATTGAATTCTACAAATTTCTGAAAACGAAGCCTGAATTGCTTCGTTCAATCGCTGCAGAAGATAAATATAAGAAGAAAACCAAAAGTGGAGAAATTATTGCTATCGAAAACGATTCAGATGCGAATGACGACGACGGCGAAGATGGCACGTTGGTTGTTTATTAAACACATATGTAATTTAAAAATAATAATAATTTATTAAACACAATTTACATTAATTTTTGTATTGATACTATTCTTGAATTTCATCAATTTCAGTGCGAAAACAAGTTAAAAACTTATCACCTATATATCCTCTTTTTTAAATTGCGATATCCCTTGAAATCTCCAAATTTCGGGCATTTATCCCTTTTTCTGTCCGCAAAAAGATACGAGCGTTATGTATGCTGTATGAAAAATATGTAATGTACACCAATATGTTATGACTTTAAATACGATATGAGCAAACTAGAACAGAACTACACAATTTACAATTCAATTACTAGCACATGGCTTATGGACACTGGATAAAAACGCAATATGTACTTTAAAATTATTCCCTTTTTCTTTGTTCTTACGTTTTCTAAAATAGCTTAACTACGAGTACACCGGAGCCGCAGCTTCTTGGAGCTTCTTTCACGGACGCGAGCAACGAGCAAACTATAGTACCTAACAATAAAACTAGTCTTAGCGTTTGGATTCCACAGCGTTCTCGTGCGAGTGGATGATGATCTTCCCTGGCTTGGCTGGAAGGATCCGCTATCCGCTATTCTCGCTGATTAAGATGGGATTGGTGTCAATCGATTTGCTAATACATATGTCGCCTGTCGGCTAGCTGATATGAGTTTTTTCGTGTTTTTGGCATTGAAACTAGGCGAGCACTCGATCTATGTATTGTAAAAGATTTGCGGGCACGCTCTCTTGTATTTTTAATGTACATAGGGTGCTGCGCGGGTGTGCGGTGCTTCGTTTTTTGCCACAATATAGGTACCAAATTAGGACAAGATCGCTTAACGAAACTTATGCCCATGCGGGGATTACCTGAAAACGCACATGGACGATGCACTTAAGTGAAAAATTACAATTAAACCAGTGAAATATTACCTCCTCCCTCAAATTCTATTTTCTTGGTCATTGAGGGTTTGATGCTTTAATTCCCCGCTGGGCGATTTCACTTGAGGGCAAAACTTGATCAATATGTATTAACATTTTAAAGTTTCACTAGCTATACTGGTATCAAATATCCAAGTTTATATTGAGACTTGCGGAAACCATCAAACAAACGTAAGCTTAGCTTTAGAGAGTGATAGACGGCAAAAAGAAAGGATCGCTCCACCGTACATACATCCTTATATAGCCGCGGTAACGCCGTGTTCCGCTATACGTGTACGCTGTCCGCACCCATACTCAAATAATTACATACAACCGAGCAAAGTTGCTGAATCTGCAAGGTCTCGCGGCTGACGATTCGTCAAGTTTTAAGGCAGTGTTCATACTTGGACGGAAATACAAAAATAAAAACGGATTGCCTTGGTTATAGTAGCACACTACAGATCACAGACATCTGATCATTCCCTTCATTTCTCTTAATTCTTTCTTTTCTTTCCCTTCAGTTCATTTTCTTTTACATTTAAATTTAGTTTACCTATCTCTTCCTATTTCTTATTTCAATTGCAATGCTTTTATCTTTATTTACCTATGTAGTTCATAAAATATATTATGGTGATCCATGTGGTTACAACCTGTAGCGTACACCTTAAAGCTTAAACCAAATATCCCTTATACAAATTATGTTTCGTTCAGTTTCAAAAGAAACCGTCGACTCCCCATAGTCCTGACACAAACCGGACATTCAACGAACATGCCCCAAGAGTGATTACTATTACCGCAGTTGAAACTTGGTTACCACTGACCGATAGCACTTACACACGAGAACCACTTCCCTTGCAAGCGAAAATTGCAAGCTCTTTCTTTTGCGTACAGACAGTGATCGTGGGTGGTAGTGTGTTTCAGTCCCCAAAGTCGCCAAGAAATTTCGATTAAACTCCATACATTCGGAGTGAAATACTTGAGGTAAGCGTGGTATTTTTTTTTGTGCAATAAAAGCATAAAATCTCTATATATACATAAAACAAAGTTGAAAAAACTGTATGTTTCCCTCTGTCGCCCGTAATTTTCAGCCAATTTAGTTGATTTTTTTTTTAAATGTCGGTAATTACGGTGGTCGGTCAATAGGCTCAACAAATTCAAAATCGGACAAAGGAGCGTAGCACCTCCCTTACAAAAAAAAAACATTCAAAATCGTATATCTCGAAAACTACCGAATCAATTGACCTCCAACTTACAGATAATCTTAGATATTGGTCGTAGAGTGCTCCTGTGAAGATTGGTCAAAATTGGGCAAAGGGGCGTGGCACCTCCCTTACAAAAAAACATTAAAAATCGTACATCTCGAACACAACCGAATCGATTGAGCTTAAACTTACAGATAATCTTAGGTATTGGCCCTGAAGTGCTCCTATGAAGATTGGTAAAAATTGGACTAAGGGGCGTGGCACCTCCCATACAAAAAAAAATTTAGAATCGTATATTTCGGAAACCACCTAATCGATTGAGCTCAAAGCACAAAGATAATCTTGGGTATTGGCCGTAGAATGCTCCTGTGAAGATTGGTCAAAGTTGGACAAAAGGGCGTGGCACCTCCCAAACAAGAAAACATTCAAAATCTTATACATCTTCTATGGGGTGAAACTCGATGAGTCTTTTTTGTTTAGTTCGTATTGCTGTATTTCGGTTTAGGCAAAAAGAAATTTGCAGCATATCGATTTATTCTCATTTCTTGCATTTTACGAAAGAACATCTGTGCACGGGAAAAACCGGACGGGTACAGCTATCTCTATATATGTACATGTATATAAAAAAAAGTGGATAAAACTATATTTTTCCCTCAGTCGCACGTAATTTTCAACCAATTTAGTTGATTTTTTTTTTTTAAATGTCGGTAGTTACGGTGATTGATAGGCCATAAAAATTAAAAAAAAAATAAAATTTAAAAAAGCAAAAAAAGGCGGGGGTTCAGCTAGTTAATTATGTATACATTTTTGCATAATTTGCATAATAATTTCTATAGCGCACCTGAATATTTTAACCGCTACCACGCCGTAAAAATCACTCGCAAAAACCTGCCAAGTAAGCTGCATGTGGTAACTGGATTAACCTTATCCTGACCCACGCACTCATCAATCCTGAAAATAACATCAACTAAGAGAAAAAAACAAAAAAAGAAACTATGTATGTAAAACTATCTATACCTAATAACGTGCATGTGTTAATTTCTATTTGGTGTCCACAGAAATTTGCGGACGCCCACCACATACTTCGGTTCCCTAATCCTGATAACTACATATATACAAATGTATATATAGCAGCAGCCGAAAAGAGAGCGTCCGCAACAGTTTTTTTTATATTTGGATATTATTCCAACATCGATCTACAGTCTATCGCAACGCAAATCGTGCTATACCGCAGTTTCACTTTGACGCGAAAAGGGAGCGCACGCACGCCAAAACCATAAATCGTCATCACACGTGCTCGCGGAGTCATTTAATCCCCAGCACACACAGCCCATCATCCTCACCTCACCTTTACCTCAGCACGTGAAGATCAAGTGCATCAAAACCTACAAAAAAAAGTGCTCATAGTGTTATTTTTTTGCTTTCTTAGCTTTTATTGGTCTTAAACATACTTAACTTAAACTAAATCATAAAAATGCTAATTTGTTAAAATATACTTTATCTCTAATTTGCCTATTATATACTATATACATACTACCATATACTACCATATCTAAATTGCCTAAGAACTTTAAAATCATAACTGAAAATTAATACATACAACACATCACCAAATCACCAACGAAGGAAAAACGAAGGAAACTTGTGGCCACAACTTTCAACGTATGGATAAAATTGTAAGTACATACATGCATTCTATTTAATTGCATATAAAATTGTCTTCGGAAATATTTATATACAAGTATATAGACATTAAAATTTCATTAAATTACAAACATTACGATTATTTCAATACTTAAAACTATAAATTTCCTAAAGTAATATATATATAAAGATATATAACGTGAATTACCCTACATAATTTCTTAAACATAAAATTAGCTACCTATATACAACATACTTAATACTTAATTACATATCTTACTTATTTACGTACTTCATTACATATCCATCAATTAATTTACCTATTTATAAAAGCACTGTTAAATATTGCTTTATATTATTTCATTTCATTGTTCCATATTGCATTCTGTTGGCAACGCCATATTATTCTTATTATTATTTCCCTGTATTTTATTATCTAGTTCTCTTTAAACTTTCATTCTTTTTACTTTCAACGAATTGCTGAAAGCTAAGCTCTTTCACTTCTTCTGCGTACCGACCACCGCCAAGACCGATCTAATTTTCTTTTCCTAATATCTTTGAATTAAATTTTGTATTGTTTAAGAAATTTCCTTTGCATTTAATTTTTTCTTGCGAGCTATCGTACATTTTTTGGTCCTTCGAGCCGGATTTTTAATTCAATTCAAAATTTCAATTTAAGAATTTCACTTCATATCAATTTGTACATTTGATCGCGATTCGAAAGCATTGCTTTTTTTTTTCTTTCGCTTTCCAAGCCTATGTAATCACGTTACATATGCTTGTACAAACGCATGGTACGGTACACGGAAAAACCTTTTTCTTGTCATTGGGCGCTTTGATAAGTATAAATATACTAATATGGTAATGTGTTACTAACAAATCAATTTAACTTGCTAATATTTCCTTTTTTTGGGAGTGATAAAGTGATTAGTAGAAACATAATTTTGGTTACTTAGTGCAAAATACATAGTTTTTGTTCATACAATTCGAATTCTGCGTAAAGCACAAACCAGTTCTGCATTCTAAACGTAACTCTACTTTCACTTTGTGAATACATCATTTTCTTGTGAATTCTGCCAGTGCTTACGCGTGCTGTGCCATAATTATTTCGTCGACGTGCACATTACTCCACGTGAAATTTACTTTTTCTATGCACAAGTCCGACACCTTTTTTCTTATGTACCTGTTACATATATTTCTTACTTATCTACATTTTTAAAGTGCCTTTGCCTTTAAGTATATATATGTACCTACATATATTTTGTTTAAAACATTTTTTTTTCATTACCATCTACACTAACTCGGTTTCTACATTTTTTTTTTGTGTTACATTTTCACCATAACTGCTTTAATATGGAACAAATTGAGGAACTAATTTCTGAGCAGACTCAAACTATGTCAGATCTTTTGAAGTTTAAGAGCAATTTTTCTAAACTTAACAAAGAACGTCTTACAAAATTAGGTAGCCTACGTAGTCGCTTGGAGTTTTGTGAATCCTATATGGACAATTTTCAATCAAATCACATGAAGATTCTAAAGCTTCTTAATGTGACCAAGAAAGCCACAGTCGATTTTATATACTTCACCGAAGATAAGCATGAGGAATTCCAAGATATTTGTCTTAATCTGAAAGGTGATATTTTGGATAAGATTAGTCTCCTTGAGACAAAAGATTCTCCGCAAAGCAGCAGCAGTAGTCAATTCGTTAATCAGACAAGTTACGAAAATTCCTTCCGCGAAGATCATGACATTCACTTGCCAAAAATTAAGCTTCCAGAATTCGATGGTAGTTACAAACATTGGTCAATGTTTCATGATTTGTATGTAGGTATGATTCATACCAAAAGTGGTTTGTCTAATGCTCAAAAGCTTTACTACCTGAAGAAATGTTTAACTGGTGAGGCTGAAAGACTTATTCGTTCAATTCCGTGCACAAATGCAAATTATGAAACTGCTTGGCAGAATCTTTGCGATCGATATGTCAACAAAAGGTTTATAGTAGAGTCACATCTGAAATCTCTTTGTGAGCAGCCAGAATTGGTTAAAGAATCCGCTACAGGAATTAGAAAGTTGTTAGACTTAACAAAAGAATGCTTAAATTCAATAAAGAACTTAAAGATTGACACAGATTCTTGGGATGTTTTTGTAATCTTTATAGTCTCACAAAAACTTGATAATTCTTCGAGGAAAAATTGGGAAGCATACATTTCCACAAAAAATTCAGAAAACAAAAACAGTGAGCTTCCTAAATTGGTTGATTTTTATGCATTTCTTGAAGATTCTTTTCGTTCGTTGGAAGCATTAGATAACAAGGTAAACTTGTTCTCTAAGGATAAACAGTCTTTACAACACAAATCTACAATTCGTGCGCGCTCCTTTCATACCACTAAGCGTATTCCCAAAGCTTCATGTCCTTGTTGTGGCGAAGCTCACTTTTTATATTTGTGCAAAAATTTTAAGGCTCTAGATAATGAAGACAAAATTGAGTTAGCAAAAAAGAAAAATCTTTGTCTCAATTGCCTCACCCCAGGACATGTGGTTTTACAGTGTAGAAGTAACTCAAATTGTCAGAAGTGTAATAAACGGCATCACACTTTGATGCACATTGAAATTCCAAACAATTCTACAGAAAACAATGCTTCAACTTCTTATTCTGCAAACCATTGCTCCGAGTCGTCTAAATCACCAGCTCCACAGATTCTTCTTGCAACGGCAAAGGTCAAGATTTCTAGTTCCACTGGTGAACACATTTTGAGAGCACTTGTTGATCAAGGATCTCAGACGTCCTTCATTACAGAAAGTTGTGTACAACGTTTGCGTCTGAAAAAACATCCTACTTAATGCATCGTCAGTGGAATAGGCCCAACCAAAGCAAAACTTTGTAAGGGTTTTGTTGAATTCTATTTAAAATCATGCATTAATAACAGTTTCCAAACTCTAGTTAAAGCATTTGTTATGTCCTCGATTAGCACGTACTGTGTTATTTCCCAACCCTTATTTTCATTGCCTCGAGAGTTTGAGCAACTAGTACTTGCTGACTCGACGTACTTTAATCAGAACAACATCGATATTCTGTTAGGTGCAGATATTTTCCATGAGATTATCCTTGATGGTATAGTCAAATCCAATTGCGGCCCATTGGCACAACGTACTCAGCTTGGTTGGATCCTATCTGGACCAATGAACCCTAGGAAAGTGAATAATATTCAAAACTCAACAGCTTTACATACACAAGTCAATTTCGAAGATCCACTTCGAAAGTTCTGGGAACTTGAAGAAGTTTCAACTTCGCGTCTTCCTTCTTCTGAAGATGTGGCTTGTGAAACCTATTTCAATAGTACTCATTCTCGTACCTCGACTGGAAGATACATCGTGAAACTGCCTTTTAAAAGTAAGGTCCTCGATGAAGACTATCCAAATTTCAAGAATTCCATACAAAATGCACAGAAAAGGTTCAATCATCTTGAGACTAGAGTATTTCCGAAAAATCCAGTTCTTAAAGAAGAGTACTCTAATTTTATAAACGAATATTATCAATTAAAGCATATGACGTTCAAATGTTATTTGAATGATCTTCATTCTGATGAGAATTTATTCATTCTACCGCATCATGGTGTTTGGAAGGAGAGTAGCTCAACAACAAAGCTGCGAGTGGTTTTTGACGGTTCCTCCAGACCTCCAAACTCCACCTCATTAAACCAAGAGTTACTTCCAGGCCCAACTTTACATAATGATTTAGCATCAGTCATCTTAAAATGGCGCATATTTCTTATCGTCTTCACTTCGGACATAGAAAAAATGTTTCGCCAGATTCTTGTACATCAAGATGAACATAAATTTCAATCAATCCTCTGGAGATCTGATCCATCTAGTCCTTTAAAGTTGTACGAATTGCAAACCGTCACTTATGGCACAACATGTGCTCCATACCTTTCTATAAGAGTGCTCAAGCAGTTAGCAAGCGATGAAGCTTCAAAATTTCCCCTCGGATCCAATGTGCTTAATAGTGATATATATGTGGATGATATAATCTCTGGTGCTGATGATATTGTCTCAGCAAAAGCAATTCAGAAGGAGCTTAAGGAACTTCTCAGTTCCGGAGGCTTCAACCTAAGGAAATGGACTTCTAATTGTCCTGAATTGCTCTCCGATTTACAACCGAAGGACTGTGAATTTTCGTTCAACACTGACGACATTACCAATTCCTCAGTAAAAGCCTTAGGTTTATATTGGAATCCGCATTCAGACTATTTCTATTTTAAAATATCGCTTCCCGTCTGTAAAGCGTATACTAAAAGGAACTTACTTTCTGATGCGTCGAAACTCTTCGACCCACTTGGTTGGCTGGCACCGACTATCGTTCTAGCAAAAATTTATTTTCAAAAATTGTGGGTGGAAGGCATTGGCTGGGATGATCCACTCCCTCCAAAGCTTAAAAGCGAGTGGGAAAACTACAGATCCAATTTATCTTCTTTGCAATCTATCCAGATAACCAGATGGCTTGGTACTACCAGTGCTGGCTTCGGAGAAGTACATGGATTTTGTGACGCTTCCATTTGTGCTTACTCTGCCGTATTGTATTGCCGAACAGTACAATTCGATGGAACCATTTCTGTAAACATTATTACAGCAAAAACAAAAGTTGCTCCTATTAAGCAACTCTCTTTACCCCGGCTAGAGCTATGTGGTGCTGTTTTACTAGCAAAACTTTACAAGAAGTTTAAACTCGCAACACATTCAGAGAGTTCAAATCTGAAAGCATTTTTTTGGACTGATTCAACTATTAATCTTGCCTGGATTAAATCGCTGTGTATTCGTTGGAAAACATTTGTAGCTAACCGGGTCAGTGAGATTCAAGAAATAACTAACACCGATCAATGGTTTCACGTACCATCCGAGCATAACTCTGCAGATTGTGCTTCCCGAGGCATCCAACCTCAAGATTTGCCAAATCACCATTTGTGGTGGAATGGTCCTTATTGGCTTAGTCAACCAAAGTCCGAGTGGCCAAATCAGACAGTTAACAGCTTTAAAACAGAACTTGAAGAGAAGACATCAGTATTTGCATGTACTTCGAGTACTGTTCATGAAAATGTTCACTATCTTTGTAGATTCAGTAGCCTAAATAGGGCATTGCGAGTTACGGCTTACATTTTACGATTTAAACAGCTTTTAAATAAAACTGAGAAACGTTACACGGGAGTTCTAAGCGCAGAAGAAATTCAAATTGCTCTCCACAAGTTAATTTCTCTATCACAATCCATATCTTTCGCGGAGGAAATTAGAAAGCTTGCAATAAACCAAGAAATATCTGCAAAAAGCAAACTACTTAGCCTAAATCCATTTCTCGATAAAGAGAACCATCTACGTGGTCGTTTACGCTTTGCAAATATCGACGAGGAGTCAAAACATCCTTTAATTCTCTCGAGCTCTTGTCAGCTTTCAAAACTACTAGTTGCAAATGCGCACTTTAAAACCCTGCATGGTGGAATACAACTAATAATGAGCTTTATTCGATCCAAGTTCTGGATCATAAATCTTAGAAATCTTGCAAAGAAAGAATTTCATACTTGCGTTCTTTGTACTAGGTTCAATCGCAAACGTACCACACAGCTTATGGGCTCTTTACCAAAGGTAAGAGTTACAGAAAGCAGACCATTTAGACACAGTGGTGTTGACTACGCTGGACCATTTGACCTAAAGGTTGCGAAGGGTCGATCACCCAAAACGTTTAAGGGATTTATTTCCATTTTCATTTGCCTTGTGACGAAGGCTATCCATATTGAACTTGTTTCAGATATGAGCGCTGAAGGATTCCTAGCCGCATTTCGCAGATTTGTTGGACGACGAGGAAGCTGTAGTCGTTTATACAGCGACAACGGAACCAATTTCGTTGGGGCCAGCAAGGAGCTCATAAAGATGAACCGCCGCACACTGGGGCCGATTGTATGGAGAGCATGCTCAAAATGCAAAATTGAAACTAACTGTTTTTTATGAAACAATTGTTTGGCTGTGAAGTTAATACAACTGTGCATCATTACTCAAATTTTCGCAGTGCTGGAAGTAAGTTGTGTACTAAAGAATAAGCGCTAAAATAAAGATTAGCTGTTATTAGCAATACCGAGTGTTTGTACGTTGAATATTTCAAAGTAAAATTTAAAAAAAATCTGATTGAATTAAAAAAAAATTAAAATATGTCTGGATTAAACCAAGGTCAGTGTATAAGAAAAGCGTATTAAAAAATAAATAAAATGTTGTTTTTGTACCAAATGCTTAATAAAGCGAGAAAATGTGGCGTGAAATGTTCAATGCTATTTTTCTATGATTTGCGCGAGAGGCTTTTTAAACTGAATGTTTTTTATAATAGCATACATATTCCTTATTAAGAAACAAAAGCCAGAAGTGAAAGCCTCTCGCGCAAATCACAGAAAGACATCCGACCCCAACTGGAAAACGAAGGTACTTCATGGAGTTTCATCCCCCTGCCTCCCCACACTTTGGAGGACTGTGGGAAGCCGGCGTAAAATCTGTTAAGTATCACCTTAAACGAATTCTTATGAACAGAACTTTAACTTTTGAAGAAATGAGTACGCTTCTTATTCAAATCGAGTCATCCTTAAATTCTAGGCCCCTCTGTCCTCTTACTGACGATCCCACGGACCTGAGTGTACTCACTCCAGCACATTTATTAACCAACTAACGTCGTTCCAGAGCCATCGCTTTTGGATCTTAAAAGCAATCGACTTTCCAGATGGCAACATTTGCAACAAATGTTCCAGCACTTCTGGGACCGCTGGCAAAAAGAGTTTCTGTCACGTCTTCAGCAACGCCCTAAGTGGGCACGGCAGCAGAAAAACGTCAAAGTCAACGACATAGTCATATTAATCGATGAGAGGTACCCCCCAGCAAAGTGGCCGCTAGCTAGAGTTGTACAAATTCATACTGGCTCCGATGGAATCTGCCGAGTGGTATATCTTCTTTCAAATGGGAAAATCTTATAACGGCCTATTGTAAAAATACGTTTACTTCCAGTCAATGACCCAGTTTGTGAATTTGTATCAACTTTAAACAGCAGTAACTTCAATTCAGCGAGTATCAGGCGCTGTAAAACCTGATCCCAATACGTAGTTAACGGATATAAGAAAACCTCATATAAGAAAAAATCGCTTATAAGAAACACAACGAAATGCACCGTGTCTTTTTCCATATTAATCCTTGTAAATTAAAACTGATAAAAGAAAAACCCTTAAAAGAAAAAATCGGATATAAGAAACTATATTTCCAGCACCCAAATCAAAAAATATATGAAAAAAAGAACGTTTATAAGAAAGTTTGCTTTCTGTCTGTTATAAATCGAATTACTTGAAAAAAATGTCAGTGTAAACACAAAATGTGCAAGGGCCTTAAAGAATATGAAGTGAGAGCTGGTGAAACTGCAACGAATCAACATGCCAATCACTAGTCACATCAACATGTCAATCACATTTCTTGTTTATATCTAAAAGTCTGTTGGTTGTTTTTTTTTCTTCATTTTTATTCATACTAATAATTTTTTAATGTCGAATTTCAAGAGAAACACGGTTTCATTAAAAACAAAAATTAAAATATTGGAGGAACTTAAGTGTGGGAAATCTCGGAAAGACATTTCAGAACAATATAAAATCTCCCAAAGCACTTTGTGTAAAATTTCAAAAAACGCAGCAATTATCGAGGAAAATAAGTACACCTGTAAAAATTTAAACAAAAAAAGGGAGCGAAAAGGAAAGTACGAGATTTTAAACAAAACTATGGGAAAATGGTTTGAGCAAATGTCTGAAAAAAGTGCAAAAATTACTGGCCCCATTTTGCTTGAAAAGGCCCAACAGTTTGCCATCGAACTAAATATCCCCGACTTCAATGCCAATCAAGGCTGGCTCCAAAGGTGGAAAAGAAATCAAAACGTTAGTTTTAGGAAACTTCACGGAGAAGCCTGTTCCGCCGATGTCGAGGCAGCAGAGGAGTTTAAGGAAGCAATTCTGCCATCATTGTTGGAGAGGTATGGGTCGGAAGAAATTTTTAACGCGGATGAGACAGGTTTGCTTTATAAAGCACTACCCAGTGGTACGTATGCTCCAGCAAATAAAATTATGCCCGGACAAAAAATACCAAAAGATAGAATTACGCTCCTGTTTTTATGTAATGCTTCTGGGTCGGAAAAATACGTATTTTCCATTGGAAAATATAAGCAACCACGATGTTTTCGAGGGCAACAGATCCCAATTCCATATAAATTCAACAGCAAGGCATGGATGACCAGTGCGTTATGGTGCGAAATAATAAAAGAATTGGATGATATAATGAAAAGGAAACGTAAAAAAATATTGCTATTAATTGATAACGCTTCGTGCCATAAATTAAATTTCACACCTGATAACATCGAAATAAAATTTTTACCAGCAAATACCACAAGCCTCATTCAACCATTGGATCAGGGTAAACTTTATTTTATCCAGTAATTTATCTTATTTTTTAGATATTCTTCTTTTACAGGTATCATTCACTCTTTTAAATGCCAATACCGAAAGTGTTTAGTTCGTAAACAAATCCTGGCAATAGAAGCCGGCCATATGGAGGAATTCCTTCGCGAAATTAATGTGTTGAACGCATTGAAAATTATAAAAAGATCTTGGTGGCTTGTCACCCCCGAAACTATTCGAAACTGCTTCAAAAAAGCAGGTATAGTAAAAAGGGATGTCAATGACAGTGAAGAACGAGCTGATGATGATGTTTGCGATGATGATGGCGATTACGAAGACAACAACGAATTTGAAGAGGAGGAACGTATGGAATGTTTTGGAGAATTAGATGAAGCACAATTTTTGAATGAAATATTAAATGAAAGAGAAGACGTTGAAAGTGAAGAGAGGGAGTTAGATGACGCAATGTCTCCAAGTTCAAAACCAAACAGGAACGAAGCCATAAATGCATTTTTTGTGTTGAAGCAATATTTGGGGAGTGACGACGACCACTTGCATAATATCGAAGAACTTCTTTTTAATACAAGAGAAAAGTTACTTATTCAAAAAAATATAAATGACTATTTTCAAAAATAAAATTATTATGTATGTATAAGACTTGTGCTACTTAATGTAGGTACCTTTATCTATGTAATTTATTTGCTGTGAATTGTTACGTTTTTTTTTTATTTTTGTTTTTTTCATATTAAATACATACTACCTACCGCATATGTACCTACTTAATTATTTTCTTATTTCATAAGCTTGAAATTTGGAAATTTGTTTTTATATTGCTTATAAGAAATGTGTGGTCTTATATCCGTGCTACTGATATAAGAAATACTTTTTCTTATATCCGTTCTTCGCTTATAAGAAAAAAACTGATATAAGAAAGAAATCATTGGGATTTTTTGAATTTCTTATATCCGTTACCTACTGTAATATCAATTTATCTGAGAGGAAATGCTCGATCATTAATTTTTTTTAGATAATTTTTTTTTCTACTATAGATATACCTATGTACTATATTATTTTAAACATTTGAATTTTTTTTTTGTAGTTAAGAACATTTGTTCTTGGCCGGCGGTATGTTAAATATTGCTTTATATTATTTCATTTCATTGTTCCATATTGCATTCTGTTGGCAACGCCATATTATTCTTATTATTATTTCCCTGTATTTTATTATCTAGTTCTCTTTAAACTTTCATTCTTTTTACTTTCAACGAATTGCTGAAAGCTAAGCTCTTTCACTTCTTCTGCGTACCGACCACCGCCAAGACCGATCTAATTTTCTTTTCCTAATATCTTTGAATTAAATGTTGTATTGTTTAAGAAATTTCCTTTGCATTTTATTTTTTCTTGCGAGCTATCGTACAAGCACAAAGCACTATACCTGGACAACATAATACATAAATCTGAAATGCACTTAAGCCTGAATTCAATAAAAACCCTCTTTATATCATATGATAATATGCATTCAATAAGCGTTTAACTCCACAGCTATTAAGGTCGTGATTTGGTAGATACTTTGCAAGGGTATATTTTGGGACTATTCTAAATAAAAATGGACGAATAATAGTCATGGTGCATCTCGGCTCACCAGATGCATAGGGGGGGCTTGTCCAAAACGTTTCGCAACACCTGAAACATAATCAGCTTCATTCATTCATATGCCTCTTTTTTCACATTTTGTTTTTACACATTCATTCTTGAATATTTTCCTCCTCTCTCTCTCCCTCTCTTTATTCTGCTTTTAAATTCAACTAGAACCAATTCTGATACAGGCACGATAATTATGTGTGCATAGGGAGGCAGCAAGATCCCACCCCACCGTCGAGCTAACGCCGTGCGATCGCAAGCGTGCCTACTGCTGCCCAGGGACATAGGACAACCACCACCCATTCTAACCATCCCACCTAGCTATGACATACATTGGCGCCCAACGTGGGGCAGCGACACACTCAGTCACCCCCACCGTGCATCATGTTTAGATTGCACCCGACCCCCGTTCAGGGTCGGGAATGAGAATAGCCCTGAGGTAAGGCATGCCTGTCGTAAGAGGCGACTAAAAGCCACCCGAAGGAGTAGTCTTGGAGATGTTATGAGCTGAGAACTATCAATGGGGCAGTAAGGTCATAACGGAAAGATGAAACAAAAGGGAAACAAAATCCAGGAGCGTCTGACGCACATTGCGCGGCACACCGGTCAGCGTCTGACCCCAAAGGGGCGGCTGAAAAAAAAAAAAAACACAACCAAAAGAAAATATGATGCAATGAACAAAACGACTGATATAATTACCCCAGGTGGCAGCCCAGTTCTACTGGGAAATCCACTCTCAAACGAGATCGGCTCTACGGATTCTGTGGAGAGCCACTTATTGCAACAACCAACGCGAGAAGACAAAAGTGTACCCACACCACCGATACCACATGCAGACTGCAAGGCGAAGGAGAAGCAGCAGACTAAAGGAAAATCAACAACGGAGAGCTATTCAACGCATCACTGGGATAGAGAGGGCACCGTCTATAGATCCATTCCGAAGAAGTTCTGCAATGCTTAGGTCACCCCCGTTATGCAAAGCTAGAGAAGGATCCGCAGCGGAAAATACACCGGTAGCCCTTAATCTGGAAAGCAACCCAGTGCCACCTCCGACAGCTGCCCTGCGAAATGAATTTTTGAAGAACCCGTTTACTGAAACACGCGATTGTGATGCGATGAAAACCCTCGGCTGTAAAATCGCAACATTGATGAATTTTATTCAGGGGAAAAATAACGTGCATCATGAGATAAGGAGACTAGTAAGCTCAATTAGTACCTGCTATAAACTAGTAGAGCAGAGGGAATCATCGAAGAAAGCGGCGCACAACAAACAACGCCCGATCCTTACCAACGCAGCAACCCAAACGACGGCGATAGAAATAACCAAATTGAGTTATAGTGAGGTTATAAGGCAAGAAGCTGAAATAGTGCAGAACCCATCGGGACACTATAAACAACAAATTGGAACACCCAACAAAAGACGGAGAGATACGACTCCAAAAGAAAGAAGAAGGCCGAGCCCGCAAAGCAAGCAACTGCCATACCCGAAAAGAAAAAAAGGTGACGAAGAGGCGCAAAAGAGAGAACCCGTAAGACCACAATTTGAGGCAAAAGCACGCGGATGCAAGGAAGTAGTAAGTACAGCTACACCCAAAACAACAAAAGCAGATGGAAAATGGCAGAAACAGGTACCAAGGAAGAAAAAAGAATGGATTCAGGTACAAGTGCGGAAAAGAGAAAAGAAAAAGCCACCACGACCCGACGCAATAGTGATTAAAGCAACGGGTAGCTTATCGTATGCGGACATGCTAAGGAAAGTCAAAGCGGACCCCGCGCTGAAGGATTTAGGCCAAAGTGTTGACCATGTTCGAAGGACGGTAAAAGGTGATTTGCTACTGCAGCTAAAGAAAACGGTCGGCTCGAAGACCATTGACTTTCAGCAGAAAGTGGAAAAGACGCTGGAACATGAAGCAAAAGTAAGAACAGTGACACACGAGGTACAAATAGAAGTAAAAGACCTAGATGGGATTACTTCCAACGAAGAAATTCTACGGGCGTTAACAGAAAAGCTGGAACTTCAAAGTATCATAGAAGAAACAGCAATTAAGTCTATGAGAAAGAGTTACGCTGGTACGCAGACAGCAGTTGTAAGTCTTCCAGTTGGATTACCCAACAAACTGCTAAAAGTTGGTAGAATCCGGATCGGCTGGGTTAACTGTAGGGTGCGAGAGAGAACCGAAATCCTACGGTACTACAGATGCCTAGGATATGGACACATCGCCAAAAAATGCGATAGCGATGACCTTTCAGGACACTGCTTCAAATGCGGCGGAACGGACCACAAGGCAAAGAACTGTACGTCTGAGCCTGTATGCATGCATTGCAAGGGAAGCGAACGAAATGCCAAACATAGTACGGGAAGCGCTAAATGTCCAGCCTTCCAAATAGCGTTGAAGAATGCACAGAAACGGATATGAGGATTCTCCAGCTCAACCTCAACCATTGTGAAGCAGCGCAGGACCTCCTCACACAGATGGTCCGAGAGCATGACGTAGATATCGCAATGCTTAGCGAGCCTTACAAAAACTTGGACGAGGGCGTCTGGAGAACGGATAGCACAAGCAAAGCTGCGATTTGGATATGTGGACAAAGACCATTCGAGGAGATACAACCAATACAGAAACCAGGTTTCGTGTGGACCAAAGTAAACGGTGTTTACTTTTTCAGCTGTTATGCACCCCCAAGCATAACATTGGGAGAGTATGAAATTATGATTGACGGCATTGCAACCACTGCAAGAGAAAGAAACCCTGTTGCCATATCGGGCGACTTCAATGCATGGGCGTTAGAATGGGGTTCACGGACTACAAACGAAAGAGGACGTATCCCCCTTGAGTCTTTTGCATCGTTGGACATCGTGCTGATAAACTCTGGAAACGAACACACCTTCAGTAAGAACGGAAGAGGATCGGTAATCGACATCACTTTTGTGAGCTCGTGTTTAGCACGAAATGCCAAGTGGGAAATAAGTCCTCAGCATACACACAGTGACCACCAAGCGATTATATACGAGCTACAAACAAATCGTAATATAAACGCACAAGCACCAAGACGACAACCACTAATGAAAGAATGGAAGGTACAAACCCTGGACGTTGAGTTGCTCCAGCTGATGGTGGACGACATATCGCCATGCGGTACAGCCACTGAAAAAGCAGACCAGCTCATACTTGGGATGAGAAGAGGCTGCAACGCGTCAATGCAGCCGAGGAAAAAGATGACGCGCCGACAGCCGGTATACTGGTGGAACGAAGACATTGCCAGGTTGCGGGCGGAAGACGCCATTAAAGCGAGCAAAAAGAGAAGCTTTGCTGAACTGATGAACGAAGTAGACCAGAACCCCTGGGGAAAAGCATATTCAATCGTTATGCAAAAGCTAAAAGGTGGGCGAAGGCCTCCACCCATATCCGCAAATTTTCTGAATAATGTAGTGCGAGTACTTTTTCCACAACAAATAAGATTTGAAGAAATGGAGAGAGGAGACACCTCGACGACACAAACAATTCCCCTCGTTTCGAGAATATTGCTGCCGCTGAGGCTTCAGTTGAAGAAAGCCCAAATGTGTCTCTCATACGTCGTTCTCAAGCGTTGGGTATCTCTGTGACGTCGTTGTGGCGAATTTTGCGAAAAGATCTTGGCCTACATCCTTACAAGATTAAATTAGACTATTTCCTGTGGGGCTACGTCAAGTCTATTGTCTATGCCAACAAGCCAGCGACGATTGATGAACTTCGTACGAATATCGAACGTGAAATTGCAGCAGTATCGGCCGATTTATGCTTGAAAACCGTCGAATATTGGGTTCAGCGTCTGGACTTCTGCAAGCGTGCACGTGGTGGCCATGCAAAAGAAATCGAGTTCCATACATAATGGCATCGAACGTACTTTCCCAGGAATAAAGAATTTCATTGATATCCAAAACCGTTTTTGTTTTATTTAAAAAAAACTTTTGTAGCGCTCTTATTGAAAAACCCTGTACTTATATAAGTTAAGATAACAAACACTTCATGCACCCACCATCCAGACATCAGAATGCCGACATCCGAAACCAGCATATCAACCATCCAAATAGCCAACACAGACCGACATAGGAAACCCCTTCTACAATAGCCGCATTCCCGCACGTACGACATGTGTAATCCATGAGTACCTGTGGGAACACATCGCCTCAGCACACATGAAGAATAGTATTTAAGCTCTAGGTTTTAAGGAAAAAGTTGTTCAGTTCTTTCTAAGGCAGAATCGCTGCCGGTTTACACATTAATAAATAAAGTTTTTTTTTTATGTAAAGTAACTTCAATTTGTTTAATTGGCGCCCAACGTGGGGCCCAGCACGGAAAATTAAGTTGACCTAAAGTTAAAAAGAGACATTCCGAATTATAGTGTGTGCCGTGATCTGGGCCGCCCCACAAACCAGGAAGAACCAAACCAGGAGAACATCTTCGGAGATCTGTAGATCAAGGAAACTGCGAGGGAGTATGAAGGAGGTACCCGAGTAGCGGACGCAAAAAGGAAACTATCGAATTCACCGGCGCAGGGATGTTCGCCGCAACAATAGCTCTGTAAGCGTATAAATTAAGAAAATACAAAATAAGTTAAAGAAATAATTGAATGTACTTCTCTACTTGCATTAGGTAATAAGTTCTAAAATTTAAATAATTAATAGCCAAGAGCTAAATCAAATCAAAGTGAATCTAGTAATAAGTTCTAAAAATTTAAATAATTAATTGCCAAGAGCTAAATCAAATCAAAGTGAATCTAGTAATAAGTTCTAAAATTTAAATAATTAATTGCCAAGAGCTAAATCAAATCAAAGTGAATCTAGTAAAAAGTTCTAAAATTTCAGAATTAATTGCCATCAAGAGCTAGAATCAAATCAAAAGTTAAACTAGTGAAGCCTACATACATTTCTACTTTTATTTCTTCATTCTTATTTTAAGCCTTTACAATTTGTTCCCTTCAAATTTCCATTTAAACATTTATTAAATTTAAAACCTATCAAAATGGCTCCTATTACCCGCTCCGGTGCAGGTGACGCTAACCCCGCATCGGTCAGTTTAGATGTACCTAACCCGTTACCAAATGTTGCTC
Organism: Cheilosia scutellata; assembly: GCA_955612985.1. Taxonomy (NCBI): domain Eukaryota; kingdom Metazoa; phylum Arthropoda; class Insecta; order Diptera; family Syrphidae; genus Cheilosia; species Cheilosia scutellata. Next base: position 78,489,836 of record OY015312.1, on the reverse strand, counting down.
AAGCCGAAAGCGGAGAAAACGCTGATCAATCGTTTCGATCATCTACTTCGAAAGCAAATACGCCAATACTGCAGACAACTCCTGAGTTAGATAGTCTTATTACATCAATCGTTAGTCGCATATTAGAAACCCAAGGTCGCGCTATGATCCAAAGTGTAGTCGATCCGAACTTCGGTCAGATCCAGGAAACGGAACAGACCATCGATCCACAATTTAGGGAAAATATATCTGAAATGGATAGGATCCCTGACATAGTAAATTGCCTTAAGACATTCTCTGGCGAACCAGCTGAGTTTGGTTCATGGAGGAAGAGCGTCGAAAGAGTGCTCGGGATCTACGAACAAATTAAAGGCACTCCAAAATATTACGCTATCTTAAATGTAATAAGAAACAAAATTGTTGGCGATGCCGACATTGCCTTGGAGGCATATAGCACTCCACTCAATTGGAATTGTATCTCAAAATGCTTAGTAATGCACTACGCAGATAAGCGGGATCAGAATTTTGGTTATCCACCAAGGCCAATACAGCCACAATATCCCCAATACACCAACATGGCCAACCAACAGAATTATAATCATCCTATAAGGCCACAACATCAGAACTACCAAGTAAACGGACAATTTAACGGGAAACCACAAGTAAAAATCGAACCACATCCTAGTCACCAAACTAGACGAACTAACTACCAAGATACGAAACCGTATCAATGAAATTTTCACATAGAATCAGCTCAGGAAGAAATGGATCATTATTACCAAACAATGAACGAAGCAGATAGTTCCCAGGAACAATCTCTGCAGGAATATATGAATATTCCCGACCAACCGCAGGAACATGAACAATCCAGCGAACACGTACAACCCCCTGACTTCACCGATATACATTTTTTAGGATAAACGACTCTTCGCTACCATATGTGGAATGCAGAGCGGAGAGTGGACAGATTTTTAAAATACTCATAGATACAGGTTCAAGCAGGAATTATATTCAACCTGCCCTGGTTGCAAAACCACTACCCAATACACAATGCTTTTTCGCCAGTTCAATTGGTGGTAATGTAGAAGTTACACACCACACTTTCACTAACCTTTTCGGCATTAAGGATAAGAAAATTAAGTTTTTCTTACTTCCTACACTTAAATCTTTTCATGGCATACTTGGTAATGACAGTCTTAAGGAACTGTCAGCCGTAATCTACACAAAAGAGAGTTATATGCTTATTAATAACAAGCAAATCTTAAACAACAAATTTATGATGCAATCAACAATGTGACCATCAGAAACGAACACATGTCACAAGATCAAAAAAATAAATTGCAAACCTTAACTAAAAATTTCCCTTATCTATTTCTCGACCCAGACGAGAAACTAACATTCACTACCACGGTCAAGGGTTCAAGGGTAGAATTAGAACAATTAACGAGGAACCAGTGTACTCGAAATGTTACCCATATCCAATGAGCCTGAAAGGGGAAGTGGAAAAACAAATAAATCAACTCCTCACCGATGGCATTATAAGACCCTCTCGATCCCCATACAACGCACCAGTATGGGTGGTACCAAAAAAGGCTGACGCCTCAAACGAAAAGAAATATCGATTGGTCATCGATTACAGAAAGCTTAACGCTGAAACCATTTCAGATCGATATCCGATCCCAGAAATAAACGGGGTATTATCCCAACTTGGACAAAACAAATTCTTTTCAGTAATAGACCTCAAAAGCGGATTCCACCAAATCCCACTACATGAAGACGACATAGAGAAGACAGCCTTCTCAGTCAATAATGGGAAGTACGAATTTGTTCGACTCCCATTTGGCCTAAAAAACGCACCGTCCATATTCCAAAGAGCGTTGGACGACATTTTGCGCGAACACATAGGTCAGATATGCTTCGTCTACATCGACGACATAGTTGTCTTTAGCAAAGATGTAGATTCCCACTTTAAGAATTTATTTAAAATTTTCGAAACTCTTCAAAACGCTAATTTAAAGGTACAAATGGACAAGTGCGAATTTTTAAAAAATAGCGTAGAGTTTCTTGGGTTCATTATATCCGATGAGGGAATAAAAACAAACCCGACCAAAGTTGAAGCAATAGCCAAATTTCCCTACCCAAATACACTCAAAGATTTGCGATCCTTTTTAGGTCTGTCAGGTTTTTACCGCAGATTTATTAAGGACTACGCCAAACTGGCCAAACCCCTGACAACCCTTTTAAGAGGGGAAGACGGTCGAGTTTCTAAACAATCGTCAAACAAAAAACTCGTCCATTTAAACGACGAAGCTATAGAAGCATTTAATAAAATCAGAAGTTCACTTACATCCGAAGACGTAGTTCTTACTTATCCTAACGTCAACAAAGAATTCCATCTTACAACAGATGCATCAGATTACGCCCTAGGCGCCGTACTATCTCAGGATGGCAAGCCTATAACCTTCATTTCCCGTACGCGTAACACAAGCGAAGAGCACTATGCCGCTAATGAAAAAGAAATGCTGGCTATAGTGTGGGCTTTAAGTACACTTAGAAATTATTTGTATGGCCCTACAATTTTAAAAATTTTCACTGACCACCAACCCTTGACATACGCCCTTAGCAACAAAAATACCAAAGTTATACTCGAAGAGTATAATTACGAGCTAAAATATAAGCCCGGTAAAGCCAACGTTGTTGCGGACGCTTTGTCAAGACCTCCGAAAAACAATCAAATAAATGCCCTAACAATAACCCAGCATAGCAACGAAAGTTCCGAACAAGATCTAGTACAAATAGCAAACGAACCATTAAATGTCTTTAAAAATCAAATTTTTCTCAGTATAGGCGATACACCGTCGTACCGATTCGAAATAATATTTCCCACATACCACCGCCATACTATAGTGGAACCCGAATACTCTCGGGAGAAACTAACACATATTCTAAACAAGTAAAAGTGTTATCATCGGCCTGGCCGATGCTTTGATACCCTCCACTGCATAAAAGTCATGCAAAATGTTCGACATACCATATTGGCTTGGTATAGGAGGTACCAGAACTACTTGACCGACATAGACAATTTTCAATACCAACCTGACGACGGTAAAAAGAAGTCCCCTCACAAGATTTCATTCGCCTAGATCGATTCGTTTGGACGCTATCGTGCTTTCAACAGACAGAGAGACACATGGGTCTAATAGTGGTTTTGTATGGGAGGTACCAGAACTACTTGACCGACATAGCCCATTTTCAAAACCAACCTGACGACCATAAAAAGAAGTCCTCTCACAACATTTCATTCGCCTAGATCGATTCGTTTGGACGCTATCGTGTTTTCAAGAGAGAGAGACACATGGGCCAAATATTGTTTTTGTATGGGAGGTACCAGAACTACCTGACCGACATATCCCATTTTCAATACCAACCTGAGGACCGTAAAAATAAGATCTCTCACAAAATTTCAGTTGACTAAGTCGATTCGTTTGGACGCTATCGTGATTTCAACAGACGTAGATACACATGGGTCTAATAGTGGTTTTGTATGGGAGGTACCAGAACTACTTGACCGACATAGCCCATTTTCAATACCACGACGACGGTAAAAATAAGTCCTCTCACAAAATTTCATTCCCCTAGGTCAATTCGTTTGGACGCTATCGTGCTTTCAACAGACGGACAGACAGACAGACAGACAGACAGACAGACAGACAGACGGACAGACAGACAGACGGACATGGCTAAATCGATTTAGAATCGATTAGATTTAGAGGGTCTCCGGTGAATCCTTCTTGGCGTTACAAATGTAATGACAAAGTGAATATACCTTCCTGTGGAGGGTATAAAAAATATCTTAACCCTTCAGTAATTAACGGAATAAAAACGGAAGAAGCAATCCTAGGCAAAATTCAAGACATATTCCCTTTACATTTTCGCCAATATAGAGTAAGATATGCTAGAAATATGGTCACAGACCTAACTGACGAAAATCGCCAAGAAACTGAAATTTTAAAAGAGCACAATCGCGCTCACAGAAACAGTCGTGAAAATAAAAACCAATTACTACAGAAATGGTACTTCCCACAGATGCAGGCAAAAATCCGAAAAGTTACAGATATATGCAAAATCTGCAAAGAACACAAATACGATAGGCATCCTAGTAAACTTATCTTACAACCAACCCCCATTCCCCAGTACCCTGGGCAAATTCTACATTTAGACCTTTACTTCACCGACAAAAAGATTATCCTTACAGCCATAGATAAATTCTCGAAATATGCCCTAGCCAGAATAATTAAATCAAGAGCATCAGAGGACATCAAACAACCTCTCAGGGAACTAATACTATCTTTTGGCGTTCCTGAATTTATCGTAGTGGACAACGAAAAATCGCTTAGCTCAACCTCAATTTTATTCATGGTAGAAAATTTCTTCAATATTAAAGTATTTAAGGCACCCCCTTATATTTAAGGCACCCCCTTATATTTAAGGCACCCCCTTACGTAAGCTCGATAAATGGACAAGTGGAGCGATTCCACTCAACCTTATCCAAATTAATGCGCTGTCTCAAATCTGAGCAGTCACACAGCACATTCCCTGAACTCCTAGATAGAGCAATTTTTGAATACAACAGGTCTATCCATTCCACTACGAATAAAAAACCCATAGACGCATTCTTTGCGAGAAATAGGGTCAACAACCACGAAGAACTTCAAGAAGAAAGACAAGATATTGTTCAGAAAATTAAAGATAAACAAACTGCCGATCTAAATTACCACAATAGGAAAAAAGACCCTATCAAGAACTTTTCAACAGGAGACGTCATCTATGTCAAAACTAATAAGAGGATAGGAAATAAACTTTCTGCAAAATACAAAAAAGAAGTCGTAGGGATAAATAAAAATTCAACCATAATAACTAAGTCCGGCAAAACCGTACATAAGAGTCTGATAAAAACCTAAAAATTCTCTCCCAATAGATTACTGCTGCCTCTGTGCGTAGCAGACGTCCAAATACTGGATTACACACACACACACAGTTAATTGCAATAAACACAGGGATGGCTAGGATCCAGACGGGAAACGTCAAAATTATTCACGAAATGGAACTAGGGGTCTACCAGAAACTGGTCGAAAATATATCAACATTGGTTCACGAGAAAATAAACAGCAACTATCCCACTTATCCCTTCCTCCTACAAGAATTATCCCAGCTTCAAAACCTTTTATCTCGCCTCCAACCCCATAAAAGTAAGCGGTCACTAGATTTCATTGGAAGCGCTTGGAAATGGATAGCCGGTAATCCTGACCATGACGACTTCATTATTCTAAAAGATAAGATTGACAATTTGCTGGTAAGCAATAATAAACAAGTAATAATAAATAAAGTTTCAATAGACCGAATCAATAGATTAAGTAACATAACGAATGAGATATTGAAAAAATTAAAAAATAATAAATCATTTGAGACCGACCTTGTTTCAGTCACTCAATACAAAATCAAATTACTTAAAGAAGAGCTCTTAAATATCGAATACGCCATATTATGGGCAAAAAGTAAAATTACCAATCCCTTCCTGTTATCTACCAGAGAAATTGATATTGTAAAAAATTTATTAGAAAGGGAGGAATTTCCATATAAAAATACAGACGAAGCCCTAGAATTTGCAGACATAAAAATTGCTGCAAATCAGAGCACAATTATTTATATTATTAGCCTTCCAAGCACAAATTCAGAATTATGTGAAACACTTCTTGTAAAACCAGTAAAAAAGAAAAATTATACTAATAAAATACAGTTTGAAAATATATTAAAATGTAATGACAAAACATACGGAATAAATCCAGCCTGTAAAACCTACAATAGTATATCAATATGTAATAGAAACAGTTTAGTAGATTTAAGTGAATCATCATGCGTGCCTAACCTACTACGAAGTATCCCGTCGAACTGCACTAAGACAAACAATCACCACATCCCGGATGTCGAAGAGATTCTACCCGGTATATTACTTCTAAACGACTTTAATGGAACCCTTCAAGCGAACGATGAACTTCTTAACTTGACGGGAACATTCATCATCAAAATTCAGAACTCCTCAGTAACCATAAACAGCAGAACATTCGAGTCCAGAATAGCATCAACCTACAAACCTTTGCCAGCCCTTGCACAACCATCATCCAACGTAAATAACTTCGAAGAACTTCTCTCAATGGAGATGCTGAGAGAACTACACCTTAATAACACAGAGATTATCAAACGCCTGAATACCAAGCATCAAACCCACATGTGTGCCAACATAGGACTAATTACAACAGTAACCATACTTATCCTGCTCATCGCAATCAAGGTCTTCTGGCTGAACAGCGCACCACAAACGAAGATTGTCAAAGAGATCCATGAACTACAACCAATAACAGAACCAACACCTACACCCAGAAATGCAGCATCCATAGTGATTGGAATAGATGATATTCCACATCTCATAAGAACAGTTTCATCAAACGAGGTCGTTTGATTTTTAAAAACGGAAGAGTTAAGATAACAAACACTTCATGCACCCACCATCCAGACATCAGAATGCCGACACCCGAAACCAGCATATCAACCATCCAAATAGCCAACACAGACCGACATAGGAAACCCCTTCTACAATAGCCGCATTCCCGCACGTACGACATGTGTAATCCATGAGAACCTGTGGGAACACATCGCCTCAACACACATGAAGAATAGTATTTAAGCTCTAGGTTTTAAGGAAAAAGTTGTTCAGTTCTTTCTAAGGCAGAATCGCTGCCGGTTTACACATTAATAAATAAAGTTTTTTTTTATGTAAAGTAACTTCAATTTGTTTAATTTATATATACCGTACAGTAAACATTTAGTTTTACTCTTAATTTTGAATGTCATAAATACCCAAAACCAAACCCATACACTTTTCCTAGACTTTCTCTTATCATAATGAGTAAAAACAACTCATTAACCGGAGCTGTTCCGAAGAAAAAAACTACCCACACTGAAATTCCCCTAACGCCTAATCGGAATACGATATAATCTGCGACAGCACAATTCTCTCGCGCTCGCAATTCTGATTTTGGCAACAACACCCAACCAGCGTTACCACTAACTTGTACTACTTATGTAGTACTGTGATACATATTTGCTTACTATTTTAAGGATGTACTACCATTTTACTTTTTTACGAAAAACGTTTCTTTTGTAAATTTTCCCACTTTTGCTTTTATAACTAAATAAATAGCTATAGAAACTTTGCATCATCCAAACCTCATCGTCAAACCTAAATTAAAATATATTTCTTTTTGTTTTTTTTTTTCTTGGGCTGCACCTGCAAGCAAGCAACTGCAAATATGGATCGGTTTTGGACCGTGGTTTCGGATTCCTAATTTTTAGAAACATAACAAATAAAAACAGCATAATACTGTTCTGCGTTTTGAAATTGTTTGCTTAATGTAGTACTGCATTCAACTCTACCATATTAAGGCAAATGAATTCAATCCTGCGTTACTAAAGAATGTGTGCAATCGCAATGACAGTGAGATCGGTCGAAGTCAGATAATGTTGTCAAACAAAACCAACTTCCCTTGTCAAAACTTGAATTGGTGCTTTTTCCAAATTACATATTGCCAAACAACTACTAAAACTAAAATTATTCTTTTAGTCGATTCTCACATTGAGGCAACAATCAATAAGCAACTGGCAATAGGAAACACGCAATATTATCGCTCACAGTTATGTGAGTGCATGTTGAAAAGCAACCAATCATCCTAGTAGCAATATTTGTGATTATTCACACATTTTCCATTACTTAGTGAATGCATGCAAACCTGTACGCTCGAGCTCCAAGGAAAGTGTCATTGTTAAAAAAATACATCTACACAAACGCATGGCCTTTGCTAAGTTTTACCACATGCCACACGGTCCCCTCCAGGCAGTGGAGAAATATATTATGGAGCGACGAATCCAAAATAAATCTGTTTGGAATGGACGGTAAACAGTTTGTTCGTCGCCCAAAAGGATAGGCGTACAATTCACGGTACACGAAACCCACCGTAAAACATGGAGGTGGTAGCGTTATGATATGGAGATGTTTTTCTTGGTGGGTGGGCGTTGGTCCAGTATACCTTATCAAACGCATAATGACTAAAGAAACTTACGTGGATATATTGCGAAATATCATGCTGCCGTGGGCCGAAGAAAATATGCCCCTGAAATGGCGGTTCCAACAGGATAAAAACCCCAAACACTTGGCAAAACTGATAAAACTGTGGTTCGAGCAAAACAATGTTGATGTTTTGCAGTGGCCTCCTCAATCTCCGGATCTAAATCCGATTGAGAATCTCTTAAACGATCTAAATATTGAAGTAAGCAAACGGTGCCCTTCTAATAAAGCGGATCTTTGGAGAGTCATCCAAGAAGTTTGGTATTCAATACTTTCCGACAACTCCATGAGTCGTCGAGTGGAATCAGTTATTGCAAGTAAAGGTTTCACAACAAAGTATTAACTTTCCATTCAAAATAAAATCCCAAAAATAAACTGTGCTTCTGTTTTTTTTTTTTTTTTTTTTTTATTATGAGAATGAGGATGCTCCTATTTTTTGGTCAAGTAAATTAAACAGTTGAAGCAATAAAGCTGACTGAACAAAATTTGGCTTGAATTAAGTAATTGGTTATAGCTACCTAGAATATGTTTTTGAACATATTTGCAGTGAATCTAATATTATCCTTGCTTAATACTTTCGAATAAAATAAGATCAACGTTAACCAAGGAGAGGTGTTCCTATTATTTTCGCCATAGCTGTAGCTTTTATTTTATGACTGAACAATTCAAAACTGTTATCTAGCAGATAAAGAGTGGAATAAATTTGGTCGTTAGTTAGCTAAATAAAAAAATAAATAAATAGGCGGCGCAACAGGCGGTAGACACCCAAGGCCTAGCTTCTCGCAACCACTCGTTTTGTGTGAGTTTCTATTTTTGGAACGAATGGAAGGGACCTACAATTTTATGCCGAGTCCGAACGGCTGAATTGAGAAGCTTTTTCATGACAGTCATACTCTCGGATGTTTTTCAGACGTTCGCGAGAGGTGGCGCAGTAGAAAAAACCTTAAGATGTAATTTGTGTTTTTCCGGGGATCGAACCTGGGATCCCTCGCACAGTAGTCCAGCACACTAACCACTGCGCTACTGCGCCCACGTTAGTTAGCTATCAGACGATTTATATGACTATTGAAAATAGGTTAGGTTAGGTTGAAGTGGCTGCCGGCAAAAGGCCGACACACTTAGACTAGACCATTTAGGTCCCTTGTGGTACGACATGAATCTAGTAAAAATTTCGTCCTACTCGTGTCTAGGTTTGTTAGATCGTTTAGATCATTGTAGTAGGAGGCTACCAAATGGAGTTTCCGTTTTCGGGAGTGTGGCGGACAAGTGCAAATGAAGTGCTAAATAATTTCCTCCTCCTCCTCGTCCAAGCAACTTCTACAAAAATCGTTTGAGAGTACGCCAAGCCTTGTTGCATGTCTACCTATAAGGCAGTGTCCCGTAATGACACCTATTGTGGCACCGATATGCCTCTTGTCAAGGGAGATCAAATTCTTAGAACGTTTGAGATCCATCTTTGGCCAGATCTGTTTCGAGTTTGGCAAGTTGGTCAGCCTTACAGTTACCTGGAATATCTCTGTCCCCCGGCACCCAGCAAAGGTGAATGTTGAACTGCTCCGCCATCTCTCTGAGGGACGTGCGACAGTCTAGGGCTATAGTAGAGTTAATAGAGACGGATTCCAGGCACATAATTACAGCTTGACTATCCGAGAAGATGCGGATATCTTTAGCGGATATCACGTTTTCTTTTAGCCAGGATAAGACTTCCTTTATCTGGTGATCTGGGAGACGGAAGGAGAGACGGAGGTTTAGTCTATCAGAAAAAACACCACCTCCTACACCATCCGACGTTTTCGACCCATCTGTGAAGAATTGAACCGCCTCATCATCAACGAAAGTCCACTCCTCCCAGAATGACCTATTGGGGATGGAGACTTGGAAGTTTTTATCAAACTGTAGTTGTGGACTTGTGGTATGGTGTAGTCGATGTTTTTCGGGAGAGTCTTAAAAGTATTTAAGATAGCAGCATGGCCAGTTGTTTTGCTGGTCCACTGTGAAGTTGCTTTCAAACGAACTGCTGAAGATACTGCCGTTTGTTTGCTGAAGATATCCATGGGAGTCAAGTGAAACAGGATGTCAAGTGCAGCAGAAGGTGTAGTGCGAAGAGCTCCACAGATACACTTGCAAGCAGTTCTTTGCGATTTGTCACTTTATCTAAGGCAGTGCACCAGACAGCCACACCGTACGTAAGTATCGGCCTTATGACCGAGATGTATAGCCAGTGGGTGATGCGAGGTTGTAGGCCCCATTTGTTTCCTATTGATTTTTTGCAAGAGAAGTGAGCTTTGGTTGCTTTTTTAACTCTTTCTTGTATGTTAGACTTCCAGCTAAGCTTTCTGTCGAGAATAAGACCCATGTACTTGGCTTCGTTGGAGAAAGTCAGGCTTATGCCCTTTATAGATGGAGGGTCAATGTGCGGAATTTTGTATTTCCTAGAAAAGAGAACAAGTTCAGTCTTGTGAGGGTTAACGCCCAGCCCACATTGGTTCGCCCATTTTACTAGCGTGTGGAGAGCGTGTTGTAGGAGTTCTTTTAAGATATTTTGTTACTTTCCTGACACGGCAGTAGCAACATCATCCGCATATGAAATCACCTTGTAGACCTCCGCTTCCAGGCAACTCAGCAGTTGATTGACCACTAAGTTCCAGAAGGGGAGACAGGACGCCACCGCCACCTTGTGTGGTTCCTCTACTGACAGATCTTCTGGCAGATGCCTCGCTCAGACTACAGTTGATGATCCGGCTTTTGAGCATCAGATTAATCAACTCCCTGAGCGAGATGTCCCCGTTCAGATCTGACAGTATGTAGAGCTGTTTCCACGGATTTACTTTTAGCATGCTAAGCAGTGGATAGAAGTTTCGTATCAATGCTTTTGCGTAGATGGATTTCGATCAGTCGTTCTAGAGTTTTTAGGAGGAATGACGAAAGACTAATGAGCCCTAAATCATGTTGAAAACTCAGCTGCGTGTAAAAGAGACAAAAAGTATTACGAAAGGGGTAGCAATTGTTTGTAAAGCAACACAAATTTTCAAACAAATTTATTTTCAAACAGTTAAGAATTCAGAGTGCCGGGAGGCAAATGCCAAATAATGCTGAAATGTCAGAAAAAAAAGCTGTCAGCAACTGAAAAATTTAGTTTGAATACACTTTCAATGCACTTTTTTACATGGCTACGTGTACGCACTCACCACTTTCGCGAATTTTCGTTCTAATTTTTCGAACTATACTCTCAGTTTCATTTTAAATGCATGATAAATGCAAACAAATTTATGTCGTTTTCGGTTGGTCGCGGTCGTCCAGAACCGTCCGGAAGAACTCTCCGCGGTTCTGAATTCAAATCCAGAAGCAAATTTCTCTTCTTTTCAGTAGAAGAACTGTCAGTTGAGTGCCAATCGAACGCTTTCAGAAGCGTTCGGATTGCTTCCGGACGGTTCTGGACGACCAACCGAAAACGACATTAGTGTCTGTGTCATACGGGCTTTACTACTTACAATTTGATGGCTTATATCAACTAATGCAGGCAGTTACTTTATATACCCTTAAGCACAGCAGTTGAACGGACAATTGTGGCAGAATAATATAATGTTATCTAGATTATTTTTATCACACTCAATCTGACGAAATAAAATTTGTGTTTTAATCTCATGGCATAAGCATAATTGCATTAACTACCTACCTACGTAAAGAATAAAATGTTATCTTTCTGTTTAATTAAATGGTGCATGCTACATGCATGCATAGGTAGGTATAAAATAAATATGTAGGGGGAAGTGTCGAAACAGTGATTATTTAACCATAGGTACTGATGTAATATTTTTTAACTTTGTGCTTACTTGGCTTCGTTTATATTCGATAGTTCATCTTTATTTTCGATAATTTCAGACAATAAGTTAACCACTTCAGAGCGGTTCCAATTATGCAATTTCGAGTCATTCACTTTCGTCACCAAGGTAAATCGCTTTACAGCTAAAATTGTACAATTCGTAAGTAACTCCGTATCAACGCTTTCAGACATTTTTGAGGTTTAAATTATTATTGGTCAGTGTTCTTTATAGGTAGGTACTGTTTAATGGTAAAAGTTTTAATATTTTTTACTCATTTTTATCTATTACATTCTATAATAATTCAAAGATTATCCGTGCAACGCTATCGACGATGTAGGTATTCTAATTATTTTTTTTATTTCATAAACTATTCCACCACTGCTTTTCGTACAAACTACTAATAAGTAGACCGATAGCTTCCGCGCACCTATCCGATTTAAAATAAAATTCCCTTCGAAATTTCTAAAGTATTCTATCTGTGATTACGTGTAAAAAAAAATGGCTGCGTGTTATTTACAGCGAAACGTCAAAGTTACAATGTAAGAGTGAATGCGTGTCGATTTACTTTAATTAGGCACATATATTTTTACACTAAACAATTCTGATGCAAACTTATAGGCAATACCCCTTTCAAGTTCTGAACTGGCGGTGTTATTATTCTTAGTAGTTTGTGGGGGAAAAGAAAATAACAATTGTGCATAACCTGTTGGTAAATTTCATGTAAAAAGCTTTGGATGTAAAATATGTACTGCGCATTATTGTTTGTCATGCAGTACTAAAAGTAAGGGTTTATCTATAAAGAAAATTGTCTTTATCTTTTGGGTCAAAATTGTACCTATACCTATTTAGCACACGAAACGTTTACGAACAGTATAAGATGTAATTTGTGGTTTACACAGTAGTCCAGCATACTAACAAATGCACCACTGCGCCCACTGGGCTTATGTTTTAGCCCCGATAAATTTGTGCTACCAAGCTATCATTGCTTTAAAAGTTTTGACATATCTACATTCAAAAATTAATTTAAAAAAAAAAAGAAAACAAAGTATTTGCCAGAGATATACCAACAATTTACGAATTTGTAGGTATGTTCATCTGCATTTTTCATGTTTGTAAAATGTTTTCATTCGCGAATCTTGTGTTTGTGTACCTCTGTCGCATATTTCAAGTTTTAATGATGAGTGTTGAAAAGCTTTTATGTAGAAAGCGCTAAGCCCCGATTTTTCGTAAGTACATATGAGATAGGTAGCAAAAAAACACGCCTATTATTGAGTTATTCATTTTTCCCCAGAATATAATAGGTACATATATTATTGTTCGGTAGCAATAGTTCAGCTGTGTTTCTGAATGCATTGTACATACGGCATACGGGGCAAATTTGGGTTATCTCTGTTCACTTCCCTCAATGATTTGGCATGCACTGCCGATGTTGCTGAAATATTGCACAGCGCAGCGTGGGATATTGGCGGGCGACCGATTTTGGTAAGATAATTTAGCATTAAAATCTTCCAAATCTTCTATCTATATATATAAAAATGGTGGCAAAAATGTATAGTAATTCATCAATTGAGAACGGCTGGACCGATTTGGCTCAAATTTCTTTTCAGTTGTTCGGAATTGCCAGGAGAAGGTTCTTCTAAAAGAAAATTTTGGGAAAACCCTCCGGAAAAGTCGGAAAACGGAAAAATCGAAATTTGAGAACAAATGGGCCGATTTAGCTCAACTTTTTTTTCAGTTGCTGGTAATTGCCAATAAAAGGTTTTTACGAAAGAAAATTTTGGGAAACCCCTCTGGAAAAATCGGAAATTGAAAACGGCTGGCCCGAATTGGCTAAAACTTTTTTAAGTTGTTCGTATTTACCAGGAGAAGGTTTTTACGAAAGAAAATTTTGGGAAAATCTCCGGAAAATTCCGCAAATTGGAAAAATCGAAAATTGATTTTTTTGTATGAAATTTTGTTTGCAATTGTTCCGGAATGGCTTTTCGAATGGAAAAATATAAAATTCTTAGTAGAAAACTCGAAAAATTCCGGAAAAACGCGAAAAATTTGAATTTGTTTCGACGAAATTTTGTCATTTTCTTTGATTCGGGCAACAATTTGGTCAAGATCTCAACATACGTTGGCTCAAAATATTCTGGCATTGCTGCCACGTTGTTGGAAGGCGGTCGAATTGCAAATTCCGCCTTGACGCTGCCGATGAATCTTCTCATGGTTGACAAGCCAACATGCACAATGACCAAGTATTCGGCGACAGCGAAATTGATGCGAGAATGCAAAATTATCATTTGGGATGAACGCACGATGGCGCATAAACGAGCTTTGGAGGCAGTTGACCGAACGATGAAGGATTTACGAGGTGATTCGAGACGATTTGGTGGGGCTATGATATTGCTCTCCGAAGATTTTCGTCAAACAATTCCCGTCATCCCGAAATCAACTGCTGCCAATGAACTTAATGCATGCCTGAAATCGTCGTCTTTGTGGCGGCATGACAAGAAGTTGAAATTGACCACGAACATGAGAGACGCATTGCAGAACGACCCATCTGCTGCTGTATTCTCGAGACAACTACTGACGCTTGGCAATGGCCAAATTCCCGTTGATGTTTCGACTGGATTGATATCGTTCACGGCAAATTTTTGCGAGTTCACACATCGTCGAAGGAGGAACTCATCACCAAAGTGTTCCCCGGCATTGCACAAAATTATAAAAACCTCGATTGGATTAGTGAACGCGCAATAATAGCAGCGAAGAATAAGGACGTCGATAGCTTGAATTTCATTATTCAAAGTCAAATCGCTGGAGAACTGCATTTGTACAAATCCGTTGACAGTGTGAACGACGAGAATGAAACGACCAACTATCCAACGGAATTTTTGGACTCGCTTGATGTGCCAGGAACTCCACCGCATAATACACAGCTGAAGGTGGGATCGATCATAATCATGTTGCGGAATCTGAATCATCCGAAATTGTGCAACGGTACGCGGTTGTTCGTCAAAAAACTGATGAACAATGTGATTCAAGCGACCATCATCAAGGGCAAATTCAAAGGAGAGAAAGTCCTTATCCCACAAATTCCAATTATTCCAACTGATCTTCCATTCCAATTCAAGCGGATTTAGTTCCCAGTTGGATTGGCTCTTGCGATGACAATCAATAAATCGCAAGGCCAATCGTTGGAAGTCTGTGGGATTATTCTCGAATTTCCCTGTTTTTCCCACTGTCCGGTCAGCTGTACGTTGCCTGTTCGTGTGTTGGCAAACCGTCTACGTTGTTTGTTCTTGCTCTCTAGCGTTTTAGATTCCATTCAAATAAATCACATCGAAATTTTAACTATCTGTATTTTATTATCACTCTGGAGTTTATCTTAAGGCGTTAAATTGGGGCGAGACGAAGTTCGCCGAGTCCACTAGTGTTTAATAAAATTTTTTTTTTCTGTAAAACACACAAAACTGTCACTGGAAATAGGGTTATATGTCTCGAATGGAAGGTTAGGTTAGGTTAGGTAAGGTGGCTGTCCCTGGGAAATTCTTATTGCTACTTGCGAATTTGGGTGTCCTACTTCGTTGAGAGGTTTTTGGTAGTGACTGAAGCAGTGGGATCTTGTATAAATTTACATCACTTGGTTACGGCTTAGTCTTCGGGTCAAGGTGGAGGGCGACCGTTACGGTCTGCCCCCTGTCTATTGCCTCTGACACGGCCATCGCTGATGAGGGAGACTGGTGCGTGGCGGAGGTGGCTGATTGAACCAGTCTGCTTTGCTGCTTGACCAAAAAATCGGTGAATGGATTATCTGTTTGGAGAGGATGGGGGCAACCGTAACAGTCTGCCTCCGTTATATTTCCTTTATGACGATCCGTCCACATGACAGAGACTGGTGCTGAGCAGAAAAGCCTGGGTGAAGCACTCCAACCTGCTGCTTGGTACCGAAAGTAGATGTCGCGATTTGTCTTCGGTGAAAAGGCGCGGGGTGACCGTAGCAGTCCAAACCCCCTGTCTGTTACCTCTGACGGTATCCTCTAACTATCGAGATGAGATTGATTGGTGTAGCCAGCTCCTCTATTCGGCGGTTAGTCTTCAGAAAAACAGTCAGAGGGTGACCGAAACAGTTAGTAGTAGCCTCTGACTGTCCGTTAATAAGGAGGATGGCTGGTACAAATCAAATAAGAAAGACTATGGCAGAAGAGAGCGACGAAGGCTGACCAAAACAGTCCAACCCCCGCCCATCTCCTCTGACATAGTCTGAAGGTTCAACGTGTGAAGGTGAAAATTTACTGACATGGTCCGCTCTTCTCATTGGCGGTTTAGTCTTCAGAAACACCGAGAATGGGTGAGATGCGTATTGACATCTTCTAGCGAAGCCAATTCGACTTTGTAACAAACTTGCTGATGCAGCCAATATCGGTGCGGGTCAGATCGCTCAGGTCCTCAAAGAAATAAGCTCCTAAGGTAGCCATGCGTGAGGTGGCAAGTGCTGGGCAGGAGCAGAGGAGGTGAACGGCGGTCTCCTCTTCCTCCTCGTCCATGCAGCTTCTGCAGAAATCGTTATAGGTTATCCTATATCGTTATCCTCTAACTATCGAGATGAGATTGATTGGTGTAGCCAGCTCCTCTATTCGGCGGTTAGTCTTCAGAAAAACAGTCAGAGGGTGACCGAAACAGTTAGTAGTAGCCTCTGACTGTCCGTTAATAAGGAGGATGGCTGGTACAAATCAAATAAGAAAGACTATGGCAGAAGAGAGCGACGAAGGCTGACCAAAACAGTCCAACCCCCGCCCATCTCCTCTGACATAGTCTGAAGGTTCAACGTGTGAAGGTGAAAATTTACTGACATGGTCCGCTCTTCTCATTGGCGGTTTAGTCTTCAGAAACACCGAGAATGGGTGAGATGCGTATTGACATCTTCTAGCGAAGCCAATTCGACTTTGTAACAAACTTGCTGATGCAGCCAATATCGGTGCGGGTCAGATCGCTCAGGTCCTCAAAGAAATAAGCTCCTAAGGTAGCCATGCGTGAGGTGGCAAGTGCTGGGCAGGAGCAGAGGAGGTGAACGGCGGTCTCCTCTTCCTCCTCGTCCATGCAGCTTCTGCAGAAATCGTTATAGGGTACTCCCATTCTGCGGGCATGTCTACCTATCAGACAGTGTCCTGTTAGTATTCCTACGACGGAGCTAATTTTGCTTCTATTAATACAAAGGAGTTTTTTAGTTCTTTTGGCGTCTAACTTTGGCCAAATTTGTCTGGATGTTATACAGGTGCTAATGCTGTACCATCTATTTTTGGTGATTTTTAATGCTTCCTCGAGGAGTAGGGTTTTTACTGATTGCAGTGGAGCGTGCGGTTCTTCGCTGATATCAGTTATAGGAAGGCCGCTGCCTTGTCTGGCTAGTTCATCCGCCTTGCAGTTGCCAGGAATGTCGCTGTGACCTGGAACCCAGCACAGGGTGACTGAACATCTATCCGCAATCTCGTTAAGAGATGCCCGGCATTGTTTTACCAACTTTGATCTGGTGGTTGGTGTATTCAAGGCTTTTATGGCTGCCTGACTGTCTATATAAAAAGTGATAGCTTTCCCATCTATCTCATATAAGGCAAGTCGGCATGCTGCTTCGCGAATAGCCATAATTTCCGCCTGAAAAACGCTACAGTGGTCGGGGAGGCGTAAGGCGAGGTTGAGAGCAGGTGATGGGGAGAAGACTCCCACACCCGTGCCTTCCGTCATTTTAGATCCATCTGTATAGATTTCGATTGCGGAGTTGTTGCTTAAGTTACCGTTCTCCCATTCGGATCGATTTGGGATTTTTGTGTTGTACTTTATATTAAAGTCTTCAAAAGGAATTATATAGTCCGTTTTGTTCGGAATTGTATTGGGCAGGATGCCCATATGACCAACCGGAGAGTTGGTCCATTTTTGAGATTCTCTGAGTCTTAGAGCCGCTGTAGACGAAACTAGTTTCCCGTAGATGTCGACGGGAAGAAGATGCAATATTGTGTCTAAAGCGGCCGTGGGGGTGGACCTAAGGGCCCCTGTGATGCATATTAGAGCCCTCTAATTCACGTGTACACGTGTTACACGTGTATTTAGCTTTTACGTGTATTAGCACGTGCACTTCGGTTCGCTTCTTAAATACACGTGTATCTATTTACACGTGTATTTATTTCACGGTTAGATCTTCGATGAAATAAAATAAGAATCTATTCATGGATATCTTATCAAATTAAATGTTTAACATTTATGAGTAAAGCTACGAGTACACGACATGCCAAACACGACATACAGATGCATGTCGTGTACTTGGCATGTTATTGACGCTGACATTAAGTTGGCATGCGTCTGTCGCCCATATGTCCGACTCAGAATGGCATGTAAATTTTGGAGAATAATAAAAATTGTTTGAATTGAAGATTTCTTGGACGTTTTTTAATCCATTGCCTAATATGGGGATGCGCGATGAAAATCAAGATTTTTACCTTGCGATGGCGAAAAAAAATGGACAAAGGGTGTGGTGCCCTTGTAGTACGAATTAAAAATTACTTTTTTATCCTCCACCCGGAGTATGAGTGGTTGCGATCACGCGGTTCCGCCAATTGTGAAAAAAAGAAAAATGGATTACTACCAAAATGGCGAGTTCAGTCCGGAACGAACTGATATGGAACATGGGCAGGCTTCAGAGCGTGATCGCTCACTTTGTGGTAGAGGGCTTAATTTGTTCGCTCGTTATTTGAACAAATTATAGCAAGTCGATGTGACGACAATTTACGCGACGTGACGGTGAGATGTTACGCCAAACAGAATTCATCACAAACATTCCAAGCAAAACATAAATTATATAATCAAGAATTTGAATATGATGTTCTTTACATAAATTCCCACCCGCAAACCAGAACGAAAATTCTGGAACTCGATTTCTTTCAGATATGCAGGTTTCTATAATTGTTGACTTTATTTTTTGGATGTGTGGCTTATCAGCTATAAAACTTTTGAAAATATGTACATGAAATTTGGAAATTTTTAAAACTAAATCTGTAGGAGCTACTAAACTACCGAAATCGAAAGTTGAGGAGTCATTTTTATGAAACAAAAAAGTTTCAGAAACATTTTGTAATTTTATAATTTCTCCGGATCTAATTCACAAGAACTGCAATTAATTTTTGGAGATATTTTTACCATAGCAGCACCAATAAAATATCGAAGGGACAAATCCTCTACCAGGTCATCCTCTTCAATTAAGGTCAACTCTATGGGCTCAAAATTATCACAGTCTTCCTCATTTTCATCATTTGTTTCTTGATTTTTATCACAAAAAGATATGTTAGTTTGATTTTTGTTACAAAAACAAGCTTGTATTTTACTACTTGTTTGATTGCACACATTTTCAGATAAAAATTCATCGCTGCCTTCTTCACAATTTGATGCGTAGGTACTTAAAGATGAAAACTTATGGGACATTATTTTAGCTATTATGCTATTAAAATTAAGTACACTTGGGCTAGGATTAAATCCGCCCCGACTCCTTATCAACGAAAAGATATTTTCAATATGATCTTGATTTATTTGGTACGTAAGAAAATACTTATTTTCGGGGTGGTTTTTGTTGAAGAACACTGAACTAAAATAATCAAATTGATTTTGAATTCTTTTCACTTTTATTAATTCTAATTTTATTTAAAACTTTTGTTATTCTTAATTTGGATTTCATACAATAAACATCCAATACTTTTTGTCTGGACTTTCAACATTAATAGGTTATGGGCCTTTAGAAATTATGGATCCTCAAAATACGTGTAATATTCCACAATTTTGTGGAGGAGATTTTGCGGTTTGGAAGTTTCGCGTGTTTGCTCTACTACGAGAAAAAGGTGTGTTGAAGCATGTGGAAACAAATATTAGTGGAGTTACTGCTGGAAGTGCTGACGATGCTAAATGGATTGCTGATGATGCAAAAGCTATGAACTGCATTATTCGGTCGCTAGCTGATAGTCACGTCGCTTTCGATATGATGAGGAGCCTTAATACGGTGGAAAGGAAGACGATTGGAACTAAAATATTCTTGAAGAAGAAACTAATGTCTATCTTTGGTATGATAATGCAAATCTTTGGCTGTATTTTTCAAGGAGTATAAGACTGCTATTCGTGCTTATAAATGTGCTGGCGGAGTAATAGATGACTTGGAAGCAGTTATCGGTCTCTTAATGTCGATGCCCGATTGTTACATTCATGTAGTTACATCGTTAGAATTGATGGATGAAAAAGATTTAACAATGGAACGTGTAAAAAGCTGCCTTTTAGAAGCGGAGTTAAAAAAAGAAGTAAATTGATAACTTCTGATTCCCAAGAAGATGCTGCGTTGGCCTTACATAATTACAAAAATAAGCGTGTGGAGTTCATTTGCTACAAATGTCACTTAAAAGGACATAAGGCCAATCGCTGCCCAAATCTGAAGAAAGAATCAAATTTGTCGGAAGAAAATGAAAAAGGTTAATTTGCAATGATGATGAGTAACTCCACTGAGGATTTCGTGACGCATAAGAAAATTGAGTTCATAGTTGATTCAGGCTGCACGGATCATATTATTAATGACAGGACTTTGGTAACAAGAAATGAAATAAATGGCGTATTTCAAGTTAATCTCGCAAAAGAAGGGGAAACCATCATGGATGGTTTTAAAGTTGGAAAATTAAAAGTGTCCACAGTTATTAATGGTGGGAGAAAACAAGGTACTCTTAATGATGTTTTGATGGTCCCGAATGCTAGAAAGAACTTGCTTTCTGTAAGTCAAATCGAAAAAAGGGGTGGAAGAGTAATCTTTGGAAATGGTGTCGCCAGGATATATATGAACAATGAGCTGATTGGACTTGGAGAGCTGCGTGGTGGTTTATATTGGATTGAATTGTCTAAAGCGGCCGTGGGGGTGGACCTAAGGGCCCCTGTGATGCATATTAGAGCCCTCTAATTCACGTGTACACGTGTTACACGTGTATTTAGCTTTTACGTGTATTAGCACGTGCACTTCGGTTCGCTTCTTAAATACACGTGTATCTATTTACACGTGTATTTATTTCACGGTTAGATCTTCGATGAAATAAAATAAGAATCTATTCATGGATATCTTATCAAATTAAATTTTTAACATTTATGAGTAAAGCTACGAGTACACGACATGCCAAACACGACATACAGATGCATGTCGTGTACTTGGCATGTTATTGACGCTGACATTAAGTTGGTATGCGTCTGTCGCCCATATGTCCGACTCAGAATGGCATGTAAATTTCGGAGAATAAAAAAAATTGTTTGAATTGAAGATTTCTTGGACGTTTTTTAATCCATTGCCTAATATGGGGATGCGCGATGAAAATCAAGATTTTTACCTTGCGATGGCGAAAAAAAATGGACAAAGGGTGTGGTGCCCTTGTAGTACGAATTAAAAATTACTTTTTTATCCTCCACCCGAGTATGAGTGGTTGTGATCACGCGGTTCCGCCAATTGTGAAAAAAAGAAAAATGGATTACTACCAAAATGGCGAGTTCAGTCCGGAACGAACTGATATGGAACATGGGCAGGCTTCAGAGCGTGATCGCTCACTTTGTGGTAGAGGGCTTAATTTGTTCGCTCGTTATTTGAACAAATTATAGCAAGTCGAAGTGACGACAATTTACGCGACGTGACGGTGAGATGTTACGCCAAACAGAATTCATCACAAACATTCCAAGCAAAACATAAATTATATAATCAAGAATTTGAATATGATGTTCTTTACATAAATTCCCACCCGCAAACCAGAACGAAAATTCTGGAACTCGATTTCTTTCAGATATGCAGGTTTCTATAATTGTTGACTTTATTTTTTGGATGTGTGGCTTATCAGCTATAAAACTTTTGAAAATATGTACATGAAATTTGGAAATTTTTAAAACTAAATCTGTAGGAGCTACTAAACTACCGAAATCGAAAGTTGAGGAGTCATTTTTATGAAACAAAAAAGTTTCAGAAACTAATTTTTGGAGATATTTTTACCATAGCAGCACCAATAAAATATCGAAGGGACAAATCCTCTACCAGGTCATCCTCTTCAATTAAGGTCAACTCTATGGGCTCAAAATTATCACAGTCTTCCTCATTTTCATCATTTGTTTCTTGATTTTTATCACAAAAAGATATGTTAGTTTGATTTTTGTTACAAAAACAAGCTTGTATTTTACTACTTGTTTGATTGCACACATTTTCAGATAAAAATTCATCGCTGCCTTCTTCACAATTTGATGCGTAGGTACTTAAATATGAAAACTTATGGGACATTATTTTAGCTATTATGCTATTAAAATTAAGTACACTTGGGCTAGGATTAAATCCGCCCCGAATCCTTATCAACGAAAAGATATTTTCAATATGATCTTGATTTATTTGGTACGTAAGAAAATACTTATTTTCGGGGTGTTTTTTGTTGAAGAACACTGAACTAAAATAATCAAATTGATTTTGAATTCTTTTCACTTTTATTAATTCTAATTTTATTTAAAACTTTTGTTATTCTTAATTTGGATTTCATACAATAAACATCCAATACTTTTTGTCTGGACTTTCAACATTAATAGGTTATGGGCCTTTAGAAATTATGGATCCTCAAAATACGTGTAATATTCCACAATTTTGTGGAGGAGATTTTGCGGTTTGGAAGTTTCGCGTGTTTGCTCTACTACGAGAAAAAGGTGTGTTGAAGCATGTGGAAACAAAAATTAGTGGAGTTACTGCTGGAAGTGCTGACGATGCTAAATGGATTGCTGATGATGCAAAAGCTATGAACTGCATTATTCGGTCGCTAGCTGATAGTCACGTCGCTTTCGATATGATGAGGAGCCTTAATACGGTGGAAAGGAAGACGATTGGAACTAAAATATTCTTGAAGAAGAAACTAATGTCTATCTTTGGTATGATAATGCAAATCTTTGGCTGTATTTTTCAAGGAGTATAAGACTGCTATTCGTGCTTATAAATGTGCTGGCGGAGTAATAGATGACTTGGAAGCAGTTATCGGTCTCTTAATGTCGATGCCCGATTGTTACATTCATGTAGTTACATCGTTAGAATTGATGGATGAAAAAGATTTAACAATGGAACGTGTAAAAAGCTGCCTTTTAGAAGCGGAGTTAAAAAAAGAAGTAAATTGATAACTTCTGATTCCCAAGAAGATGCTGCGTTGGCCTTACATAATTACAAAAATAAGCGTGTGGAGTTCATTTGCTACAAATGTCACTTAAAAGGACATAAGGCCAATCGCTGCCCAAATCTGAAGAAAGAATCAAATTTGTCGGAAGAAAATGAAAAAGGTTAATTTGCAATGATGATGAGTAACTCCACTGAGGATTTCGTGACGCATAAGAAAATTGAGTTCATAGTTGATTCAGGCTGCACGGATCATATTATTAATGACAGGACTTTGGTAACAAGAAATGAAATAAATGGCGTATTTCAAGTTAATCTCGCAAAAGAAGGGGAAACCATGGATGGTTTTAAAGTTGGAAAATTAAAAGTGTCCACAGTTATTAATGGTGGGAGAAAACAAGGTACTCTTAATGATGTTTTGATGGTCCCGAATGCTAGAAAGAACTTGCTTTCTGTAAGTCAAATCGAAAAAAGGGGTGGAAGAGTAATCTTTGGAAATGGTGTCGCCAGGATATATATGAACAATGAGCTGATTGGACTTGGAGAGCTGCGTGGTGGTTTATATTGGATTGAATTGTCTAAAGCGGCCGTGGGGGTGGACCTAAGGGCCCCTGTGATGCATATTAGAGCCCTCTAATTCACGTGTACACGTGTTACACGTGTATTTAGCTTTTACGTGTATTAGCACGTGCACTTCGGTTCGCTTCTTAAATACACGTGTATCTATTTACACGTGTATTTATTTCACGGTTAGATCTTCGATGAAATAAAATAAGAATCTATTCATGGATATCTTATCAAATTAAATTTTTAACATTTATGAGTAAAGCTACGAGTACACGACATGCCAAACACGACATACAGATGCATGTCGTGTACTTGGCATGTTATTGACGCTGACATTAAGTTGGCATGCGTCTGTCGCCCATATGTCCGACTCAGAATGGCATGTAAATTTCGGAGAATAAAAAAAATTGTTTGAATTGAAGATTTCTTGGACGTTTTTTAATCCATTGCCTAATATGGGGATGCGCGATGAAAATCAAGATTTTTACCTTGCGATGGCGAAAAAAAATGGACAAAGGGTGTGGTGCCCTTGTAGTACGAATTAAAAATTACTTTTTTATCCTCCACCCGAGTATGAGTGGTTGTGATCACGCGGTTCCGCCAATTGTGAAAAAAAGAAAAATGGATTACTACCAAAATGGCGAGTTCAGTCCGGAACGAACTGATATGGAACATGGGCAGGCTTCAGAGCGTGATCGCTCACTTTGTGGTAGAGGGCTTAATTTGTTCGCTCGTTATTTGAACAAATTATAGCAAGTCGAAGTGACGACAATTTACGCGACGTGACGGTGAGATGTTACGCCAAACAGAATTCATCACAAACATTCCAAGCAAAACATAAATTATATAATCAAGAATTTGAATATGATGTTCTTTACATAAATTCCCACCCGCAAACCAGAACGAAAATTCTGGAACTCGATTTCTTTCAGATATGCAGGTTTCTATAATTGTTGACTTTATTTTTTGGATGTGTGGCTTATCAGCTATAAAACTTTTGAAAATATGTACATGAAATTTAGAAATTTTTAAAACTAAATCTGTAGGAGCTACTAAACTACCGAAATCGAAAGTTGAGGAGTCATTTTTATGAAACAAAAAAGTTTCAGAAACTTTTTGTAATTTTATAATTTCTCCGGATCTAATTCACAAGAACTGCAATTAATTTTTGGAGATATTTTTACCATAGCAGCACCAATAAAATATCGAAGGGACAAATCCTCTACCAGGTCATCCTCTTCAATTAAGGTCAACTCTATGGGCTCAAAATTATCACAGTCTTCCTCATTTTCATCATTTGTTTCTTGATTTTTATCACAAAAAGATATGTTAGTTTGATTTTTGTTACAAAAACAAGCTTGTATTTTACTACTTGTTTGATTGCACACATTTTCAGATAAAAATTCATCGCTGCCTTCTTCACAATTTGATGCGTAGGTACTTAAATATGAAAACTTATGGGACATTATTTTAGCTATTATGCTATTAAAATTAAGTACACTTGGGCTAGGATTAAATCCGCCCCGACTCCTTATCAACGAAAAGATATTTTCAATATGATCTTGATTTATTTGGTACGTAAGAAAATACTTATTTTCGGGGTGGTTTTTGTTGAAGAACACTGAACTAAAATAATCAAATTGATTTTGAATTCTTTTCACTTTTATTAATTCTAATTTTATTTAAAACTTTTGTTATTCTTAATTTGGATTTCATACAATAAACATCCAATACTTTTTGTCTGGACTTTCAACATTAATAGGTTATGGGCCTTTAGAAATTATGGATCCTCAAAATACGTGTAATATTCCACAATTTTGTGGAGGAGATTTTGCGGTTTGGAAGTTTCGCGTGTTTGCTCTACTACGAGAAAAAGGTGTGTTGAAGCATGTGGAAACACATATTAGTGGAGTTACTGCTGGAAGTGCTGACGATGCTAAATGGATTGCTGATGATGCAAAAGCTATGAACTGCATTATTCGGTCGCTAGCTGATAGTCACGTCGCTTTCGATATGATGAGGAGCCTTAATACGGTGGAAAGGAAGACGATTGGAACTAAAATATTCTTGAAGAAGAAACTAATGTCTATGAAATGCGAAGAGAGCAAATCTTTGGCTGTATTTTTCAAGGAGTATGAGACTGCTATTCGTGCTTATAAATGTGCTGGCGGAGTAATAGATGACTTGGAAGCAGTTATCGGTCTCTTAATGTCGATGCCCGATTGTAACATTCATGTAGTTACATCGTTAGAATTGATGGATGAAAAAGATTTAACAATGGAACGTGTAAAAAGCTGCCTTTTAGAAGCGGAGTTAAAAAAAGAAGTAAATTGATAACTTCTGATTCCCAAGAAGATGCTGCGTTGGCCTTACATAATTACAAAAATAAGCGTGTGGAGTTCATTTGCTACAAATGTCACTTAAAAGGACATAAGGCCAATCGCTGCCCAAATCTGAAGAAAGAATCAAATTTGTCGGAAGAAAATGAAAAAGGTTAATTTGCAATGATGATGAGTAACTCCACTGAGGATTTCGTGACGCATAAGAAAATTGAGTTCATAGTTGATTCAGGCTGCACGGATCATATTATTAATGACAGGACTTTGGTAACAAGAAATGAAATAAATGGCGTATTTCAAGTTAATCTCGCAAAAGAAGGGGAAACCATGGATGGTTTTAAAGTTGGAAAATTAAAAGTGTCCACAGTTATTAATGGTGAGAGAAAACAAGGTACTCTTAATGATGTTTTGATGGTCCCGAATGCTAGAAAGAACTTGCTTTCTGTAAGTCAAATCGAAAAAAGGGGTGGAAGAGTAATCTTTGGAAATGGTGTCGCCAGGATATATATGAACAATGAGCTGATTGGACTTGGAGAGCTGCGTGGTGGTTTATATTGGATTGAATTCGAGTGCTTGGGAAAACATTCTGCAAATATTTCTATCAACACAAATTGCAAGAATACTTTATGGCACAAACGTCTGGGCCATTTAAGTATGATCAATGTTTGTAAGCTGAAGACAGTTGCAGAAGGTTTAGACAACGACTTAACAAATAATTTAAGTTTTTGTGATTCCTGTGCTTTAGCTAATCGAAATAGACGACCTTGCAATAAAACTCGTCCAAAATCACTTCGTCCATTGGAATTGATACACTCGGATGTTTGTGGACCCTCAAACGTAGAAGCTTATACTGGGTATAAGTACTTCGTAACTTTTATAGATGATTTCACGCATGTCGCAGTTGTATTCCTGATGAAATCCAAAAGTGAGACGTTTGATTGTTTTAAAAAATTCAAGGCGATGGCAGAGACTCATTTTTCACAATATGCCATTTCAAAACTAAGATGTGACAATGGCGGGGAGTATGTATCAAGTGTTTTTAAACAGTATTGTGGAAATGAAGGAATTCAGTTAGAATATACGACGCCATATGATCCTGAGCTCAATGGAGTAGCGGAACGAATGAATAGGACGCTATTTTAAAAAGGAAGGGCTATGTTAGCAGATAGTGGATTACCAAAATATCTTTGGGGAGAAGCAATCTTGACTGCAACCTATCTTACAAACAGGAGTCCCACATCAGTTCTCGAAAATATGACTCCATATGAGATGTGGTACGACCGAAAGCCACATTTATCAAACCTGCGAATTTTCGGATCTAAGTCATTTGTTTATGTTGCTAAAGCATTGAGAAAGAAGTTGGACAACCGAAGTATCGAATGTGTTCTTGTTGGATATCAACCGAATGGCTACAGGTTATGGTGTGCAAAAGAAAGGAAGATAATTTGCTCATCCCATGTTAAGTTCGATGAAAATAGCGTAACTAAAGTGTCACTTGAATGCCAAGAAGAAAATTCAAATCAAACAACAAAAGAAACTATTTCTGCAAAGTTTGATTGTGATGAAGAAGATGCTACAATGTCAGAAATCCAGGGGAAAGGAGTGTCTGAAGGATTACCTGAAAGCATTTCTGACAATTTTCAACAACCAATAAATGAATCAACTTTGAGAAGCGTTTCCAACCCTGATCCTGGACTAGCAGAAGAATATTTAAGTGCCGAGGAAGACAATGAATTGCAAGACAATGAAACAATTCAACGACCACATAGAAAAAGAAAGCCTCCTGAAAGGTATGGTTATTTTCTCGAATTTGATAACGAGTTAAGTCATATTCCTCGAAATTTTGCTGATGTCGACGGTCATGTTGATGAGGCTAATTGGAAAAATGCCATTGACGATGAACTGAAATCAATTCATAAAAATTCCACATGGACAATTCTTAAAAGACCAGAAGGAGTAAAATTAGTTGGTACACGATGGGTCTTTACAATCAAACCAGGAAATAAGTTTAAGGCGAGATTAGTCGCAAAAGGATTTATGCAAACGGAACATGTAAATTATACCGAAACATACTCACCAGTCGCAAGGTTATCAACAGTAAGAGTTTTATTGTCAGTTGGTGTTGAAAGAGGATTTAGTTTCTATCAGATGGATGTCAAAACTGCCTTTTTGCATGGATTTATTGAAGAAGATGTATATCTAAAGGCTCCTGAAGGGGTTGAAATTGCTGATGGGTATGTTTTAAAACTAAATAAATCTCTATACGGTTTAAAACAGAGTCCCAAATGTTGGAATACAAGATTTAACAATTTTATTGCATCACTTGGATTTCTATGTTCTGAAACCGATTATTGTCTTTATTTCAAACCATTTAATGGAAATGTTATATACTTACTACTCTATGTTGATGATATCATTATTTGCGGAGATGACCTGGATGGCATAAAGAAGGTAAAGAAAGAACTTTCAACAGAGTTTGAGATGAAAGACTTGGGCGAGGTTAAAACATTTATGGATATTAACATACGCAATGACAAATTATATGGCGTTTTAACCTTAGATCAAGAAAACTATATTGATGATATACTAGAAAAGTATGGAATGACCGATTGTAATGCAATAGATGTACCTATTGGGTCGTATGAATAAAACGTAGCAATTGCTTTTACTCAGACTAAATGTCAAAATCGAAGCAATTGCTAAGATTCGTATGAATAAAAACTGATTTGAGTTAACTCCAACTTTTGACATCTTCGAAAAGCGGCGCCACCGACCTTTTACTCAGATTGGTATGAATAAAACATGGAAGACAAAGCAATTGCTACGAAAATTCTGAGTCTGCTATTTTGTTGACTCAGAGCATTTGCTAAATATTTTGCGCGCACATTTTTTTTGCAAAAACAGTCTAGCCTTGTGAGTTGCAGTGTTTTTTTATAAATACATAAGTTAAAATAATTTTTGCTTGTGAAAGAAACAAAAATGGATGCGATAAGTTGCACATTTTAGCTGCTTTCCCTACTGTTGCTAACGTTCGTGAAAAAAAACAGTATAAGCTAAGAAGAATTGGTTACGATAACAACTTTAAGCAACTGTATCGTTTCACGCGTCGAAATGTAGATTACTTTTAGAAGAAAATCTGGAGACGCGGGGTGGTGTTCCTTCAAATATCCAGAAAATTAAATCTTTCCTACTGCTTCTGACGTTTGCACGAATACCACTATTTGATCACTATTGGAGATAGAAGTAGATGGATATTCCTCATCGTCAGCTGCAGAGCAATTAATTTGTAATCGAATATAGTTGTTTTGTGTTTTTTTAATTCTAAAATTCAAATTCAAATTCAAATTCAAATTTTGACAGAAACTGCAAGGGAAGGACACATGCAGTGAAGTAAATGCTTTGTTCGAATTTTCGAACTTACTTTAGCAAAGTAAGTTTTTATTCATACCGATTCAAAGCAATTGCTAAGTGCTTTTACTTTGCTACCACCTTTTACTCAAAGCAAATGCTAGTTTTTATTCATACGACCCATTGACCCTAATGTGAAGTTGAAGAAAAATATTGGAAAACTTTCAATATTTCCATACCGCCAGGTTCTGGGAAATTTAATGTATCTGATGACTGCTACACGCCCGGATTTATGTTACTCGGTGTGTTATTTAAGTCGTTTTCAAGGTAGTGCTTCTGATGAGAATTAACAATATTTAAAGAAGATTTTACGTTTATCTTAAAGGAACGAGGGATTTAAAATGAACTTATAAAAGAAATTCTAAGGAATGTGATGAACTATTTGGATATGTAGATTCGGACTGGGCAAATGATGAGGAAGATCGAAAGTCAACTTCTGGATATCTTTTTAAAGTATTTGGGAACTCTGTAGTATCGGCTAGTAAAAAGCAGGGATTGGTAACAACCTCAACTACGGAAGCTGAATACGTTGCTGCATGGATGGCTTGCAAGGAGGGTATTTGGCTATCGAAACTTTTAAAGGACATGCAGACTATTATAAATATTCCTGTTAAAATTTTCGAAGATAATTCTGGCTGCATATTTATATCTAAAAACCCTGAAACAAAACGCTCTAAACATATAGACGTCAAATATCACTATTTTAGAGAATGTGTTTGGAAGAAGAAAACTGAACTGGTTCCTATTGAGTCAAGACTTCAAGTGGCTGAAGTTTGTACAAAAGGTTTGGCAAAGAACATTTTCTGGGACTTCATTTTTCAAATTGGTATTCAGCGAGGGGAGATGTTGAAGAACACTGAACTAAAATAATCAAATTGATTTTGAATTCTTTTCACTTTTATTAATTCTAATTTTATTTAAAACTTTTGTTATTCTTAATTTGGATTTCATACAATAAACATCCAATACTTTTTGTCTGGACTTTCAACATTAATAGTTTTCAAACAGATCACTAGGTTAGGTTAGGTTAGGTAAGGTGGCTGTCCCAAAGGGGACACACTTAGACCATATTTTTGGTCCATTGTGATACCACAGAAGGGGGGGGGGGGAGAGGGAAGCGGCCAGCACGGGCGTTACCCTGGGAATTCTTTTGCTACTTGCGAATTTTGGTTTCTTGCCTAGTTGAGAGGTTATTGGTAGTGACTGAGGCAGTCGGAGCTTTTGAAATTTTGCATCACCTGGTTGCGGCTTGGTCTTCGGGTCAAGATGGAGGGCAGCCGTAACGGTCTGCCCCCTGCCTATTGCCTCTGACGGGGTCCTCTAACTATCGAGATGAAATTGGTTGGTGTGATCAGCTCCTCCATTTGGCGGTTAGTCTTCAGAGAGCAGGCAGAGGGTGACCGAAACAGTCTAACCCCCCGCTGGTCTCCTCTGACAGTCCGTTACTAAGGAGAGTGGCTGGTATAGATCAGATAAGAAAGACTGCGGCAGGAGGAAACGACAAAAGGTGACCGAAACAGTCTAACCCTTTGCCTATCCCCTCTGACGGAGTCTGAAAGTTCTACGTGTGAAGGTAAAAATTTGACTTGGTGTGGTCAGCTCTTCCCGTTGGCGGTTAGTCTTCAGGAACAGACAGAGGGTGACCGAAACAGTCTAACCCCCGCTAGTAGCCTCTGACAGTCCGTTACTAAGGAGGGTGGCTGTTGCAGATCAGATAAGAAAGACTGCGGCAAGAGGAATCGACAAAAGGTGACCGAAACAGTCTAACCCTCTGCCTATCTCCTCTGACGGAGTCTGAAAGTTCTACGTGTGAAGGTAAAAATTTGACTGGCGTGGTCAGCTCTTCCCTTTGGCGGTTAGTCTTCAGAAACAGATAGAGGGTGACCGAAACAGTCTAACCCCCCGCTAGTAGCCTCTGACAGTCCGTTAATAAGGAGGGTGGCTGATACAAATCAGATAAGAGAGACTGCGGCAGGAGAGAGCGACGAAGGGTGACCGAAACAGTCTAACCCCCCGCCTGTCTCCTCTGACGGAGTCTGAAGATTCGACGTGTGAAGGTGAAAATTTACTGACATGGTCAGCACTTCCCATTGGCGGTTTAGTCTTCAGAAACAAACGAAAAATGGGTGAGATGTTTGTTGATAATCAATGTAGCCAATTCGACTTTGTAACAAACTTGCTGATGCCGCACATATCGGTACGGGACAAATCGCTCAGGTCCTCAAAGAAGTAAGCCCCTAAGGTAGCCATGCGTAGGGTGGCAAGAGCTGGGCAGGAGCAGAGGAGATGAATGGTGGTCTCCTCTTCCTCCTCGTCCATGCAGCTTCTGCAGAAATCGTTGTAGGGTACTCCCATTCTGCGGGCATGTCTACCTATCAGACAGTGTCCTGTTAGTATTCCTACGACGGAGCTAATTTTGCTTCTATTAATACAAAGGAGTTGTTTAGTTCTTCTGACATCTAATTTTGGCCAGATTTGTCTGGATGTTATACAGGTGCTAATACTGTTCCATCTATTGTTGGTGATTTTTAATGCTTCCTCGAGGAGCATGGTTTTTACTGATTGCAGTGGAGCGTGCGGTTCTTCGCTGTTATCAGTTATATGGAGGCCGCTGCCTTGTCTGGCTAATTCATCCGCCTTGCAGTTGCCAGGAATGTCACTGTGACCTGGAACCCAGCACAGGGTGACTGAACATCTATCCGCAATCTCGTTAAGAGATTCCCGGCATTGTTTTACCAACTTTGATCTGGTTGTTGGTGTATTCAAGGCTTTTATGGCTGCCTGACTGTCTATATAGAAAGTGATAGCTTTCCCGTCTATCTCATATAAGGCAAGTCGGCGTGCTGCTTCGCGAATGGCCATAATTTCCGCTTGAAAGACGCTACAGTGGTCGGGGAGGCGTAAGGCGAGGTTGAGAGCAGGTGATCGGGAGAAGACTCCCACACCCGTGCCTTCCGTCATTTTGGATCCATCTGTATAGATTTCGATTGCGGAGTTGCTGCTTATATTGCCGTTCTCCCATTCGGATCGATTTGGGATTTTTGTGCTGTACTTTATATTAAAATCTTCAAAAGGAATTATATAGTCCGTTTTGCTCGGAATTGTATTGGGTAGGATGCCCATATGACCAACCGGAGAGTTGGTCCATTTTTGAGACTCTCTGAGTCTTAGAGCCGCTGTAGACGCAACTAGTTTCCCGTAGATGTCGACGGGAAGAAGATGCAATATTGTGTCTAAAGCGGCCGTTGGGGTGGACCTAAGGGCCCCTGTGATGCATATGCTTGCAGATCTTTGTATGCGTTCTATAGATTTAATGTTGCATTTTTTCTCTAGCGCTGGCCACCAGACCATGATACCGTAAAGTAGAATTGGTCTGACTACCGCTGTATAGAGCCAGTTTGTTACTTTAGGTTGTAGACCCCATCTAGGGCCTAAGGCTTTTTTGCAAGCATACATGGCTATTGTGGCCTTTTTTGCACGTTCCTGGATATTAAGTTTCCAGCTAAGTTTGCTGTCTAGAATTATTCCTAGGTATTTGGCGTGTTTTGTGAATTTTAGCTCTTGATCTCTAAGTTTAGGTGGAGCTATATTAGGAATTTTGTATTTCTTTGTGAAGAGTATTAGTTCTGTCTTGGAGGGGTTGACATCGAGTCCAACCGTATCCGTCCATTTTACTAATTTTTTAAGAGCTGATTCCATAAGATCTCTTATGGTATCAGGAAATTTGCCAGAAATAGCAATAGCGATGTCGTCCGCATAGGCTATAACATTGCACCCCACATTTTCCAGAGTTGTTAATACCTCGTCCACTACTAAGATCCAAAGTAGTGGGGAAAGTACGCCTCCCTGGGGTGTGCCCCTGCACACTGACCTCTTAGTTTGATAGCCCCCCAGCTCGGACAGAATCATTCTACTGTTTAGCATGTTTTCTATCCAAAAGCGTAGGCAGTTATCAACTTCCAGTCTGCGGAGTGCATTGGAGATAGCCTCTGTTTTGACATTGTTGAAGGCACCTTCGATATCTAGAAAGGATACCATCAAGAATTGCTTATTAGCGAGCGATTTTTCAATATTGCCTATTAGCGAGTGTAAAGCTGTCTCTACCGAGAAACCCTTACGATATGCGTGTTGGGAATTGGATAGTGAGTTTGCTTTTAGTTTCTTTCGAATAAAGTTGTCGATGAGTCTCTCAAGGGTTTTTAACAGAAACGAAGAGAGACTGATCGGCCTAAAATCCTTTGGAGAGACATGGGAAGCCTTGCCGCTCTTTGGTATGAAAACCACCTTGACCCTTTTCCATGAGACTGGAGTGTAGCCGAAAGTCAGGCATGAGCGGAAAATGACTTCCAGCCAAGGGTTCAATATTTCAAGGGCCTTTTGAATCTCCACTGGTGTTATATTATCAGGTCCAGGGGACTTATACGGAAGGAAACTGTGAACGGCCCAGTTTATATTACGGGTGTTCACTATCTCCTTCGGTATTTCTTGGACTAGGTGATAGGTTGCTGTAGACCGGTTGACGTCTATGGTATTACCCGGAAAGTGGGTATTCATGAGCAGATCTAAGGTCTCTTCAGTAGATGTGGTCCATTCTCCGTTCGATCTTTGAATGAAGCTGGGCACATCTGGTGATTTGGAGATAATTTTTCTTAGCCTACTGGAGTCACTATTGGTTTCTATGTTACCACAGAATAATCTCCATGAGTCTCGTTGGGCTTTTATGATCTCAGCTTTGTAAATCCGGAGACTGTTCTTGTAATTGTCCCAGTCTTCTTGAAGTCTAGAGGACTTTGCCGAGTTAAAACATTTCCTACTATCTTTTCGCAGATTTGTTAAGTGGTTGCTCCACCAAGGTGGTTTATTCCCAGTTTTGTGCCTGCTGACTGGGAGAGCTTTCCTGAAGGCTTCGTTCATATATTTGGTAACTTTTTCCACCATGCAATCTAAATCTGATGGTGAGTTCGGTTGATTGGGTACTTGGTTAAGTTTCTGCGTAAGAAGTGAGTTATATGTCTGCCAATTGACTTTTCTAGGATTCCTAAAGGGTACGATTGGAGGCATACGGTAGTCAATACTGAATTGAATATATCGGTGGTCCGAGAATGAAACATCTCTCGATACCAACCAATTGTTGATTCTTAGTTTGGGAGAGTTAGTAGCTAGGGTAATGTCTAAAACCTCCTGTCTAATGCTATTGATGAAAGTAGGCTCTGAGCCTTTATTGCACAATATGAGATTAGTAGTCATAAGAAAATCAAAAAGACACTCACCTCTGTTATTTATGTCACTGCTGCCCCAGAGGGTGTGGTGAGCGTTGGCATCTGCGCCCACCACCAGGGGAATAGAGCCCTTGTCGGCCGTTTCTATCGTGCCACGCACGTTGTTTGCTGGAACGGGTCCTGTGTCGTCATAAGGCATGTATGCCGATGATATCCACAGCTTCTCGTTGATGCCTCTGTCTAGCTCTGCACAGACAAAATCTGGATCGCTGAAATTGGGTATAAGACGAGCTTTTAAACTTTTCTTTGCCAAGATGCAGGATCTGGGTTTACCTTTGTTTTTCATAAAGAGTAGGTCATAGTTTTTTGTCCTCAGTCCAAGTATGTGGCCGTTTAGGTTAACCCACGGTTCCTGGATAAGGACGATGTCTTCTCCACCCGTTTGCAGGCGGAGCAGTAAATTAGCCGAGGCTATTTTGGAGTGATGGAGGTTAATCTGCACTAGTCGTAGCAACATTGCTGACCGGTACAGACGCCTCTACCACAGTTTTGTTGCCGTCATCCGAATCAGATGATGGCTCGCTGTTGACGTTTATCGTCAAGGGTTCCACGTTAGTCGTGGCGCCATCCGTAACAGCTGGCTGCCTGACTTCCGTCTGGCTGGTTTCTTTTCCTTGGGAGGAGGTCGAGGGACCATCGGGCCCGGCGTCCAGGCCAAGTTCCCCTAGCGAGGATACAACGCCCGACATGAGTCTCTCGTCCTTCTCCTGAACTCGGAGGACTAGCTCGTCTATGCCGTAGGAGAAGCGATAACCCCTCTTACTAAGCAGGTCGAGTGATTCTTTGTTCATGAGAAAGGAGACCAGCCTTCCTTTCTCTTCCGGTTCACCGGCTTTAATAATTTTCCAGTTGCTCACTGGGAGATCAGGGTTCTGCAGACGAATTAGTCTTAGGATGTCCGCTTCCTTGGTGGGACCCGGGGGTAGCCACACGCGTCCTTTTGGACGAACTGGAATGTCGCTCCAGTGCAGAAGCTGCAATTTAGCATCTTTCCACAGGGGACTAATCTTTGGGATCGTTATTTTCAGAAAGTCGATCGCACTGCTATTTTTGCATTTTATTAGTTTTACCCCGTTTGTGTAGTAACCACCATCCATGAAGGACGGAAGGACGGCTCTGCCGAAGGATGTGAGTCCAAGAATTTGAGGACCTCTCCGGCTAGGGTCGCTTTGAGCAACAACCAGTTCTCCCCACTCATCTTGCCCTCGTCGTGACTGTTGTCGCAGATGCCGTAGAGCATATGGTCCTTGACGACCTCATTGAAGGGTCTGAGCGCCGCATCAGCATTCTTCGCCTTCTTTGAGGTCATCGGAGTTTCTTCCAAAGAAGTTGGCCTTGGTCTTTTGGACGTGAAGTCCTTCTTGGTAGCTGTCACAGAGGGTCCTCCCGTACCAGTAGGACTTCTCTGTTTGCTACGAACGTTCTGTGCTCCTGTAGCAGGTGCACTCGTCGTTGGTTTGTTTGTCGGGTCAGTTCTGTTGAGGGGGGGCCGTTGTCCTTGTTTGTTGTCCGACGGTTGGTTGCGGCCACTGGTAGAGGAAGGAAGTCCTCCCGCAACAGGTTGACTTTCCTCCTCGTTTAGTATCGCTCCCGCCCATCGGATGGTCTCCCTATCCTTTTCGTCCCAAGAACTGTCCGGCTTCGCCAGGACTTCCGCCAATTTGTGCCTAGCTGCGCGTTGCTGTTTACACTTTTTTGCGCTGGGGGTGTACTTTTTTCCCCGTCTAGCCGATTTGGCTTTAGTTCCAAATTCCGCGTCCGAAACAGACGCGATGGATTTGGAATCCGAATCCGATGGGAGTAGGGATTCGTTGTCGTCGATGTTTGTTGTCCTGTAGTTCGTTGTGTTAGTCGGTACGCTGTCCTTTTCGTCGTCTATGTGTCCTGATTTTTGAAGTTGTTGTTTGTTTTTGTTTGATTTGTTAAGAAGATCCATGTAATTCCCACGAGTAAGCCGGTGAAGAAAGGTCCGCCCCAACATAGCCGGTTCTGCTGGGGTAAGGCGCTAAATACGACAGGCCCTGCCAAGGCACCTGAAGGAGCTCGTTAGCGACTGACTGAAACCCGCAGTCTTTCATCCCTCGGCACGGTTTGCATAAACGCTCACACCACCACTGGAGTAGGGTTGACTATCCTTTAGCTTCGGACTACCCTCCTCCGGAGACCTTACAGTATGGGAATACCTGCTGCAATCGCCCTCCGGTATCATTAGGTACCTACTAAGCATCCACACCACGGCAAGGTAAATAGTCGAAGAGGATGAACAGATCACTAGATAACTGCAAAACTGCTTTTATGGTCTGTTCAGTCATAATTATTTATTAATTGTTATTAATGTAAATTCACTCAATTGCAATAGGGTAGTTCGCGACAACGTCAGTGTCAAATGGAAAAAAAAAAAAACAAAGTGACAGCTAAAAAAACTTGTAGGAAAACAAACGAAATTTTATATGGCGGGAGATAGGGTTTAAATTAATTTTGGATTTTTTGAAACAATCTCTACAAATTTATTTATTGAACTTTTGTAAACACTTTTAAGAAACTCTAAATTTCAAGACTGCAATGTTTTCAATTTGTATTTGGCACTTTATTATAAACTTTTCACAAATAAAATGAGCAAAACCTATCTCCCGCCATGTAAAATTTCGTTTGCTTTCCTAGAAGTTTTTTTGACATTTCAGTGAAAGAGAAAGCATACTTCTGAAAGGGATAGCTTCGCGAAATACCCTATTATGAGTATGTTTGTTTAACGTAATATGTAAACGCCATAAATTCTAAAATGCCCATTCCTATCAATTATGTCAAATGCCACTTATCGAAATGTTATTAGTAAATGTCATATTTTGTTTTTTGTATATAAGAGAGTTGTTAACTAAAATGAAATTTCAATTCGCTATTGTACTCCCATCGCCTCTAACCTCGAAAATTAAAACTTAAAAATGTATAACGTTGTGGAAAAAATCGAGTTTTATTTGAAAAAGTTTTTAAGTCCGTTTCCTTTTCATACAACACGTAACATGGTCTGACAGTACAGCAGTACAGCACTGATTGTATGACTTAACATTTGTACAGCATATTATTTACCTTCATTTTTTGCCAACTGTTCGGTTTAATATGTTTAAAAGTTAATTTATGTGCCATTTTTGTAGCGCTGTTTTTCTCAATGTTGTAAAGTTCTTCTAAACACTTCCAAGTTACGACCCCGTCACTACTT
Source organism: Cheilosia scutellata (assembly GCA_955612985.1). NCBI lineage: Eukaryota > Metazoa > Arthropoda > Insecta > Diptera > Syrphidae > Cheilosia > Cheilosia scutellata. The sequence continues at coordinate 78,451,880 of OY015312.1, read as the reverse complement.
TTTATATCTTTTTTCAGCAGGGTATTTCGACAACTTTTAATAAGGTGACATGGGTCGTAAATCCCGTATATTTTTTTGGGAATTATGAAAAAAAAAAAATGGTGTTTGCTGAGTAATGCCAAGACTATAGTAACAGCTTCTGTTATTTGATCCCTGATCACAAGTGAGGTTATGACAATAATCAATGTTATGACAATAATCAATATTTTCGATAAGTCGTTCTTTTAAGATTTGGCCGCATATTGGTTTATCAGTAACATAGTAGCTTATAGCTTATGACATATTTCCAATTTGAAAGTAGACCTCTTACCATAAACAAAACTACATATTTACCTACAACATTTTGTTTACCATTTCCATCTTCGACGTACCCAACAATATCGCCATGGAAGGCATCATAATCTAAACTCCTTCTTATAGCGATTTCATCAAACAGCAAAGAAGTCTCCCTCATGCTTGATTCCTAACTGGAAACTAATTTTTTCAGATTTTGTGTAACATTGCTATTAAATCCAGGCCTCGTTTTCTTAATTAATTGCCACCGTTGTATGGAGCTCTCTGACGGAAAGTTAATCTTAAGTATATTTCGTAAGTACTATATACAGTGGGCGATTCATATTGTAATTCAGAAGCCAAGTCTCTTTCTTTTTTTTTTCAGTGGGAAAATTTTGATTTTTTACATAATGAAATTTTGCCCAATTGCTTTACCATTCGAACTAACTTTTGGCAAAGAGTCTATTATATTAGACAGTGGTGTAGCATTTTTTTTCTTTAAAATCTTATTTTTGTTCGCTGAACGTTTCTTTTGAAAACTAAATTTTCTTAATTTGTGCTGCAATTTTTTAAATTTATTTAAAAGCTTTGCATATTTTACTCTGTAAAAAGAGCAATTTTTGTCCGACTTTAAACAATTATTGCATTTGACATCCTCTATATTCGTTTCCGTAATGAAGGTTGGCGTTTTACTCTTCAAAAGAAAGTTCCTGTGAATTACGAGAATATGACTTTCCTTCAAAACGGACAGGTATATAAGTCTCGGTATCATTTCTTGGAAGAGAACGGTCATGGAAAATCGAAGGCACTGCTTTTTTCTTTAACCTACTTTTACCCATGTCACCTTCCTTAAAATGACAAGAACACACATAAGAATTTTTAATTTTCAGGGGACCTGTAAGCAAACATGCATCCATCCATTTTCCATACATTTCCGTATTTATATCCGGAAATTAAAACAAATTTAAATTTGCATTACCTATCACGTTTCGATTTCATACAAGAAACCACAACGCATCGTACTCCCCAAATTTATTTTTCGATCACACATTAAGAATTATCAGGAAACTATTTAAAATTGCAAAACCTCCTGCATCGACAATCAGTAATGCAATGAAATATGAAAATAAAAATAACAAAGGATATTCAGTAAGTAAGTAAGAACCGCGGTGCAACACATCCACGATCCGCCACAAAAGATACAAACAAAGCACAGTGTGCGAAACTGTGAAACTGGTTTTGAGTAAATCAGAGAGAACAATAAAATAAACTCGAATGCGGTTAGTGGAGTGCGTTGTTTTTCTTCGTGCCTTGCTCACTGGTGGATGTATGGTGGAGGGATGGTTTATGCTCATGTTCTCATGCGATGAAAGTGGATGTCTCGCGAGGAGGTAGAAATTGAAAAATTAGGTTGGTTTTCGTAGTATGAAGTGAAGTGTCTTTATACTTTATTTTGTCTATGCTGATATTGAAAGACTACATGCTAGTTTAAATGAAGGTTAATAAACACAGGATCGGATAAAGAACTTAAATTAATTGCAATAGAGCATATTCTCGATTGGGAAAATAAAGCGCACGCTCAAATTAAAATGCCAAATACATGGATGGTTTATTTCTAGGAAGATTTTTTACAGATTAAGGAAATTATTTGCTTAACTATACTTACCGCGGTTTGCACCTCTTCCCTTGGCTTCGAGAATAAGTAAAGTGCCAAAACAAAATGGCTGACCAAGGAGAGAAATGTCAACCGCGGCCGAAAAGGTAGTGCCAACTCTTCATTCGTAGATATGCTGGCTAATAGATGGCGTGATTGGATTAATGGGTTTTCCACATCCCCTCCCCCGTGAATCGCTCCGATTCACCATCAGCTTCGACATCCAACACTGCCAATCTTGAAACTGGACGAGATAAAACTCTTGTGTTCGTCTGAACGTCGGCTCGTCTGATGACCCCATCTGCTCCATAGTAAACGCGTTGAACTCTGGCTCGCTTCCACTCTCGCCTTGAAATGTGGGGGTCGCAGATAAAGACCAGATCTCCGACCTCAATCGGCTTCGTTCTTCGACACCACTTCACTCGTCGTGTTAGAGTTGGAAGGTACTCAAGTACCCACCGCTTCCAAAACCTGTCCCTCAATTGACGGGCGACTCTCCACTGCTTCCTTAAGCGGCCTAGCTTCTCGACTGGTTCCAGCGAACTAGGCGTGTGAGCTGTGTTAGCTGAACCCAGCAGAAAATGGTTGGGCGTTAGCGGCTCCTCCTGGTCGACTGTCACTGGTAGGTGGGTTAGGGGCCGCGAGTTGACCACATTCTCAGCCTCAATCATCAAGCAGCACAGAGTATCCTGTCGTGATGAAACCTCCATGAGCGTGTGTCGCAGAACACGCTTGACACTCTTACACCAAAACTTTCCGTTCGAAAATATTCCCCAACCAGGTCATGCAGGGCGGCATCAGTGTTGAAGGTCATGAGGCACGCAGATGTGCTAGTGGGAATATTCGTCGTCGTCGGACCAAACATAGCCCAGCCAAGCTTCGTACGCGTTGCATACGGTCCGTTTTCACCGAAATTCCGTAGTTCCATCGGCAGGCCCAGATGGCAATGATCGAGCCCGATCATAAGTTTCGGAACAGCATTGGAATAACACTGCATAGGAAGTTCCTTCAGACGGTTTGAGATGCTGCTCAAATCTGAATCCCCGAGACTTTGTCTTGGCAGCCTGAGATCCGAAACACCATTCACGTGACGAAGTTGATATTTTTTGTTCATACCAGCTCCACTCACCTGCAGGTCAACCACCAACGATGGCTCCTGTGCTTGTTTTCCAGCAACCCACTGTATATTGAGCTCGCGTGGATTGCCTTTGAGGCCCATTTCCTTGATTAGGGCCACATCCAGAATCGAAATCGAAGATCCCTCATCAAAGAGTGCATAGGTGTTGATGGCTTGGTTTGGGCCGTACAATGTCACTGACAAAACACGAAACAAGAGCTTCTGCTCGGTGTTGACAA